>JARHVA010000393.1:1845000-3045000 GCA_037957365.1 Torreya grandis | reverse complement strand
AGCCTTGGTGGTAGACATGTGAGATTTTAATTGATTATGTGGCTTACTTTTAACTTAAGCAAGAGAGATTGATGAATGAAGAATCACATTATTGAACCTATTAGATATGTCAGTCTCCTAGACCTATCAGAGATGTTAAATCCCAAGAGATCCTGATTGAATGGGGAAGTGCCACATGAAACCTATCAAATGTGTCAGTCAATAAAACTTGTTAGAGATGTTAGATCCCAAAATATTTGGATCATTCATGTAAACTATTGCCACATCTCAATGGCTAAGGCATGGCTCTCAAATGAGATTAGATAGTCCCTTACCCCCATTAGAAATTGCTAGTACTACTAGGATGACACCATCATTTGAGTAGACTTAATATATAGGGATCCTATCCCCCTACCATATTAGGTCCTAAACTAGTTGGATGAATAATAAATAACCAGTTGATTGGTGGACAATGTGTTTAGAAATTGCCTCAGCTACCATAAATTGGCTTGCTTGACCTTCCCCATCATCATCCACCAACATGTGTACAGGAATATAAATCCATTACATAAGAAGGATATGGATAGTGATTATTACACCCTATGTAGAGTATAACACTAGGAATGAGACCCTCTTGGTGTCATTAGGGCCCATGTGATGAAGAACCAATCTCATCTCAACATCACCTATAGCCATGTGCCTCATCCTAATGATGAGATCCACCTCAACACTGCTGATGACAAGGAGGTGTTAGCCAAGGTTGAGGTGCAGAAGAAGGGGAAGTAGGCCTAATATAGGCTATCCATTTAAGGTAACCTTATGACTACACCTTGGATTTAAAATAAGATTATCCAAGAGGTCCTAGCTTCCTCTCCTCCATGAGTTTCACCTTTTCTACTTTTTGCCTTCAATTCTACCACCTCTAGTTACTCAATCAATAAAACATAAGATGTTTAGGAATTATTATTAAACATCAGTATCAACCAGGATTTGAGCCCAAATAATGACTAGAAATAGGTATCTTTGGATATTCCTTCCCCTACCACCTCCATTCTTCAACAACATAATGGATCACCCCTAGTTTCCCTATCCCTACTAGACTCACTTAGGTGGTTCCTCCACTATTTCCCATTCCACCCCCCATAATTCACTCAGGTACCTTTGGATTCTACCACATACAACATCCTTACATCATAATTTCCTTCCCCTTAGTCTATTTCATCAATAAGGATCCCTAGACTCACCTCTAGTCTTTAAGATCTTATATTTCTTGGCCATTAACACCCCCTTTGGTCCTTCTATAGGTTCAAATACATTTAGGTGATCTCTCTTAAATAGTATCAATGGTAACTCTAGAAGTGAGTGTACTAGTGTGCATCATTTAGTCAACTCTAACCACCTCAGTGGCACCTATAGTCATTCTACATACTCCCTAGTTAACCCTTTCCACCATCACTACCAAAATCCCTTATACTAATGCTACACAAGATGACATGGGAAAAAGGCCCAACAAGAAGCAAAAGGTAACTCCATCTCAACCTTGTACTTAGTCCCCTATTACTCCCCTTATCCCTATCAAGTCTTCCTTTTACATCATCTTGAGTGCCCAAGGATTTGGATTTAACCAGCTAATTTCTTCATCATTTTTGAATACTCATATCCATGGTGCCATGAACTCATAGGTTAATTTGACCCAAAGCCAATGGTATGCCAAGATGTTCTCATGGGCTTCCTCATTTATACTTCCCCCTTTTAACCCCATGCCTCCTCTTCCATTTCTCTTTTCCTTCCTCCCCTCTAATCCATCCATCCCTCCTCCTCTCATGCATCCACCTTCCACCTTTATCTTTACCACCCACATTCATCCTCTTCTACCTTGGGAGTTACCATAGGATCACAAGGACCTGAGATGATATTATAGGGTGATTTGGAGGTCTAGTAGGAGTTCAAAAGGGAGTCTAGGAATATGAGGAGGATTATCACATAAATATTCACTCAAGAGGGTGACCCAATGGTGTGTTAGACCAAAAAAGACCTCTTCTCCCTCACCAAAGTGAGGACATCCAATGAAGAAGAGACAATGGTTGAGGATCTAGTCTCTTTGCTCTAAGATACTCACAACATGTCCAAGAAACTTATGGAAAACATGAAGGAGTAGGTTTAGGTGCTCATGGCATAGGTGAAGATCACCTTTCCTATAGAATTGATTGGCTAAGTTAAATAGGCCTTGTATAACTCTTCAAAACTCTTGGGGAAGTGGTATAAATAATGATCATGAGTTAAGAAAACCTCTAGAAAACACATGAATTGTTAAAGAGTATCGATCATGCAAAAGGATCTTCATGGTTCTCTAAAAGGGCATGTTCCTAGAGCTCAAACTCATGCGTTTCTTAGAATCAAACCTGTATCAAACCTACGCTGAGAGCATGAGAGAATAAATTTAAGAGTGGTTGGTAATGGTGTAAATAATCATGGGACCTATGGAAGAGGGAAAGTAACAGATGCTAACTTAATTCAAGGAATTATACATCATGGTGTTATTCCATCCAGATGGCACCTTGCTAGACATATGAAAATTTTGAGGTTCACCTGGGTTATTTTAACTAGGTCATGAGGAGAAAGGTGGCAAAGGCCAATATGGTTGGTACCAAGGTGATTTTAGAGCTCTTGACCCAATCCATGATGAATATTAGCTAGGTGTTAGAGGTGAAATTTTCCCTTCACCAATGACTGTTGGCCTAGTCTAAGGTGATCTTTTAGGAGCATCCCATGAACTTGTCCAAGCTAGATGGGGAATTAAACTTGGTGGAAATATCCTTGGTAGTCAATGAGGCATAACCTAAGAATATGGGAGGTGGTTCTTTTTTATCTCCTTAGTATATCAATTAAGTGGGTCCCAATAATATTTTGGGGTAGTGGGGAGTCTTCTATTTTTTAATATAATTGCTTTGGGTGGTCATCATGGTCAAGGATGAGAATCTCATGCTACTTGGGGGTGAACCCTGTATTTATCTATATATTATAGACTACTTTATTTTATGAGGGTTGACATTTCATGTAATGAAACTATGTTAAAACTATAATAAAATTCTTTTATTTTGTTTTGACCTTGTCTTCTGCTCATTGAATGTGGTCCATTGTTTCTAGTTTAAAGTTTATGCTTATGAAAGAGGAATGATTTTATGCATATTTTATAGATATGATTATGGAAATTATATTGTGATTTTTATGATCTAATTCCTTGTGTGTCCTTTTTAATTTCCTTGTGAACAATCCATGATTTATGTGTTTTTAGTTATAAAGTTTTTCAAAAGCTTTGTGTGTCATTTTTGTAAATCTTTTGAGTGTTTACATTATGTGAAGGACCTACAAGTAGAATATTCATATTGGTGTCCATTATAATCTTGCCCACTAAGTGGATATACATTTTTTCAATCATGGAACCATGCACATAGTGGTATCACTATGACTTGGCATGTTTTAGTTCCCAAGCATTAACATTTTATTGATTAGAAACATCCTTTTTTTCCTAAATTTATCTCTCCATCTTATGTTTATTTTGGAATTAAAACTCTCTCCCATATTTTAAAAATTTCTAAGGTCAGGTTCCACAAAAAACAAGAACTAAATTCAATCAACTATAATAATTTCAAGCATTTATCAAATATACATTGAGCCTCTAGTGGTATCAGTTTGTGCTCTTCAATTAAAGTAGATTAAACTACTCAATCCTTGGACCAAACCAACATCAGTCTTAAATTAACAAGGGGATATATTTATCCCATATATATTTTCCTTATTTTTCTATCTAGAACACTCAGCCTCATGAGTACTTTCAAATACAATATTTTGGGGCCAACAATAGGGCCATTATCTATTAAGGAGTCAAGTGCACCCAAGTCTAAGAATCACTTGGTAGTGATATACCAAGATCATTTTATAAATCATAATAAGTCTAATCCACTTCAAAATATAGATAAATACAATTCACCCATCTTTGATGTGTCACCTTTTGACCATGCTCCCATATTTGATGAGCCATACTTTGACTAACCTCTCTATGACTATCCAGTTATCTTTGATGAACTCTTATTCAATGAGCCCATGTTTGAAGAACACATTATTAACTAGTAGTCTATCTTCCATCCATTTCTAAACATTCCCAATTCTTATAAATCCTTACATCCCCAAGCCCTCATTACTCAACAAGAAGTGAAAAAGGTACTTAAATATAACTCAATCTGGTAGGTCATCTATGTGCTTGAATCATAATCAAGATCAACATCAGAACCAAAATGAGATTTACAATTAGAATTAGTATATTTATCATTAGCATCAGAATTAGGATCAACACCAATATCAACATCAAACTTAACATCGGAACAAATATTAGAATTAAGATATTGTAATCTCATATACACATCTCTTGAAGATTAGTTTGAAGCCATAAGTGATCCTTCTACAATTATTGAGAAAATTCACTTATGCATTGATGCAAGTTATCCTAGTATCTTCTATGAGGATGGTGCAGCCTATTATCCTTCTTGTTGTTACCTTGACCAACACACCAAATCCTTAGTTCTTTAGATGGGAACCCTCTTAATTTAGCACGATTGATGCTTCCTCTTTCTCACTCAAGATACATGGTAATATTTTCTAAATATCAAGTGTATTCAAATATGCTAAATATTATTTTCACCTTAGTTTTTTGGCTTATTGACATCTCACTTATTTTCATGCTAAAGTTATAGATTGTAATATTCTTAGTGATTTGAAGGATATTGATTAATCTTAGCCTTAGCAATTTAGTGCATAATATATTTAATACATGAAAATATGTTTGGTTGTTTATAATGTTTTATCTTTTGGATTTGATCAAATATTCAATGTTATGAGACTTCATACAATTATTTGAGTTCTAAGGTCTAAATCTGGCCATTTAGGCTAGTGTATTTCATGGATTTAGCCTTTATGATTAAATTTTCTGAAACTTTTAATAGTGTCTAGTTTCATTGGGCCTAATTGATTTGACATAGAGAACTCAGAAATTTAAATCATGTGTTTCCTTTGGAAGTTGTTTGTTTTATTTAAAAGTGACCTTTGTTCAACCTAAGTTTGAGATTATAAATTTTATTTTTCACATGTATTAGTATTTAATTTTAGTTAAATTTGAGTTTCCTTCCTTTCCTTAGTCGATTTTCATTTCTCTTACTACTAATTTTTTTCCTTTCCCTTTTTTACATAGTTTTTTCTTGCCTGGTCCCTCCAAATTAGTAAGATCATGCCATGTGGCATAATCCCCTTCACCTAAGTACCTAAGGGATTTTTGACTTATTCATTGGGTTGAATAAAAGTGTTAGGATCTTAGGGTCTTTATATCATGCCATGTGGCAGGATATCAAGGACTTAAGGACTCAGATGGAATAGTACACCAACAGACCCTTTGGGCCTCTAGGTTAGTAATATGTCACCATGTGGAAACATACCACTACTCTACAATATTAAGGCCATTTGTATAGATAAATAAACTCTTTAGGCCTCTATGTTAGTGGGATTACATCATGTGGTGACATTACACTACTCCATAGTCCTAGGGTGGTCTATGTAGTTTTGTAAACTCATTTAACCTCCAGGTTAATAGGATCACAACACATGGTGTCATCTTGGTAACCTAGAAGCTCAAAGGATCGGAAAAAGAGAATGATTATCTTGTGACCACATGGAAATGATCATGAAATCTTAAAGAATAAATATAAAGGCCAATAAATTTGAGGAGGATCCATGTGGTAACACTAATGTCAAAAGAAGTAATGAGACTATATTGACAATTTATATGGCCATCAAAACTATCAAAATGCTCAAAAATGACAAATTTCAAGCTATTAAAGGGGTGAATCGATACTAGGTTCCTTGAATTCAAGTTGGATATGGATCATTGATTTAATCAACCTTTGAATTGAATGTAGAAGTCTATACAGGGCATGGTGGAGTGGCAGTCCCAAGAAAATCCTAATGATAATCAGCAATTAATATTTGAATATGATTTCAACAAGCCCCCTAAATCAAATGCAAGGAAGTCAATATGGTGTGAGTCTTCACATGGTGTACATATGGTAAAGGGTAGAATGAGATTAAATGAGTATAAAAGACAAGTTATAAAATTTAATAAGCATGGAATCTAACTTTAAATAATGCTTAAGTTGGTGAATCTCTTAGAATCTCAACCACGTTCCCCAGTCATCATTGAATATTGAAACTACCCTAGTAGCAGGTTGAGCAAACTTCATGTAAAAATTTATGTATAGAAGGTAATTTTTTTCCCTTTGCAATGGTCGACACTTTGTGTAAATAAAATCTATCAAAGTTGTAATATAATATTTACTTGTTCAGACTTGGTCTTCTACTCATTGAATGTTATCCATTGTTCCTAGTTTTGAGTTGATGCTTGTGTAAGAGGAGAGATTTTATGATTAGTTACATAGGTAGATGTGTTAATTAGATTATTCATAAGCTAATCTAGTTGATTTATTTTCTCTTCATTCTCTTTTGAATGCTATATGCTTTATGTGTTTTCAATTATAAAGTATTTCAAAAGTTTTGTGTGTATTTTGCTATGAATAGTTGAGTGTATTCATTGAGTGAAAATTTTGAAAGTCAAACATATAAGTTTATGCCCATAGAATATTGACCATTATGTCTTTATAGGTTTGTGTAATTGCTGAATGAGGTACATAGTGGTATATTTATGACTTATCATGCTTCAATTCTCAAGCATTAGCATTCTCTTGACTAGAAACATTTTTTTCTTCTCTCCCTCCCCATCCTTTTATGTTTGTTTTGAATTAAAACACTTTCCCCTATTCTAGAAATTGATTAAGTCAAGTCAAATAGAAATTACTGATCAAATCCAATTAGCTAATAAGAATTCCATGCATTTATCAATAGTCATTGAGACTTCAATGGTAAAAACTATTGCTCTTAGAGTAAAGTAGGTAAACCTACTTGGTACTTATATTAAACCAACATCGGTACTAAAATTAATGAGGGGATATATTTATCCCATGCATTATCCCTTGATTTATCTTTGAAACACTCAACCATATGAGTGCCTTTTAGACCCAATATTTTGGGGTGAAAAAAAATTGGTGTAAGGAGGTTTATTTGAATGAGTAATACTCTTTTAGATTTGTCATTTTCTAAACTATTGACCCCTTCACCTTGATTTTTATTGTCTATTTATTTAACAACTATTGGAGCAAGAAGGAGGGCCCAATGAGTTGTAGTTTAATATTTTATTGAAGAGAGGATAATTTTAAACTATTGAAAGTTGTTAAGAATTGGTTAAGAATTATTATATGCTTTAAAATTCACTAACTTTCACTTTGTTTGCTTCTACTTCTTTCCCATCTAGTTGTAAGCTTAAACACACATAGAAATTGGTCCAAAAAGAGTAATGTGACAAAAATGTGCTTGGTAAACCAAGTTGGATCTTAGTGTGCACATAACCTAGTCTCAATCTATCCATGGTAGGTTGATTATCTTGCCATTACATATTCATAAAAGAGCTCAAACTACTAGAGATATACCTAATCCTTTAATTACCCATATTGGATTAACCTATCAAACCATCCAAAATTAGAATATCCCCACAAAGTTACCTATGGATTAGTTTTTTGGGTCTACCATAAATATATCAGGGGTTTTCCATGACTTACCTAGAAATCTAGAGAGATACTTGGCAAGATTCATTCCTAGTGTAAGAAGGACTGCAAAGGAGCACATAACTCCATACAAAAATGCTCTTGGACTTATAAATATTGATTATTTTTGGATAGTTTTCAATGATGTCATAGAGGTTTAAAGGTGAGTGGATGAAGTGTCTTGATAATCTAAGTGTCAATGATAAAGTGTGTAGTGTGCTTGTTATAGTATGCTTGAAGTAGGCTTGGTTGATCTTTAGTTTTGGCATGGTTAGGGATGTTTAAGGATGAGTATGGTGATTTAAGGATATGAAATAGGTACCATAATAGGTATTATATTATTTTAATTCTTGTGTACATGAGTGTATTTCATCTGGTAGTTCATAGTTTTCATCTAGCCATTTTGTGTCTAGTGATAGAAAAATTTGAGTAGACATCTTGATGACATCACCATTTCCATGTATGGATGAGTCAAGGGGATTTGGTAATATGGGTGTGATAAAATTAGTACCAAGTTTCTATTTTCTAATTTTCAAGTCATGAGGTTATATACAACAAAAGATATAACTGTGCATAGTTGAATTCCCATGCAGATTACGATGTCTAAATTCAAGTAGAGCTGAGTAAGTAGTTTGATGAAATTATATTTCACATGCATGAAGGTTAAAGAGAATATTGATATATGGATGGATTAAAATATGAAATGTGATCATGTGATCTAAGTTTTAGGTCACGAGGTTGAGCAGATCAAAATTTATTAAGGTGCAAAGTTGGCTTCTTAGACAGAAGTTCACTAAGTTCTCATACTTAGCCAATTTTACAAAGGGAGATCTAATGGTGCACATTTACTTGCATCACATATCTATGACATGAAATTAACTTTATTAGATAATAATATAATTGTGAGAATTATTCTTATCAAATATCTAATAACGAGCATGAAACCTATTAGATAAAGATCAACAGTGAGAGGATGTTCGTATATGAAGATCAATCATGCGGGACAAGTCAAAGAGTCAATGTGTGTAGAAGGCATGAAAAGTTTCTAAGGGGTAAAATATCATGTGTTTTGATCTATATCTAATGGTTACCATTTAAATATAATCATTGCGCTACTCAGAGGAGATTGATGAAGCGTGTTTGTTCCAAATTGTTAGGAAGTAACGAGATAAATGATGAATATTCATTCAAGATATGAAAAGGAATGATATTTTGACAAATTATTTAAAGTTTAATAGTTTCTCAATGACCATTGTAATTCAAATATTCAAATTTGTGAGGGAAGACAAATTTATAGTTTTTGTGCCATAACTTTTGATATATGTAGAATTTGATCATGATGTAAAATAAAAGTTGGAGAGGAATTCATGGTGAATCTAGAGAACCTATTTTTAAGGTGTAATTATTTATAAAGTCAAATATATGGAGCTCCAAAGTTGATTGTGCATGTGTTCATACTATGTAATTAACCCGAGAAGGGTAATTAAGTTGTTTTTGATGGTATTTAGATGTTTTAAGATGAAATAAGTGTTGGAGCATGTTTGAGACTTCATGAGGACCATATGTGTGGGTTATATATGTTTGAACAATCCATGTTATATATGATCAAAGGATTATAATTTGAATATTATTTCATTCTTGGTGATCTTCTTTACAGAATGTTGTTTGAGAAAATTATGCTTTAGCAAAGGTATGTAATGATGACTTTAATATTTTGAGGATGTATAAGGGGTCATGTGGAGTGGACATATGATTTTAGAAGTGGTCCCATGTTTCTAAATTTCTCAAGGGAGTGCTAAATGGGTGAATAGGTCTCCATTAGACCTATAAGGGCTACTAAGGCCTAATTGAAAGGCGTAGTTACTTAAGTGTGACCCATAGTTGCTATGGATGACCTGTGAGGATAGTATTGAGCTATGTAATATGTCTTAAGGGTTAAAGTAAGTATAAAGGCTGACCAAGAAGATAATAATCATGAAGGATCTATAAATGATGAAATCAAAGATAATGATTTCTAGATGTGTGAGACCTAAAAGAAGAGGAGTGTGTGAGAGTTGAAGAGCAAAGGAAAGAAGAAAGGGTGTGTGCCGAATGGATGGGTTATAGAGTAGATAAGGTTGATGAATTATATGTATGATTTGTAGGTCATATTTTTGATGTCATAATAGTGATATTCTAGGATTAAAGATTGAGGATGAGTGAAGAGGTCTAGAGTGATCCAAAAGGATGCTTTAGATACCTTGAGTGTGAGCAAAATATAGATGATGTCTATTTGAGATTGGTGGTTGATTTGAGAGGTATATAAAAGTGTGGAATATGTTGTGTAAAAATTTTAAGAGATCTGATATACATTGTATCTCCATTAGATTGGTAGGCAATCAGTGATTAGGAGATGTTTATTTCATAGGTGTTGGTAGGGTGCTCAACATCTAGGTCAAAAGGACTTGACCAATAGGTGGTCAAAAGGAATTGATCATCTTAGGGGTAGGTGATCCTTATGAAACATGTATTTATCTAAAGATATTTATAAATACTTAACCAGTAAGTGGTCAGAAGGAATTGATCATCCTATGGGTAGGTACTCATGAAATAGGCGTTTTAGTAAATTTTGGTCAGAAGGACTTGAATAGTCTCATGTTTGTGATCATCTTATAGGACAATTGGTGTATGTGTTTTTAGGATTGAAGTGGGTTTTATTCCCCAAGAAGGATTCTCACATAAATTTTGTGTTGTGTGTGTAATCTTGAATTATCTATTTGTTAATTGCTATAAACATCTTGAATGCTTCATGAATGGTTGTATTGAATGCTTAAGTGTTTGAAGGGTTTTGAAATTAAATTGGATTATTTTCTACCACTGATTCACCCCCCACCCCTCTTAATGGTTTTTACCTATACCAATTGGTATTAGATTAGGTCCTTTGGTAAAGTCTTTACAGTTTGAAGGAGATCCAAGGTATAATATGCGTAGCCATAAAATGCAAGGAGTTTTTTACACTAAGCAAGAACCAATGTTCAATGGATCCAATTGTGATTTTTGAAGTGAAAGGATGAGGACCTAAATCATGTCCCTAGGGTTTGAAACTTGGCAATCTATTGTGGATGGTTATTTTTCACCTATTATTCCTCCATCTAGTGCTATAGATAAAAAGTTGTTTGAGAATAATTGTAAGGAAATGAATGCTATCACTTGTGGTCTTTCAGAGACTGAATACACCAAGGTAATACATTATATATCTAAAAATGAAATGTGGGATAAATCAAAGGAAATATATGAAGGAGATTCAAAGGTTAAGTTAGAAAAGTTACAGACTCACCGAAGATAATTTTAGAGTCTTAAGATGAAGGAAGAAGATTCTATGGCATCCTTTCTACAAAGAATTGATGATATTGTGAACATCATCATAGATCTTGGAGAGAATATTGAAGAAGATACTATAATTCAAAATGTATTAATGTCTCTCACTCTCAAGTTTAATTCTAAAGTATATGCTGTAGAAGAAAGTCATGATCTTACTTAGTTGAAGATGGATGAATTGCATGGTATCCTTACTGCCTATGAGATGAGAATAAATGATTATATACCACCAAAGAAGGAAGATAAATTCAAGATAGAAATGAATATAGAGAAGAAGTTACAATTTAATAAACTGAAAGAGGATGACACATATGATATTGATGAAGATGAACTAATTGCTTTGTTTACAAGGAAATTGAAAATAGGTTCAAGCAAGTATAAGGGTAAACTACCCTTCAAATGCTTCAATTGTGGAGAAGTAGGAAATTTTGATAATAATTTCCCATATAAGCATAATAATAATGATGATGAAGAGCATGATCAAGGCCAAGATGAAGACAAGAAAACATACAGGTCTGATAAAAGGAAGAAAGGATTTATAAAGTATGACAACAAGAAGAAGTCCTTCAAGAACAAGAAGAGTCTCTACACCAATAAAGATTGAAACTCATCAGATGAGAGTGAGGACAATGATTTTAAGTTTGATCATGAATATGATGGTCCTATTGAAAATAAATCCCTCTTCATGGCTAAGGAAGGAAGTTGTTCATATCAAAAGGAGTCTACTTGGTGTGATGCAGATGATGATATAGATGAGGAGGATTGTGAGACTGAATTGATGAATGCTCTTGAAGAATTAAAGATTGAGAAGAAGATTAACAAGAAGATGAAGTCTTAAATCAAGGACTATGAAGATAAATTTAGTGTGTTTGAGGCAAGAATGAATAAGGACACTAAGGAGCACAAAGATATAGTTAAACATCTTAGTTATCACTTAGAAATCCTATCTACAAGCTTAAAAGCTAAAGAAGATGAATGTTCAAGGTGTGTAATTGAAAATGAGTCATTAAAAGTTGAGTTAGAGAATACATCTAGTAATATGAAGTAATTTGTAAGATTTGAAAAGAGCTCAAGTAATCTAGATAATATTTTGAGTGGTCAAAATCATGAAAGTGATAGAACTAGTCTTGGATACAAAGAAGAATCAGAAAATACAACTCAAGACAAGATGAAGACTAATGTAAATCAGATTTTAAAGGTCAATAATTAGTTAAGGAATGAAGATGCTAGTAGAATGAAGAAAAATCAGATCAAACAACCAAATTCCATGAGGTATACAAGTTTCAATGGTTATTATTACACATGTAATCAGTTTGGACATAAAGATAGAGAGTGTAAGAGACCTATTGGAAATGAGTTTGCATGAAACTATGATGGGGGTCATCAGTCAAAAGGTGAGTCTTATTCAAAAGGATTTTTTTTTTAATTGTCAAAATAATGGACATATTGCAAGATTTTGTTCTAATCAGGGAAGGTAGGATAAGCTTCTTGAAAAAGGTATAGTGTGCTTCAACTATCAACAGAGAGGTCACATTGCTAGATTATGCAAACAAATGCCTACAAGATATAACATGTTTAATCAAGCTCCTAGAGTACAAGAAAGAAGGCAAGTTAACTCATAGAAACCAAAGGTGGTAAGTGTGAGTCATGATGAATCTTTAGGTCCAAGTAATCTATTTTCTATGGTGGAGAATGCTAGAAAATTTAGAGAGTGCCAAAATATCTCATTGTCTTCTCATGTTGTGAATGAAAAGACCAAACTCAAAGAGAATACCAAGGTGCTAGTTGAGACTAGTTTTGAGGTGTGTATGGATTCAAGTGAACATCCTACTATTGCTGAGCAATTTTCATATAGAGAAAATTAGTTCTCAATACCTAGTGATGTGGTTCTAAACTGCAAGGAAGATTCTTCAACTGAAAAGGTATGTCATGAATTTATGTTATCCCCATGTGTTGTCATTATAATCTTAAAAGAGAAGGAGAATGTTGTAGTGTATGAGAAATTTATTTCTCTTAAGCCTAAGAAGAATAATAATAACTATTAGTATCGGATGACCAAGGAGGAAAAGGAATCTAAGGAATTGTGGGCAACTCCTAGTTTCACATTGATCTAAGGAACCACGTCAAGTAAGAGGTCTCTGTCTATGCTTCTTAAGAGAATCCTTTTAGTGGAGAAGAAAGTGTTGTTATGGTGTTATTCAAAAGGTCATAGAAGGCAAGAGATGAGTGTTTACAGTTGGAGTTGGTGTGTCAAGATGGGAGAAGTGATTTGATGAGGTCAAAGTGATGTAATTAGATGTTTTTATTGTGTATACAGTGTCTAAAAGATCAGAATGGGAATTTTTATGTGGCATAATGAGAATGATATAATTTTAATAATATTTTGGTGTTCAAAAATGTCTATGCACTTCTTTGTGATGTGTTCTAGGTTTTTTTGTGTCTTGATGATCTTGTTTGTGCCTTTTGGAGGTTTTTGTGTGCTCTCGAGTTTATCTTTCTTATTAAAAATCAAAGCCATGGTATAGGAAGTAAAGGTTCCCAAAGGTGTGAAAAATAAAATCTTAGTTTATAAGTGTGTAATAGTTATCTCTAGGTGTGCAAGAAGTTTCAGAGGTGGGTGTTAACCAGAAGGAGGTTTGTTGACCTTATTTGTTTTGAGATTCTAGAGTTGTGGGCTATGCTATAAAAATGATTTGCATTATGAGTTGAGGTCTAAGGATTATTAATATGTTTAATGGGAAAAATTGTCTATCAAATAAATCTTCATAGAGATCTTAAGGTTTGTGGTTTTCAATTTATTCATGTTTTTGTCAAGATAGAGGCCTGATTGGCTAGTAGATTTGTGAAGGAAGCATGTTGTATAGGAGGATCTAGGTGATGAAAATTGGTGTGATAAATGGGGAATATGAGAGTTCTATAAATATTAATTTTTATGTCTTGAAAGTATGCATACTAAAATTTGTGGGCTCTGCAAGTTCTAGGTAGGGCTACAAGGAGTCTAGATAGGCCTAGTGTGAAGATTTGATGTTTTAAATTAGATTCTCAAAAATATCAAGGCATGTTTATTTAAAAGTGAGTTATCAAGTTGGTTTAGAGTATATTTACTATTTGGTGAGTGGCATGAAATTCTATTAGTGGTCCTTGAGGTGGCTTGAGAGAGAAGGATAGTAATCCTGAGTGGTGGTTCTTCATGGTGTGTGAAGATGTGAAAATGCTCAAGAGGTGAAATGGCCTAGATATCTTAGGGGGAGTCCCTATCAGATGTTTCTTGGTGATTTCAATCAGATTTTAGTGATTTTGTATGTTCTTTCTTCATTGTTTGTAGTGCTTGGTTGAAGAAAGTGTTGGCATGTAGTAAGAGGAAATTGTCAAGGAAAGAAGAGGTAGAATCAAGGTAAGGGGGAGTTTGTATCATCTTTATAAGGTTTTATTCTTATTTTTATGGTACTTTTAGGTCATTAGGATCAGTTTGTGCCAACTTTGTTATTATGTCAAAGGGGAAGAAGGTTCTTATTATGAGAGTGCTTGAAGAAAGAGAAGGAAAGTGAGCTATATGATGGGTGTTGACATCAATGACAAAGGAGGAGATTTTTTTATATTTTTAAGTGATGTCATGGATGTGTATATGTTATTGGAGGAAGTGTCTTGATAGTTTAAGTGCCAATGATAAAGTGTGTAGAGTGTTTGTTCTAGTATGCTTAAAATATGCTTGGTTGATCTTTAGTTTTGGCATGGTTAAGGATGTTTAGGGATGAGTATGGTGATTTGAGGATTTTAAATAGGTCCCATAAGAAGTATTTAAATGATTTGAATTATTGTGTGCATGAGTGGATTTCATCTGGTAGTTCATAGTTTTCATCTAGACATTTTGGGTTTAGTTGCAGAAAAATTTGAGTAAGCAGTTTATTGACATCACCATTGCCACATATGGATGTGACAGGGGGATTTGGTTATATGGTGATAATAAAATTAGACCCAAGTTACTATGTTCTAAGTTTCAGGTCATAATTTTGTGTATATCAAAAGAAAGATATAGCTGTGCAAAGTTGGCTTCCCAAGTAGATTTCAATGTCTAAGTTCAAGTAGAGTCGAGTAAGTAGTTTGATGGAATTATATTTCACACACATGAAGGTTATAGGAGAATATTGATATATGGATGGATTAACCTATGAAATATGATCATGTGGTCCAAGTTTTAGGTCATAAGGTTGAGCGGAGCAAAAGTTATTAAGGTGCAAAGTTGGCTTCTTAGACAGAAGTTCACTAAGTTCCCATACTTAGCCAATTTTGCAAAGGGAGATCTAATGGTGTGAATTTAATCACATCGAAAATATATGGTGTGAAATTAATATGACTAGATAAGGATATAACTATTATTTTTATTGTTGTCATAGATCTAATGGGAAGTGTGACACCTGTTAGATAAATATCAATGGTGAGAACGTGTTCATACATGAAGATCAACGATGTGGGATAAGTCAAAGAGTCAATGTGTGAAGAAGGCATGCAGAGCTACCAAGTGGAAAAATATTGGGAGTTATGATCTATATCTAATGATGATCATTATAATATAAGTATCGAGATACTTAGAGGAGATCGATGGAGTGCATTTATTCTAAATTGTTAGGATATAATGAGATGATGACAAGTGATCGATGTTTAACAGTAATCAAAGGTAAAGATAAAGCTAATTTCAAGGGAGATAAATGATGTGTATTCATTAAATATATGAGAGGGAATGAGATGTTGAAATTTTTTTAGAAGTTTAACATTTTCTCAGTGATCGTTGGAATTCAAATATTCAAATTTATGAGGGAAGACCATTCTACAGTTTTTATGCTATAACTTTTGATATATGCAAAATTTGATCATGGTGCAAAAGGTAAAGTTATAGATGAATTCATTACACATATAGATAACCTAGTTATAAGGTATAATTTTTTGTATAGTCAAAGATATGGATCTCTAAATTTGACTATGTATGTGTTCATGTTGTGCAAGTAACCCAAGAAGGGTAATTAAGTTGTTTCTAATGGTATTTAGATGTTTTAAGATGAACTAAGTATTGGAGTGTGTTTTATATTTCATGAGGACCATCTATGTGGATTATATAGGTTTGAAAAATCCAAATTATGTATGATAAAAAGCTTATAATTTGACTATGTGTTCATTCTTGGTGATCTTATGTACAAAATGTTGTTTGAGCAAATTATGCTTTAGTAAAGGTTTATAATGATGATTGTAATCTTTTGAGGATGTAAAAGGGGTAATGTGGAGTGGACCTATGCATTTGGAAGTGGTCCTATGTTTCTAAATTTATCAATAGAGTTATAAATGGGTGAATAGGTCTCCATGAGACTTATAAGGGCTACTAAGGCCTAATTAAAAAGCGTAGTTGCTTAAGTGTGACCCATGGTTGATATGGCTGACCTATGAGGATAGTATTGAGATATGTAAGATGTCTTAAGGGTTAAGGCAAGTCTAAAGTCTGAACAAGAAGTTAATAATCATGAAGGCTCTATAAATGATGAGATCAAAGATAATGATTTCTATATGTGTGAGACCTAGAAAAATAGGAGTGTGTGAGAGTTGAAGAGTGAAGGAAATAAGAAAGGGTGTGTGCCCAATGGATGGGTTGTATATCAGAGTAGGTTTATGAATATGCTTATGACCTATAGTTCATATTTATGTTTTTATAATAGTGCTCTTGTAGGCTTGAATATTGAGGATGAGCAATAGGTCTAGAGTGATCCAAAAGGATGTTTTGGATGCCTTGATTGTGAGCAATGGATAGATGATGTATATGTGAGCTTGGTGGTTGATTTGAGAGGTAGATCAAAGTGTGGAATATGTAGTGTGTAGAGTTGAAGAAAATTTATATACATTATATCTCCATCATATTGGAAAATAATCAGTGATTAAGAGATGTTCATTTCATAGGTGTTGGGAGGGTGCTCAACATCTAGGTCAGAAGGACTTGACCAATAGGTGGTCAGAAGGACTTGATCATCTTAGGGGTATGTTCTCCTTATGAAACAAGTGTTTCACTAAATCTATTCAAAATGACTTGACCAATAGGTGGTCAAACGGACTTGATCATCCTAGGGATAGGTGTTCCTTGTGAAACAAATATTTCATTAAATTTTGGTCAGAAGGACTTGAACAGTCTCATGTTTGTGATCATGTTATAGGATAATTAGTCCATGTGTTTATAGTATTGAGAGTGGGCTTTATTCCCCAAGAGGTTTTCCCACATAAATCTTGTTTTGTGTGTGTAATTTTTGTCATTCAAAACATGCACACATGGATACTCCATGGTGCATGGAAGCTTGGCAATGGGGTGTTGAGCATGAAGGCCTTGCATGGGGCATAACAATCTAAGGTATAGGCACAAAAGTATTATTATGTAACTATGTGTATGAGAATATATTATCTCATTACAATGATGGGAATACCCTTAAGGAATGGGACCCTTATGTTCCTTGGGATGAGCCTCCAGAGTAGGCCAGATTCCTTCTATTCTAAGTGCACCTAGTTTAAGACCAACATGCAAGCCTAAAGAGAAGAAAGGTAAACTATCGCTAATCTAAACCTAGGATATTTGAGAGGAAAAGGGAGGGAGAAGGTAAGATACGATAAAAGTAAAAGGTGATGTGCCCATAATAGAGTGAGTACTCCTACTACCATAAACATAATGCAAACCTTTGAGAACAAGACAATATCACATAGTTTCTACCAAGTCACTCCAAATGCATAAGTGTTTTGCATATAGGCATGGGAATAAAATGTGACACTGAGAGGACAATAAACAATCAATAGACAACATCAACACATAATTGAGTAAACATATAACATGATCTATGAGTTTTGAGATCAATGAAGAGGTGTTGGGGATGAAAGACAATGAGAGGGAGAGGGGCGAACATTACCCATAGATAAAAGTCAACAAACACAAATAACACACATATCATAAAAATAATGAAAGGAGATGAACTTAATTCTCATTAATTTACATGGTTTAGCCAATACAAGTGCTCATGGAGGGAAAATTTTGGTAGTATGAGGCTACTAAAAAAAATGCCAACCCTTTTACAATGGAAAGCCAAGATTTTATAGTGAATCAAGCCTATTTTACAATAAATGTGCCACTTGGGGTGGTGGGTATAAATTTAAATTCACTTATGGTGCCTCACCACTAATTCATAAATTCTAGTAGGCTAATTGAATCTAGAATTGGTGGCAAGATCATCTTAAGATACAAGTGAATAGGGTAATGAAATATTTCCCTGATAGAATTAGAGAGTGGCATGCACTCAAGTCCTAATTTTTGGTAGTTGCTTTTGCATTTAATCATTCTGACAATGCCTTGAACTTTTCTCAACCACCTCCAATAATCTTCATTATATCTAACAGCTACTCGACACATGGTGATTCCTAATTGATCTTGGGTGTGGCACTATAGGAATTCCATGCATCACTTTATTAGGCTCTTAGAGGAGTTCTTTAGATATTTTGGATGAAGGTAACATGGTTGTGACATGTGGAAGGTTAGCACTTGCCCTAGGAAAACCAATAATCTCATTATGTAGAAT
This sequence comes from Torreya grandis, assembly GCA_037957365.1. Classification (NCBI taxonomy): domain Eukaryota; kingdom Viridiplantae; phylum Streptophyta; class Pinopsida; order Cupressales; family Taxaceae; genus Torreya; species Torreya grandis. The sequence goes on along the minus strand of JARHVA010000393.1, from coordinate 3,026,372 downwards.
GAGGACTAGGACACCATGTGGTAATAATGAAAATAAGGTTGCATCTTGCACAATAGAAGGGTGTAGATGCAAGATCCTATGCATGAGCATGAAACTACATTAGATATATATAAGGAGGTACTTGAATAAGATTGCACATAAAAGTTGAAGTTCTTTTCTACATTTTTTATGACCTGTAACTACTCTTCACATGTTTCCTCTACTTTGGCCTTTTAGAACTCAAGGGTCTTACATCCTTAAACATGTGCACATTTTGACCTATGTGACATAAAATCCTATGCACAAGCTTGCATCAAGAACCTTTAGTGAGAAAGAACCATCCTCTTACTCCTATAAATACCTTCACCTCTATCTTAAGCTTGAGCTTAGATAGGAAGTGCCTACGTACATTTTACTTGAAGCACTAGGGTCATCACAGGTGTGCTATCTCTTTATAAGCCTTTCACCGATTAAGGGGTGACTTAGAAAGTCAACACTTCTAAAGACCTCTATGGGATGCTTACCTACCAAGTGAGAATCTATTAGCCTTTAAAGTGATTCATTAGGTATAGAGTCATTAAAAATACAACTTGCTTATCCTATGCCTAAATATATTAGATTGAGTTCTGCCCTCAAAAAAATAAAAGGGAAAAAGATAAGTAATAGATGTGCAAAACACATTCAGGGGAAAACAAAACTAAACTAAGACTATACATTATGCACATAGACACTTAGGGAAATGTAATTCAAGCTAATCTAATCTACTATATACAAACTACAAACATGGGTCTTCACCCTCATAGATCAAAATAGAAACCTCTTAGTTCCTTTGTATTATGCACCATCCTATTATTGATATGTGATGGGTGAAAGCATAGTGACATATATTTACCATGAAGGAGTACCTTAAGGAAGTTTGTTTGCTTGTGATCCCCTTTGATGAATGACTCCATAATGTTGTGTAAAAGCCTTTCTTTCAGATGGTTGATGTCTTCGGTGTCAAACCAATCCTTCCTAGATTTCTCAATGCTTAGCCACACTATTTTCTGAAACAGAGCCTTTTGAAGCATGGGAGGCCTATACATGGTGCTTGGTATCTTATGGCTATAGTGGTCTACCTTTTCTCATCTCGTAACTACTTCTCCAAGTCCAAAATGCCTCTTAGAAACCATTCTATGACATGTTTGGGCACACAAGGATTGATAATGCTCATCACCATAACTTCTTCTAAATTTTCTCATAGTGATTTGGGATCAACCAACTGACATTTCTCCTTTAGTTTGAATAAGTCCAGAGATGATTCATCCTAACCTAAGTGTCAGTTTTTCTCTCTAAAGGTCTCTACCATCTGCATGGTTATAACCTCCTCTATGTACACACCCTACCTATCTAGATATGCAATTAAAAATGGCCTTAGACATAAAGCTAAGCATGGGTCTACTCCTGAGGGGATGTTGGTTTGTCAAAGAGGCCTACATAGAAATCCACTTATCCTAAAAAGAGTTATCCTTATATATCTATGATTGTTCTTGTGGGCTCACCTTGGGGTGATCATAGTCACTCTATTTGATTATGCACTTCTTTCAAAGGTTAGCTCTTATTCAAGGTCCTTCTCCATATTTACAAATGATAGTTCATTCACCCAAGAGAGGTCAGGTCCAAGCCTTTGAATTTACTCTAGAGTAGTGTAGATCAACTCTTCTTCATTAATGTCCTCTTCTTTTATCACCACTTAGATCATCTACTCATCAACTTATTGCTCCATCTGACTGTACCTATCTTCTTCTCATATTAAGGTTGATTCTTCTGGTGTGGTAGCAAAGAAGGGAATTCTAATGATGATCTCCTCATCATATTCATTGAAATATCCTCCTCATTTGAATGGTATACACTTGCCTTCCATACAATTGGTTCTCCTTTGAAAAGGGAAATGGTGGGAGGGCAAGAGGATTCAATTGGCATAGAAGATGGGGTTTTTTTAAGGTTGGGCATTGTGAAGTTGGGACACATGGTCCAAGAAGGCTACCATGACTGCACTTGAGGCTCCTAAGGAAGGATGGGTTCTTGAGCTGGTATAGGTGTAGGCTTTTGAATCGGTGTAGCTATGAGACTTTTGAATCTTAGTAATTTAAAATCTAGGGATTTACTTGAAAGTGTAATGAATCTATCTTGCCTAAAGCTAGAGACTTTGGGCATGAAATATTTATGTCCTATAAGTTGGCTTGTAGGTGTAGGGGGAGCCTGCTTGAAGCTAGGAAATGAAGGATTGGGGGCATGTGGTTTTGCTTCAAATTTTTAAATTTACATAAGCAACTACCATATTTGCTTTTCTTTGGCTATGATTTGCCTAGCCAAACACTCCTCTTCATAACTACATTGCTTCATCACCTCTTAATGAGTTTAAGCTTGATGAGTAAGCTCCTGTCATACTTTATCATACTCTTACTCTCTTTTTATCTCCCTCATCTATCTTTAGAAATCAAGTTTTATATCATTTATTCTATTTTGAGGTTCATTAAGAGGGAAATAATGCTAGTTGGGAGTAAGGTAGCTTATGCAAGGCTGATTAGAAGCATAAGGGGGCTATCATAGGTGCTAAATTAGGGAAAGGATATAGGCACTCACATGAGCTTGATATGAGAAATGAGAAGGTATGAATGCATAATTTTCATGGAATGGGGGGTGGAAGACATATCTTTAAGCACTTGGACTACTTAAACTAGTAGATTTTAGTCATTCAAAGTTGTCAGGTGCTCTATGGAGTGTCTTCAACACTTGATAGCTAAGAGTAACATTGATTCCTTAGATTTTATACAAATTGGTCCCATCATGTGTGCCAAAAACTATTATCATTTGAAATGTGCACCCATAGATGCTCTATGGCATGGGGAAGCTTGGTGGTGGGGCATTAAGCATGAAGTCTTTACATGGGGTGCAAGAGTCTAAGGAAGTGGGTATATAAGTATTATCATGTAGCTACATGCATGCACATCGGTTGTCTCATTGAAATGATGAGAATATCCCCAAATTTTGGGACCCTTATGCTCGTTAGGATGAGCCTCTGGAGTAGGTTGGATTCCTTTTATTCAAAGTGCACTTAGTTTAAGACTAGTGCATAGGCTAAAGAGTAGAAAGGAAACTATCGATAATCAAAACCTAGGATCTTTGAGAGGAAAAGGGAGGGAGAAGGTAAGGGATGTTGAAAGTAAAAGGTGATGCACCCAGAATAGAGTGAGAACTCCTACTACCATAAACATAATGCAAACCTTTGAGAATAAGACAATATCACATAGTTTCTACCAAGTCACTCCAAATGCATAATTTTTTCTCATAGAAGTTTGGGAACACAATGTGACAGTAAGAGGGATGATAAACATTCCACAAACAACATTAATATAGACCTGAGTGTGCACATAACACAACTTACAAGTGAGTTTTGAGTTTAATGAGGAGGTGTTAGGGATGAATGACATGAAAATGAGAGGGGAAAACATTACCCATAGAAAAAAATCAAAAAACACAAATAACACATAGATCATCATAAGAATGAAAGGAGGTGAACTTAATTCTCATTAATTTACAAGGTTTAGCCAATACAAGTGCTCATGGAGGGAAAATTTTGACAACGTGAGACTACTGAATAAAATTTTGACCCTTTTACAATGGAAAGCAAGGATTTTATAGTGAATTAAGCCTATTTTACAATAAATATGCCACTTAGGGTGGTGGGTATAACTTTAAATTCACTAACAATGCTTCACTTCTAATTTTTGAAATCTAGTAGGCTGATTGTATATAGAGTTGGTGGAAAGATCCTCTTGGGATACATGTGTATAGGGGAATGAAATATTTACCTGATAGAGTTAGAGAGTGGCATGTACTCAAGTCCTAATATCTAGTAGCCATTTCTACATTTAATGATTTTGATAGTGCCTCAAGCTTTTATCAACCACTTCTAATAATATTCATTATATCTAATAGCTACTCAACACATGGAACTTCTTGATTGATCTTGGCTGTGGCACTATAAGAATGCCATGCATCACTTTATTAGGATCTTAGAGGAGTCCTTTGGAGCTTTTGGATGGAGGTATCATGGTTGTCACACATGAAAGGCTAGCACTTGTCTTGGGCAAACTGAGAATCTCATTATGTAGAACAAGCACTGGGCTACCACATGGAAATAACAAAAATAAGGTTTCATCTTATGTAATGGAAGGGTGTAGATGCATGATCTTGTGTATGAGCATAAAAATGCATTGGATAGGTACAGGGAAGTCCTTGAATAAGTTTATGCATGAAAGATAAATGTCTTCAACATGTTCTTTATGACCTATAAATACTCCTCACGTGTTTATTTTGATTTGGCCTTTTAGAACTCGGGGGTCTTGAATCCTTAAACATGTGTCAATTTTGACCTACATGCCATAAAATCCTATGTGCAATTTTGCGTCAAGAACTTTTAGTGAGCATGAACCATACTCTTATTCCTGTACAGACTTACACCTCTATTTTAGGCTTGAGCATAGATGGGAAGCACCTATGCACCTTTTGATTGAAGCATTTGGGTCATCATAGGTACGCTATCTCTTTGTAATACTTGGGAATCCTTGTGATGATTAGGAGGTGACTTATAAATTTAAAATTAGTCTTGCATTATCTATTTTTTCATTTCTATAAACATCTTGAATGCTTCATAAATGGTTTTATTGAATGATTAAGTGTTTGGAAATTGAATTGGATTGTTTGCCACCATTAATTCACCCCCCCTCTCAGTGGTTTATACCTCTAAAAAGCATGAAGACAAGGTGTATGCAAGTGAAAGTGAAGCTGATCTATAAATCAATCCTAACTCAGAGAAAATAAATTAGCTAACTATATCGCTAGCAATACTTAGATAATCAATGTCATGACCAATATAGATTCACTAAACTACCTAAGGGATTTATTATCATATAATATAGCTAGAGAGGGTTATAAATCCTCTAGTCAAGAAACACCACACAATAACCCTATCTAGGTCTTACTAATTCAATGAAACAATAAAGTAAATTTAATATAATATAGTTATCACTAGAGCTTGTGGCACAAATGGGTGATAAACATAAACAATAAACATGCAAAGTAAAACTCTACTCAAGTCAATGTAGAGGTAATCTTAAGCATATAGATACAATACATACATTAGCCATTACACATGCAAACATATCTATTAAAATAGAAGAGTAAGAGTTAGGAATACTTACCTTGAAGACAAACCTATCGAGCCTCAAAATTACCCTTGGACAATGGTGCTTTTCAAGAGGTTATTGTGTATTTTTGAAGAAACTAAGGATAGATAATGGATTATAGTCTATCCAAGGACATATTAGTGAATCTCAAGCTTTAAAAAGAGAAAGGTTTTCCTCTAAGAAGCGTAAAACCCTAAGCAATGAATCCTCAATTAGAATGGAAGAAAATTAGATAAAGAAGTGTAAATGAATGTTTCTCTTTATTGGAAATAGTGTGAAAGATGTATATATATATATATATATATATATATATATATAAACCTAAACCCTTCAAGAATTTTAGCTAATGTAGTAGTCCCAATTGACCTAGTTAGTTAGGAAATAGAGTTGTTAAGCCCAAAACTAAGTCTACTGGGTGACTTAGTCTTATAATGTGTTTAATTCCCATAACTAAGCTGACCCAATTGACTACATTCAAGAACTAATAAAATGGATTTTGGTTTAGGTAGGGGCTATTTGAAGTGGTGAATTATTTGGAAAAGAGTGTAATGGAAGTGCAAAAGCTTAGGGAAACTACATGAGGGGTTTGTATTGGTTTTGAGTGGAGTTATAATGAACAATTATTTGGAAAAGCACCAAAGGCCAACCAACCCATTTCTCAGTGTACCCTTTAAGGCATGCACTCAAAGAGGTAGAGTCTTGAAAGGTTCCTATAAGAGAGAAAGCATTAGTAGTTGATAAATTTTAAAAATATTGTGTATACATATGTCCCACTCAAATATCATCACATGTCACATAGTTATAACATTGGATGGTACTTCAGGAAAAGAACATAGAAACAAACAATGCTGAACTAAATAAATTATAGTCTAGAGCAAAAAATATAATTGAAAGGAAAGAATTGAAAATTACATACCTTTACTTACCTTATTGCTATAGATTAAAAATTATGTGAGAGAAATGGAGAGGCATCTAATGTAGGAACATTAGGTGAACCTGTAAAATAAGGTAAAATTCATTTTTTTTGCAAAAAAACATATAATATGTGAAAAATTTCTTTACAAAGTCAAGATTCTAGAACATCCTATAGTTTGGAAAAAAAATCTAGTAGAAACAAAGTTATGAGTAAAATACAAAATCTAATGGTAGATAATTGATAGGTAAATAATTTTGAATAGTAAATATAAATAGTGTAAAAATCAATTCATTTGTGATTTTACTATTTTAAGAAAATATAGCTCTGAGAGACCTAGAGGAGCCCAAAGAGTGACAATGGTGAGGAGACGACACACGTGAGATAGAGGATGCCTAGTGGTAGTAGTGGGTACAACTCAGGTAAGTGATACATTGAATTCAATTTTTTGGTGATTTTTTTGAAAATTAAGGCTATCTATGAAAAAATAGACATTAGGGGGAAACCATGTAGTGGAATTGGTCTTAAAAAATTTTAGGTAGAAGGAATTAAGTAGATCAATCAGTAGAAAGTCATAGGAGCAATAAATGCCTAAGGCATTTATGATACATAATATAAAAGTTACTACCCTTTTTGAATAGAGTCAACATAGCCGACTAAGTTAAAAAGGTGAGGGGTGGTGAAAGGGTTCAATTACATAGTAGAGGGATGACTTAGTTTAACTTAGTATGGTTGAATTGCTTAGTAGAGGTCGATCTAGTTGTAAGATTGAAGTGTCTAACTTAGTATATCTTAGTAAAATACAAAATCTAGTGGTAGATAATTGATAGGTAAATAAATTTGAATGGTAAATATAAATAGTGTAGAAATCAATTCATTTGTGATTTTACTATTTTAAGAAAATATAGCTCTGAGAGACCTAGAGGAGCCCAAAGAGTGACAATGGTGAGGAGATGACACACATGAGATAGAGGATTCCTAGTGGTAGTAGTGGGTACAACTTAGGTAAGTGATACATTGAATTCAATTTTTGGTGATTTTTTTGAAAATTAAGCTATCTATGAAAAAATAGACATTAGGGGGAAACCATGTAGTGGAATTGGTCTTAAAAAAATTTTAGGTAGAAGGAATTAAGTAGATCAATCAATAGAAAGTCATGGGAGAAATAAATGCCTAAGGCATTTATGATAAATAATATAAAAGTTACTACCCTTTTTGAATAAAGTCAACATAGCCGACTAAGTTGAAAAGGTGAGGGGTGGTGAAAGGGTTCAATTACATAGTAGAGGGATGACTTAGTTTAACTTAGTATGGTTGAATTGATTAGTATAGGTTGATCTAGTTGGAAGATTGAAGTGTCTAACTTAGTATATCTTGGTCAATTTAGTATTGAAAGAAGGTGGCTGACATAGTTTGTGAGAATGGGCTGACTATGTAGGAGAGGGCCAATGTAGTTTGTAGAAATGGGTAACATGGCTAACTTAATATAAAATTGGCCAATTATGTAGGATGACATGGACAACTTAGTATAAATTTATTGAATATTTAGGTATTAGTATAAATGTGGTTGACTATGTATAAAATAGGGAGAGAAAATAACAAGAGCATATTGACTAAGTAGTTAATTTTTGAAATTAAATAGTTTTATAATGTATTTTTATGAATTTTATATCAATATCTAATACATTCTATGTTGTTTGGATTCTTGTAGAGGTGAAATATATTTTGGCACTTAGTGGATGTGGTATGGTTGATAGACTTGCTAGATAGACTATTGGATGATGATCAAGCATGACTAGCTCCCTATTTCTTTGGAGCATGCGAGTAACTAACCAACACTTTTTGGTGGGAGGTGGATGGGGATACTATATATGTAGGGATCACATTGGAGGATGTTCATGATATACTTGGATTACCCATCATAGGTACTCCTGTGATCTATGGTACCCCAAATTTTAAGGCTGAGAGGTAGACCTTAGCTTTGTAGGAAACAAGGTTAGAGAGATACTTTTTGGGTTGAGACTATGCTTGTTTGATGTCTATATATTGACCATTATGGATATCTAAAAGAACATGATATGGATTGTGACATCATGTGTGCTTTGTCACAAGTTAGATGGGAAGGTCACATTGTACATGGTGGCTTTGTGTTAGTCTATTCTAGAGCAGGGCACTCAGTGTGACTTAGAATCAGTTATTTGGGTACAAATAGTGTTGGTAAGTAATGGTTTGTGTTTTGAGTATTGGATAGATCATTAAATGTTTAGTTGTATATTTTATTTATGTAGATATATTCTTTAGATATTTGGATATATATGTGATATCTAATATACACATGGCTTTTATTTTGTAGATACTACTGAGGAAGAGTTTAGATGGGGTATAGTAGCTTACGCTCCACATCATGATATTTTGGATGGGGTGTTGTTACATCATGATACTACTACCATGGAGGATATTTTTGTGCCATATACCCTATCATATGCTATTTGGTTTCATTTGGTTAGAGAGGTAGCTTGAGAGTTACAGACATAAGGGGATGGGATATAATTACCCATGGAGTTGGATATGGAGAGGCACGAGCCTAGAAGGCATTGGCCTAGGAGCAAGATTCTCATATGGCCACTACTATAGAGATTAGACATGTGTAGGTCTAATATCCAATCTACAAGGATATGTTTATGGTATTATATCCTAGACTGCCTCATTAAAAAGGACTATTTAGAGGGGTTAATCACATACATATATGGGTAGTGTGGCTTGACCACTAGATAGGCATGATAGAGCATAATATTAGAGTTGTTTGATATTGTAATTGTAATTTGTATTATGTTTTGTTATATAAAACTATTTATATATATGCATATGGAAATTTCTTCGCTTATGAGTTATATTTGGATGTATGTATTTATTTTCATTCTAGAACATGTGTTTTAGTTTTGATGTATACGCTATGGGAAAATATATGATGTATGATTTATTTTCTAGAATTATGTGAGACACATGCATGATTAAAAGGAAAACATAATATTTTAAGAAGTAGGTAAATAATCATAAAATGCAATACACACTAAATCATGATGGGAAATGTGTAAAATAAAAGATTAAAATATAGTAAAAATAACAAATGTTTGTAATAATCTAAAGTGAAAGAAAATATACCAATTTCAAACAAGATAAATCATACTAATTCAAGATGGGAAGTATGAAAAATTTGTATCAAAATCAAAAACATGTTAAATTAAATGTTTGAAAAATAATCACATCAAATAAAAAAAGATAAATAATACTAAATCAAAATGGGAAGTATGATTTTTTAAAAATAAAATGGAAGACATGTTATATCAAAAACAAACTTAACAAACAAAATTTGATAGTTATTTATGTGATGAAATTTTTAGGAATATTTTTTGATAAATGCCTAGTCTAATCCATGGTCTTATATTTCAACTCACAAAGGGAACACCATTGAGGTGGAATAATGAATGTTTATTAAGGAATAAGGATAGAATTGTGAGGAATGCCCAGTCCTATCCAAGGTCTTATACTACAACTCAAAAATGGAATAACTCTTGAAGTATGATCTATTAACAAAACATACTCATCAAGGAGGAAAATTGGGATTGTTGTAGTGAATGTAATAAGCATGATATAGGCATTTATAATGAAACCTTAGTAGATTTTAGGCATACTAAGAGTATAAGAATGCATTAATATGTTAGTGACCCTCAAATGCAAAAGATATTTATTTAAAATAGACACAAGTTTATGGGAAAATAAGTGGAGTTATAAGGTCAACTCATGAAGGTTATATAGACAAGAAAAGTAAAATAGACCTACCTTTCCAAAACTTGTTCCCCATTCCTCTGGACCCCTTATAAAGTCATCGATCTATTACGAATATTGGCTATTTATATGAAAAAGTAGGTATCACTATAGATAATTTTAAATTTTCCTATCCCAATCTAATGGACTACCACACCCTAATGGACCTTGACTCTATTATGAGGCCAATTGTGGAGTTTTAGATTTGATTAGGGATAGGAGAAGTGCTATGAATCATGTATTTTGTTATCATGTTGAATTTTTTATTTTGATTTTTTCCTTTTGATCATTATCATTTGTTTAAAATGATTTGGATTTTAACTTTTTATGGCTTTTGTAGATAACCAAACATGAATGACAAAAGTGGCACACACAGATAAGCTTTAGGTTTTGATATAAGATGCAAGATATCTAGAGAGATGATTGACTAAATAATTTGGATTTCCTATATGCTAGTATGTTATCTCAAATATTAACTATATGTGTGATTAATATGAGCAGTGAAATATAGGGGATAGATGGAGATAAAAAGAGATCTATTTATAAAGTAATACAATGATAATTATGCTTTTTAATTGATCAAAAGAGATAAATGATACCCAATGAAAAATGAAAATCAACATATCCATTGTATAAATAATCATAAAGCAAGGTCAAATCATGTAATAATGTGATATAACACCATGATGTGTCCACATGTATTAGTAAATGTCACTATAACTATTATACATAACATCTGATATATCCTCATGTAGCTGAATTATAACATTAATCACAATCTCATCAATTTTCATAGAAAGTCATGCGAAGACTTCCTTCCATATCATCTCTATAGAAAAATAGGTGTGGTACAAGAATGATGATGCTTATAAAGCACCTCTTGTGTGGGATACTTAATTCTAGGAATCCCACTAGTGTCCTATAATTAGTGAGGAGATGTAGGTGATGGGGAAGGAGAACCCTGGGTCTACGAATGAACTAAATAAGGAGACTAAGTTGGTGAAGGTATAGTCTATGGAAGTCCTGAAGATGTTGTTAAAGTAATCAACATCTATTGGTATGGTTTGTAGTACACTAATTTCAAAGGAAATATACTTCCCCATATTTAGGTATATATTCCAGGAGTAGGTTAGGAGGTGGTATAGTTTTATCTGTAGGCTATGATATGGATGGATTCAATGTATCAATGCATTGTCTAAGTTGTTAGAAATGAGTAGAAGAATGATTATGTGTAGCATGAATGAAATAAATACATCTATTATTAGATGGTGAAGGCCTACTAGCTGAAGTGGTAGATAAATATGCCTATTGTAGCTAATGTATATGATAATCCTTGGTCCAATTACTAGTAACTCTATGGATACCACAATAGGACTCATTTACCCAATTTACTGGTAGAGGATCAAGCTTAGGTAATGGTAGAAGGCCATCACCAAGAAAGGAAGGTGGAGTGAAATATAGACTATGCTCATCCATATGCATAGATGGATTCACAACATGTCAAATTAGAGTGGCTAACATCTCAGGAGGAAGAAAACTAGAAGGACCATGGTATATAGCAAAATAGTAAGGTGCTATCATGGTATGATCCATAAGCATACTATAGATAGGTTCAACAGTGATTAGAGGTGTAGTAAGTGTGTGCTCCATCTTTGACCTATGAACATTAAAGGAAAAACTAATACTAGGTACTATAGCAAAAGAAGGAACTATATAAAAATAACTGAGGGATTGTAGTAAGGAAGAGCAATATCTAAGCACCTCTACATTTTTAGATTCAACAAATCCAAATAAAATGGGTCATCTAAGGAAAATCATTCATCATAATCAAGTGTATATAATTCAATAGTACATTCATTAATTTTTTTATCAGATGAAGAATCATGGTGAGTAGAATGTGTAGTTTTATTTAGGGTGACTGATAATTCATCCAAATGATTTTCATGGGAGTGAGATTAGAAATAATTAGGTAATTGAGTAATGATGTTAGGAAATAGATCAAAAGTTTTGATATTTAAGCTTATCTCATATGGTTCATCATCATCTAAGTCTAGGAGGTTAGGAGGGATGTTTCCTATTAATTTAAACTGATTATTATAACCTCAATTAGAGTTGATGAGATAATTAAAATGTTGTGATTCATGAAATGCAATGATAGGTAAAAGTTCAAAGGTAGGTATTTTAAAAACACATAATTCTTAGAAGTGTTCAAAATTCCAAGGGTTCGTGTCACATTGAATCTTATAGATAGCTCCATTATGGGTAAATTTAACACATTGGCATGTGGATAAGGCAACTGATATCATGTGATGTGTCTAAGGTTGACCAAGTAATATATTATAAGAAAGGGGAAAATTAAATATCATAAATTTAACACAAATAATGATGGGAGGAATGGTGATTGGAAGCCAAACACAACCTAGAGGAGACGTTTGTTTTCTACCATATCCTTGACATGTACTTTGTGTGGATTTAAGATTACATTCAAAATATCCAAATGTTTTAATAAAATCAAGGAAATCAACCCAAGTTCATTATCCTTCATCTATTAAAGCATATTTTCCTTCTATATCTTGTATTTGGATGCTAATGAAGAGAGGGGAATCATCCACATAGAGCAATATCTCATCAAGAATCATAGAAGAGATAGGAAATTTGAGTGAAAGAGAAGTGTCTACCATATCATAAATTTAGGTAAACATCTCTTCACATTGTTTAATATTGATATCTTTTGATTTGGATATTGTAGATTATTTCCCCATGGGTGAAGGATGAGGGATGTTCATTTTGAATAGTAATTTCATTAGTTGATTACAATTATGAGAGGAAGTTATCATAAGTTATAAGAAATGAATTTGAGATGGAAGATGGGAAAGTTATGGTATAGGATCCCATTAGAGGATTATTGGATAAAGGTGCATAATGTTGTAATAAATACATTGAAAGGGGGTTGGATGTGCATTAAAATTTATGTTGATAAGGTATATTTAGTTTAGGTTTGGTTGACTTGGGTTGATATATCTTAAGTTATGTAGTTGTGTCTTTGAGTGTTTCTTATGTTTGAATGGAAGAAAGTTAATGTAAAGTTTGAGGGATATTTGATTGAGGTATCTTAGTTGGACGAAAACGAGAACTTGTATCAATTTTATGAGAAGTATGGTCAATTTTCATTGTTAGAGGTGATACTTATGTGTTCATTGGTTCCACATACCCCAATTCTATGAGATGTGATGGATAAGTGTCTTGAACAATGCATAACATTATATAATTATTATGGTTCGAGGTTGGGTATTATTCAATACAATAAACTACTCTCATATTATTAATGTTGACCACATTCTCAATGTTGGTGTTAGTATCTATGGTACTCTCAATTTTATTTGTGGTAGGGGTAAGTTGATTAGTGTTATGTTGAAGGTTAGGAATAAGATATTTGTAGATAGCTAGATGAGTGTTGGCTTGATTTAAGGCTTCATTTTTAGTTTTGGTTTCATGAGCCTTAAGATTTATTCATAGGATTGTTGACATTTACGCATAAGTGACTTGTGGTCAAATTTGGGTCTAAGGACAAAGTCCATAATAAGATTTCTTAGTTGGTGATAAGTTTCATGAGAATGACCCCAACTTTCATGTAACCAACATTTTTTTGGGATCATACCAGTGTTTCATAGGATGTGTAGGGTCAATATATCATGGTGAGGGTCATGGAAGATTCCTTTGAATTTATGATAAGGAAATATGTTTGTGTGCATATATATTATGTTGTTAAGGTAATGAAGAATTATGATGAAAATTATTATTGGGTGGAAGTGAGGGAGCATGCTCCATTTTAGAGTTTGGAAAAATGGTTTGGATGGTGTGTATGGAATCATAAGTATCCATAACATTGTAATTTATTGTGTGTCATGTTTTAGCTTTTAAAATCATGCAAGTTCCCATTGGTGGGTGGGAAGGTTCAAATTGACATATAAGTAAATATTGACATTTATCTTGGTCAATGGCATCTTCTAAAAATTTTGGGGAAAGATTCCTAGTGCAATATTATAATTTAGGATGAAGAGCATTAGTAAATAAGTGGAATAGATTTTCATCTGCCATATTATGTTTGGATTTACTAAATAAGGCTTTCCATCATTTAATTAAAACTTATGTTGTTTTGGATTTTGTTTGTTTATAGTTGTTAAAATGGGTTAAATTATTTTTGGGAAGATCATTATTTTTGAATTCTTGAACCAATGCATTGACCAAGTCCTCTAAACTAGTGATGAACTAGATTTTAAGTTTATTATACCAATCTAGAGCATCTCTGGAGAGAGTTTTATCTAAGAGTTTGGTTGCAATGAAGGTATTAAGTTTGACCAATCCTTGTATAGGTTTCCAAAAATTTTTACGTATAAGTTAGGGTATGTAGATCCATTATAAGTGATAGTAGGAATTATACCTCCTATGCCAATGTTTATAATTTGAGGTAAAAGAGGTTCATTTTGTAAATGTTTAATAGTTTTATTAATAAGTGGGGCTTGAGGTATAATGTTACCATATGCATCCCTAAGGGAAGGGGGGGTCACATTAGGATTTAAACTCCCCATTGAGTATGTTGAGGTTTATTTTTGACTTGAAATAAGTGTTTTTGAATTTGCATCATTTGATTTGTATTATTGGTTTGAAATGTAGCCATTTGGTTGAGAGTTTGTAATAGTGGTTGATTAGCTTGAGCACTATTTTTGACTAGTAAAATCACCTTTGGAAGCATTAATGTGTTATGAGGTGTTAATAAGTTATGATGCACTAGAAGCATGAGATGTAGTAATGTCATGGGAAACAATGGTAGCATGAGAAGTACTAGTTGTAATAGATCCATTATGAGTTAAATGAAATTGGGTATTAGTGTGGATGTTTGGGGTAGGCCCATTAAAAGATACACCAACCATGTTAGCATAAATAATTGGCATAGAGGTGAAAGAAGACATGGAGGATGACACCATAGTGTTATAAGGAGATATTATAGAGGGTAAAGGAGTGGAGGATATCATTAATTGACTTTCCCTAAATCCTATCGAAAAGCTAGCTCATTGTGAATGAAGATCTCCAAAATGAGGTCCCATCATGATGTTATTTATAACTAAAGGATCCTTACCTCTATGTTGAGTATTTTCATTGATGAACACAATTATTTTAGATGTGTATTCAAGATCATTTTCATATTCTACCATTTGTATAGATAAGGGATTAAGTGACATAAAATAGGGAGGAGTCTTCTAATTTATAGTTCTAGTGGTTACATTAATGTTACTTTGTTCTAGGTTAGTTACCAAAAAAGGTGGCTTAGTATGTTTGTTAGGATTGGTAAAGTTTGTCATGTTAGTTTGATTTTAATCTATGGAATTATCATAAAAATATTCTATGATGAAATGAGGAAGCTATACACTTACTAAAAAAGAGGACAAAGTGGTTATTATACTAGGTGGAATGGGTTTATTGTGTTGAATAAGAAGGTAAATAGAACAATTGGTAGGAAAAGGATTCTAATAGGTTGGTTGTGTTCTATGGGAATACAAACATAATATATCTTATGGGAAAACTAAATTTACTATGTTCTATAGGAAGATAAAATAGAGTATCCTATAAGATATTGAGTTGACTATGTTCTGTAGGTAAGAAAAATTTGGAATGGTATAATCTAGATTGAGTAGAAATTTTGTAGGAAAATAAGATAAACACATAGGCAACTAAATTGATTAGGTAAATCTAGTTACAAAACACAATATAAACCTTGTAACAACATTGGATAATACAAGTTTTGAAATACAAAATACAATTTTTAAATAACATGTAACTATACTAAAATATAAATGCTAATCTAAAAAGCAGACATTCCTATATGTTTTAAATTATGTTTTAAAATGTGATAAGGCATTTAGATTTTCAAATGAACTAAAAGAGGTAAGATAAAGATGGTTTTAGGTATGTTAAGGCTAAAAGGGATATGTATTGGTGATGGTATTAGATTGGTATTGGGGCCCATGTCCTCATTTCATAATCTCGTAGTGATAAGGGTGTCAAGTGCTTTGCCAATATATACCATCAACCACATATTTATACTCAGCTAGAAAATCAAGTGAACTTCCCCCTTGGTGATGAAATTCAAGTAGGTAGACCTGGGTAAAAGTGTTGGAATTCTTACTTGATATTTTATAATTTGTTAATGTAAAGGAAGAAAGTGACTAATCTAGTAAATTAACCTTCCTAGTTATACCATGTGCACTAATCTAAGTAAGAAAATAGATAAATGAAAAGTGAAATAATTACTACCAATGTTATTTAATTTCCTTTACTTAAAAAATACATATTACTAGGTTGATTAGATTGACTTAGTATGTAAATAGTATAGAATATAATTGATCTAGTTGACTCTGTCTATTGCAAGACAATCTAGAGAAATGTAGATGAGCAAGTTGATTGAGTCTCTTGGGTAAAAAGTAGTTAAAAAACTAAATCAAGCCAATTGACTTAGTTTACTGTAAGGTGACAGTTTTTATAGAACTTAAAAATTGGGAAAATAAAACTGAATTTTGACTAAAATTAAATAAAATTAAATATCTAGGTTGGTCAAAATGAACCTAAAGTTGGTTTGATCAATTTACTTTTTGATGAGTTTTAACAATGTATTAAAGTTGTTGAATTGTTGTTTTTAAGTTATGTTATCTAGATGAGGGTTTGGACTTGAAAAATAGAATGTTAAAATAGATTCAAACCAGTTGATTGATTTTACATAAACTGAATATTTAAAAATAACTATCAATAGAATCGATCTTATAGTCTAAACAAAACTTATTAGAAAATTTAAAAGACATGATGAAAAACTAAATCGATGGGATCCATCTAGTTAGACAAGATTGAAAATCTAATCACAGAGAGCTGAATAAGATTGACAGGTTTACCTCAAATGAAAAACCTATAAGATGATGCCATAACTTAGTTGATCAGATTGATGAATTATAAAATGAGCTACAAATAATATAAAACTAGGTCAATTGGTTTGATTTATTTTTTATAGGACAAAAAGACGTTCACATAGAATTAAATTAAGTTGATTGGATCAACTGAGTATTAAGACCTATGTAGAAACTATTATATTAAGTTGATAGAGTTTATCCATTATTTTTAAAAACAAGATTAGAAATATACAAGGGTTACTTCATGTCAGTTCACTAGAATGTATGCAAGCGAAAGTAAATTTGATCTACAAATCAATCCTAACTTAGAGAATATAAATCAACTAACTATACTGATATTAATACTTAGATAATCAGGGTCATGACCAATATGGATCCAATAAACCTACCTAAGGGATTTATTATCATATAATATGGATAGAGAGGGTTCCAAATCCTGTATTTAATCAACATCACACAATAAACCTAGCTAGGTCTTGATAATTCAATGTAATAATAAAGTAAAATAAATCTAATCTAGTGCTCACTAAAGCTTGTGTCATAAATGGGGGATAAACATAAACAATAAACAATAAACAATAAACAATAAACAATAAACAATAAACAATAAACATGCAAAGTGAAACTCTACTCAAGTCAATGTAGAGTTAATCCTAATCATGGAGAGACAATACATCCATTATCCATTATATATGCAAATATATCTACTAAAATATAAGAGCAAGAGCTAGGAATACTTACCTTAAAGACAAACCCATCGAGCCTCAACCTTTCCCTTGAACAATGGTGATTTACAAGAGGTTGTTTTGTATTTTTGAAGAAATTAAGGATGGAAAATGGATGATAGTATAGCAAAGGACCTCCTATTTAATCTCAAGCCTTTACAAGATAAAGGTTCTCCTCGAAGAGTTATGAAACCCTAAATAATGAATCCTCAATTAGTATGGTAGAAAAGTAGATAAAGAAGCACAAATGAATGATTCTCTCTATTAGAAATGGGGTGAAGGATGTGTATATATACCTTAATTTGACCCTAAACCCATCTAGAATTTTAGTCGATACAGTTGGCCAAGTTGACCTAGTTAGCTAGGAAATAATGCTGTTAGGTCCCAAACTAAGTCAGTTGAGTTAACTTAATATTGTAACATGATTAATTCCAAAAATTAATCTACCCAATTGACTACATTTAGGAATTGGTAAAAAGGGGGTTTAGCTTAAGAAGGGGTTATTTGAGGTGGTGAATTATTTGGAAAAGAGTGTAAGGGAGGTGTCAAAGCTTAGAGAAATGTGTAGGAGGGGTTTGTAGTGGTTTTAAGTGGAAGTATAGGTAAAAAAATCTTGTGAAACACCAAAGGTATACCCACACCTTTTTTGGTACACCCTTTAAGGCATGCACTTAGATAGGTTGCATCTTGACAAGTTCCTATAAAAGAGAAAGCATCAGTAATTGATAAAGTTTTAAATTATTATGTGTATACATATGGCTTATAGACTATTCCCCTTCATGCTTATGGATGCATCATATGATTGGTTTCTAAACCTTCCAGAGGAGTCCATCACAAGCTAGGACTAGTTTATTATTACTTTCTTAGCCTAATTTTGGCAAGTCATAGATCTAAGCATCCTATATCAACAATTTTCAAGCATTAAATGAGAGCCTAATGATCTTATTAGGAATTTCAATGCCTATTTCTAGATGATGTATAGTTTAATCACCAATATTTACAAACTTAATACTTAGCTAGCTTTAGAGATGTATAAAAATGCACTGGACTCATGGATTGTGATGTTCTTAAGGTGAGAACCTATGGTGATAACCTTACCTTTGGCATATGTTGAAGCTATCAAGGTCGATAGGAAACTTAATCCACAAGGCCAAATGATTCCTCCCATCCTTAATGTATTACCCAACATGCTGGCCTTGAACATAATTCCTAATGCAAAATAAAATGTGCCTCCATCTAAACTATTTATAATAACTAATTAGCTCCCTTTGAGACATGTTTAAAATCAACACCTAGGTTTACTTAACTCAGTGAATAATGAGATAGTTCCCCAGTTGTAAAACCAAATGATGTTATTATCCACTAAAAATACCCATATCATACCCTAAGATAATATAAAAAATGAGTTGGATGCCATCCAATGAATGGTGTAAAGACTAATTAATGAATTCCTTGGTTTACAAGTGCAAATGGGAAACTCTGGTGTTGAGAGTTAAAATAGGAATTTCACTTACCAGACCAAAATAGAAATTACAACTATCCTAACAAGCAACCAAAATTTTCACCCAATAAATTTATTGGAATAAACATTTATGAGATAACTCTCCCAAATTTATATAGTGTTCATAACACAGCCTAGCATGGAGAGATTGATTACATCAAATTATGAAGTGCCTTTGATATTTTATAAAGGATAATGTAAGAGTATGAGGTAGTTTCAAACCAACATGAATCATCTAATGCTATTGGGATACCTATCACAACCATAGTGTTATAAAGCATGGAGTTTCCTATCTAAGAAGAGAATAAAATAGAAGAGAGTTATAGTGAAGTGCATGATTTGTAGAAATTTCAAATAATCAATTATGCCCTTAGGAAATGACTACAACAATAACCCCTAACAAATAACCCTTGAATACCTAAATGCCTTCAAAAAATGGCATAAATCCCCTTGATCCCAAGGCTAGGAATGAACCTTCACCTCCAAATTCTAGTGAACCCAAAGCTCATGCAAAGATTCAACCATCTCAAGGCAAAACTATATTTAATATTGTGGAAGATATGAAAAATATCAAATATATCATCACATTGCATGAGCTTGCTCAAATCACTTAGCAACATGATCTTTTTCTCAAGTCACTTATTTAAAAACTAGTCCAACCCAAGAAAAAAATACACACCAATGTTCTTATCCATAAAAAAAAAAATTGAAGTGCTTGCCTTTATCCTAATGATTAGGATATGTGAGAAGAACTTGCATAATTGCATAGTATATTCAGGAGATTCGATGAACGTAATACCTGTAGGTATTTGTGAAAAATTAGTCTTAGTCCCTATTTAGTTAGACAAGGTCATAATCCAACTAAATAATTTAAGTTCAGGGTAATAGGTGAGCTACTCAATGTGCATATACAAATGGAATCATAACCTAGAATCTAACAATTCATATATATTCAAGTTATAGATATCCTTGAATCATATGGGATGTTACTCAATAGAGATTGGTTTAAATATTTGAATGGATATATGGCCACTGAATTCTCTCACATGTGGTTACCTTAGAGAGGCATTTATAACCAAATAAGAGTGGATAGAGAGCCAAAGATGAAGCATATGATTGCAAAATATAATGAAATCAATGATAAAGTAAACTTAGTGGACTTCAATTTAGAAATACACTTTCGAAACATAACCTGATAAAAAAAATATTAATGACAACATGGGGATACCTAGGATATGGTCATTATATGTGGATAGAGCCCACTCTAAAAATGGTTCTAGAGATAGATCTTTAATTATCGATCCCAAAGGTAAAAAACATTTAGTTGTTTATAGATTGTAATTTAAATGCACTAACGACTTGGTGAAATATGAGGCATTAATTTTGGGATGGTAGATTGTATTAAGGCATAAATCAAAAGAATTAAAAGTATTCAATGATTTGATCTTGTTATGAACTAGGTCAAAAGTAAATTCCATTGAAAATAATCATACCTTAGAAATATAGACATAGAATATGGGATTTAATTGAAATGTTCGATGTGTTTAATGTCATCCCTATCCCTAAGGAAGAAAATTAGATTGCTGACTCATTAGCATCCTCAACTGAAAGCTTAACTCCCATCGACAACATTGAATTGAAAGAATTCATTATGGAATTAGTCCTTTGTCCCTCTATTCTAGATAATGTGACAAATTTCTATGTTTTTGATGATGATTGGAAAATTGTCCAATTCCCTAACAATGTTAGGGAATTTGAAGGCCAAATAATAGAGGAAGAAGAGAGAGATAGTCCTATAACTAAACCTAACAAATATGAAATTCTAAATATCCAAGGGAATCAAATCCAAAGGGGATGATCCTTCTAGAAAAGGAATTTGACACATTTGGCCTTATTCCCCTAATTAAGAAACCCAAATTTATAAATTAGAAGTGTTGAACCATTAACCTTGGTTCCTTAGAAATACCCAAAAATATTAACATAGGTCTTGATTAGATGAACATAAAGATTGATCAGCTTCAAAAGTTGGTGGTAAATTATAGGGATGTAATTTTTTAGGCCTATCGAGACATCAAAGTATTTGAACAAAATTTGATCACTCACACCAATCCCCTTAAACCAAACAAAAGACCATATCAGTATTGTAGACATCTTAAATTGGCCACCAATTGCTTCATACTAGAATTTAGATTGATTCTTACCAACCTTTGAAAATCTAGCCTAAGAATCACTAAACATCTCAAATTTAGCTTCATAAAATACAATTTCTCATATAAAACAATTAAATGGGATAAAATGCACACATCAATTAATTCAAAAATCTTCAAAATGTCAAAAATCCTAAATATAATTAATTAACCTGTAAAATCAAATAAAATGCCTAAATTGAATTAACCATGAGTAATTAAATGAATTATCAAAAAGGAAATTCAAAAATCAAAGAATATCCTAGGAATTCATAATTACCTTTTTATGAGTTGTCAAATATCTAAAATATCCACCCATGCCTATTCATTGCTAAGCATGACCATTTTACACTTTTTAAGTCTACTGGAGTTAATTAACTCACAAAGGTAAAGTTTGAACCCATTCCAAACCCATTTTACACTCTAACTCACCTCAGCTTGAGGTTAGTTACTAAACCTATAAATAGAAGCCATTGCTTATGAAGAATAGGAGTTTAGACATAGTAATGTTATAATATTGGTTTTAGAGCAAGATTACATGACAATAGTGTTATAATGCCAAATTATCAAGCCAATAAATGAAGCTACATCAAGAAATCATGAGCCAAACCATGGTGCCAAGGTGAGAAGGAGCCACACAACTCCATTTTCCAAAGATCTCTTGAGCATAAGCTGAGTAAGCCAACAAAGAAATATCTTAGAGTATTCAAGGAAGGTAAGAAAGGTTATTTTTCTTGCATTTTAGTTGTGCTTTGTCAATTTTTTAATTTATTAAGCTCACCCCTTTTATCTAGGAAAGATAGTGTTATGCATATAAGTGTGTTTCTTTTCATTTTGAAAACTAACATATGATCTAACCACCCTTCTTAGATTCCTTAATCATAAATGACATGCCCAATGGGATAAGAAGAATCCCATGTACCAAGAAGATGAAGATGCAACTCAAAAATTGATAAAAGAATGATTGAATTGCTTCAAAATTATGATTTTAGCTTTGATTTTGCCAATTTTCTAATTCTTGAATTGTTTTAGATCTACACAGAGATCGACATTAGTCATCCCTAACTGACATCAATTTTACACAACTAGTATCTATTTTTCCCAACTGAGATTGGTTATGTGTGACCATTATTGGTTGATATGCAGGGTGAAATATAGTTGATAAAGATTGCATTTTTATTCTTTCTAGCATTTCTAACTATTATTTCTTGATCTCAGAAGATTTTAAACTCTTTGTCTAATCCTTGCCTTGTAGGTTTTATTGATTTTTTAGCTGCCCATTGCCTAACCTAACATTTTAATTTGTTATGTTTTGCCTTTGGGTTCATAGGTAACTGACACCAGTATTAATCATTTAGTATCAGTTCTTTACTACCATTGTCAATTCTCTTTGAGATCGACTAGCATCAGTTACCTTGAAACCAACATTAGTCAGTTCTGATCGACCATGATCACCATGTTTTTAAAAATAAAAACATAAGAGCTAATTTCCCAAAGATCATTTGCTCACAATAAAAAGTACTTCTAAGTAGGGGGATACTATCTAAAAATCATAGGTTCAAGATGTGATTTGAACACAAATTTGTAAGTTTTGGCTAAATAACATTTCATTTTAGGATTTTAAAAGGAATCTAGATAAATCATTCACACTTCATTTTGGGTACTAAAATGAACATGTTAGATCTTGAACATTTGATATTTGGTGCTTAAAAGGAGTTAGGATTATTAATATTTTAAAACACTTCATTATTGGTGCTTAAAATGAATTCTTAAGTCTTGAGCACTTTTCTTTGGTGCTTGAAAAAAAACTCAGGCTAAATCTTGGACATTTGGGTTTTGGGCTTAAACAAACTAGATGGTTTTACTTAAGTTGTGTTGTGCAACTCTTTCAATATTTTGCACTTAAGACAAGGGGCCAAGTAAAGAACATCATCACATTTTAATTTAATGCCTAAAATTAAACTTCAATTACAATTTCTTGCAAACTATTTGTTGATTGTTTGTTTTCACAAAAATAATAATCCATGTATGCTCTCTCACCATCCCCTATAAGGAACTCAGGTGATCAAAAGTGCCTTTTTAGTGTATTTGTGCCTATTATAAGGCATATAAATAAATTTATATAGGCTCTCCCCAAAACTCATATAGTATTGGTTGATATAAAAGAAATCCTAAAGTCTTTCTACTAGTATTTTCATTTCATACAGTTTGGCTTATGAAGGGGATGCCATTACCTCTCATGAGTTCTCTAGGGAAGCATTGACTCAGGGCTTCATCTTATGGTAGTGTTTCAACCCTATTTCATGGCGGGGTATAAAAATTAGGGTACACATAATACTAGATCTAGGGGGTTGAGTGACTAACCTCTCTTTTAGTAATGAGGCTTAAATCAGGTCTGGTCAACCAGGGGATTCCACTAAGAAGTCCATGAATGGAATCATCATACAAAGGAATAGACCCTTGCATGATAATTTGATTGGTATAAACTCAATTGATGTGATGCTTCTATTGTGTTAGCCACACTTAGGATAAATCTTGATGGTCATAAATTATAAGTTTTAGTTAATCCCAATTTATCACACCTTGATATGATCTAGGATGATATATTTAGTTGTATTTATATCATTTATTATTTTATTGCTTGGTGTTTTGTGTCTAAAAATATATTTGTTAAAATCATGTCATAAATGAATTTGTTTTTATACATTCTCTATTGTTTGAGGAGGCATGATACCATCCCTTTAACACCTTTAACTTAAAAGACTTTTTGTGTCATAAATATTATGTGTGTCACTTGATTGAAATGGGCAACATTACATTTCCCACATAAATTCAAGATTTGAGCCTTAGAAGTCTTTGAAAAAAAACATTGTTTACATATTTTGAGAGTGGTAACATAGCTACACAACTCAAATTGTTTCAAAAGACTTGTTTTGTCTTATGTCCAAATTGCCATTATTTGACCCAATCATATGTGTCTTGTTGGATCTTTGTTTTAGTATAGTCATGTTGTTCAAGTTTGCCTAGCTTGTTGGTCATTAAAGCTTAAGTTTTATTAAGTTGGGTTTTTGATTAACTTTTACAAGTTTGGATCCAAATATTAATTGATTTTTTGTAGGCCTCATTTCACAAGTGCTGATACATAGATCTTTCTCTTTTGGGTTGAGTAACTTAGGTTAATTTTTAACCCAAAATTTGAAAACTATATTGTTTGTGACTTTATCTATGAAAATCAATCTATCTTCAAATACCTTTTGTGTAGTAACTTAAACCAATTTGATCATGTTTATGTTTAGAATCAAGTGCCTTATTTATGACAAAGTGTTCCAAGTTTGTTAGATTAAAAATCATCCTTTTGTTTTAAGTCTAGCTTTTGATGCCACATTTGGCCAAAAGTCCTAGCATATGCCTTATTTTGAGCCTAGATTTTGACACTATGTTTGGCCAAAAGTCTTAGCAACTTTTACCTTTCTTGGTTTAGACCTATTTGGAATATCATTGGACCTAGAGTTTGGCATCTTATTTTTAGGTCATTTTACTTGACCTTGTTTGTGTAAGACATTTAATGTTAGACATTTGATGTTATATTATTTTTACCAAGTCTTAGCATAGACATTTTGGAGATAAAACTCCACCCCTTTTTACCAAGTTAGACCAATTTTTAAACTTTTTATCCTTTGGACATTCATTTGTAGAGTTTTTATAACTCAACCTTTTTCTGGAGCTTTCATTATTGATGCAGATATGTCTATCTACACTTATGGTGGAGCCACATACAATCTAAGTTATGATGAAATGGTCACATAAAATGACTTTGTTCAAGAATTTTATTTAAACCCTAGTCATCTTAATGATTATAATCACTTGTGGGCAGATCATTATTTTAACTCATTAGATCTAACTGAGACATATACCATTACAAGACCTTGTCATTTGGCTTATGTGAGCAATCAAACTCCACCACACTGTACCATTTCCATACTAAGACCTCACCCTTAGGCTTGTGTGAGTAACCAAGATCCATAACACCATATCATTTATATACCAAGACCTCATCCTTTGGATTATGTGAGCAACCAGGCTCCACAACACCCTCCCATTATCATTCCAAGACCTCATCCTTTAGATTATGCAAGACATTAGTCTCTAAAATTCCCTAACATTACCATTTCATGACTTTGTCCTTTGTATCATGTAACCAATCAATCTCTAAAATGCCTTACCATTATCCAGCCTCCAATAATTATTCAACTATTTCCATTCGTTCCCCAATTAAAAAAACCCTAGCCAATTATACAACACTAACTGAGCCAATTAGTACCTCTCCAACTGAGCCAATAATTTGAGGACCAAGTTGTATTCAAAAATATTATTTTATAGCCAATAGTAAACCAAGACCAAGAAAACCAACCAATCTTAGATGATTTTGTTGAACCAATCTTTTGTGATAAGTCAACCTATGATGAATCACCTCTTGTTATTATCCCCATTATCGAGGAGTCTCAATCTGACAAGTAAGTCTTTGTTGAGTCACTTCTTAATGATTATAACCAAATTTGGGAAAATCATTACCTCAACCATATTACTATTTTTCAAGAACCTCCCCTTAACAATCTAGTCTCTACAGAGTTGTCTCTTAACCCTTTTCCCATCATTGAGGAGTCTCACTTTGACAAACTAGTCTCTGTAGAGCCCATTATGCCATCACATGTCATTATTTATCCCATACCCAAAATTAAACAATACATCATTTTAGCATCATCCACATCAAATTAAGATCAAAATTAGAGTCAGGTTATATTTTTGAATTGACATCAAATTTAGCATCATTAGCAAAATCAATGCCAATCGCAAATTCAGAGTTCCTTGAGTCAGAATTAGATTCAGAATCAAAATACTTTCATGGTTGTTATAACATTGGTTATGCATACATTGTATATTAGTTTGAATACATTTGTGATCCCTTTATGGTTTTTTAGGATGATTACTTCAGCTTTGATACAAGTTCTCTTAGTATCTTCTATGAGGATTATGTTGCCTCTCCCCATCCTATTACCATTCCACATGCCATTACCACTAATAAACCTAGACATATTATTGACATTCCATCTCTCACAAATGTCAATTGGGACCAACAGAATCACACCTTGTTTAACTACATCCATCGTGACATATCAGTTAAAGAACATCAAGGAGGCTAAGACCAAATTCATGTAGAAGAACAATCTCCTAGTGAAACCTTTTTAGAGGCACTAAGGGATAATCAAAGTTCAAACTCATAATATTCTAGTGAAACATTTCAGAGGTGCTAAAAGAAAATCAAATTCAAAATTTAACATTATTTAGTGAAACCTTCTTAGAGGCATTATGGGAAAATTAAGACAACTTCATTGGTGAAAACCTCTTCAAGGCACCAATAGTTGAGCATAAAACTTCTGTTAAGGTGTGGAGCTAAAAGCTTCACCAAATGAGTGAGTTTGAAAGTTGTTGGTATTACACAGTCACTAGCATCGGTCAGGAGCGATCGACGTCGGTCAGGAGTTGACTGAGAGAGTTCGGCATCGGTCATGATCGGTCGACATCGGTCAAGTGTAGACAGGTAGGGACCGACGTTGGTCACCTGTGCATCCAGAATGCTATTTCTATGGATAGAACATAATGTTTGCATGTTAGGATTAAGTGTTAGTCTTAAGTTTGCATCTCTATTTTAAGTAAGACTGTTTAGAGCCCTTGATTAGGAGGTGCATCTAATGGCTGTAGTTGTATGCTCATGTTTCCTAATTATTATATAATAGGATAGATCTTCATAGCTTATTGTAGAATGTTGAATTGGACACAATTGTAGAATTGGTCAATAATAGTACTGTATTATATTTTATATGTGTATCAATCTAGGTTGTTGGAATTGATTGTAATTGAGAGAGAGAGCTCTTGAGGGAAAGAGATCTAGAAAGAGATCTGTACATCTGAGAGAGGTGTGGAAGAAAAGAAGTTTCTTCAATTGTATTCCTTTTGTAAAGAGTTTAATACAAGTTTTCAGGGTGGTTTCTTGTATCTCTTATTCTTTGCTATTTTTGATTCTAGTTACTTATCTTTCTAGTTTAATTTTACATTAATTGCTTTCATAGTGTAATCAACATTGTTGGTTGATCCCCAACAAGTGTCTGAAGATGTATCTGTAGGGGCTAGGGTGTACCTTGGGTGTAGGCCTAGCATACTGCCCCTACCTATACCCATACATTGCGTACTCGTACTGTTAGGTTGTGGAGCTAAAAGCTTCATTGATACAAACATGGAGGAGGTTGATGAGGTTGCGGAGGATTGCTGAGGTGCAGAACAAGTTGCAGGGCAACCGACGTCGATCTGATCAATCGACATTAGTCATATTATAGTGCAGAAGCAACCGACATTAGTTATGAGTCAGCTGACATCTGTCAGGAAGGAGCCGACGTCGATAACCTGTGTATGCATGCAGTTTGCATGTGGGTTCCAGACTGGTCTATTTTTGGACTGCCAGTTTGCATGTAAAGACTATTTTTGGTCTTAGAGTTGCGAGTCTAATTATTGTAATTAAGAAAGTCTAATTATTGTATGCATGAGATATATATAATAGACTCATGGGCTGTATTGTAAAAGTGTGTTAGAAAGCCATTGAGCTTGTAGAGAGAGCTAGAGTAGCTCCTCCTAGTTCCAAAGGGGTGCTGAGTGTGTATGATCAGGGAGAGTTGCAAGTTGTGCAAGTTCTACTAAGAGATCCACCGGGGTACTGGTTGAAGAATCATAAGGACTTGGTGAGGCAAGGACAAGGGTTCTTCAGGGTGTAGAGATATCTACATGGTAAGTAAGGTCTATTGATTTGCAAGTGGCAGCAAGGAAAGGGAGATCTACTTAGAGTACGGTTGTGTACTTGGTGTACTGGCAGCATTGTTACTGACTGGTGGAGGTGAACAACAACTATGTATTGGAGTTGATTGTTGTGACTGTGATGAGAGAGTGAATTGTTGGAGGAGAATTATTGGTGAACACTTGAGGTGTGGGAAGCTTTTGAAAGGTGTGGAGAAGAAGTGGCATCTTCTTTATTGTATTTTCTTCTAGATAAGTATTAATACAATTATGTATTGTCTCTCATATCTTGTGTTGTTTCATATTTCTAGTTACTTATCATTCTGGTTAAATTCCATGTTTAGTTGCTAATACAAGACGTAATCATATATATTCTTATTGGGGAGAGTAGGATCCTGACAGTTGGTATCATAGCTTTTGGTTGGGTTGACTAATAGGTAGTTTAGATCTGGTTAGTGTTTATTGATTACATGTTACTCACAGGGGTTTTTGATTGAGTGGGAGTATAGCAATGGCAGAAGAAATTAAGCTATGAATGGAGAAACTGAATAGCACGAATGGTCTGATTGATGGAAAGAAAGAGTAGGTAAAGAAAGACTGTTGGTTGGTAGGAGATCAGCATGAAGAAGCAAATGTTGCAGGTGATATAGCACAAGATGCTCTGGATAAATTAGAATCTTGGTTTACAGATTCTTTTGCCTCTTTCCATGCAACCCAAAATAGAGCATATTTTCATGGGTATGTCCAGGAGACTTTGGAGAGATTTATTTAGGGGTTGGTGAGCCTTGTTAGAATGTTGGCAAAGGGGAAGTGAAGCTGAAATTGCAGACAGATAACACACGGGTGTTGAAGGAGGTCATGTAGGTACCAGTCTTGGAGATGAGTCTAATTTCTTCAGAAAAGTTAGGTGATGAGAGATGCACAATAACTCTCACAGCGGATGCACTTGAATTAGATGGTGGTAAGAAAGTAGGTATCCTTTATCTATCTACATATATTACTGATTTACCTTCTATTACAGAGATGTGGCTTTGTAGGCTTGGTCACATATGTAGGAGGGGAATGCATGTTCGTAAGTGGAAGACAGATATCTTTGATAAACTTAAGAACTGGAAAGCCTTGGTGTTCATGGAGGAGATGACGGGTAGAGATTAGCTGAGGGGAATGAATTATTTTGAGTAGGGCTGTGTTAACTTGAATAGGGTTTTGACCCAAAAGGAGCTCACAAGTAAAAAGTCATCACTCATAGGCAAACACAGGCACCGGCATCGGTCAAGGGGAACCGACATCGAATAGATAGGCACTGACATCGATCACGTGCAGATCAGTAGAGTCAGTGGTGTCGAGCAGAAGGAACTGACATCGATCAGATAGGAATCAACATTGGCAAGGGGTATACTAGCATCAATCAGGAAACTGACATTGACAAATAGGGTCAGTCACAGGGAACCGATGTCGATCGGGTGCAGATTGGGAGATGGTTGAGATTGGTCACTGGAATAGATTTTGGATGGACATCAAGCTGTCAAGGAGTCTCAAATGCCCATATGGAGGATTGAAGGGTAAGTGGACCTCATATTCATTGTTCACCTTCTTACTTGTTGCTTACTAATGGTTGAGAACTAGGAAGATGTGAAGAGGCAATGCAGGTAGAATCCAAAAATAGTGGGAGCTTGGCATTGATGAGGAGTGTGAGTCCTTGGAGAAGAACCAAACAAGAGTTTGTTGGTGGAGTTGTTAGCTGGAAGAAAACACTAAGAGACGGATGGATTCCCAAGTTAAAGAAGAGAGTGGATGGATACATGAGACAGAAGGCCAAGGTATATGGTCTTGAGGAAGTTGCAGGACAGTGGTACAGGTTTTGACAGGTGGATGACAAAGCAGGGCTTTAGTCAATGTTAGTGTAACTATTGTGTTTGTCTTTACTAGGTGGATGATGATTGCAACATTATTCTATTATTGTATGTGGTGTGGTTGCTTGTTGTAGGGTTACACATATAGGGAGTTTTTGAGCTAAAGGTAAAGTTAGTTCAGATGTATGTCATGAAGAATTTAGGAGCAACAAAATTCTTTGGCATAAGAGACATGGAGATTTTTTGTCTCCAGTGGGAGCTGATGTGAAGAAGGTGTTGGTGAGGTTCAAGATGTAGGATGCAGAATCGGTAAGCACACCAAGGGCTGGATAGTTCAAGCTAAGCTTAGAACAGTATTCAAAATCCCATGAGGTCTGGTGTAGACCTGAGTTTTCCCAAGCAGTGGGAGTTGTCAGAGAGTTTGGAGCCAATTTGTGGAAGAAGTACTGGAGGGCAGTTCAGTGGATTCTCAGGTATCTAAGAGGGACTAGTAATAGGTTAACTTGTTATGCAGGGTCAAGGTCTTCACTACATGGAGTTGTAGGTTCGGATGTGGCAGGTTACTTGGATGACAGGTGGTGCACCACAGGGTGTGTGGTGGTTGGTCTTCAGGTGTGAGCTTGAAGAGGGATACAAGCCAGGAAACAAATTAGATAGTGTATAGGTACATGTACAGTGTAGATATTTATCTCCAAGTGGGAGATTGGGAAAATTAAGACAACTTCATTGGTGAAAACCTCTTCAAGGCACCAATAGTTGAGCATAAAACTTCTTCAATATTGATGAAGACAAAATTAAAGATGAAATCAATATAGCTTTCAATCTACAACCTAATCAGATGGTAGCTACTCTCAGGCCCAAACAATAGAAAAATTTGGTGGTCTTATTAAGAGAATATTTAGAAGTCTTTAGCCCCACCATACCAAAGTTATGTCAAATCTAGAATCAACAACATTGTGTGTGCCTAAAATATCAATCTTCATTTATTTTCCAACCATTATCCATTCCATTATCATCCATCATTCCATTTCCTAAAAAAATCTATCATCTAACATTGATCCTAATTTACCATCCTTGGTCATACTTTCCTTTGTAGAGGATATAAAGATAACTTGTCTTGACATTTGAAGGAAACAAAATCAACAACCAACGAAGATCACAACATTCTTGACATCCAAATCTGTAGCTAGTTCTTGATAGAGCAATTATTCAAAAGAGGTATGGGCAAAAAATTAGATGATTGATTATTCTGGTTGTATCATATGCTAATTAGGTTGTGAATCTCCACATTAGTAGGAATAAAATAATCATTTACCATACCCAAAACAAAAACATATACCATGCCATTTTCATTTTCCATTCCTTTTGCCATTGTTTCGTACCATTACCATTTCCATTACCACTTGGGGACAACCATATTACCATTTCATCCAGTGTTCATACAATCATCATCCTCAACAATGCCATACCCCATTCCATTCTACCATACCATTTCTATCGACCAACATGTTTTGACCCTCCCTACCTAGCTCGTTTGACCTTAGTTCATCCATTAGTCCTACTTTCAACACAAAGATTCAAATTAGTTTCAGCAGTTGTTTCAAGAATTCTAGATAGAGACCATATTTTAGATTAATATGATAGAAGTTTTGGTACTTGCATCCTTCATTTATTATTTTGTTTTATATCATGACTTGTTTGTGTGGGCCTAATTATAACTGCCTTTGGGTAAATCAATGTCTCACTAGTATTGCTACTAATTATAACCGCCTATGGGAAAATTAGTATCATTGATCTATGCCATTAATTTCCTATTTATAGCTACCTATGGGAAAATTAGGGGAAACACTTGTTTATTGTTACTTAACATACTAACTTTCCATTCCTATGTCATACTGTGACATTATGCCAACTATGCCTATTTTATTTGAATTAACTACTACATTAGTCAGATTCCTCCATTGTAAGGTAAAACTACTATGACTTGAGGCCATTTTAAGACTATGTTGGCAATTCTCAATACTTATTGAGGTCAGTTCAGCCCTCTTTGCCATACATTTTCACCATTTTGTGAGCAACCTAAGCCATGCTTTCACCATTTTACAAGCAATATTTAAGTTTGCCATGCTCTCACCATTTTATGAGCTTGAACCATTTAGTGTCTCATCATTATTAATCTAGTTGAAATGCTCCAAAAATTCCAAAAATATTTATGAAATCAATTTATAAAAACCAAAAACATTGACCACTTCTTTGCCTTAAGGATTTTGGGAACCCTTATTAAGTCACAATAAATCACTTGTCATTTAGTTTCCTCATCCTTTTTTAGACTTTTATCCCATGCTCTCACTATTTTGTGAATTCATTCCCATATTTTTCTATAACATTCATCATGTTTCCTTTCTCATCATGTTTCTTCTATCCCATATCTTAGGAGAACTACATTCGACCTGAAGCTTTTGTTGGATATCACGTTCATGGAACTATGTAGGCAATGTCCACTTGGTAGGGGCAATGTTCATCATCTCATTTGATCATAGTATTTGTACTAACATTGTGATTAACCATTGTTTGTTTATTTCTCTTTGTTTTTTATGTGTTTTGTTTATTTGTTTTGTTTATGTACCTATTTGTTTTCTTTTAGTACTATTGCCTTGATTTAGTCTACATGTGTTCATTGGGTGATTCCTTGTGTACTATTCTTGAATCAATCCATATTCATACATCAACATTGTAATCATGGTTTTTATCATTAGTGAATTTTTTCCATTGAGTATTAGATCAAGAGTTAGTCCTTATGCATATTTCAGCCAAGTTATCATTATATTCTATCATGATGCATATTATCATGTGCTACAGCAAAAATCAGCTTCGAGGAGTCTACATGGTAAATAAATAAAAAATATCTCATTGGCACTAGTACTAATGACATTCTCGACCTAATCCAAATCATATCCCAAATAGAGTAATTAAATAATGAAATAATTTTCCCCCTTGCTAGTTCATATGAACATCTCCCTACTAACATGTTGCTTAATTCATCTTTATCATCCCTATCCAATTCCACATCATGTTTGCCATCATCATGTTTTCCACTATCGGGATACAATGATTATAACCACCTCTAAGTAAACCATTGTATACCATCCCACTTCATCTTTCATATCATATTTTCCACTATTAGGGTACAATGACTATAACCACCTTTAGGTAAACCATTGTATATCATCCCACTTGCATTTACTATGATTATATCCACCTTCAAGCAAATCATTACATTTCTATAAATTTTAGGGTTAATGATTATAATCACCTTTGGTCAAATAATTCACTTTTTTTTGCCCAACTAGGACATGTTTTTATACTACCTGTGCTGATGATTATAAGCACCTATGGGAAAATCATCCTGTTTGTCTGTCCTAAATAGGAAAGCTCCATATGCCATTGATTATAACTACCTTTGGGCAAATTAGTTCATTCCACCCCATCATTTTAATTTATTTGGTCCACTCATTTCCTTTTTTTTAGGGACCATTCATCGACCCCTTTGCCAACTGCTCCCTCAAAGGGGTACCTTATAATTAATCCATTATCATTGAAGTCGTAAGCACATAGAACCTTTTTATTATTTGAAAAGGCATTATTATGCTTACAACTTGCAACACCTTCTCAAATAGGGTCAAACTATAGACATCTAAAATTAGCCACCAATGACTTCATACCAGACTTTAGACTAATTCTTACCAACCTTTGTAAATCTAGCCTAAGAATCACTAAACATCTCAAATTTAGCTTCATAAAATATAATTTGGCTTATAAAAAAATTAAATGAGATAAAATTCACACATCAATTAATTCAAAAATCTTCAAAATGTTAAAAAGACTAAAAATAATTAATTAACATGAAAAATCAAATCAAATGCCTAAATTGAATTAACCATAACCATTTAAATGAATTATCAAAAGGAAATTCAAAAATCAAAGAATATCCCAGGAATTCATAATTATCTTTTTATGAATTTTAAAATATCCAAAATATCCCAACCATGCCTATTCATTGCTAAACATGACCATTTGACACCTTTTAAATCTATTGGGTTTAATTAACTCACAAAGGTAAAGTTTGAGTCCATTCCAAGCCCCAACTACACTCTAACTCACCTTGGCTTGGTGTTAGTTGCTAAAGCTATAAATAGAAGTCATGGCTTATGAAGAGCATGAACTTGGACACAATAATGTTATTTTTAGAGAAATATTGCATGACAATAGTGTTATAATGGCAAATTCTCAAGCTAATGCATGAAGTTACATCAAGAAAGCATGATCTAAACCATGGTGCCAAGGGGAGAAGGAGCCACACAAATCCATTTACCAAAGATCTCTTGAGCAAAAGACGAGTAAGCCAACAAAGAAATCTCTTTTAAATTTCAAGGAAGGTAAGAAAGGTTATTTTTATTGCATTTTAGTTGCACTTTATCAATTATTTTTATTTACTAAGCTCCCCACCTTTGATCTAGGCAAGATAGTGTTATGCCTATTAGTGCGTTTATTTTCATTTTGATTTCATTATGAAAACTAACATATGATCTAACTACCCTTCTTGGATTCCTTGATCACAAGTAAAATCAGAGACCTATGAATCTAATCATTAAACATTTAATACATAAAGAAGTTCATAAACTCATTTATAATAGAATAATATTCCTAGTTCACCATTCCACTTAGGTTCCAAATTTACTACTTGCCCAAAAGAAAAATGGCAAAATTAGACTATGCATAGACTTTTTAAATTTGAACAAAGCTTTAGATAAATATAATTATTCATTACCTTCCCTTTATGAAGTGATTTAGATGGTTAATCGATCCTAGATGATGTCCTTATTGGATGGATTCTTAGAATATAACCAAGTTTTGGTAAATTTTGATGATCAAACTAAAACCACATGTATAATGAAATAGGGCACATATGCCTACAGACAAATGCCATTTGGACTGATCAATCCTAGATCAACATTTTAAAAAGTAACAAATTTCACATTTGAAGGTCTAATTGGTAAGTGTATAGTAATTTATATGATGATTTATTGTATTCTCATAATATAGGTCAAATCACATCAGTCATTTATATAAGGTGTTTGAAATATGTAGAAGGTATATTATTTCCTTGAACCCCCAAAAAAGTGTGTTTGGTGTTACCAAAGGTAAGCTTTCGAGTCATCATAAAAAAATGTATTACTATTGATCTCAAAAGAGATGAAGTGATTTATAAATTAACTCAGCCTAATAGTTATAAAGAATTGAAGTCCTTATTTGGAAAAATCAATTTTGTTCACAAGTTCATTTCTAGATTTGTTGAAATTATGAAGCCTCTTAACACTATATTGAAATAGGATGCTAAATCAGAGTGGCACACTGAATAAAAAAAACATTTTAGGACATAAAAGATGCCATCATGTAAGCACCATTTTTAATCATTTTATATTATTATAGAGACTTATATATTTACCCTTTTGCCTCCGAGCACACCATTATCACTGGCCTCACACAAAGATGTGATGAATAAGAATACCACATAGATTTCATGAGCACCAATCTAAAAGATCCAGAGCTGAGATAATCTAGTTAGATAAATATGTATACACTTTAGTCAAAGTTGTGAAGAAATTCAAGCACTATATTCTTAGGAATAAAGTGCATACAATCATGCCATACCCAACTATCAAGAAAATATTGGGCCAAAACAAGCTAGGTGAGTGCAGAGGTAGGTGGATGAATAAGCTACCAGAATATGAATTGGAGGTAAAACATACCAAATTGGTTAAAGGACATGATCTTATTTAATTTATAATTAATATTGATCCAAGGATGATTGTGCATAAATTATACCAAAAGTAAGTGTTATGGTAGGATTGGTACACCCCAATAGTCCATTACCTTTCTTAATGAATCCCACCTATTTAAATAAATCAGATGTAGAAGAGAGATCTTAGATTGAAAGTGATGCAATATATGATAAATAAAGGAGTTATATTAAGGAAAAATTATGAATACATCTATCATTTGATGCCTATCATAAGCTAAAGCCAAATGGCTAGTTTCCATGTGAAACTAGGTGTTGGTCATTATGTAACAAATACAATGGCACAGAAGAAACTTTGAGTAGGATATTATTGGCCCACCTTATATAGGGATGTCCATGCACATATTATAACATTCCATCAATTCCAAACCTTTGTCAAAAGATAAGTCCACACTGCAATGCCACTATAACTAGTTATATAAGAGATGCCATTTGCCCAATGGGAGTTGGATTTCATAGGAGTCATTAATCCCAAATCTTCAACATGCCATAAGTTTGTTCTTATGGCCCTAAATGATAAGATGGATGGAGGTAGTGGAAATGAAGAATAAAATTGCAAATGAAGTGGTCAAGCTCATGAAAAGTAATGTGATAACTTGATTCTATACCCCAACCTTATTAGTTTAAATGGACCTAAATTTCAATCCATGGAATTCATTGAGTGGGAATATGACAATGAGATCACTTTAAGATTTTCATCCAATTACTACTTTCAAGGGAATGGATTATAAATATCAACTAATAAGAACTTGATTGAGGCCATCAATAAGTCTATTAAGAAGAAGCCTTGAGAGTGACATTCACTACTAATTTTTCCCATATATTGAGAAGAAGCCTCAAAAGTGGCATTTTCTATGGAAGTTTTCCCTTTGGACTAACCACACTAGACATAAACAAGCACTTAAAAGTTCACCATGTATATTAGTCTATGGATTAGATCTAGTTCTGCCAGTTACACTCAAGCTACCCACCTATAGTTTTATGCAATAATATAAGGGACACAATGAAATGGTAAAGACTAAGCTTTTATACTTTTTACTATTAGAAGAAGCTTAGGATGAAGCCATACTAAACTTTAGTAAGCATTAAATCACTATCCAGTGATAGTTTGACAAGAATGCCAAGGTGAAATTCTATAGGATTTTATATCTAGTGCTACTATGGGACAAATCCCATAATAATAATGGCCAACATTGTAATTTTGGTCCAATTTGGATTGGCCCCTAAAAAATAGGTGAGCTACTCAGGTAGAATGATTTTTACCTTAAGGATCTAGAAGGGAATGATCTCCCATTACTAGTGAACAAGGAGTTCCTAAAGAAATACTTCTCAGCTACCCCTTCTACTGTATCTTTAGAATGAGCTTATAAGACTGGTTTGGTAATGTATAGTTTACATAATATTTTAGTCTCATGATTTCTACTTTTGTTTTCTTATTTAGTTATTTTATTTTCTAGTTTAACAATAGATAAGTATCAATTCAGTTGTGTGTTTTATTTTGTCTCCTAGTTATTTTTTTATCCATTTGGGTGTGTCTTATATGTAACCTTGTTCCATGACTACAGTCATCTTGATCTCTCTTACTTAAGAATATACATTTACTTCAATTAAAAAAAGCTGAGCTAGTTTGTCCATTTCAATAATTCATGTTTCCAGGTATATTTACAAACTAGTCATCCAACTTGATGATGAATGATGAAGTAAAAAATCACAAGATGATAACCAACATGATTTCCAAAACACCAATTCTAACTAGAAGAGTAACCCATAATCCCCTCATCTAAGGTAATGAATGAAGAGTGTCACCTAGGTTGAGTAATCAACTCGCCTTGGTATGTATCAATGACCAACCATTCTTTTCATCACAAGTTTAAAATGCAAACCCAAGTTAATCTATTTATATTATTCCCATTGTTATTTATTAAACAATTGTAAACTATTACTAAATTGTACAATCTGACTTGACTTAACAAGTCTCATAACATTAGTCAATCTATGTGGGACAATTTCTTGGCACTAAGGGAAACATAGGTAAATGGTTATTTTATTTTGGACTTTTCAAAATCTTATTTGTAGGTGTCTCATTAATTTTAAGGCATGATTTTGCTCAAAAATCCTTGTAATTAACTTCTTTTTTCCCATCCCTTATTATTATCTTAATTTGCTTTCCACTTGTTTCTCTTGTTTTATTTTCCTTCTCGTTAGATATAGCTTCATTGTGTTTCTTTTTGGTTGAACTGTCTTTTTTTCCCTTGAAGGTTTCCCTATCTTAATCAATGTTTAATGAAACGAAGGGTCTGTTTATGTGAATATAGAATCAATGGCATTCTAGAGCCTAACAGAAAATCATGCTTGAACATTCTATATGAATTGTTGTAACTCTTTTGCATTTTTTAGAATTATTGTGGCCTATGATTGTTAATAAAATACATGGATTTAGAAAAGTCTATTTCTTTTTTTAAATCCATCAAATGCACTTAACGTAAAAAATTCAAATCAAGAATAAACACTATCATTTATGATTCATCTCAACTGATCAATGAACTTTTACATTATGCATAAAACCCATGGCTTAGTCCCAAACCCTTAATGTAATGAACATGATTCCCCCTTTCAAAGGGGAAGAAAATAAAATAAAGTGAAATAACATGTGAAATCTCAAAATATTGGAAAAGGTGATGTAGATAACCTCCACCATAATATTTTTGACCTAGTTGGCAATGGAACAAGGTCTTGAGGGTGACCAAATGTATCTTTATCAAGGCTATAGATGCTTGGATGTTATTAAAATAATGTCCATGCCATTTCCCCTTGAGCTAAATTATTAAATCTTACTCTCCTAAAAGTTATAAAACATTTGAGTTAAACCAAATGATTGTGTGTAAAAGTGATGTTGTAAATGAATTAATCACTTAAAATACACACATTGATGTTATTTGACAATGAAGCATCTTAGTATGTCATGTGTTGAAGTATAATTTGGTGCTTGCTATTATGATTTTGTCTTAGGTTTTATTTTTAGCTAATACTTATGTTTGGATGCATGAATCAAAAATTCTAAAATTTCTAGATAATCAGGAGTATCTCCTAGTAGGAAGTCACCATCATTGTTGCCTTGACAAACACACCCCATCATTAGTTCTTCAA
Source organism: Torreya grandis (assembly GCA_037957365.1). Classification (NCBI taxonomy): domain Eukaryota; kingdom Viridiplantae; phylum Streptophyta; class Pinopsida; order Cupressales; family Taxaceae; genus Torreya; species Torreya grandis. Next base: position 2,987,353 of record JARHVA010000393.1, on the reverse strand, counting down.
ATGGATACCCTCTAAATAATCATGATTTATGATTCCTCTTTCTCATTCAAGATACATGGTCCTATGTTTTGAATATCAAGTGTCTTCAAATCTACTAAATATTGTTCTCATCTTAGTTTTTTTAGTTTAATGACACCTCACTTTTTTAAATGCTAAGGTTTTGGAATGTAATATTATTAGTGATTTGAATGATATTGATCAATATTTGACTTAAAAATTTATCCCATAATAAGTTTAATACATGAAAATATCTGTGGTTATCTATAATGCTTTATCTTTTAGACCTAATCAGATATTCAATGTTATGAGCTTTCATATAATTGTCTGAGTTCTAAGGTCTAAAGTTAGCCATTTAGGCTAGTATATTTTATGGATTTTAGATTTTGTGATTAAAATGTTTGAGCCTTTGAAAAAGTATAGTGTCATTGGGTCTAATTGCTTTGACATAGAGAACTTGGGTCTTTAAATCATGCGTTACCCTTGGAAGCTATTCGTTCTATTTAAAAGTGACCTTTGTTTGACCTAAGTCTGAGATTGGTAATTTTATTTTTTTCATGTCTTATTATTTAATTTTATCTAAATTCGAGTTCCCTTCCTTTCCTTAGTGTATTTTCACTTCTCTTAAAACTAATTTATTAACATTGTTTCTTTGCCCCTTTTTACATAGGTTTTTCTTATCTGGGCCCTCTAGGTTAGTAGGATCATGTCATGTGGCACAATCCCATTCACTTATATGGTTTGGGGATTTTGGATTTATTTTTTGAGTTGAATAAATGTATAGGCCCCCAGGGTCTTGAGATCATGCCATGTGGCATGATATTGGGGACTTAGAAACCTAGTTAAAGTAGTACATGAATAGACTCTTCGAGCCTCCATATTAGCAGGATGTCACCACATGTAAACAACCCACTAATCCATAATCCCAAGGCCATATGTTTATCTCAATAGACTCTTCAGGCCTTCAAGTTAGTGGGATTGCACCATGTAGTGACATTCTACTACTTTGTGGTCCTAGGGTAGTCTATGCAATTTTATAAACTCATCTAAGCTCTAGGTTAGTGGGATCACACCATGTGGTACCATCTAAGTAACTTGGAAGCTCAGAGGATAGGCGGAAGAGAATTAAAACCCAAGACCATGTGGTGATGATGAAAAATTCCTAGAGAATACATATAAATACTGATAAAGTTGAAGAGGATCCATGTGGTATAAATTACGTTAGACAAAGTAATGAGACTAAGATTGATGGCCTATCTGGCTTTAAAAATTGTTAAAAGGCCCATAAGTGATATATTTTGCGTTCTTAAATGGGAAAATTGATACTAGGGACCCTAAAGTCAAGTTGGGGATGGACTATTCATTTTATCAACTTATGAATTAAATGTAAAAGTCTATGTAAGATGTGGGAAAGTGGAAGTCCCAAGAAAATCCCAATGATAATCGACCACCAATATTTGAATTTGATTGCAATAAGTCCCATAAATTGAATGTAAGGTAGTCAATATGGTGTGATTCATCACATGGAATACGTATGATAAATGGGCCAAAGAGATTCAATGAGCATAAAAGACAAGTTCCAACATTTAATAGGCATGGCCTCTAACTACAAATCATGCTCGAGCTAATGAATCTATCATAATCTCAACCACATTCCACAATCATCATTGAATATTGAAAATATCTTAGTAGTGTGTTGAGTTAACTTCATGGATAACTATGTCTATATAAAGGACATTTTCCCCTCTATAATGGTTGACACTTTGTGTAAATAAACTCTATCAAAATTAAAATATATTTTTTACTTGTTCAGACTTTTTCTACTCACTGAATGTTGTCCATTGTTCCTATTTTTGAGTTTATGTTTGTGTAAGATGAGTGATTTTATACTTAGTTAAAAATTTAGATGTGGTAATTAGATTGTGCCTAAGATAATATATTTCCTTGATTTTCTCTTCATTCTCTCTTGAATGCTCTATACTTATGTGTTTTCAAGTATATAGTGTTTCAAAATCTTTATGTGCTATTCGCTATGAATCTTTGAGTGTTTTCAGTTGGTGAAAAGTTTGCAAGTCAAGAATCTAAGTTTATTCTCTTAGAAACTTTTCCATTGTGTCGTTATAGGTTTGTGCACCTATTGAACTAGGTAAAAAGTGGTATAACTATGAGTTTACATGCTTCAGTTCTGAAGTATTGGTATTCTCTTCACTAGAAACCTTCTTTTATACTCCCCTCCCCTTCCTTTTATGTTTATTTTAAATTGAAGCACTTCCCCTATTTTATAAAATGATAAAGTTAGTCTCAATATAAATCAACTATCAAACTTAATTAACTAATAATAATTCCATGCATTTATCAATAGACATTGGGCCTCTGCTGCTAAAAACTATTGATCTTAGAGTAAAGTAGGTTAAACTACTCAGTCCTTGGATTAGATCAACATCGGTATTAAAATTAATGATGGTATATATTTTTCCCATGTATTATGACCCACTTTTCTCTCTAGAATACTCAATCTCATGAGTGCCATTTGGACCTAGGATTTTGGGGTGAATAACACTTCCATTATTATTCCCTATCCTTTTCACATCAAACATCCAATCCATTACCCTAGCATCCAATTTACTCCACCTTTCAATTGGGACCAACATAATAACACATTGTTGGAGTTATTTTAGAGCAACATATTAGTGTGAATAATTCAATTAGAATCAAAGATCCCTAGTAAACCCCTATTTGAGGAAATATGTGATAAGTCAACAAATTAGAGTTTAAAATCAACATCTTTTAATGAAACCTTTCTTAAGGCGCTAAAGGAAAATCAATATGAATTATCAACATTCATCAATGAAATATTATTTGAGGTGTTATTAGACACTAAAAATCAAAACAATCAGGAAGACTTAATTGGTGAAAACCTTTTTGAGGTGTCAATAAATGAGCAAATAAATTCTTAAATTCTTGATGCAGAGATTGTTGGAGTTAACATCAAAACAACAAGCCCTACCACAACCAAAATCATGTCCTATTTAGAATCAACAACAATGGTTTATGTGATTTAAATTACCAATTTTAATTAGCCTTCCAACTATTATCCCTCCTTTCATGATCATATTTTTAGGCCAAACCCAATTTTCCCTAGTCAAATCAAATATTTTAGCCAATGTTTATCATACTTTACCCTCCCTAGAAGCACTCTTTTTAATAGAGGCTATAAATACACTTTATTTAGAGGTTTGGAGGAAACTTATTTGATGACCAACAAAGATTACTTTCACATCAGTATAGTCTACATCAGAAATAAAATTCTAGTAAATAAGCTATTTATAATTAGTATGGGCTAGAGATCAAACATTCAACATCATGCATCTTGTCATCCCGCATTGAATTGAGATGCTAAAAATAAAAAAATTAAAATCAAATCCTAAGAGAAAGATAAATAATTCATCCAACAGTGAAAACCATGCTTGTGGTGCTTTGGGTAAGTACCATGATGAAAACTAGGTTTTTTGTGTCATGTGTAAATAAATATTTATCTACAAATATCTTGAGACTTGGGGGCATCCTTCTCTACATTTAAATTTGTTCCATTCAGATCATATTGACCATTTTACCTTGTTTTGAACCATATTTCTTTTCATCTTACCCTAGTCCAATTTTTTTTCTCATCTTGATCTTAATAAGAAATTAGACATTGTTTTGAGCCCTATTTTAAAAAATATCCTGGCATATTCTCTTAGTGACACTTTCATGAATGAACATTTAGTTTCCCCATAACATAGTCCTTGGAGATTCCTAATATTCTTATCATCCATTATTATCCCACATGATCATTCCAAACATGTCATTTTATATTCAATCCCATCTCGGAGTTAGAATAGTGTTTTCCCTTTGCTAATGATCCCTTGTAGGTGTAATGTTCCAAACACTCCTAAACATTCCCATTCAAAGATCTCATAATTTTGCGAGTTAAATTTCACACTCTCAATGTTTATCAAGTTAAAAATTATCCATAAAGTTTAATCCAATCTTAACCATGATCATTTTAGTCAATTTTCCTTCCCTATTCATGATTATCATATTCTACTCCCTATTTAGGTTGAACTACAGTGGCTTGAGGTCCATTTAGACTATGTAGATAGTGCTTAGTTTTCTAAGGTCAGATCAACCACCCTTATATTATGCAATCTCTATTTTATGATTTAATTATAAAATCTCACCATTTTAAATGTCAAATCATTTTACATCTTTTAATTTTCTATTGAATTGAGATGACTAAAAACCAAAACATTCTAAACCTTAAAAAAATCCTAAATATCATAATATCAACACAAATCCTAAAACTAAAAAATGACCAAAATCTCAAAAAAAAGATATAAAGCCACAAAATTACAAAAAACATTTGTCTTGTCCTAAATCAAGTAAAAATCCATATTTTAATCAATTTAGACATAACACATTATTGGGATGTGTCCTTCCCACAATCAAATCAAATCAGTTATCTAATCCAAGTTTGTAGATTTCACCCTGTTTAGGGCAAGTCAAGCTTGTAGTTTATTCCAAGATGTTTTATCCCCACTTTTTTCCATTTCATGTGTCCTTTCTTGGGGGAACCATTCAATTATCACTATTCATGAGCCTTCACATATGGATTTTGATTTGATAAAAGACAAGATGCTTTCTATTGATTTTTGTTTTCCTATTTGTATGTTTGTTTATTCATTTGATTTTTTTGATGCCTTAACTCAATCCATTGTGACAACAAGGTAATCATCATGGTGTCCCTTGTCATGCAATTTTACTTAAGTCCATCCATGGGCATACGTCAACATTTTCATCATGGTTTTTATCATTGGTGTGTTGTTTTCAATTATCTATTGGATCAGGGGTCAATCCTTACACACATTATGACTAGGAAATCATGGTATTTTATATAATGATGTATATTATAACGTGAACAATTAAAAATTAAGTACCAAAGATCTTAAATCAAAAATGTTTTAGTGGCTGTATCTCCCCTTGCCTCATCACCTATTATCCAATCAAATCATTTCAATCACCTTTGACCGCATCACATCATCCTATTTTCCATGAATAAATCATAATGAATTAACATTATGGATACATATATGATAATCAGGATGTGCATCTCCAAATAAGAATGTAAAAAAAGAGTCATACACATTGATCAACCATTATTATTATTCTAATCATCTAGTCCATTTTTCATCATATTCTCTCTCAATTTATGTGAGAACCACATCGGCTTGAGGTCTTTTTAGAATATTTAGGCACTTCTCAGTACCAATTAATTTATGAGGTCAGCTTAGCCACCTTTATTTTATTATTATTATTAACATCCATACTCTTCCAATCTGATCATATAATTTTTTAATCATTATCTCATTTTCTATTCTTAGTCTTTTATCACTTTGAGCTTTCTTATGTGCTCAATTTTTACGAATTCTTCAAAAATTCATTATACCATTAGCACACATGTTTGTGTGAACTTATCAAATTCAGATCATTCATATCATATTTAACCTATGCATTAAGTTAAATCCTTGATTGATGCTTGCCAATAAATCACTCTATCAATTTTTCAGATCAAATCTATCTTATTTGGGGCAAAGTAAATTAGTTCCACCATATTTAGGGAAAATTATCATTTCATTATCATAGTTTTAATCTTATTTTGGATAATCAAAGTCTTTATCTTATTTTTAGAATGTATCATTATCTGATTATGCCTTACTTGGGGTAAATGAATTCATCATCATCAGAAATCAAAACATGCAAGTGTTATCTCAAGTGGAATAATCTTATCCATGGGTTAATATTATCTTCCATTCTAACTTCTTCCTCTCTTTTTTGAGAGACCATCCACATTCTTCATCCCCACATGAACTCTCAACATGGCATAATCCCTAACTAGTTTCATTCAAATCTATCCTTATCTTTCCATTTAATTTCTCACACATATCGGTTGGGAACAACGAAATTATAATATCCATTATTTATTCATCTAATTTTTTTATCCTCCTTGTTTTGTATTTTTCATTCTTTGAAAGTTTGTTATTTCATCTAGTGTCCCACAATGACTTTTCAAATAGGGGAAAAATGTAGACACTCTATTTTTATCACTTCCATGTCTAAAAAGATAATTGGAATGAATTTTATGCAAATAAGAGTGAATTTATATAAAATTATGAATTAAGCTTATAAATCACTAAACATCTCAATTTCATCTGCACATTAGAAGTAAATGTTATGAAACACATAGGTGCATCCCTAATTAGGGTAAATCACCACACTACACTATTAAATTAGCACTTTAATCATATTTCTCTCATCACTGATCATTTTCATCTCTATGGTCAATTAGAATCAAATCAAATAAATTCATATTCATATCATGTTAATTTAATTAATCCTTTTGATTAGTTTAATTAATCCATCCTCTAATTAAAAATTCCATGGAATTGGAATTTTTAATTTCATTTAATTCAATTTCTCCCTTATTTGCACCACTTTCCAAGGAACATTCTCCACCCTCCATCTTGGAGAAAAGGAGGGTCCTCATATCACATTACATTAATTAAATAAATATCTTTAATTAGTTTAATTAATCTTATGTAATCACCTGAAAGTGGTATTTGGATGTTAAGAGTGTTGCTTGAGATAACCTATTCCTAGATTATCCCTAGACATATTCTAGAGTCTTTACCACACTTTTATAGCCAATGTGATGACCACAAACATATTATATTAGCTCAAACATAGTCCTTATAATGCATTCCCATATCCCAACCCAGTGTGACCAATAATCTACCAGTTGGACACTAAAGCCACATTAAGGACACTAGAGCCACAGGGCGCTAGTGTCTCCAACTTGGTGCTAGTGTCCTTTACCTAACTCTCTCAAAAAAAATATTTTCAAATGTGTTCCCCTCCTAAGGTTGGTATAAGTACATTTTATTATCTGTACAAGCTATAGATCTCTATAAATACAAGACTATTTGATCTCTATAGACTAGATCAAAAATAAATGCAAAAGCCTATCCAAATAAGAAATAAGTTGAGAAAAATTAAGGTATTTGATCCTTATTCTACCATAATTATTTATATTACCATATATAACTTCCCTAAAACCATATTTAAAATATTTTAAATCTCAAGAACACTCAGGCATTCAAGACCACTCTCATTCTAGCATTCACTTACACTTACACCAAGCACTAAGTGGGAGAACTACATTGGGCTTGATCCCTCCTCAAAGTATTGGTATGTAGGAAATTCTCTTCATAATGAGGTGTTGAGAATGTCCAACCTATCCTACTAACAAACACATATTTTTGGCTCATGCCATACTTGTAAGGAGGATTAGGGTTTTCACACTAAATCAAATATTCGAGGCACAATACAAAGTTCTATATTTTGTGTGCATAGGAACATAACCAAAAAACATAGGCACATATGATATAAGAAGATATGAATAGTCTTACAAAGAGGACACCAGTGCCATTTTGAGGATAGTAGAGCAGCATGGTGCTACTGTCTAGGTGGGGTGTTATTGTTAAGTGAACTTTTAGACCCAAGGACCTTATTGACAATACTCAAACCTATCCAAAACCTAATTTTTAGAACCCAAATATTCTATGATATTCATTTTCTAGATAATTCTCTATTTTCTTATATTTATTATTATTTTTAGAAAGGAAAAATGATTCAAAATCTATAACAAATCAATGGTTAATTATTGCATATTATTTAACTGATTTAGACAACTCAGCCCTTTAATCTAACATAGGATTTACACATAGTAAAACCCTAAATGGTTAAACCATTTGGTGAACTTGACTTACTTCAAATATTGCTTCAAAATCTAGTTTGCATTAATCTAAATAATTATGCAATAAATTAGGGTTGCATACTTCTAATTTTCTAATTTTTTAGACAAACTAGCTAATTAAATCAATTACATATTAGGGTTGACATTTATTTACATATAATTTAAATTGTTGTAACATAACCCTAATTAAAAACCCTAACCCTAGATAACCCTAGTGTTTACATTTATAGAACTTAGATCTCAAATCCATATATCTTCTGATTTATATTTCATATAATCATGATCATAATGATAGAATAAATTAATCACTTTTTGTTGAAGTCTAATACTTTCATTTGCATGTTTGTTCCCTTTAATTCAGAATGAATTTAGAAAAGACATAAAGACATGTATAGATGATGATTTCTATAAATTGTAATATACATCATATTTCATAGAATGTTATGTTTATCCTATGTGTAAATTAATTAACAAGCAAACTTATACACACATAGAGGATTTAACACATAAGCTAACAACTGTGTTTCAAGTTTTAATGTCATATCTTATGCACACAAAAAAATCTCCTTCTCATCATGTCCATGAGGGTGATATCTAATTTCTATCTAACCAGGTGCATGCTATCATTCCTCCATGAGATTAAGTAGTCTATATTGATATCACTATTCCTCATACTTAACCTATTCACACATCTTCCCTATAAGGTGCGTGCCTACATGTTCAATAAAAAAACATCTAGGGTTTGCACTTTTGAGACTCTATGTGACCAAATTATCAGTATGAGCAAGAAAATTTTAGGTTTATAAAATCAAAATCAACTATTACATAAAAAGATTACAACATTAGAAAATCAATTTACAAGATAAAGGCCTCAAGGGCACAATAGTGTAAATCATTTATATGCATCTTCACCTAGTCAATTTGTGGCAAACAATGTTACATATCCAAATCATAGATCATAACAAAGTACATATACAAGTAGTTATTCAAAAATCATTCAAAGATAAAACAAGAGTTCAAGTGAGGTACCAAGAGAAATGATTAAAGTGAATTTAATCAACTTACCTCCTCTACACCCAATGAGGAGATCCATATATTTTTTTGCATATCATAGAATGCATGGGCACCACATTGATTCATGTTTAATATTGAAAACGAAAATACAATAGATACTAGACACATATGACTCACATAGTGACACTTCATCCAAACAACATACAATGACACATATACAAATTAAAAAAGTGTCCAATTCAAAAAAAGTACAAAAATGGTTATTGAAGCATAACTTAGAGCAACAAAAAGGTTTAAAAAGCACAATCATAACAATAAATAGTATAAATAACATAAGTAAAGAAAGTAAAATATGAAAAGATACCTCTCCAAAATTAGGCTCAAATTTAAAAATGGTATGATTTTAGCCACAAATATCTACAAAATTTTGATTATCATGGTCAAGGTTTGGGCAAGTAGGCCCAAGGCATCACTACTCCTATTCTAGTAGTTGATAATGTTGGTCAACAAGGTTTGGGATTTATTGAACATCCTAAGGCAAATCACTTAGAGATATAGTTTATCAAGGAAAAACATCTAGATCCATAAACAAATGTTATATAAAGATAAAGATCTTAAGTTGCAAATTCAAAATCATACTACACAAACAAACATTCTCAAAACAAGTTTTCTAGTAAAAGAGCCTCCATAACACTGTATGTCCACAATAAGCATAGTTTCAAAGGTAAAAATCACATTCAATATGTCAAAACATAATTTGAAAAGGTCAACTCCATAGTATGAGGTAATTCCCTTTATCATTCTAGGTTATTATGATTTTGATGATGAACAATACTCAGATTCCTACTATAACAACATTCAACTACAACATAGCATTCACATTGCATGAGAGATCACTATTCCTATTTTTGGCATAGGCCACAATGATAGTGAGTCTCCCATGAGACTCATCAGTTAGTATGATTTTTACCCTCTTGTACATACTTCCTTCTCTCTCGATCTTTGTACATAGTTTATTTTCTTTTGCTTGTACATATCTTATATCCAAAAAATACAAAACCAATATAACATGTCAAAACACAAAAAGCATTCAAATATTACTTAGAAGACACAAAATTTAGAGATTGTATTCATTGTTATGTTTACATTTTTTATATTTTCTAAACACTACATATGCCAGCTATCATAGATAGTCAGTTTTCTCGTACATACATGCTTGACTTGTTTTTTTTGAGTGCTTACAAGACACTGGTCCACTATTCATACACATAATATTTTCAAACTTGATCAATTAGTGTTGTTTTCTATCTCATAGGAACCTATCAAGTATCAATATTTTTGAGTGCATGCCTTAAGGGGTGCACTAGGAAAGGGGTGGGTGGACCATTGGTGCTTCATAGGATTGTTATCCCTTACTAACACTTATTATCTACACACCCATCTCCTAAAAACATTTTCCTAATCTCTGCCTCCTATTTTGCACCCTCCTCTAGTCATTTTCTACCTTCATTATCCCTTCCCTAGCCTAAAATCTTTTTTGATAGTTTACATCACATTATCGACCCCATCGACCTTGTACTCTAATTGATAAAACTTATTTAAGGTCTAGGTCATTCACTGGCTGACCTAGACTGAGACCTGATTTGTATTTGTCAATAATGATACAAGGTCAATTGGGTCAACCTTGTCAGCGTAAAATTTCAAAATGAATTAGGGTTAGATCTGCCTATATAAACACATCCATTTCATCATTTTTAAGAGAAGAGAAGATGAGATATATATTATGCATCTACTTATCCACCATTTTACTTGAGAAGTATTTCTTAGGCTTTCATAATTTATTTGGAGATATGGATCTTGTCTTATGGAGAAGTTTTTTGGATGCATTGATAGGTTGTGTAGCCTAGAGCTGATTTATCCTTGTAATCCTTATATATCACAATTATCTCTTACAAAACACCTTATCAAAGGGATAGATTGAGGCTCAACAAGTTTGTCTTCAAAGGTAAGTATTTTTAACTTTGTTTCTTCTTTGTAAGAGTAGATAGATATGAATTTTTAATTCTCTCCCATGCGTTAGGATTCTGTATACATTGACATGAGTATATATCTTCTATGCATGTTTATTTTTCATATTTGTTATCCCCACTTTGTGCCACAAAATTTGGTGTGCACTAGATTAGATTTTTCTTTACTTATTATTAATTTAGTGAATATGAAAACATAGGACCTTGTTAGGGTTATTACATAATTTTGCTTGACTAGAGGATTTAGAACCCTCCCTAATGAATTTATTGTGGTAAGAGATCCCTTGGCTAGGTCTAGTAGATCCATCTTGGTCATGAACCCAAATATCTAATATATCAATAGTCGAAAGTGTAAGTAGGATTTATATTCTTCAAACTAGGATTGATTTATAGATATACTAAATTTCCCATTGCATATATTTTGGTGAACCCGATGTGAAATTTAACCCTAGGAGGTTTTATTTTGACACTATCATTTTTATCATTTTATTATATTTTCCCATATTTGTAGTATTATATCAAACCAATCGGTATAGTTCTAACTTTTTATGTGCAAGTTTAACACATAGTCACTTCAAAACAACTCTATTTTGTCTATGTAGGTCTTCATTAGCTACAAGTTGCTGGATTAAATGGGTCAACACATTACTCTTCTTCAGTTCTAGATTAACATATAGAGTTGAATAGTTCAAATTTGTCTTCTAATTCTTTCTACCAACATATATATCAACAAACACTATCGAATAGGTCAATATTTTTCTTTATTTTTATTTAGTATACAAGGTTTTTTAGAACTTGGTCAAACCAATTGACCCAGTTTTCAAAATTTAAAAGCATTAATTAAGGCATTTTAGCATAAAATTTACAATATTAACCACCTTAATCCCACCACATTTCCTCTCTTTCCCCTCTCTATCATTTTAGTACTTTTTTTAGTTCCATTTATCACAAGTTATCAATTTTTAAAATCACAACCCTACATCTAACTAGGTCGACCTGGTTGACTTAGTTTTGTAGTTTGTATTCTATTTGAGAAACATAGTCGACATGTTTGACTCTATTCCTAAAGACCTTGCTTCTATAGAACAACAGTGACCTAGTTGACTCTATTCTATATTGTTTGCATACAACCTCACTTGAATTGACTATGTACTATTCTCAATCAAGGAATTAACTACTATTTAATAGGAATTAATTCACATTTAATTTTCAACTATTTTCATGATTAAAGTAACTCACATAGTCTAAATAGGTGGTTTTTAAAATTACCATTCTAGTTACACTATTTTACTCTTTTGCACACAATACCAAACCACATAACATTCAAAACACATTTAAACATTTGTTTTCTCAAGGCCTACCTACTTGGATTTCATCACCAAGGGGGAAGAGGAATTGATTTTATGTCCAAATATAAATACATGGTTAATGGTATATATTGGCAAAGCACCTAACACCCTTATCATTATGAGATTATGAAGTGAGGGGGTAGGCCCCAATACCAAGATAGTACCATTGTCAATACAGATCCATTTCAGTCCAAACATCCTGAAACCATCCATAGATTGCCTTCTTAGTTCCCTATTTTATCCAACTCTCCTATCACATTTAAATTAATAGTTTAAAAAAATATAATAACACTTAGGATGACTGATTAGTTGTCATTTCATTTTTAGTTGATTGCTTTTTCTCTGATCATTGCATGTTGTATTGTAAAAACTTACATTGGCTAGTGTTGGTAAAAGATTTTATGTTGTGTGCCCCAATTGGATCACTCATGCCAATCCAATTATTTGTGTGTTTGCTTTCATTATTGTATCACTTATCTTGCACAAATTTTCCCTATTTTAGAACACTATCATTCTAGTTGATAAATTTTCTTACAAACTTTATTTTTCCTCTTGATAGCTATACACAGCCGACCTATACGACTGTGTCTTCCTATTTCTCCCTTTTTTATTTTTCTATTCATTAGTACACAATCAACCTATATGACTATGTATCCTTATTAACCTATTTTATCTCCTTGTCTATAATATAGATTTGACCTGAACAACTCTGTATTCTTCTCTTCTTATTAGGTTACAACACACAATCAACCTACATGACTATGTATCCTTTTTACTCACTTTTTCTTTGCATCATATTTGTCCTTAAATTTTTTATCTCATCATGAAATTCTTGTTTTAGGATAACAAATAATTGAACTCAACATATATGATTAACTTTACCAATACCAATAGATTTTCCCATATATAGCTTGTGGGTCCTACTCTAGACAAAATTAATGTGCATGTGGACCCTCCAATATAAATTATGGGAATCCTAATACATATTTAGTTTGCAACCCTATTTTATCCTTAGAAGATTATCCTAAATTAGAGTATACTACAAAAATTCTTTTTTTCATTAAATTTTTTTCTCAACATCAAGGAAAAGATCCTTTTACTATTTATCACCTTATGATAAGTGGTCAAATAGAATAACCCCATTCACCTTCCCCCACTTTTTCACATGGATTTGGGGGTAATAGCTTCTTTGCCTCTCAATCTCTTCCTTCTATTTTGACCCCTTATCATACTATGACCTCTTATTCCTTGATTTAATCAATCTTCATGACAAGTATCTCTACTAACATGGAAGGTTCCACATCTAGTGGGATTTTTTCAATACCCGCTCTTCTCAATTCCTCCACTAGTGAATAATTTTATACACATGGTAATCATGCCACTAATTCTACTTATTCTAATCCTTTTACTAGTCCATCTTCTGAAACACAAGCAAATCATGCTACTAGTGAATCCTTTGCTAACATTTCCTCTCAAGCTACTAATAACACACATACCACCACTCATAGTGGTACCCAAGCCACTAATACCCATTCTAATGCTTCACATGTTATGAATAACACCACTCAAACCCATCCAATTTTATTGCAAACTCTTAACCAAGTGAATGATTTCCAAGCTAATAATGCCAACCAAATGATGAAAATGCAAAATCATCTTATCCATCTCAAAAATCACCCTCAACAGGTTCTATGGGGAGCACACAACCAAAATACCCCACCATCCCCTTAGGGATTCCCATGGAAATATTATACCTCAATATCCTCTTGTTAATAAAATAATCAAACACATTCAAACCGAACCTCTTACACTTCAAATTGCTAACATAGATATAGGAGGTATCAACCCTACCATTATCTATAATGGGTCAATTGATTCTACCTTAAACTTGAAAACATTTGGAAATCTATACAAATATTGGGCCAAGTTAAAAACTTTTTCCACTACCAAGTTCTTAGCAAAAACCCTCTCTAGAGATGCTTTAGATTGGTACAAACAACTCAAATCTCATTCCATCACTAGTTTGGAATATATAGTTAATGTTATAGTATAATAATTTCAAATTAGTGACCTCCTTGAAAATATCTTGGTTCATTTTATCACTTGCAAGCAACTTGAGACAAAAATCACACAAGATTTCATCAAATCGTGAAAGACCTATTAGTGTAGGTTTTTATTTTTCCCTATTATTTAATTAGGGAAATTATATATTTGTGCTTACATGGAGTTTTCATAAATTCGTGGGATAGGCTAGCTTATGTGGAGATGTGTGTCATAGATGTGTCATAGGTGTCATAAGAATGTCATAAGTAACTCCTTTAACCTGCTATTCTGGGTATGGGAGTTACTTCTCTATTCTTAGCACCTTGTCACCACCTTTCATGGAGGAGTTACAGTCTATTCTTGGGGTGCCTTGACTACCTTTTGTGGAGGAGCTACTTACGTGTTTTTCTATATGTATTCTTCACTTTGGCCATCTTATGTTAATCAAATATTGGGTTTTCTCCTATTTGTCTTGTGCAATTTATCTCCTTGTATAATTTCAAATTGCTTTAGCATCTATGTGATGTTACATTCTATTCTTGGGGTGCCTTGACCACCTTTTGTGAAGGAGTTACTTACGTGCTCTCCTATATGTATTCTTCACTTTGGCCATCTTATGTTAATCAAATATTGGGTTTTCTCCATTGCATTCACATTATTAGATTTTGGAAACAACTCTGATATGGTATCAGAGCCACCGCAGTAATTGTGTGTCTGGTTATGCTATTAGTTTTTTCTAAAATTCTTACTTTGCTTTCTTAGTAGTTTTTTTGTTTAATTTAGTTGCATTTGAGAGTTTTGGTAGAGTTTCTTGAAAACTCATGCAAATCCATACAGAAACCTGTTAAAAAAAAATACTTTTGTTGAGTTTCATTCAGATCTATCCTTTAGATATCTGAGTCAAAATTTACCAAGACATCTTGTATAGATCTATTGTGGCTTCAGCAAAGGTGGTGGAATTCCTTTTTTTTGGTCATTCTACAGGAAAAGAGAGATCTCTGCACATCTGGTTTCTGTTTCTTAGACGCTGCTTTCAGCTTGGAATAGCTTTCCAGGAAGCACATCTGCATGTGGAGGTCCATGTGGGGCATCTGGTAGGGTGAGATATGCGTGGAGTAGGACTCTAACAAGTCAAAGTGGAGTTGCATGGCGTCCAACGTGCAAGAGGTGCGTAGTGAGGTTGTGATTGCAACTACCTGCTGTGCGTTGAGATTGAAACTTTGTCTCTTCCTTGCTATGGTTGAAACTTGTCTCTTCTCTTCTATGATTGCAACTTGCTGCTGTGCGTTGAGATCTATGAGGTCTGCAAATTCAATATCTCTGCTTTTTTTGCATAGCAAAAATAGTACTATTTTTTTGTTGGAAATGACGCTCCTTTTCCTTGTTTGGCGTCTCATGTGGGCCCTTAAACACTTGGCCATCCATTAAATTGTCTTTTACTTTATTATTTTTAGTTAAAATTGACTTGTTAAAAAACAAAAAAAATCAGTCAATTTGACTGAGTATTCAGTATTTTAGACAATTTGATAATTTGGGGGTTTTAATTTAAACTTGTATCTTCCCCTGCCGAAGACAAAGGGTGAGGCCCAGGTTGGTAGGAGGCCAATTCCCCCTCACAAAGACCTCCTTTGGATCCTTGCTCCATGTTGAGTCTAATGAGTGGTTGGTTGGCCACTTTCTCTCTCAAAACAAGCATTTTTTTAATGTTTTAGTGCTTTTTTTTGCAAAAACACTAGTTAACGGGAAATTGAATCTTTATTATCTTGCAAACGGTAGCTTGGATTTGGGTGCCATTTTTTAAAAAAGTGTTTGTATTTCAATTTTACACAGTGTAGGCTTGTTATTTTTTAAAAACACACTAGTTTATAAAGTGCCTAAAAAATTGGGTCTCCCGAGACGCATTTTCGACTGAGTCTGACGTCCTGTTTGCTTAAAGTCTTGCACTGATTGCTCTAAGACACATTCTCGACTAAGCCTGACATATTTTGAGTGTGCACTTGCATATTTTGGGGGGGGTCTCAACATTTTAGGGGGGGTGTGATTGCTTTTCAACACTTGCAATGTTTGCTTTCATTCTCCTTTTTGCATAATTTCACAACTTGCAATCAACACAACTTCACCTAAATTCAGCTTAAAATGGATTCTTTTCAACTTAAACCCCTAACACCCTTCAAATATCATGAATGGAAGGTTAAAATATCAATCATTCTTAGAAGAAAAGGGTTGTATAGGATCACCATGGGTACTGAAGTAGAACCCAGCATTAATGCTAAAAAGGTCAAGTGGTACAACCGTAGTGATGAAACCTATGGATTACTAAGCTTGTCTATGTCTCCAAAACTTCTCTTCCATTTATAAACCTCCAAGACTCCCAAAGACATATGGGACACCCTAGAAACCTTATTTTGGAAGCTTGATGAGATGAGAGGTCATGAGCTCGAAAACGAACTCATAAGTCTAAGTCCTAGAAACTTTGACACCCTACAGGACTTCTTCACTAAGTTTAAGGCCCTTAGATTAAAATTGAAAGAATGCAGGATAGAGAAAAAAGATGATCAACTCATCCTTTCTATTCTCACAAAGTTAGGTCCAAGCTATTCAATCTTTGTCTCCACTTTCCATGCCACAAAAAGTGCCCTTGGCACTCCATGGAAAATACCTTCTTTGGATTCATTCATTGCCAACTTGACTAGGGAACAAGATAAGCTAATTCAAATGGGCACAATGAAGTCTACTCAACCCCAAGCTTTGATATCTGGAAATGGTAAGGATAAGACTTCAACAAAGGAGAAGAAGAAAAAGAACAAGGACCACGAGAAGAAGAAAGAAAACAACAATCCTACCAAAAACAACACTGAGTCTTCCACCTCCAATGCTAAACCTAAGAAGGAGAAGGTTAAGTGTGCCTATTATAACAAGATAGGGCATGATGAACACAAATGCATGAAGAAATAAATAGACCACCTAACTCATCTTCTAGATAAGCACAACATAGGTGTTCCTGAGTCCATCAAGCATAATTCATCTACTTAAGATTCTACTAAGGCAAAAGGCAAGGGTAAGGAGAAAGAAAATGGCAAGGCCCTTGTAGCTACAATAGCTTCTACATCTTCATGTGTCATTGACTCGGGTGCTTCTCACCACATGGGCTCTTCCCTAGTTGAGTTTTCATCTTTAGAGCTTTGTAGAATGACTTCAATTAGTTTGGGTGATGACACATCAATTTTCATTACAGGGAGAGGGTCAATTGAAATGGAAGGAGGAACATTTAATAATGTTCTAAGTGTTCCTTCTCTTTCAACCAATCTCTTATTAGTGTACTAAATCACTCACATTGGTCAGGACATGAGAGTTGAGTTTTCACCAGATTCAGTGGCTATCAGGTAGTTGCATAGTGATACTATAGTGGCAGTGGGTAGGGTAGATCACCAAGCAAGGTTATACACCTTCTCACATTTTACACCTGATTCTTCTCCAATAGCATTGTTGACTCATTCAGATGGAGTTATCAAACTATGGAATGAGTGGTTTGGCTACCTTAACTACCGTTACCTTGAACAACTTTGCAAAAATGACATGGTCATTGGCTTGCCTCATGTCCAATTCTCAAAAGGACTTTGCGAGGGGTGCTCCCTTGGGAAGCATCTCGAAGCACAATTTGACAAAGGCAAAGCTTGGAGGGCTTCACAACCTTTGGATTTAGTCCACAGTGATGTATCGGGACCCTTTCCCAAACCATCTTTCACAAGGGCCAAGTACATCCTCACTTTCATTGATGATTTCTCTAGGTACACTTGGATATATTTTCTCAAACAAAAGTTTGAAGTGTTTGAAAATTTTCTAGAATTCAAGGCTCTTGTTGAGAAATAGAGTGAGAAATCTATCAAGGTTCTTCGAACTGATAATGGAGGGGAGTATGTCAGCAATAGGTTTGAGTAGTTTTACACCACAGAGGGGATTGATTTGCAGTGCATAGTCACTTATAGTCCTTCACATAATGGGGTTGTAGAATGCAAAAATAGGTTCTTAAAAGAGATGGGTAGCTATATGATTCACTCCAAATCCTTAGCACCATAGTACTGGGCTGAAGCCATCAATTGTGCTTGCTACATTTAAAATAAGGTTCCTCATAAAGCTTTAAAAGGGATAACACCCTTTGAAGCTTGGCATAAAAGGAAAAATGATGTTGAGCGCCTTAGGGTTTTTGGATCCCTAGCCATGGCCTGCATACCAAAGAAGAAATGCAAAGCTATGGAACATCAATCCAAGCCTTGCATCTTTATAGGATATCCAGATGGTATTAAGGGGTATCACCTTCTAGACCCGACCACTCATGAGTTGTTCATTGAGAGAAGTGTCCACTTTCAGGAGAGTCCTAGAGACTCAACACTTGGTACTTCTTATCCCTCATCAGATCTAATTCTTCATGATGATTTCTCATTATATCAAATTAGCCATAGTAGGTTCCTAAGCCAGAGACATCTTCTTCTTCTTCAAGTTCAAACAGTGAGGACAGTGATGAAGAGTCATCCACCTCTAGTCAATTAGAGGATGAGGAGTTAGCACCTGACTCGCCCACTTCTGGACCACTTTGGGCTAGACAAACACTTGAGAGTGCTGGCATTTGGGTAGGAGATCCTGTAGATGATAGACATACTAGGGGGGTTTTTTAGAGAGATCTATATGCCTTCTTTGCTTAAGTTTTAGATCCATAGACTTTTCGAGAGGCATCGGGGGTACCTGAGTGGGATAGTGTTATGGAGGAAGAATATTATTCCTTAATAAAAAAACATACTTGGGATTTGACTTCACTTCCTAAGGGAAGAAAGATGGTTCGATGTAGGTGGATATATTGGACCAAGTTTGCAACAGATGGGTTGGTTGATAAGTACAAGGTGTGATTGGTCACCAAGGGTTTCTCACAGGTGGTAGGCATTGACTACTTAGAGACCTTTGCACCTATTGCAAAGATGAATTCTATCTAACTCACCTTGGATATTACCATAGCACATAGTTGGGATGTGCACCAGATGGATGTGAAGAGTGTCTTTCTTCACAGAGACCTAGAGGAGGAGATCTACATGGAGTAGCCACCAGGATTTGTTCAAGATTCTTCCTTAGTATGCAGACTTAGGAAATCTATCTATGGCCTCAAACAGGCCCCTCAGACATGGTACGCTAAGATGGATTCCTTCCTTCTCATAGCGGGTTTCACTAGGTGCCATTCTGACCCCAATGTCTACTTCTTGTGGTAAGATGATTCACTCTTAATTTTGGTTCTATATGTTGATGACCTTTTAATCACTAGGAGTTCTTCATCGGCTATTGCAGTAGTGATGGCATCTCTCTAGGATAGATTTGACATGACAGACTTGGGTTTGTTGCACTACTTCCTTGGCATCGATATCTCACAGTTAGATTCAAGGATTTCTCTTACATAGCCTAAGTATGCTCTTGACTTATTGGCTTAGTTTCACATGGCTGATTGCAAGCCATCTTTGACTCCCTTTCTATCAGGAGTCAATCTTGACGCTGACTATTCTTCACCATTGGTTGATGCCACTCAGTATCGATAACTTGTTGGTACTCTCATCTACTTGACTCATACCAGGCCTGACATATCATATACAATGGGACTTGTCTCCAAATTTATGCAGGAACCTCATGAGCTACATTGGAAAGTAGCTAAGAGGATCTTACATTACATATAGGGTTCACATAGATATGGGATTCATTACAGATTTGGCATAGAGGTTGACTTGGTTGGATATACAGATTCAGACTGGGCTAGAAATTCACAGACTCGCAAGTCCACTTCTGGTTACAGTTTCTCTCTAGGTTCTAGTCCTATTAGTTGGTCTAGCAAGAAGCAAAATGCTATTTCTATATCATCCATAGAGGTAGAGTACATGGGAGCTGTTAATGTAGCTACTAAGGTTATTTGGCTTCAGGGTATTCTTTCTGAGTTTGGCATTCCTATTAGGTAGCCCACCATCATTTATTGTGACAACCAGAGTACCATTCAAATTTGTAGGAATCTGGTTCAGCACCAGTGGACCAAGCACATAGAGATTCACATGCATTTCATTCGGGAGCTTATTCATAGTCAGGTCATTGACTTGATATTTTACCCATCTTCAGAGCAAGTTGCAGACATCTTCACCAAACCTGTCACTGAGAGCAAGTTCATTCATCTATGAAATATTCTTGGGGTGTGGTCCACATCTGCAGCAGCATCATCTTTAGGGGGGCCACTAGCCTCTTCATTTCTTTTATGTCTCTCTTTTGGGGGGGGGGAGTTTTTTCCTACGGGTTTTCTCCTTTTCTCTATCTTATGGGAGATTGCTTTTGTACATGGGTACCTCATCAGGGCTAGTTGCCGGGACCCATTTTATATTTCCACACTACCCACCTAAGCTGTGCTTATGGGGGGGTATTATTGTAGGTTTTTATTTTTCCCTATTATTTAATTAGGGAAATTATATATTTGTTCTTACATGGAGTTTTCCTACATTCGTGGGATAGGCTAGCTTATGTGGAGATGTGTGTCATAGATGTGTCATAGGTGTCATAAGAATGTCATAAGTAACTCCTTTAACCAGCTATTCTGAGTATGGGAGTTACTTCTCTATTGTTAGCACCTTGTCACCACCTTTCATGGAGGAGTTACAGTATATTCTTGGGGTGCCTTGACCACCTTTTGTGGAGGAGTTACTTAGGTGCTCTCCTATATGTATTCTTCACTTTGGCCATCTTATGTTCATTAAATATTGGGTTTTCTCCTATTTGTCTTGTGTAATTTATCTTCTTGTATAATTTCAAATTGCTTTAGCATCTATGTGATGTGCACTAGCTTCATCTCGTGTGATCACGTCTCCATTACATTTGCATTATCCAAATTCTGGCAACAACTCTGGTAAGACCTTATATAACAAGTGTGAACACAACATGACAAATGATAACCTATTTCATCTATTCAGCAATGCTCTCTATCCTAAGTTATAATATCGAGTCTAGACTCTCTCTTCATGAAATTTGGAAGAGGCCATTGACCAAGCCAAGTGCCAAAATTTCCTCATGCATCAATTTGAGCCATCCCAACCTTCTATGGGCACTCATATGCTCGTCAAAAAAAAAAACCATCATGATAATAATTATGGTGTCACTAATTCCTATGATACCATTCATAATATTCAAGTTATTTCTCCTAACCATGCTTCAAACCAAGTTTCCCCTCTAAACCACATCCCTAATCCACACTTTTCTTCAACAAGTAACATCAATGTTCATAAGGCTTTATCCTTAGAAAAATTACAAAATATCTGACAAGGCCTCTTACATAAGAGTTTGATCCCACTTGTCCCATGAAATCATGGTATGATCTAAATAAATTTTACTGGTTTTATGCTAGTTAGGGTCATTCTCATGAGACTTGAAGGTAATTGCATAACTTAGCTATGTATTTTATCCCTGGTCCCAATTTTAACCATGAGTCTCTCATTAGTAAATGTCACAAGCATATGGCCTTCCCTTCAAAGCTCACAAAACACAAAGAAAAACTCAAGCTTTGAACTAGGCTAATGCTCATCTGGCCATCTACAAAGACCCTCTTCCAAATCACCAAGACAAAAATGACAAGCCTACTCCTTCCACTAATAACATTGACAGTCTTATAGACCCAAATCTTGAATAGAATGTTGTCAACATGAATAATATATGAAGGGTAGTTACCTTCATTGATTTTCATCCCACCTACATGCACCAATCATCTCACTCTTTCCATGTTATCCAAGATTCTTCCACAACTCACCTAATAGAGTTGGGGCAAGAAGACCTTATCTATTTTGATGAACCAATTCCAACACCTCCATTTGATAACACCTCTCATATTTTTTATATAACTTATCCAACCTCTTTACCCATCTCTAATGATACTCAACCTTCTAATACCATTTTTTCACATCTATCACAAACCAAAACTATATCAACTAACTCATCCTTTCATAATAATCAACCAACTTGTCTCCCAATTAAGCCTCCCACATCCTATCAACACAAATTTACATGCACTTGTGCTCTTAATTTCGAGGAACTCTTCCAGCACTATGCACCTCTATCCAGCAGTCCCCTTATGGGTTATGATGATTTGGATCCTATCATGGAACTTACTAATATCCCATCTCAAATTCCATTCATAAAACTCATGTAGACCTCTCCACATCATCATAATCACCTTATGCATCTCTTATTCAAAATGAACATCCCTCATCCTCCCCTAGCATGATGTGAAGCTACCATATTTAGGTCAAAAGATAACATTTTATAATAGTGTAAAGAGATGTCTATACATGTTGATGAAATAATGGACACTTATCTCTCCCTTAAATTCTTGATTGCTTCTATTATTCTTGATGAGATTTTTCTTTATGCGGATGATCCTCCCCTCTTTATAAGCATCTAAATTAGTGACATCCAATTCAAATGTGCCTTGATTGATGAGGGTTTAGGTACTTGTGTTGCCTCCCTTAACTTCATTAAAAGTCTTAGATACTATGAATGTAATCTTAAGTCCACATGTAGCACATCTCAAGGCTATAACCAATGGAAAATGCCTCTATTAGGTTGTTTGTGGCTCCCTATCATCATCTCACCTATCATTATTTGAGTGAATTGTATGATCCCAAATTTTCCTCTCTCTTATAATATCTTGCTTGGCAGGCCATGGACTCATTGCATGAGGGTTTTTGCCTATTCTACCTACCAATGCATCAAGTTCCCTCATAATGATGCAATATATATAGTTCAAGGAAACATTAAACATTAGAATTTCAAACAATTCCAAGATCATGGTTTATTCAAAATTACAACCCTTGAACCCCTACCTAGTGTTCCATTCTGAGAATCTCAATGGTTTAAATCTCCCTGTCAACTCTACATGAGGTTACCATGGTCACCCTAAACTCATCAGGAATATACCACCAAACCTCTTAGATTTTGATGATGATGAGCCTGATGAGATCAACCTCAAGATAAAAACATGCAATCTCTCTCCTCATCTCATTTTTTAGCTTACACCTTATCTGAAGCTACATTTTCATCAACCAACTAATGATGATATACCCTTAGTCTTAACTAAGACTTGACACTCTATTCATCACACCACCTTTGATGAAAAGGTCATCCCTACCTACATAATTGATCTTCATACACCTAACTATGAGAATGGTTATACCTTAGACGACCCATTTGTAGGAGGTCTTATTTAGTCTTGAGATACTAAGATCATTAATTATCATTCTTCTTTGTTTTAGTGTTTCCATTTATCTTATCACATTCTATCTTATATAGTTCATAATTTTAAAATTATTCCTATTATTCTTAGCATAGAGATGGTGCACACACCTCCATTTTTTTAGGAACCTCTTAAGAGCATGCATATGGATCATGCTATGACTGGTCCATATCACTTCACTAGATACTAGGACCCTTATAGCCAGCTTGCCCCTGAGATGCTTGCTACTATCCTTCAACCCTCTATGCATCCCTCCCCTCTCTTAGCTGAGCTTAATATGGATCCTATTCCCACTCCTTCTCTAGATTAGTCTCTTCTTACTTCTGATCTTATTGTTCCTTTAGTCAAGCCTCATCCAATCTCTCCACTTGCCCAACCTCCCCTTGATGATGGTTTACTCCCTTAACCGTAGCTTTCTCTTTTGCCAACCCAATGGGTCAATTAACCATACTATGATATTAATAGAGTTGTTGGTCATTAAAATAGAGATTGTACATTATACCATCCTTCCCCAACTTCCATTTCCACTCCTTTTATTAGTACATCCACAAAGCCTACTAATAAGCATATCTATTACTTCCATGACATAAATAATCATTCATCCACTCATTTTCATAAGATTCAATAATATATAAACACCTTGCATCCTACTCTTCATCGGGTATACCTCATATGAAAGTATTACCTGAATATATTCCCAAATATGGAGAGGTCTATTGCCTATGGCACCAATGCGGTACCCATCACATTAATTATTATCACATACTTCAATAACATATCTAGGGTCACCTTATGACCATTCCTATGCTTACTATCCCACCTCCCACAAGTCACCCTCATAAGAAGGCTCCCCCTTATTCCCCCATGGTTTTTCTACATGTGGTTCCTCCACCTGTGGATCCTCCTTCACTTATGGTCCCTTATCTATTGGGGACTCCTTCATATCCCATAAATTCCACTCATATTCCTTCTTCTAAGTATCCCATGAATGATGACCCTCATCACCATGATCCTTCAGTTATGCCTACTTTTTATATCGAGGAGATTCAATGAGAGGTATTTTCCCATCTTTCTATGGAGATCGATGAGATCCTCGTTAAAGTTAGAGTCTAGTTTTACAGAGATTTATTAGATGTTATGGACAATGTTTATAGACAAATATACTAGTATTTATGAATAAAACATGGTGTTCCTTCATTTATTTATTCATTTTGGATTGGATGTGTGTTTCAAATTTACATTTATCTAATTTATATCATTTGACATTATGTCAAAGTCTTATCTATCTTACATGGTTATTCATATTTTTCACTACGTGTTGTCTATGATGTCATCTCCTTCCTTATGTTCTCTTATGGATTCTTTTCATACCTACATGATTTATTTTATATATGAGTTCATTTTTTTTATGGATGTCTTGTCTCCTCATGATTATTTACTACCTTATCTCTATAACATGGATAATCCTTATTGTGATTTGGCTATATAAACCTTGATCCCATTAGTCATTCCTTCTTTACCATGTGATAAGTTAGCAAACAAGTCATCTCATTATAATCTCATTTAACTAGTCCATCTTGGATCTCCCTTTCATCCCCTTATTTCCTTTTACACATTAAACATACACATGGTTGAAACTTGAGATAACACGCTAGTTCATAAGGAAGACTAAGTATTTTATTTAGTCATGTTTGTAAATACTTAAATTACTTTAGCCAAAGTCTAAATCTCATTCATGTGTATCACTTTGTCTCTCATGATTGGTCATTCAAAGTCTGTATGGAGGAAGAATCATAAAATCCATAAAAATTTAAAAGCTAAATCATTTTAACAAAAGGCAATGATACAAAAGGCAAAATTAAAAAATCTAAAATTCAAATCACACTAAAAGACATGATTCAAAATACATATCCTTTTTCTAATCAAATTTCATACTCCACAGTTGGCCTCATGTTAGAGTCTAGGTCCATTGGGGTGTAGTAGGCCAGTAGATTGGGAAAGGAGAATAAAAAATCTTTTAGTGCTACCTAATTTATCACACAAGTACCCAATCTTCATAGTATATGGGCAGCTCTATAAGAGGTCTTGAGGAATGGGTAACACATTATGGGAAGATAGATCCATTTTAATTTATTTGTTCAAACAACCAACATGAGTTGATCTTAGTATCTCACTTATTTTTCCTATATAACTTTGTGCTTACTGTGAATGGGTATCCTTTGTATATTGATGATCACTAGTCACTTAGTGTCTTTCTATGTCTTTAGTGTGCCTCATATTTCTTAAGGTCTTCTCATAGATGCCTACGTTGTGATTTTTACATTCCCTCTTTCATTTTCCATAATCTTAATATTCCACTTTAGAAATATTATTTTATTCATTGATCACTCCCCCTAGGGATTCCCTTTGTGCATTGCAATGTAAGACCTTGGATAGGACCAGGCCTTCCTCATAAAATTACCAAATTACTATTCCAAATATTCCCTTTAATATATATTTTATATTATTTAACACCTCATTGGTTTCCCCTTTGTGAGTTGTAGTGTAAGACCATGGATAGGACTTGACCTTGCTCACAAAAGTTTCCAATACCCAAGTCACAATGAAAATACATGTGTCAAATTTGAGATAAGTCATGATTGATCATGAGTAGCACATCATTGACATGCTTCCCATCTTGATATAGTATGTTTTATGCTTAATCCATTGATTTTCACTTTTATCTTCTTATTTTTTGATTTCATGTAAGAATACAATCATTTTCTAAAATTTTCACACTTCCCAGCTTGGATTAGTGTGATCAATTTAAATTCATTTTTTCAATTTTGTTTTTATTTTATCTTCCCAACGTGATTAAGTATGATTGATTGACTTAATTATTATTTTTATACCATTTGTTTTTCATGTACCTTCCATTTTATTACAATACCTTCACACTTCCCAACATGATATAGTGTGATTTTACTTATTTTATTTTGGTGAAAATCTTTTTATAGTTTAAAAACATTTTTTCAATCCTTTTTACCATCTTTGGTTTATTATACTTAGTCATATTTTGTTATTACACATTTCCCATCATGATATAGTGTGTAGTACATTTGTTTTTGATTAATTATACTTTCTTCCTTTTTCTTTTACCCATACATGTATCACATAATGCTATAAAAGAAAACACTCCACATATATTTCACATAACATATACAACAAAATAAAAATACATGTGCTATAAAGAAATATATCCATGCATCAATAACCACAACCAAATACAACTCATGAGATCAAATCCAACATTCAAAATCATATATATATATATATATATATATATATCACATGTTTTATACAATACACTATAAAAAATACAAAATACAAAATACAAAATACATAGCTCTATCTCTATGATTAGGCTCCATCATGCCTATCCTGTGGCCTATCCACACTACCCATAGATACTTGGGACTATCCCCTCTACATGATATGCTATAATGAGGTAGTTCAGGATCTCAATTTTGCTACCTATCCCTATAGGTTTTCCATATAGGCCTATACCTATCTAAGATGGACTATGGTAGACATGTGTATTAATCTCTCTTAATCCAAGGCTTGCCAAGCATGTGACTCTCTCACTTCTACCCCTGTTGCTAGATGAAATCCATCCCTCCCTATCTATAACTACCTCATATCCTCCACACAAATATAAATCATCCTACCTAAGCTAAGGCATATAGTACCATAGGATCATCTAGTATGGTGGGGTCGTATGGTGCTAACACCCCATCTAAAATGTCATGGTGAATAGACATGACTAGGGATCCATATATGACCTCCTTAATCACAAGATATACAAAATCTAAACTAGATAGTTATTAGATCACATATATATCAAAATAAATCTATCTAATACAATTACATACAACTAGTATTCTATATTAAAACTAAAAATTACAACATTCCTCACCAGTCCTAGTGTCACTAACCACTATCTCAATATCTGCTCACCTGTTGAACATGATCTCTCTATCTATTGGTCCCCTAAGCACTTCCTCTATCAATTTACTCCTTACAAATTCAAATCTAAGAGTCACCACTCATTCACATTATGATCCTCTCTTAAGAGGTGCCTCTATCGACTAGCTCTATCCTAGATTGATTATCGAGTCATCCTGTATGACTAACCTCGCTTGTGCCCACTATCATTAATGGTGCCTCCATTTATGGTATGGTTAAGGTGGTCACTACTACTCCTATTGTGGTGCTATTTATGGTACCTAATATATCCCTAAATCAACATCCATGTCCTCTCCTCCTCTAATTGATTATTATCATACTCAACTAATCCATGGTCTCACATGTTGTGACCTAATCACAGGTATCTCGATTGGTACTCTTCCTCCTCTCCCATTCATCTCTCTAGCATGTCATTCCAAAAAATAAGGCACTACTAGAATAACTACTAGGTGTAGGAGTCCAAACTACCTCATAAAGTATGCCACCAGTTATAGCTCTACCTACTAGGTATAATGGCCCATGGTATACACCTAATCTAACCCTATCACAATGATCACCCAACTAGTCCAAATAGTAGTAATATGAGTGTACGGATGCCATAAAATATTTCCTCATGTGATATTCTATAACATTAACACATAGTTCATGACCCATGCTACCTGGTCCTTCTATCACCTAGTCACCTCAAGTAACCTATCATTAAACACATGGGGAAACCCAACTAGTCGATACATTAGAAACCTCTCATATATCTAAACACTTAATAATACCATCAATCCCATGGTCTTCTACCCTCTAGACAACATCCCATACATATCATGCATGAGTTGGACTTAGATGACACACCCAAAATCATATATCACCCCCTGATCTAAAATGGTTTGGCATAAGGCTTTATATATAGTGATACCTTATCATCCAACTTATGACATAACACTCATATTATCACAAGTTCAATCACAAACTTTTAAATGTCCATAATTTCCATGATATAAAAATTAAATAGATTGACCTATAAACTATGGTATATCCTATCTGAGCATGTTGCCTACTTGGTTAGTGCTCATCTCTCCTCAAGATCATCTATTGTCCCTTTGATTATTAGTGTCCCTCCTATTATTAGTCCAAGAAATGCATGGACATCCTCCAGTGTGATACCCACCTATATGGTATCCCCATCCACCACCCATCAAAAAGTGTTGGTCAAACATTCCCATGCTTCAAGGAATATGACAATGAGATTAACACTTAATGGGATGTGCCTCATCTCCATAATACCTCCTAGGCCCAATGCAATTAGTCTCTATCCATCCATGTCTGTCAACCACTTCAGTAGATCTGATAGCCATGATGCATTGATCAGGTACCAATATCTCATGTCTCTAAAAAATATGAAACAAAAAAGGATGTATCAGATCTCCATGTCATTAATAATCAAAATACATTCTTAAATTTTCACAAAACTTAATTATTTTGATTTAGTTTTTCCATTTTCTATAGAATTGGCCTATTCAACACTAAATTGGCCCTAAAATTCATTTGGGATACTAAATCAACCATATCAAATTTTTACTAAATTGGCATATTCAACACTAAATCAACCACTTTTGTGCCTTTCAATACTAAATTGGGAACCTTTTTGCATTGTAGTACTACATTAGCCATTTCAAAAATAACTAAATTGGCCCACTGCTACTAGTCAACCCCCTCTCTTAGAAAACTAAATCAACCTAGTACTACACAATTGATCTTTTTGTTCTCCTTCACCTTGTAGACTAAGTCAACTTAGTTGATGCTATTTATCCATAACAGTGACATTTTGACCAATTACCATAAATGTATTGGGCCTTTATTGATATGACTCCTTCCTACCCAATACCCTATTTTACCCCTAGTGTCTCTAAAAATTTCCTAGGGTTAATTATAGTGCTTATATTTTGCCTACCAATAAATTTTATATAATTAACTCAATTTCAAATAAAAATATTCAAAATTTTGAAAATTTTAATTACTTACCTGTGCTACACTTGCTACAACCACTATGCATCCTCACCATCTTAGCTATCGTCTCCTCACCATAATGGCTCTCTAGTCTCTCACTAGGTCTCTCAAAGCTCTATTTTCTCATAATAGTAAAAATGACAAATGAATTATTTTTCACACTATTTATATTTACTATTAAAAAATTATTTACCTTTCAAATATTTACCATCAAATTTATTATGTTGATCATATCTTTATCTCTACCAGCTCTTTTTCCAAACTATAAAATGTTATGGAGTCCTGACATTGTAGAGAATATTTTCACCTATTATATGTCTATGTTGTATTTTTTTGATTTTTTACTCTTTTTAACTAACTTATACAGGTTCACCTAATGTTCCCTACATTGGACACCTTCACATTTATTGTATCTCCTTCTTTATCTACAACACTAAAGTAAGTAAAGGTATGTGTTTTTCAATTTTGTCCTTTCATTTATCTTATTTTCTCCTTACTCCACTTTATTCACCTTCAAATTTATGTGTTTCTATGTTATTTTATTGAAGCACTATTCCATGTTGCACTTATGTGACACATGATGAAATTCGAGTGGGGCATATGTATATACATAATATTTTCAAACTTATCAATTAATGATGCTTTCTATCTTTCAAGAACCCATTAAGTCTCAATCTCTCTAAGTGCATGCCTTAAGGGGAGCACTGAGAAAGGGGTGGGCAGACCATGGTGCTTCGTAGGATTATTGTTTCGTACTACCACTTTTTATCTACACACCCATCTCCTAAGAACATTATCCTAAGCTTTTCTTCCTTATTTTCACCCTTCTCTAGTTATTTTATTCCTTCATTAGCCCTTCCCTAGCCAATTTTTTTTTAATGATTTAAGTTACACTATCAGCCCCATCGATCTTGTACTCTAATTGATAAAACTTATTTAAGGTCTTGGTCGACCCATGGTTGACCTAGATTGAGACCTAATTTATTTTTATCAATAACAATACAAGGTTGATTGGGTCAACCTTATCAACCTAAACTTTTAGAAATGATTAGGGCTAGATCCGCTTATATAAACACATCCATTTCATCATTTATAAGAGAAGAGAAGAAGAAGAGATATATATTATGCATCTTTTTATCCACCACTCTACTTAATTAATATATCTTAGGGTTTCACACTTTATTTGGAGATACAAATCTTGTCTTATGGAGAAGTCTTTTAGATGCATTGATAGGTTGTGTATCCTAGAGCTTATTTATCTTTGTCTTCCTTACATACCACAAGAACCTCTTACAAAGCACCTTGGCCAAGGGATAGATTGAGGTTTGATGGGTTCATCTTCAAAGACAAGTATTCCTAACTTTGTTTATCCTTTGTAAGAGTAAATAGATATGCATTTGTACTTCTATCCCATGCATTAGGATTTTGTATATATTTACATGAGTATATGTATTCTATGCATGTTTATCTTTCAAGTTTTTTATCCCCACTTTGTGTCAAAAGATTTTGTGAAAACTAGATTATATTTTAATTCACTTGTTATTAGTTTAATGAATATGAAAACATAAGATCTAGTTAGGGTTATTGCAAAGTTTTTCTTGACTGGATGCTTTAGAACCCTCCCTAGTGAATTTATTATGGTAAGAGATCCCTTCTAGGTCTATCAAATCCATCCATCTTGGTCATGACCCCAAATATCTAATGTATCAAAAATTAAAGTGTAATTATGATTTATCTTCTTTGAGCTAGGATTGATTTATAAATCTATTGCATTTCCCATTGCATACACACTACACTGATTCAAACTTGCTATCATCTACCCATTGGAGGTATATACATTGTTTGAGGCTTATTAATTTCATACATTTCACCACTTAGGGGCATATCATAAATATTTTTTATTACCAAGTTCTATCCTTACATTCTAATTTTTTCATTGATATGTCTTGATATTGATCATTGATACTCATACTTGGATTTTTAGAACTATCACTAGTTTAGACTCAACATATGTACATCCTAGCATTTACACAAATTTTTATTACATTCACACATACTTTCATTTCTAGATTTCCTAGTTTAGACTTGATTATGCCATTGTTCTTTGGCTCTACGCCACTTCTATTCATGTATGCCTTGGAAATGTACCCATATCCCTTGTGTGTGATTTATTGATTATATGTCGACATTAGAACATGCCCTTCTATGTGGATCTAATCCAAATTTCTTATTGCTTACGTATGTGGACATTTGAACATATCTTTGTATGTCTTCTTTTCTTAGATTTAGTTACATGTGCCCATGTCCCTTGTATTGTGGTCCTTTGGCTTATTTTTCATGCCTCATGTGTTTTGTATGTATGATTTCTTGTATGCATCATGGAAATGACACTTTTATTTACTTTTGACACATACCAATTTTTTATTCCATGAGGGACCTCATGCATCTACCCTTTCTACTTGGGTGTCATGATGGACATCATGCCCCATCCCCCTAGGAATCTACTTAGATTTATTTTTATACACATTGATTACATCTATCTTGAAACTTGTGAAATGTTAGATACAACATACATTTTATACTACTTACTTATGCTTAGATTGTTTTAAATTTTAATGTTGTGTTTCCATATTGTTTTAGATTATCACATAATTATTATATATGCTCTGACTAACACATTTTGTAGAGCTTTTTATTTTGAGGATAGTTATTGCAAAGATCAATAAAGACCCTCAAAATAAGGGGCATTCACAAAGATTTGTCATAGAGATCAGGCTCCTACATTGCTATTCACAGATCATTTTTAGCATGCAAGCTTAGTTTTAAGAAATCAGACACAAGTAAGACATAGGAAAAATAGGGACTCAAAAAGTAGTTCAGTCACCCAAATTTTAGACCAAACAAACATTATCACCCATATTAGGACACTAGTACCACATGGAACTACTGTCCACTACATGGTAATACTATCTAATAGCCCTAGCTTCAAGGTAGTCCAAATTATCTAGAACAATATAATAGGTACAATATATATTTATATAGGTACAGTCACAAGTTTGACAATTATGTTCAAATTTTGCTCAGATACACTTATTTCAACTAAGATTCATAATAGTTTCTCATATTTGGGGGCATCATGCATGACATGATCATTCCCACATTTAGTTTAGGTAGATATAATTATTACATACTTAGTTCAAAATCAATATATTTAGATATTAGATTGGGAGATGTATACGACACATAGTTTCCATATGCTTAGTTACACATAGGTTGATCAGATGAAATGACAAACTCCATGTTATTATCTACACTATATAAACTTACTATCATATTCCAAGTTGTCACTAATTTTATGCCTTACTCCATCTATAGTGATTAACATTCTTGAATGGCCTAGATCCACTGAATGTAATCGAATGGATGCAAAGCCAACATATATAGTTAGATATACCCAATTAGATGATTTCAACACTTTGTATAGTTCATTTTTAGATTCATCTAATTCACATGGGTGGGAAATGATGGAGTCATATCGTACTTGAGTTTTTCAGCCACCCATATAAGAGGGTTAAACACACTTACAGTCTTATCCAAGCTATTCATAGGTCATGATCCACCGAGCAGGGGTGGACAATGATGGAGTCAAAAATAGATTGAGTTCTTAAGCCACCCATAGATGAGGACTGAGCAAACTATTAGCTCAGTCTCGGTTATTCAATAATTTGATCACTATGTACACTCACACACATAAGTTATCACCAGGTTTATGTATTGGTTCATGTATCTAATGAGGTATATTCATTCCTTTTCTCTTTTATATCTCTTTACTTGGATTTACTTATTTACTTTATTCAACACAGTCTTTTGATTTTGATACTCTCTTAAGTAAGGACTAATTTTTAAAAGTTTCATTGTAGGTCATTACTTTCAATCATATTTCACATACATAGACCCAACTTCACATACTCGGACCCAGCTACACAAGTTTGACTTCCTAGGTAAGTTCAAATACACTTTTTTTTCCTTTATACTATTCATTTCACTTTTCTATATTTATAGCATAACGCGGGGGGGGGGGGGGGGGCGGGGGGCGGGGGAGAAAGGGGCAAATGTAATCATATAAAAGTGGTATTTGGATGCTAAGAGTGTTGCTTGAGATAGTATACTCCTAGCTTATCCCTAAACCTATCGTAGAGCCTTTACCACACTTTTTTAGCCATTATGCAGACCACAAACATCTTATATTATCTCAAACATAATCTTGGAAATGCATCTCCAGATCCTAACCCAGTGTGCCTAACAGTTTGCCAGTTGGATACTAGCACCAACATTAAGGACACTAGAGCCACATGGCAATAGTGTAGCTTGCCCTAACTCTCTTGAATAGATATATTTTCAAATGTGTGTCCATCCTAAGGTTAACCTAAGTAAATTTTATTATCTGAACAAGCTACATATCTCTATAAATATAAGACTATTTGACCTCTATAGACTAGATGGAAAATAGATGCAAAAGCCTATCCAAATAAGAAACAAGTTGAGAAAAATTAAGGTATTTGATCCCTATTCTATCCAACTTATACATATTACCATATATAGTTTCCTTAAGCTCATATTTAAAATATTTTCAATCTCAATCACACTCAATGCCACTCTCATTCTAGCATTCACTTGCACTTGCACCAAACACTAGGTGAAAGAACTACATCAGGATTGATCCCTCCTCAGAGTATTGGTATGTAGGAAACTCTCTTCATAGTGGGGTGTTGAGGATGTACAACCTATCCTAATAAGATTTTTTTTTTCATCTCATTCCATAATTACAAAGAGGATTAGGGTTTGCACACTAAATCAGATATTCTAGGCATAATACAGAGTTTTAGATTTCATGTGTGTAGGAATAAAACCCAAAAACATAGGTGCAAGTACTCCTAGAAAATAGGAATAGTCCTGCAAAGAAGACACTAGCACCATTTTGAGGACACTAAAGTATCTTGTCACTACTATCTAGGTGGGGCCTTGCTATCTAGTGAATAATCAGACTCATTGACCTTGTTGACAACACTCAGACCTATCCAAAACCTAGTTTTCAGAACCTACATCTTCTGTGACAATCATTTTCTAGATAAGTTTCTATTTACTTATATTTATTACTATTTTTAGAAATGTAAAAAAATTCAAAAGCTATAACAAATTAGTATTTAATTATTGCATATTATTTAACTAATATAAACAAATCAAACCTTTAATTTAACATAAGATTTACACATAGTAAAACCCTAAAAGATTAAAACATCTTTTTTCTAATTATAATTCTATGGATTTAGAATTATAATTTCATTTGAATTACTTATTATTTTATTTTCTAGCTCATTTAAAGAGCATCTTCCCTTCTAAACTAATCTTAAGATGTTATGGCATATTATTTTATGACCCCACCTCCAATATCAAAAGAAAATTGTGAGGGAGTATTCTCCACCCTCTATCTTGGAAGCAATATTGAGGACTCATATTTCACTTTTTAAGATATTTTGAAGGGAATTCTCCACCCTCCATCTTTCATGCAATATGGAGGGCTCACATTGATTCTCCTTGAGATATTTTGAGGAGCAATCTCCACCCTTCATCTTACATAAAAGATGAAGGGTCAAAATTAATCCCCCTTAGGATATTTTGAGGAACATCCTCCACATGGCTCATATTGGTGATCTATTTCATGATTCATGTGATGCCTTGGGGTGTATTATCCACCCTTCATCTGAGAGACAAAATAAAGAGATCACATTTAGTCACTCTACTTATAAATAAAGGGACACCCCTCTTTATATTTCATACTCAAGATTTATATCAAAGCCCTACCAGTTCATAAAGCTAACTTGTTCATCAACTAAAATTATTATCAACTATTCTTCAAAGTTATCTAAGGGAGATGATCCACTCTTCAAAGATGACATTGCTTAAGACCATTTGATACTACATTCTAAGCCACATTCTAATTACATTTGATAAGGTGAAGAATTCACAAAGGAAGGTAGACTTTGCATGATTTTGTCTTCATATTTAGTTTTCTTTCATCATTTATTTAGCGCACAAGGTCCTATGCTTAAGGTTGTTTCATTTCTTTGATTTTTATATTTTCATTAACAAATGAAACACTAACCTTTTGTACTCCTATGAATACATGAAGTAAGCAATGAAGATCTATTGAAGTTGAAGATTTGATACAATGTATAACATATGATTCCTCTTATTCAAAGTCATTTCAGGTTTGAAAACTTCAATTAGAGAAGAGTAATGACATGATATAATAGTGCAATTATCTGAAATAAAAAGGCCATAACATTGGGTGTCACATCCTGATTTCTCTCTAAGCTGAATAACTTGTTTGATCCATAGATTATTATAGTTGATTAGTTGGTTAACTAATATTTGATTAAGTTTAATGGCATGTGATGATTATGGGAAATTTTATGTTGCTTAATTTATATGATTAGTTTGTTATTAGTTGGTAGTAATTTTATATTTTGTACATTATGATCATATTTATTAGATATAAAATATTAGTTTATGGATATAATGATGTCTCAAGCTAACTAACTTCATTATCATGAAGTAGATACAGGACATATTCGTACCTCAGAGTGTGGTGGAGGGAGAGTATCATCAGAGAAGGTGGTTTAGATGGAGATGTTGGAGGATGATATAGAACAAATCTAAAAACCCTTACACACACCACATAGTATATTATGTTTCATAATTATTTATTTGATATAGACAACATAACATGTTTTATATACTTTTCCTTTAGGTGATTGTCAATATGATTTATAGTATTAACTTGATTGACTTTGTTTATTTATTGAGTGATTCCACTAGTTTTGTGATCATACATAGCTTATCTTATATAATGTAATTTTTTGGCTAATAGAGTGAATTTGATTATGTTTTACTTACCTTACTACCTTGTTAGGTATGGCTACATAGTATAATGATATGATATTTTAAATGGGTTTCATTATTTTTATTTGATTTATGATATTTAAATAATAATAATAATAATAATATGTATGCTAGATCCAAATAATGAAAGATATAAATAAAATTATTTTAATATCTTTTTATTCGATTAAATGTTTGACCCAAGGTTTGATTTTTATAATATATGAATACATTGTTTTTAATTGTTTAATGATTTTAAGAAATCATTGTATTTATTATGTATGTTTATGGATAACATTGTAACATTTAACTATAGTCTTGAAATACCTAATTGAATTTTTATGCCATATAATCATTATCTGATTTGGTTGATAGTTGTTGCATGGGAATGCATTAAATATTGACTAAGTTGATAGTCGTTGCATGGAATAAACATTCGAGACTATGTGACTTGTAGTTTAGTTGGTTGATTTTGGGAAGTTGATGATTGTTTGTTTAAGTCAATGACATGTGAATTTTATAAGGAATATAAAATTATTTTGTAAGGGATTCTATGGAAGTCTCAAGATGATTAGGGTTTTTAATCATCCGTTGACTATGAATTAACCATCATTTGAAAAAAGCATGGAGAGTTGGTGATGGATGCATGGTGGTAGACTATAGAGTTCAATTGAGAAATTTTAGCATGTTTTTTATTAGTCAGTTTTACTTGATAGAAATGGAGGATAAATTGGACAAAATTAAGGTGATAGGAAGAAATAAAAAGAAAGGAAAAGAAGTGTTGGGGGACAATGACATAGATATATAGGAAGTTGTAGATAAAAGGATAAGGATTAAAGGATTTAGAACTTATAAATATTCGACTCAATCAGTAGAATATTCAAGACAATATGGAAGGCTCAACCTCCATAGAATCCTACATCCAACCCCATAATCCCAAAGGGGTAAGGGGTAGGGTTTTAGCTCTTGTTTTGTTGAATTTACCAATGTGATATCTCTACCTTTAACCCTCTGTCAATTTGAAAATGATTGAAAGCTTCATTGATTTATTATTTAAGTTGTTATGGAATTTTGAATAAGTTATATATAGTTAATTTTTATAAGTGGGTAAACTATATATTTAACTAGATTGACTATGTAAAAATAGAATGGGGTTATTTCTTTTATTCACTTGAAAGTATATATACATATATATTATTATAGGTAGAGATGTGTATATACACCCTAGAAGTCCTTGATGACCTAGGGTGTGTGTGTGTGTGTGTGTGTGTGTGTGTGTGTATGTATAAAATATGGTATATATATGACTTGCATTAACACCTATAATAACCTTAAGTTGATTAAGATACGTTGGTATGAGAATGACTGGTTATTATTATATTATGCAATCAATTTAATGAATGAATATGTGAGTAGAGTTTGTGTGATTATATATAATAGTGATTGTATTCTAAGGGGTATGATATGAATTAAAGTTGAATAGAATAAAGGTGAAAATATAGTTAGATTATGATATAATATTGGTCTATGTTAACTAGTAATAGGGTTTGATCTATATATTAATTAGATTGTGTCAAACTATTAAATAATTTTGAAATTTTATATTATAATCAACTTAGTCAATTTTTAGATTGAGTAAGATTTTTTCTAAATCAACATTGATAGAGTTAAACTATGGAATGATTATATTTTCTTATAAATTTGACTGTGTCAAATGATTGATAGTTTGGAAAATATATTTATATTAATTTGACTGTATCAAATGTCAATGTGTTTGGATTACATTGATAAAAATTTGATTGTGTTGAACGTTTGTTTGATTGGGATTATGCATTGGCTATGTAAACAAGTTAACATTGAGGTTAAACATAGAATCCTTGAGTCTTGGCTAGGTTATAGACTAAGCATAGATTCAGTAGATAAAAGCATAAATTTGTCATGTCTTTTGATTATAAAAGAATGAGTAAAGCATAATTTAGAATTGTATTTGGTTTCATAGAGTTATATAAATAATGGCTCTATGCATATATTTTAGTATAATTACTAAAAGCATTTAATGGTTGGTTATTAAAGTTTAGTTGAAACAATTCTTGTTATATGAGTTCTGTTAGATGATTTTATAGTTCTTATAGTAAATCTGAAACATTACTCCATACCATTATGTTTGTTTACCATGTATATTGTGTGAAATATTTAACATAATAAGGATTCAGAGACATGTGTTATATGTTGGATGTTTGGTTGAAATTCTAAGTTTATAGAATTTAATTGCTAAATTGTAGATCTTTTATAATTGATAAAAGATTGACTCTTTGTTATATTTAGGAAATATGAACAAGATTTAAACTATGTTTAAATAAATAAAAGTTGAGGGAATAAATTTTACAATCACATAGTGATATTAAGTAATTGGTAGTCTAAATATGATTCTTACTTGGATGGCAAGATTCTATTAAGGATTGTATTTTGATTCTATTTATTATTCTGTAATAAAT
The DNA here is from genome assembly GCA_037957365.1 of Torreya grandis. NCBI lineage: Eukaryota > Viridiplantae > Streptophyta > Pinopsida > Cupressales > Taxaceae > Torreya > Torreya grandis. The sequence continues at coordinate 2,948,336 of JARHVA010000393.1, read as the reverse complement.
TAGAGAATCATAGATTCATTGCATTTTATATGATGGACTAAATGAATAAAAATGATATTTTTGTACTTAAATTTTATCTATTAATAGGGAATATTCTATTAGAATCTATTGGATTTTTATATTATTATTATATATTAACCGAATTTCACATTCATGACACTAAATAAGTAGTGGATGGATTCCATTAGCTTAATTAGTGTTATCAATGTAAGATGAGGTATATTTTGATCAAATGGTATGTATGAATTTGACTGATTCTAGAGATCATTAATTATTAAATACTTTGACCAAAGTAATGTTTTAATTAAATATTTTCATTTCATATGTTGATATAGTTTTCATATTTATGAGATATCATGTTAGAATAGATTTTTTTATGATATACATTATGTATTAGATATCTTCAACACATGGGTTATGGTTTGTTACTCTGGATTCCCACACCATCATTATCTACCCATCTATGAAGGGAGAATCATCCCATTTTTTAGGAGATAGTGTGGGGGATCTTTGGTTTATAATTGGTGTGAAAAAGTGCTCGGATGATGATCTTCCTCCTAAGTGAATTACTATATCTGAGACTACACTTGAGATTATACATTGATATTTGAGTCATGGATACTCTACTTCTTAGAGCTTTGTATCATGCTTTATCTATTGATATATTATTGTATATATTATTGAAAACTATAACATTTATATATTATACTTCTATAATAGTATTTGTAATGTTGTATCAATTGTGGTTGAATTTATACTATTTTATTTATGATTAGATGTAATATTTATGGTTATTTAGTGTTATTCATGATTGGCATATCTGTTCATGGTGATCCTTAGATAAGTGGATTAGCTATAAACCTTTTTGTTTAAATAAATTAATATAGTTAGTTAAAGATCACTAATTAAATTTATTATGATGAAATATATATGATGAATATGTGTAATTAATTAAAAAAAATTATTGTTATATTCTTATGAAATCTAGTGGAGTTGTTAAATTGGGCATTGTTTAGTGTAGATTATTAATTTGGCATTGAATCTATGTAAAAATAATAGTGAAGAATAAGATAAGATGTAAGAATGAATTTCATAATGTTATGTGACATATTAAAGAAACATTCATTCATTAAACCCATTTTGAAATAACAAATATAATGACTACGAAGATAATACAAGCAAAAATCAAGGTATGAGGGAAATCTAGGCAAGGGTTTGAATGGTTGTGTGGGCTTTATAAATTTTTTTTAATTAATAGATTAGTGTTAACTCAATATTTTAGAGAACTAACTATGGAGACTAAATCATGCCTCTATCCCACTATCACATCTTTGAGCATATAGTGAGAGTAAATTTTTTAGGAGATATGTTCCTCTTAGGTTCATCAAAAATCAGACGGCTAAAAAATATTCCTATAGTCTAAATAAGGGACCATATGTATTTATGATATACCATGAGGTACGTAGAAATTAAAATATGTTTAGTTTATACAATGGATATGAGTATTTCAGCAGTACCACGCATGTCACAGTGTTAGTAAAATAGATCACATACCTTGTAACGACAGTCACTAAGTAGTTTTACAACTACTAAAACATAGTTCTAAAAATAAATATCAAGTGAGAAAATAAATTGATTTTTTTTTTTTTTCTAAGGAATGAAGAATTATTGATTTTTATGAAATCAAAAATTCCTTTGAAACTCTATACCACACAAAATTCAAGCAAACAATAAGCAGTGTCCTTAAAATAAAATTATAGGTTCACCATGATGTTTAAATATTTTTTATTTAATAAAATTCTAAGAATTGATAAAATATTGAAAACTGATTTAGATATACAACAATATACATATTTGAATGTGAAATGCATAATTTATAGAATTTAAAATGAGCTAAAAATAGTAAATTGACAAATAAATATGCAAACTTAACCCAAACTTAATGTATGTTGAATTTGTAGGTTAATTGTTACTATAAAATAATTTTAAAGACCCTTGATGTGTGTCCTAACTAAAATACATAATTAAAATTATGCTAGGATAAGGCCACACAAAGAAAAGATGGTCCACTTTGGCCTTGTCTGTTAACTGTGACCGCATTTTGGTTGATTATGTGATTGATTTTATGATTCATGTGTGTGTGTCTATATGTGAGAGTTTATTATTTAATTACATAACCTGATTTAGCACACAAAAGACTTAAAAAATATAAACTCTATCTCTTCCAAAATAAATAAAATAGAAATCAAATTCAAAAGAGGGGAATAGGGTTAGGGGAGTAACTGAACTATCCTCATAAAATCATGCATACTCTGAGTGTTGGATACATAACTCAAAAGGTCCTTAGGTTGATGTAGTTCTCCATCCTAAAATGAATGTGTAAATTTTAACTTTGTTATATGAATACAACTAAATATAATGCTTTTAATGTTTGATAATGAGTACCTTTAACATGTAATAAAATGACTTTAAACTTGAACTATGACTATTATTTATCTCAATGAATAATAATATGATTCTATTATGTATAAGTTATAACCAAACCAAATTTAATAATTGGTATGAGAGCATGTTTGATCTCTGAGATGGAAGGATAATTTATTTTAAAAGGAAAATCCTCTTTGTATTTCCCCTAAATGATGATAGAATTAGTTGAGTAATTGGTGTAGATTAGTTTTATATATCTTAGCTGGAGAAATTTGATATTAGTTTGTAGATTAATTTGTTGTTTAAATAAGTTTGGATGAGTGCATTAAGCCTCACATATTTGACTACGTATTTACCTTCCATGTTCACATATCTCAGAGTCTCCATTGTGAAAATCATGTACTATAGATTTGGTGTTCATACTAAATCTATCATTTGGTTGTCTCACCTTACGTGTACCTATAACACCATGCCCTGCACATCTAACCAATGGTCAAATTTGAACCCATCACAGCCCATCAAAGGGATCTAAACTCATCCCAAAATTCCATTAAAAAAATGGTTGTAAAAAAAATGTAAAATCCAAAAATTACGTGATAATTAAAAAGTGCATAGTTATTATTGAAATGATAAAAGGATGAGATTTAAAAATGCCCATCAGTGAGTCCTATAGCTGCCATGTCACTACCTATGTGGCAGTCTACAAACCAACTCTTGAGTCCTAAGTAGTGGTTGAATGCATGCTAATTTCATGTTTTAAAATATTCCTTTATTTTTTCTTATGGCCCAAAATCCATTTTTCAAGGGCATGCCTTGCCTAGGGATTCAGGGAATTCAAGTTCTTGGAGTTGGAGATTCGAGATTTATAAATTATCTCTCCTTTTCCATTTCTATTTTCCAACACAAGACCTTTAAAAATATATATTATTTGTATTTATTTTTTTTCCTTTTTGAATGAAACTGTGGGGTAAGGGGCTCTTTAAATAAAACATTCATATGTACATGACATAATAGATGCACTAGAAATAAGGGTAAAATATGATGGTCAACCTGGATTGTGAAAGAATTTTTTATATGACTGACAAGTTGATGACATTGATATTATGAATTCAACTTGATCTATTTTGGGTATGTGAGTGGAGAAAGCTTCAACTTTGAGCCACATGGGGAGACTGTTTCCCACATATTTTTTCTTTTGGGAGCCTTAGTATCCTAGCAGGGGTGATAGAGGAAAGGAGAAGGGATGGAGAAGAAGAGGAGGAGAGTAGATGTATGGAAGGATGAGAGAGATGAGTTGGGAAAAGAGGAGTGAAATGTGTGATCCATTGGGAGAACCTAATAATGGTGGTAGGATTTTGGATGGCACCTGGTCTGGGTTGTGGGGTTAAAAATCATTGCAAAATCAAACATTTTTGACTTTTATCAACCTGTTAGAAGCTTGCACAAGTTTTGAAGAGAGAGAGAGAGAGAGAGAGAGAGAGAGAGAGAGAGAGAGAGAGAGAGAGAGAGAGAGAGAGAGAGAGAGAGGATGTGGTAAACTCATATTGAGCTCAACCAAAACTTAGACTTTGCAGGTTGTGGAGGAAAGCCCCTTATCGGTGATTTTAGGCATGTTAATTTATCTTTTTGTCTATTATCAGTAATTTAAGTTGGTTTATTAATGAATGATTTTTCAAATCCTAGCTGATCCATAGGCCCATATGGGCATATGAGAATATAACCATAAGATCTTGTGCCACGACTAGGGTACACTTACTTGTGAATCTATTGCTAGTTTGTGCTTGTTGAGTATGGCTTAGGATAAATTTTGCACATAAGTTTTGTATTCAATAATCTTGATATATGGGTATGTTAGATAAATATAGGATGTCTTTCTTGTCTGCATATGGTAAAAGAGTCATTAGTTTTAATGAATGGAATGTTAGTTGGAAAATTGAATGTTTTTCTTATTTGAATATGATATGGTAAAGAAAATTTCTGTTAGGTTTTATTCTTGTTAAAATTGGAGTGTGTAATGGATAGGCTAAGACCTATGGAAATTTGGTTGGAGTTGTTTTAAAGTTTAAGGTGTGGTTAGAAGGTCTTTTAATGTGGACTTTTCCTTGAATACCAACTTTAGTTTTCTGTTATGATTGATTCTTTGTCTCATATTGTTAAATGGAGATGATTGAATCCATAATTTGAAATCTAGTTGTGTACATAGATTGGTTTTAATGCATACTATGGGTCTCTTGGATTGTTGAATGGAGTGAAGTTATTTAATCTTTTGATTTTCCCCCCTAAATGTGATTGAAATAATGAATAAGTAGAGTTGGAGGTACTATAATATCAAAACAAGAAGTAATGAATTGGTTTCATTATGTATCTCTTGGTCAACTAGTGTATTAGGATGCATTGTATGGATTTTAATTATTAAATATGGCATTATTTTGTGGAAACTCAAGGGAGATATTGGTGGACTTGAGATGAACTTGATAAAATTTTAAATGCTTAATAATATTTTCATACAATATTAGATAAAGCTTCCCAGTAATGTAGTGAACCAGCCAATTTGATCATCTTCCTCACCTATATATATATATATATATATATATATATATATATATATATATATATATATATATTGTTTCATTTTTATGAGACCAATCTAAGTGTAAATTACCAATCTCAATTCTCACTGTAAATTAGTATTATAAATATATAAAACCATTCACTGTAATATATATTCTCTGCAAATTAAAATTATATATGTGTGTGTGTCCAAATTCCAATCTCACTTTAAATTATTTCATTTTTATATATATTTATAATACTAATTTACAATGAACTGTGAATATATATTTTTCATATATATATATATATATTTATGAGAGCAATCTGAATGTAAATTGCCAATCTTAATTCTCATTGTAAATTAGTATTATAAATATATAAAAAAACTCATTGTAATTACCAATCTCATAGTAAATTAGTCTTATAAATATATAAAAAATGAAACAATATAAATTATTATGTGTAATTCATGGGGTATGTGTATAGATTTGGGAGACAATTCTGTGGACATTTTAGGTGACATGATCATGTTATTAAATAACACAATCGTGTTATTTAATTAATGCGATCACATTATTTGAATTATGGCTCGGTAATTACCGAGTCATAACTTGATCATATTGTTGAGAAAATAATAACATGTACACATTAGTATAAATTCAAATAATGCATATGCATTATATAATGTACTATACAATGTGTACATGTTATATAACGTATACACATTGTTTTATAATAAGACCAAAACCATCTCCATAAGCATGTGAGAGTTGCACGTGAAGGCAAATTTGGTCGGAAGCTTATATTTACTACTCTAAATGTTAATTATAAATTTATTTATTTTAGTAAATATAAGAAATTAAGGTCACTTAGCATTTGATAAAGTTGGTCTCACAATTGTGTTAAAATATATAAATATAATAAGCATAGATCTAGAAGAGATTTAATGAGCAAAGCATAACATAATGAGCCTAGATCAATAAAACACAACACATGTATTTATCCTAGGAAAACCTTAAAGAGAAAAAAACTTAGCAAAGTGATACTCAATATTCAGAACAATAATAACCTTAATACATCAAATCTTCTTCATCTCACTCCTCAGATAAATTCTTTACAAGTTTGTCTCAGACAAGTATTTACCACACGTAGGAATACTTGAATATTTTTTTTTGTTCTTTTATATTTTAAAATATGGATAAAACCCTATTTATAATGATTCATGAGGGAATGTGACCGTTGTGAAAAATAACAAGTCCATCCACCCTGATAAATCTAATTAATAAATATTAAATAACTATAATAAGATTATTTATTTTTCTAAAATGTACACTTCAAGTAAATAATATATTATTATTTATTTAATTACTTACTAATGTAAGCCAATGGTTAATAATAACCACTTAGACATTAATTGTTCTAACACTCCCTCTTAATGCTAAGTGGGGATAAAAGCCATAGTCACCATAAAAGAATTATACTATATGCAAAATTTAAATGATTTAAAAACTTTCATCATATCAAAAGTCACCTTTTGAAATAAAAGGAATTATAATTCATAAACTACTTGAAATTAAGTTTAGGCTAGCATGATTGTGAGATTACATCTCACTATTTCTCATAAATAATCACTAAGCATACTTGGATCTTTTTATAACATAAGGACCTCCATTACAAATTATGCTTTTAAATGTATTGGGGTACACAAGTAAAATTTTCACATGAAGTTTAATCAAATCACATAAATTTCACACAAAGTTTACAATGCTTTACAATGAAAAGAATTATAGAGAAGAAAAAGAAACACATGGCCATTAAGAAGTGGCATTGTCATGCACACTCCCCCTCAATGGCAACTCTAAGAGGCCCAACATTGCACAAAATTAATAAAAATTGATAGAACCAAGTGGTTTTGTAAAGATATCTACCTTTGTTCATCTATAGGATAAAATTGTAGATTAATATCATCATTGAAGACTTTTTCTTAAATAAAATGCACATGAACTTCAATATGTTTAGTTCTTTGGTGTTGTGCACCTACACAAAACTTAAACACATCCAAAAAATGATTCATGATAGCATAATATGGTTAGAATCACAATAACTACATACATAAAAATATGACATGTTTTTCTATGGTAAAACACATTTTAAAACAACCATGTCATTTTTAGGGCAAACAAGTTCACTACTTTGATCATAAAGTTAGTGAAAAAACATAAATTATTGTATGCAATTCATTATTGGATGTCTCCAATATTGACAAGATGAGCATCCCCAATTGTCATGTGATGCACATATAATAATTTACTAATAATATGATACTAAGTTTAACCAAATATTAGATATCTTATTAGTAATAACTCATTTTATCATTTGAGTTTTATAAAAAAAAATCAATTTTAATATGCTTCAATAACAATATTGAGGTATAACCTCTCATACATAAGATATGGATAATTTTAGCAAGAGATACCATCATCCAATAAAATAGATATGAGACTAAAACAAAAAAGTTTAGAGATGTATGAAAAAATGCTTAATAAATTAAATGATGAAGAGCTAATGATACAAACTCCATTTACACTTTACATTTCTTTAACATATCTTATTATCAAATGAAGCATATAATGATATTAGAATAAACAATTAAATGAGATTATCTAAGCAATTGAAACACAAAAGATACATACTGAGCATGATCTTCTTACAAAATTCAATAACTAAAACATGATCATTATGTCAATTTAAGCATGATGTTATACATATAATGTATTTCAATGCTAACTGAATTGAAAATAATCATAATATCTATATATTTTCTTTGATTTATCATCTTAGACAAATATATCTCTTGAGATATAATTATAATATGTTATTTTTAAGAATCAATACTAAACCATTTTACTAACAAATACAATGTAGATGAGACACTATTAATATAATTAGTATCTCTAAAGTAATTTTTTTTTTTTTTTTATCAAAACAAATAAAATGTTAAATGCATACATGTATTTATGATGTATAAAAAAAATATATATTAATCATGGGTTCTATCTAGAATATGCATAGTAGTATTCATGGCTTTGGCCCATAAAAATTTAAGAACATTTGCAGATTACAACTTATTATAACCATTTCTAGGATGGTGCAATTTTTTCTTTCAATAATACCATTTTGCGGAGAGGAATAGGGAGTTTTTAGTTCCTTTTGAAAACCATAACTAATGAAAAAAGAATCAAATTATTTACTAACATATTTTCCACCATTACTAGTTATTGATCTCTTAATAGAAAAATCAGATGCATTTTCAACATAAGCTTTAAATTCTTTAAACTTAGACAAAACATCAAATTTATTTTAATGAAATAAGACTAGATCATTCTAGTATAATCATCAATAAATATAACAACATATAAAGAACCATTAAAAGATACAAGTTCAATAGTTCCTACAACATCACTAAGAATTAAATTTAAAAGATGAGAGAAATTCACATCATGATTCTTGTGAAAGGGGTTAGTATGTTGTTTACCACTAAACAATCCTCACAAGTTTCATGATGAGAGGGGATAGAAGGAAGTCCAACAATAAGATTGTTCACAGACATATCATATAAAATTATAAAATTAACATGTCCTAATATTTCATGTCATAACTGAGATTCATTCTTATTATGTAATGAAAGTAAACATGCAGAAGGAGAGAAGATATATAAACTATTTTTTTTAACACCTTCAAAAATCAAGGAACCAGATTGATTTTTAATGGGACAAATATTTTTAAGTAATATTACAATAAAATTATTATTATTAAGTTGAGAACAAGATAGTAAATTCTTTTTAAAGTTAGGTACATAGAAAATATCATTAATAACAACATTTGAAAATTTTGCTTTTCCATGTTTAGTTGCTTCTAAAAATAAATTATATCCTAAATATTTTCTTTTAAAGATATCTCTAGAATCATATAAAATATTAGATAAGCATGTCATATGGTTCGATGCACTGCTATCTAAAATCCACTCATTTTTATTTGAAGCAAATAAAACAGCATATAAAATAATAACACTCAGATCCTAATTGTTATTTTCATTAGGGTTATGATTCTTCTACTTATTTTGATTAGATTTATTCCCTTTGTTATTTTTAAAAGTTTGATTTTTATTTCTATCTTTATTTTTATAATAGGTTTCTCTTTTATGACCAAATTTACCACAAAAATTGCAATTTTCATTAAACTTAGGTGTATGATTCTTATTACTAGATTTCTTGTTTTCATGTTTACCTTTAGCAGAATTAAGGTTAGATTTATGGTTTTTAGTGTTATCAAAAACATTATTAAGAGTAAGAATTCCCTGAGTAGCATTCTTCTTAGAATCAAAATTTGTCATAACTTGTTCTTCCTGAATCAGGTGAGTAGACAAGGTGATAAGGTCAGGGATATCTTGCTTAGTTTGATATTTAAAATTTAAAATTGAAATAAAATTTCTAAATTTTTCATGAATATTTAATTGAATAATAAAATAAAGCAAATGATCTTGAATCAAATTATAATTACATCCATCTAATTGAGTTTTAATGTTTTTAATCTTAACAAGAAAATTAATAACTTTTTCATCACCCTTCATAGGTGTAGTTAGCAATTCAAGGATTAATGTAATGATCTTTGAAAGACGAGTGCCTTCATACATGGATTCAATGAGTTTCCAAGCATCGCTAGGAGACTCTTGATTACCAATGTGGAGAAGTAATTCATTCTTAAAACTCCCTCCATAAGATAAAGGACATAGATTCTTACGATTTTGTTTGAAATGCATTGGTAAGCTCAAGGATTACATGTCATCCAAAAGGGGCTTTTTTAGTCTCAACAAAAATATTTCATAATTTTTAGGTTATAAATTCAGATTTAACATGAATTTTTCATATATTATAGTTATTTCTATTAAGCATTTAAGATTTATCTAAGGAAAAATGAAGCGAAGCCATAACTTCCCTTTAAATAATGTTAGGAGGCCCCTTATCCAACGGTAGCACAATTGATTACTTATATATGAGAAATTGAACACGGAAATTATACCAGAATGATTAAGAAACTAGAAACATGAGACAGCAAAGAATTTGAGAGACAATACACACAATTGTATTAGATAATACTAGAAGAAAATACAAATAAGGAAGATGCCACTTCTCCCTCCACCTCAAAGGCTTGCCACACCTCAAGACCTTCTTCCCTCTCTCTCTTGCTCAACACAAAACCAACTCTAAAACCTGAGTTACAATCCCTCCTTGAATGCTATAGCTGATCTCCTTGACCTTACACCTGTAGATCTCCTTGACCTTGCTTGCTTCAATGCTCTTACTTGATCAATTTGATAATTACAATACATGCCTCATGGTTCTTTAAATAGAATCCCATGGTTACAAAAATAGACATCTAACTACTAAAATTAGACACACAGCTCGCGACTTAAAATAGTCTCTTAGCATGCAAACACTCGGTTTAACTAACTGACTATTCGTAAACAGCAGTTCTGGACCGTACAGGCGACCGACGTCGGTCCCTGCTTGTCTGGTGCTACCGACGTCGGCCGACTCTCTGCCGTCACCAGTCTCCTTCTCCACTGCATCTGACCGACGTCAGTCATACTGCCGATGCCGGTGGCTCTGGTTCTTCAGCATCCTTTCTTCATGTGTGTGCAAACAGTTGAAGCTTTTAGCTCCACACCCTAACAATCTCTCACTTGGAGATAAACAGCTGCAACCTGTACCTGTACCTGTACACCATCTATTTTGTTCCTTAGGCTCTGTATCCCTCTTCAAAGTCACCCTTGAAGACCAACCACCACACAAACCTGTGATGTTATATCTGTCACCTATGCCACAAGAATTTTACTGCTCCCAAATTCTTCATGACATACTTCTGAACCAGCTCTACCCTTAGCTCAGAAAACTCCCTGTATATGCAACCCTGCAAAAAGTAACACAATACAGTAACATGATAATGTAGCTAATATTATCCAACCTGGTAAAGATAAAATACAATGGTCAAACCTCCATTGCCCTGCAGCATAATCAAGACCATATACCATAGCCTTATGTCTCAGATGTCCATCCACTCTCTTCTCTAAAACGGGAATCCATCCCTCTATATCCAGCTGACAACTCCACCAACAAGTACCTGTTTGGCTCTAATCCAAGGACTCACACTCCTCATCCATGTCAAGCTCCCACTATTTCTGGATTCTACCTGCATTGCTTCCTCTGTCTTCCTAGTTCATGACTATCAGTAAGCAATATAAATAAGGTGAACAATGAATATGAGGTTCACATACCTTTTCTGACCTCTGTATGGGTGTTTGAGACTCATAGATCCACCCAACATCCATTCCAGTGACCGATCTCGGCCAACTCCCAGTCTGCTCCCAACCGATGTCGGTTCCCTGCACTGATCCTGACTGCCGACGTCGTTACCCCTGGCCGACGCCGGTGTCCCCCCTGCCGACATCGGTCCTGATGACCGACGTCAGACTTCTCCTGCCTGACCTACTGACCCTGCTGGTCTGCACATGACCGAAGCTGGTGTCTGGATGACCGACGTCGGTTCCAAGTAACCGACATCGGTGCCTATGTGTTCCCGTGAGTGATGAATTCTTCATCCGCGAGCTCTTCTTGGATCAAATCTATATCCATGCTGCCCTGCTCAGATTTATTTACTGCTTGTAACTGTTCTAAGGCCTTCATCTCCTCCAAAAACACCAAGACATCTCTGTTCTTGTCAAAAGCCTCAAATTTCCTTTTCCTGCAATGAATTCTATCCATGCCTTCTGAATTTGAGCACATACCTTTTGAGTCAAGAACTTCCATTCCCTTCTTGTTCATGTGACCCTGCCTAATAGACCACATCTTCGAATCTGCACCAGAAGTGGAATCAGTAGTACAAGTAGATAGATAAAGAGAACCTACTTTATTACCTCTTGCTAAAACAAGTGCTCCTTTGGTAACCTTCCAAGAATCCGCTGTGAGGGTTATTGTGCATCCCTCATCTCCCAACCTTCCTACAAAAATCAGACTCTGCTTCAGAATTGGAACATGCATGACCTCCTTCAACACCCATGTGTTGTCAATCTGCAATCTCAGCTGCACTTTCCCTTTGCCAACTATCTGACAAGGCGTACCATCCCCTAAATAAAGAACTCCAAAATCTCCCTGTTCATACTCATGAAACAAGTCTCTGTTTGGGGATGCATGAAAAGATGAACCAGAATCTAATATCCATGATCCTACGTGACTATCCAAAGAAAGTATGAGAGCATCCTGTGCCACAATATTTGCATCCTTTGCTTCTTCCATACCTGTATGTTGATTCTCTTTATCTCTCAACCAACACTCCTTCTTTGTATGTCCTTTCTTTCCACAAAACCAGCAGGTAATACCTTTAGACTCGGATCTCCTTCCCGACCTTGATTTCCCTTGCTCAATCTTCTCCTTTTGCCTTCCTCTGCTTTTCGCACTTAGAGCGATTCCTGATGATTCACCTGTGCTTCTCCTGCATATTTCTTCATTCAAAATCACACTCACAACATCATCAACCTTTAAGATTTTAGAAGCAGATGCAGAGTTACTTACTGCCATAACCATACCGTCCCAACTTTTAGGCAAAGAACATAAAATCAAGAGAGCCTTTACCTCATCATCAAAAACAATGTTGACTGAAGCTAATTGGTTTACCAAACCATGGAAATCACTGAGATGAGTATGTACCGAACCTCCTTCCTGCATTTGTAAAGTAAATAGCTGCTTCATAAGGTATACCTTATTAGAAGCCGAGGGCTTTTCGTATAAATTTGCCAAGGACTTTATCAACTCTTCCGTTGTTTTGCACTGTGATAAGCTGGAAATCACAGAAGCTCCAAGACTCAACCTTATGGAACCAAGAGCCTTCCGATCAAGAACACTCCATTCTTCATCCTTCATATCTGTGGGCTTGCATGCAACCCCACCCAACGGTAAGTACAGATCCTTCTGATACAGATAGTCCTCAATCTGCATCCTCTAGTGTTGATAATTCTTGCCGTTAAACTTCTCCATTCGTAGCTTGCTTTCTTCTGCCATTGCTGAACTCCCACTCAATCAAAAAACCCTGTGAATGACCTGTAATCAAAAACAATAACCTACTTCCTATAAATCGTAGCTCTGATACCAACTGTTAGGAGGCCCCTTGTCCAACGGTAGCACAATTGATTACTTATATATGAGCAATTGAACACGGAAATTATACCAGAATGATTAAGAAACTAGAAACATGAGACAGCAAAGAATTTGAGAGACAATACACACAATTGTATTAGATAATACTAGAAGAAAATACAAATAAGGAAGATGCCACTTCTCCCTCCACCTCAAAGGCTTGCCACACCTCAAGACCTTCTTCCCTCTCTCTCTTGCTCAACACAAAACCAACTCTAAAACTTGAGTTACAATCCCTCCTTGAATGTTATAGCTGATCTCCTTGACCTTACACCTATAGATCTCCTTGACCTTGCTTGCTTCAATGCTCTTACTTGATCAATTTGATAATTACAATACATGCCTCATGGTTCTTTAAATAGAATCCCATGGTTACAAAAATAGACATCTAACTACTAAAATTAGACACACAGCTCGCGACTTAAAATAGTCTCTTAGCATGCAAACACTCGGTTTAACTAACTGACTGTTCGTAAACAGCAGTTCTGGACCGCACAGGCGACCGACGTCGGTCCCTGCTTGTCTGGTGCTGCCGACGTCGGTCGACTATCTGCCGTCGCCAGTCTCCTTCTCCACTGCATCTGACCGACGTCGGTCATACTGTCGACGCCGGTGGCTCTGGTTCTTCAGCATCCTTTCTTCATGTGTGTGCAAACAGTTGAAGCTTTTAGCTCCACACCCTAACAAATAAGACAGTAAACAAATGCTTAAAATATTTTTTTTAAAATTTTAATTTAACTTAAGTTTGTAAAAAAGGTAAATCACAAGTATAAATATATTTAATTACATAATTTAGATGTTAAATAATACAAAAAAATGAATTAAAATTGTATAAATCTAAGTATCGAAAGATTCACATTCAAAATGACCACCTAAGCACTATTATTAAAAAATATGTAAAAATAATAATATGAGGTTTCAAAACAAAAAATGGACCACTCCAACATGTCTGAAATGTGCCAAAACCTTAAGATCGACTGGTCAAACGATTATATTTTCTTAGGTTTAGACTATATCAAGTGTCGAAAGAAGGACTAGTCGATAGGGTAGGGGGTTTTCACATGAGAAAGAAGACATGCAAACCAAAAAATAGAATTCAAATTAAATTAATTTATAATTGATTTTGACTACAGTCAATAAGAAGATAAAAAAGAAAAAAGCTAATAATAATTGAACACCAGACTTATCATTTACAAATTTTTACCAAAAAAATATGATCACCAACTTATTTATGAGTGAATTCAAAGGTTTACATGCAAAATATTATATTTAATTATTTTTATCTATTTTTAAAAAAAAAAAATTATTGTGAATGTAAACAAAATTAGAAACAAATTACTTGTTTTTTTTAAACTTTTTGGTGAAATAATTTAATAAAAGGTAAATCAAATTTGTAAAATTAAAAAATAAATTATTTTTTAAATATTTGAAAGAACTTTATACTTACCTTAATAATTCTTTTAGGTGGAAATGGTGCTGAGAGGAGAGAAAAAAACTTGAGGGAGATAAAGACCTTCTCAGACCTTCAAAATTTGCAAACCTTCTTGAAATCCTCCCACAATGCCAACAAGCTTTTCAAAAATAATTTTGGTGCCAAAAATAAATTTTGCCAACCTCCCAAGCCGTACAAGTATGTTAATGGAGAAGAGATAAATTTGAATAGGCTGATCCAGAGCTTATGAGGCCTTAAAAAATTACATGAGTCCTTATCTTTACAAAATTAAATGAATAAAACTTTTAGAAGACAATTTGATGCTCAAAAAATTGAGTATCAATTTTTTTAAAGTGGCCAAGCCATACAATGGCATCCAATTGCCCAAGATTTGAATAAATTAAAATATCAATTCAATTATTCTATATGCTTGCCAATCAAAGTCTTCTCCACTGGCTCTGATAACATGTTAAAATATATAAATGTAATAAGCATGGATATAGAAGAGATTTAATGAACAAAGCACAACATAATGAACCTAGATCAATAAAACACAACACATGTATTTATCTTGGGAAAATCTCAGAGAGGTAAAAAAACTCAACAAAGTGATATTCAATATCGAGAAATAATAATAATCCCAATACATCAAATATTCTTCATCTCACTCCTTAGATAAATTCTTTACAAATTTATCTCAGACAAGTATTTGCCACACGTAAGAATACTTGAATGTATTTTTTTGTTCTTCAATATTTTACAATAGGGATAAAACCCTATTTATAATGATTCATGAGGGGATGTGACCGTTGTGAAAAATAATGGGTCCATCCACGTTGATAAATCTAATTAATGAATATCTGGTAAATATTAAATAACTATAATAAGATTATTCATTTTCTTGAAATTTACACCTCGAGTAAATAAATAATAATATATTATTTATTTAATTACTTATCGATGTAAGTCAAGGGTTAATAATAACCACTTAGACATTAATTTTTCTAACAAGTTACATGCCTTACGATGTGGAAAATAGTTTTTCAAAATCCAATCAGGTCAATATTTAAGCATTTTTAGGGTCTAAGTATTAAACTCAGGGATTTTAACACACAACTTTTGTAATTGATATCCATTTTTGGTAAATATCTAGTCATTTTTTAGGTTTTTGTGCCTTCCAGATTGATTTTTGGCATTTCTAAGAGTCTTATATTTGTCAAAATTAAAGTTTTTAAACCACTCACTTTGAAATTGATGCAAAGTGGTGTGATTAAGGTCGCATAAGTCACATTGATGACCTGTACACATCAAACAACCACTTTATATTAATTTCACTTGTTCATCATCTCTCCCTCATCCTTGATCACTTCCCACTCATGCCTCATCACCCCTAATCACTCTCTCATCATTATTCATTGTCCCTAATCACTCCCTCATTAACTCTCACTGTCCCTAGTCATCTCTAATCACTCCCTCATGATCCTTGATTACTCCCTCATTAACCTTCACTATGCCTCATCATCCCTAATCACTCATTACTCATCCCTCCTCATCCCTCATTACTCCCTCATTGACCCTCATCATATTTAATCACTCCCTCATCATTCCTAATCCCTCCCTCATTGGCTTTCACCATCCCTCATCATCCCTAATCACTCCTTCATTGGCCTTTACCATCCCTAATCACTGCTTCATTATCCATAATCACTCCCTCCTTGTCCCTCATCATCTCTAATCAATCCTTATTTACACTTAAAATTTATCATAATTTATAATCACTCCCTCATTTCCCCTCACCATCCATCATGATGTAGAGCCCTATTGCATACTCTACTTGTTCAAGATCTCTACCAATATCCACCTAGATTTCACTTTGTATTTTGTTGCTTGATCTCTATCTTTAGACCCTGCATATATTTAAAATGCACATCTACATTTTATTCATTTAATTTATTCTCCACCATTCTTTGATGGCCTCACTAAACTCTTCATTCTATTCTCCTTAATTAATTCATTCAATCTCTCTTACTTTGAGACTATCCCCCTTACTAGTTTTTATGATTTATAACAACTTGGATCAAATCTTGTCTCTATTTCCTTAGGATTTAATAGGGATCTGACAAACTTCCTTCCACTCCTTTGAGTTCTCTCTAACTTCTTCTCAACCCTACTTAACTTCTCAACACAATCCTCATATCATACACTACTTATTGCTCTATCATAGAATATTCTTGTATGGACTCAAATCATCAAATAAACCTCATTTACGGATACCATGTTACATATCCCATCTCTTCACAAAGTTTCAATCTTTGGTTCTACTATTTGATAACTTCTTTTGGCTCTTTCTACTCTTAGATTAGGTCTTTAGGTTTCCTTTTACCTTGTCTACCACAAAATACTCCCCCATTCATACTTATCCATAATTAAACAACTTAAAAACACTATATTATCTTTTTTAATCTTTAACTCAAACTTTTCAACAAATTTCATTAATTATTGATGGTTACAACTCTTAAAAACTAACTTTAAAAGTAGAAACCCTAATACAGTGTTTGGACTAGTTTTACAAACTTGAGAAGGGTCAAAATGAGATTTCAATCTTCCAAAGGTGTTTTAAATGAATTGACTATTGGATTAGGTTTTATTTGACCTTATGAATATTTTACAAGTGCTATATTTCCATTTTTAAGATACAGTAGATTGACTTAACCAAATTTGAATAGACTGTGTACGCAGTCACATGTTTGTAGTAATTTGAGAAGAGGTTATTTGTTCTAATTAATTAAAAAAAGGGTTATAAATAAACATTAAGGTTGAAAATTATTTGTACCATGTTTATGAACTTTAAAAAATCAATGCCTTCCATTTATAACACTCAATTTACCAAATTCCATGAGATACGACTTTGACTATGTTGAGTTTCTTGATGACTGCAAGACTGTGTTAATTTTATTTTTGCTCATCCAAATATATGAAAGATACTTGAAATAATATAAGACTTAATGATCATATGAGAATCAAATCACCAACATATACATTTGAATGTTCACTCCAATACATGCATATACCTTCTCACACAAATGTATACTTAGAACTTTTGCTTATAGAAGATAGGGTTGTGTTATTCAACACATAATGTCCTTAGCATAATAATAACATACAATGTTTAAATAATATTAAGTAATTGTTATTTCAAGTGAATAATTACTCATACATTCCAAAAGCCTACCAAATAGAATCTCCTCTTCCACAAGACTATGACCTTCACTTAGATTTCAAGGTACAATTTGTAAAAACATAGGGTATACAATTTGTAATTTGAACATTCAAAAGATTTGAAACTCAAATGAAAAATGATATAATAATCATCAAATAAAGGGTATTTTTAACTTACCACTCAAACCAACATCACATATAACTTGTTACTAATCATGTTTCATGATCATGCACAATGTCAACTATCTTTGCACATATTCAAGAAGATATAGGGTTTGTTTGCTTTCTTGTCTGCAAATAATCAAAACTTGTCTTTATTCATTTTTTTTGGGTTATTTAAATTCATCCTTTCAAATCCTACCCCCTCTAATTCTCTTGAATCTGAATATGAATACAAAATAAAACATGGACAAGACTCTTATTACCAAATAACCATCAACTGAATTCTAACTTCTTTTGTATGTTGAAAGTTTCCTCAACTAGCTCAACTAATAACATATTTCTTAATTATGAGTTTAGGTATATGTGTTGTAACATCCTAAATTCCTCACTAAAGTCTAACCAAGCCAAATTCAATGTTAGAATTCTTGAAACAAGATTGAAGTCTCTATGAAAGTTTAAAAATTCAAATGAAATATTTGGTGAGAAAATCCAATACAACTCTATTAATTCAAAATTGACATAAAACTATAAACTTAGAAAGACTCCTATAGACTTATTATGACTTTGACCACCTTTTAAAGACTCAAAACATGTAAACTAGATCACTATTTATATTGAGTAGTGATGCTCGTGCATCACCTCATCATCCCTAATCATTGCTTCATCATACCTCATCATCTCTAATCACTCATTTCTCATCCCTCATCTCCACAAATCACTCCCTCATTAATCCTCACCATGACTCATCCTCCCTAATAACTCCCTTATCCTCCCTAATCCCTCCCTCATTGACCCTCACCATCCCTTATCATCCCCATTGACTCCCTCATCATCTCTACTCAATTCCTCCTCATCCCTCCTCATCATTAATCACTCCATCAAATACCTTGATGGTGGTATTTTGTTAGGGTTTAACAATGCTAGGAACTAGAAGTAGAGAGTTGAGTGCTAGCATAAAATATAAGACATAGTGATCAAAATGATGTGGAGGCAAATTTGAAACATAAATATTTAACACCTATGAAAAAATATGGGCCTATTAGAAATGATGTAATTCATAATTAAAAATCCACCATAAAAAGAGAAGCAAGTAAAACCACCATAGCACCGAAAAATGGGTAGTAAATACATGAAGATCACTAAGCTATGCGATTTCCTGAAACCAATCAATTGATTTCCATATAAGGACATTTTATGATCTAAATAATTACATCGAAGGCATTCTATTTGTATGTCTATTGATTGATTCATCATAAAAAAGAGTGGAAAATAATTTTCAAATGATTAGAACAAGTAGTCTAAGATTGGAAAGTGGTGCTTAATTCATAACTTCAATATTCAATCCAATGAAGAGTGTCACACTATGAGCTCTCTACTTGCACATCTCTAGAAGTGGGTAAAAGTTATCTAGCACTACAAAAAGTTAAGTAGATAATAGATTATGAACCTAATGATATGGTCAGTACTAAAAATATCTCTACTTCCCCCAACAAAAAATTATATGAATTAAAAATATTGTTTCATTAACAAATGTAGATCAATGGTGAGCCAATACACTTCATCATTTCTAATGGAAGTCAGATGAATTTAATTTCTCCTAAATCATATTTTCTAAAATTAAACTTGAAATTTATACATCATCCATAACCATACACTAGTGTATGGTCTAGTGTAGGCCTTAATTAATGGATCACCTAATAGTGTCAATTGGTGTAAAAAATCAAACTTTTTAAAGATGTAATCCTTTGTGACATCTCATCATTATAGGTATGTGATGTTTTACATGTGGTCAACCATGTATTTACCATTGACATGTAGTCTATGAAGTAAATCCTTGAAATGTTGTGATAGATTGTCATGATCTGAAATACCATATATCATAGTTAGTTTATAAGCTTTTAGTCATTAATGCCAGGAAGTGCAAGAATATTGTCAATTCTAGTAAGAAGTATACCCTTAATGGTAAGAAGTAAATGTAATGACATCCTTATATCACCATATCATAGTGTGGTTTATCAAACAATAACAAAGACAAAATAATTGAACCATAAACTAGATGAATACAAAGATATCTTTTAGTCACCTAAATAAATTCCTGCATACTATACACTAAACAATACTATTGATTTGATCCCTTAACTACCTCTACCTCAAACCTCTTTATACAACATATCATTTCTAGAGAATGAATAGATCAAGTGGTAGATCCATGAAATCATGGATAATGGACACATCATGCCCAAATCATTGCCTTGCAAAAGCCCAATTGTGTTTGTGCCAAAGTTATGAATCACAAGATTCAAGTGATGAACTATTATTCTCATTTAAATATTAAAGCATTTTTTTGTCATATCCATGGTGTATAAGTCTTTTAAAAAATTGATCTTAAGTTTGGGTATCATCATATTCATGTTAAATCTCTAGACATTTGGAATATAGTCTTAAAAACAAAAGAATGATTGATTGACTAGTTGGTTATGACTTTTAGGTTAAATCATATAACAAAATCATTCATTTCAAGATGTTAAATGACATTCTCAAGCCCTTTACCTATGCCATTTTTTCATCTACCTTGATGACATCTTAATCTTTAGAAAACATTGTATGAACGTCTACACCATGTTGAACTAGTGTTTCACATTTTGCAGAAACATATTTTTGTGATAACATAAATAAATGCTCATTTTTCATGTAAGAGAAAAAAATATTAGGGACACATTACACACACAAGGAGTGCATGTGTGAACCTAACCAAGATTCAAGTCATATAAGAATGGGAAACACTAATTAACTTTGCATTTGATTCATATCTTCTCAGAATTAGAAAATTATACAAGAGATTTGTGTTTAATTTTTATCTTTTGAATGAACCTACCAAAGATGGAACTGAATATTGTTTTATTTAGTCAGCTGCATAACAAAGATAATTCGATGAACTAAAATTTAGACTCTATTTTGTGTTAATACTTATGTTACTTGACTATAAATTTGGAAGGTCATCCAATTCATTCAATAATAAAATTGACTATCACAAATGGGTATTGACAACACAAGTCCTAAAAAATAATTAATTTATATTATAATGGATTAAACAACATATGCTTAGAGTCAAAGATATCTTTAGAGTATATACTTACGCCAGATGATGAATGACCGATTAGGGATGGTAAGGGATGGTGAGGGTCAATGATGGAGTGACGAAGGATGGTGAGGGATGGTGAGGGTCAATGAAGTAGTGATTAGTGATGATGAATCATGAAAAAAGATTGATTAGGGATTATGAGGGATGAGAAGTGAGTGATTAGGGATGATGAGGGATGGTGATAATCAATGGAGTCATTAGGGATAATAAGCCCACATGATTAGAGATGATGAGAGATAATTAAGGTCAATGAAAGAGTGATTAGGGATGAGGAGGGAGTGAATAGGGATGAAGAAGTGATTAGGTATGATGAGGGATGAGGAAAGAGTGATTAGAGATGAAAGACAGGGAGGGAGTGATTAGGGATGATGAAGGATAGTGAGGGTCAATGGAGGAGTGATTATGGATGATAAGGGAATGATTAAAGATGTCTAGGGATAGTGAAGATCAATGAGGGAGTGATTAGGGACAATGATGAATGATGAGAGAGTGATTAGGGGTAATAAGGGATGAATAGGAAGTGATCAAGGATGAGGGAGGGACGATGATCAAGTGAAATTAACATGTAAAGTGGTTGTTTGATGTGTGTAGGTCATCAATGTGACCTATACTACCCCAATAACACCACTTTGCATCAATTTCAAAATGAGTGGTTTAAAAAATTTAATTTAGACAAACCTAAGACTCTTAGAAATACGAAGAATCAATTTGAAAGACAAAAACTTAAAAAATGACTATATCTTCACCAAAAATGGATATCAATTGTAAAATTTATGTTCTGAAATCCTTAAGTTTAATACTTAGACCTTGAAAATGCTTAAGTACTAACCTGATTGAATTTTAAAAAACTATTTTCTACATCGTAAGGTGTGTAACTGTGAGTCCACCTTTATCAGAGTTGAGTGACCCTAATTTCATATATTTACTAAAATAAATTTAAAGTATAAGAAAATAAATATAAAAATATAAATGTAAACTTATACTTAACATTTAGAGTAGTAAATATAAGCTTCTGGCCAAATTTGCCTTCACGTGCAACTCCCACATGCTTGTGGAGATGGTTTTGGTCTTATGACAAAATAATGCGTACACATTTTATAATGCGTACATGTTATTTGAATTTGAATTGAAAATCGAGCCTTTAAGGTCAGAAATGACTTGGATTTCCAAGCCAAAGGTTTGTGACTATGTAGCTACAGTTGAGACCGAGAGTTTTGAGAAAAACCAAAAAATTTCAACTTCAATTACTAAATACGCTATAGATTTCAACATCAAAATTCAAAAAAATATTACTATCACGATGAGCACGCTACCCTCTTTCTAAATATATGATTTTTATAATTTTTGGGCTATTTTAAAGGTTCAAACTATATTTACTTCTAACTACACATTTTTTAGGCCACTACATGCCACACCTATACATGTTTATCTAATTTGTTTTTCATTGATCCAATTGTAAAGACAATTATATGGTAACAAACTAGGCCTAATTTTATACACATTAAAAAAAAATTAATTTTCATTTTTTTTAGGTAGTTAGGGTGAGCCACACGATTGGCTATCCATTTTTTTGTTAGTTTTCAAAGTCTACTTAATTGCAAAATTAATAAAAAAATATTCATTGAAAAATAAAAATAAATTGTAACACACTAGAAGATCTTATCTATATATTCACTAAAGGGTTTTAGACAATATTTAACGATGCTAAAAAAATGGTGGGTCGTACGAACATCTATCTACTATATTTTCTTAAAAAAAATAGGCCATTTTCAAATTTTAGATGTTTGACCTACTTATACTTGACCATTTTAAAAAAAAAATAGTTTTTTTGAAACTAGACTCAAGATGTTACAATTCATATTTTTATACCATCTTAAAATTTTGAGTGTAGTCATCCCAATTATCTACAGAAATTCAAATTTCTGAAATTTCAGAAAAATCATATCCACGAGTAGGCCCTTTTTTGTCCCCCAAATTTGTGCACTTACCTTATGGTGAAATGCATGTAAACTATTTTGTGTATACACTATAGGGTATAAACTTTTAAAGTTCACCTTTCTTTTGTCATTTTAATAATGATTGTGCATTTCTTAATTGTTAGGTAATTTATGGATTACGTTTTTTTTTATATTTATTTTTTAGACCACTTGTAACTTGTCCGTTCACCTTTTGTCTTTAACTTAGCAACAAGTCAATATTATGTCACAGAAAACTCAGGTACCACGGAAAGGCAACTAAATTTACACTTCTCAATTAAAAGACTACTTTTTTTTTTACAACTTTTCATCAATGAAAAACTGGTTACATAAATACCTTTCAACTTGAAATTAAAACCAGCACTTTAAATTTGATATCTACATCCAACATATTATATTGGAAATTTGTCTACCGTATAACTGAGACGCAAGGACTGTCAGTAAGTTGACGTCAATTGATAGCGCCTTCACCTAATCTCACAACTTGATGCCCATTAAATTCCAATATAATCTATTGTTTACATTTGGATTTATTGTTTACACACCAGTCCAACTTGATGACGAAACAACATAAGATTTTGTAGTGGGCAACACAAGTTACGAATCACGTAATGTGCCACAAGCCCTCAAATTTCGTAGCTGTAAAGAGTTACAAGTCTAAAAGTGAATGACCATGTGTTTAAACCCTACAGTCGCTATGCGAGGCCATCCCAAGGCTGAATCAGACGAAAATTCTCTCGCTGGAAAAGATTAAATTTTTTCACAGTAGGATACAAATCTCCAAAAGCTCATGTACAATTTGCTTGGATCAAAATGCCATGGCAGGCTCCAACCAAGGAAATGTCAAATTGTCAAAAGGTCGTGGATGTTGTAAGTTGCTTGCTATTCGTAAGTGCTGCTGTTAAGTTATTTATTATTTTAAAATGGTGCCACGTTTTATGTGAGTAAAGTAGTATTTTGTCTTTAGTTTATGTTTATTTTGTATAGGCTGTATTTCATATTGTTGAATTTTGTTCCATTGGTAAGTCTTTATATTTTGAAATTAATATATTTTCTATTTGTATAGTAGGTTAGAGTTCACTACATGGTCTATGGGGTTAATTATAAGTGTTTATAGTTCAATAGGGTTTTATGTTATTCAGTTTGTGTGTGATATGATATTTTATTATATATATGATTAGTTAATCATTTAGTGTAAAAAAAGCATGTAGATGTAATAATTTTTATTTCTATTGATATATTTGATGAAGAATTAGTATGTAATAATAAGATTTCATTATGTATAAATTCTGATCAAATTTAATATTATCTTCTTCTATTAAGTGGTTTTAAAAGAATAAGGATGAAGAAGATAGAATTTATTTTTGATTCAATGACCAAGTTTTTTTTCACATTTAATAGTCATATCAATTAAGCATCAAGTCATTCCATCTCTCTCACTACTCCTTTTTTGGGTTCATATTTTATCGAAAGGGAATCACATATGTTACACAATGCAAACATGAGTATTCCCTATTGAGTTTCACATAGATTTATTGAGTGCAATTTCATTATTATCCTCATAAAACTTACTCAAATCACCTTCATATATGCTAATGTGACATATACTTTCCATATTTAGTTTGAAATTTTAAACATTCAAATCATTGTGTTTCTACCTTCTTAATATCGGAACCAAACATACATAAAATATTTTGGCCTTAATCATAAAAAGGATCCAAATTTTCCTTCATGCACACTTTTTTGGCAAATTATTTCATGTTGAGTTTTAGCTATTTGTGCATATTATCTTTATCACTGTACAAATCATTTCAATCAATTTAAAAATTGGTTGCTAGATTCACATGGAATACACCATTTTATTTCTTTATTTATTTTATTAACACAGTTAGTTCATTTTCTCCTATATATCCATTCAATTGCTTCAAATACTGGTTCAAACTTAAAATTCTATTGAGAAGATACCCCACTGTTTCCCAAGTATTATCCACTTATGGCTCCAGAAAATGGAAATTACCTTGAGGGAAGATTGACGGGTATACATGGATTGACATATGCAAAGGCCAAGCCTAGATGCTTATCAACATATTGAATACATCTTGACAAGTGACCCAAAGAATCCAAATCAATTAATAAAACAACACATCATGACAAACATATTTTTAGGGGAAGTGAGTAATGTTCTTCTTGGAAGAATGACCAATAGTAAAATATTAAAACATAAGAGAGCTTAGACAAAGTCTAAATATTAAATGAGTATAAAGATAACACCAATGGTGGACCACATACACATCTTCTCTGTGGTGTCCCCAAAGTGTAATGTATCTGATAGAGAAATTTAAAGATAAAATAGCTCTGTACAATATATTTTATTCATGATTTACATTTTTGCATATCTATGACATAGATTTAAAACCTTTTTACTTTGTGGATATATAACACATATATATATATATTTGTCAGTTGTGACTTCATTATTGAGTTCATTTGTGAACTTTTAATGTGTGATTCACATTTTTATTTTATTTTGTTTAACCTATATTCACTTCCTCATGTTGCACTTTGGACATCAGTGTATAAATTCTTGTCTATGGCCATATGTTATGTTTTGGCCAACATGACCCCCATTCTTCAAAGAAGTGGGGTACCCCTCTAAAAATTCTAAACTCAAAGTTATCTTGGAGCCTTGATCCCTTTCTAGTCAACCTTGGACCTTGTGAAACCTTAATCCAGTGTTCTACCTTGATCCATTGAATGTTTCATGATATTTGTGATGATGAGTTGATCTTTGTTAAAGATCCCTATGGTCTTCTAGGTCTAAAGACGGTCTAGTCCTTGTTGTGTTCTAAAATAACAAGGTGTTTTCATACTTAGTTTTTTTGGTGCTAACTGTGTTTTTTTGTAGAATTGGACTTGTGTTGATCTTCCCAAAGTGTCAGTCTCCTAGAGTCCTACTTAGTGAACTTCATAAAGCTTCGATGATAGGCATGTGGTCTTTTAATTAATTATGTGGCCTTTCTTTTAACTTAGTCATTTTTTGTAAAATCTTGTAGGAGAGCCCGCTAAATGGGAGAGAACCCCATAAACCATTAAACTATCAAAAGTGTTAGTCTCTTATACCTATCAAAAGTGTCAGATCTTGGGAGATCCTGACCAATGAGATCACTTGGCTGTCAGAAGTGTCAGTCTATAGAACTTGTCATAAGTGTCAGATCCTAGGAGAGCTTGACTAATGAGATCACTCAACTGTCAAAAGTGTCAATCTCCCAAACTTGTCAGAGGGTTAGATCCCAAAAGAGCTCAACCAATGAGATCGATCAGCGATCAGAAGTGTCAGTCTCCCAAACCTGTCAGAAGGGTCATATCCCAAAAGAGTTTGACCAATGAAATGATTCAAATGTCAAAAGTGTCAGTCTCCTAGAGCCTGATCATTATTGTTGAAGCTAGTATTTTATGTGAAGCATTTTTTACATATGATCTAGGAATTATATGTCACTAGAATGATTTTTATTTATATAAAATATTTTTTGATATATATTTCAATAGTGGTTTCCATTACTTTGAACTATGTAATTACCAAGATATTTCTACTCTTCACCCACTTTATCACAAGCCTACAAAGTTCCCTTTGTTTACCTTAAGCTTTAGATCCTTGGCTCATTAAAGGACAAAGAGGAGGAAAATATTTGTTGCAGGTATACAAGTGTTTCAAATTGAAGATAAGAGCATCAATTCAAAATAAGGATCAATAGTGAAAGAAAAAACCAAGTATCTAAACTCTAGGTGAATACCTTTCCCTAGTTTTAAAATATATTATGATGCTTAGTTAATTGTAATTATTACATCGAGTTCCCTACAGTCACATGGGGGGTTGGGAGGGAGGCGAAAGGGGTGAAAGGGTGTAATGGTGTGAGTGGGTTGGCAATTAATTAATGAAAACCAACTTAATAAAATAATTTAACATGGAGAGGTGTGGAAAAGTACAATTAATAATTAAGTAGAAGTACGATTTTATTTATTTTAAAATTAAAAAATATATTTATTTATTTATTTACCATGCTGAAATATATGATAGGTGAATTATATTTGTTATTGTAGTAATTTTATTTGAAAAATATATTTATTTTATTTTTATTTTTTACTTTAAAATAAAAGAATTTATTTATTTATTTTTCATTGAAATATATGATAGGTGAATTATATTTTTGATTGTGGTAATTTGATTTACCCTAAAATAAAAAGAATTTATTTATTTATTTTATATTTGTTATTGTGGTAATTTTTCTACTTTAAAATTTAAAAAATTATTTATTTACCATGCAAGAATATATGATAAGTGAATTATATTTGTTATTGTGGTAATTTTATTTATTTTAAAATTATAAAAATTATTTATTTATTTTATATTTATTATTCTGGTAAAATTATTTACTTTAAAATAAAATAATCTATTTATTTATTTACGAACTGGAATATATACAATAGATGAATTATATTTGTTATTATGTTAATTTTATTTATTTTAAAATTAAAAAAAATAATTTTATATTTGTTATTTTGGTAATTTTATTTAATTTAAAATAAAAAAATATTTATTTATTTAAAATTGTAATTATTTAATTCATGTAAAGCCGACATTATAAAAAATAAACAAAAAAAAAAAGATAGAGAGGTCCAAAATGAGTTATAAAATCGTACAATATATCCAAACACAGAATACAATCACAATCATAATGATTTTTTTTAATCTACCACTTATTTTATATTAATATTTTGTCTTTTTTCCTTATTAACTGAGGAATGTTGGATTTAATATTTAATAAAATGAAAATGAAATGTTTGATTTCTTGGATATCAACTGAAAATTTTCTCGCAACTTTTCATATATTAATTAATGTCAATCTCTTCATTCAAGAGATGATATTATCCCTTTAATTTTTAAAAGGACAAATATTTAACATTAAAAATAAGATGACAGTATAAAATTAATAATAATTAAAATTATAGTAACTTAAATTTTAAGATAATAAATATTTGACATTAAAAATGATATAATAGAATATAACTAGCATACATATCTTAGATAAATCTATATAAAATACACCGATAGATATCATTCTCGAGGCACTTATATCATATTGAATAGTGAGTTGATCTTTGTTAAAGACCCCTATAGTCTTCTACGTCTAAAGACGGTCTAGTCCTTATTGTGTTTTAAAATAACAAGGTGTTTTCATACTTAGGTTTTTTGTGCTAATTGTGTTTTTTTGTAGAATTGGACTTGTATCAATCTTCCCAAAGTGTCAGTCTTCTAGAGGCCTACTCAGTGAACTTCATAAAGCTTCAATGATAGGCAAGTGATCTTTTAATTAATTATGTAGCCTTTCTTTTAACTTAGTCATTTTTTTAAAAATCTCGTAGGAGAGCCTGTTGAATGGGAGAGCACCTCATAAATCACTAAACTATCAAAAGTGTTAGTCTTTTGGATCTATCAAAAGTGTCAGATCTTCGGAGATCCTAACCAATGAGATCACTTGGTTGTCAGAAGTGTCAATCTCTAGAACTTGTCATAAGTGTCAGATCTTGGGAGAACCCAACTAATGAGATCACTCAACTGTCAGAAGTATCACTCTTCCAAGCCTATCAGAGGGTTAGATCCTAAAATAGCTCGACTAATGATATCGCTCAGCTATCAAAAGTGTCAGTGTCCCACCTGTCAGAAAGGTCAGATCCCAAAAGAGTTTGACCAATGAGATTATTTGAACGTCAAAAATGCCAATCTCCTTAAACTTGATCATTATTGTTGAAGCTAATATTTTATGTGGAGCACTTTTAACACATGATCTAGGAATTATATGTCACTAAAATGATTTTTATTTATATAAAATATTTTTTGGATATATATTTCAATAATAGTTTCTATTACTTTAAACTCTGTAATTACCAAGATATTTCTACTCTTCACCTGGTTTATCACAAGCTTACAAAGCTCCCTTTGTTTACCTTAAGATTTAGATCCTTGGCTCATTAAAGGACAAGGAGGAGGAAAATATTTGTTACACGTATACAAGTGTTTCAAATTAAAGATAAGAGCATCAATTCAAAATAAGGATCAATAGTGAAAGAAAAAACATACTAGGTGAATACCTTTCATTAGTTTTTAAATATATTATAATGCTTAGTTAATTTTAATTATTTTATTTGTTTTATATTTAGATGTAATAAATTTATTAATATTATATTAAGAAGATAAAAAATAGTAGATTATATTTATCATTTCTCTTTTTATTAATAAATATTTAAAATGTTTTTGTATTAAATGATTTTTTTTACGTTGTAATTACTAATAAAAATATACGAAACAAAATATCAATAAAATAATAATTATTCATAAAAATTATTTTAAGATAAATGTTACGAAAATTAATAATATTTTTAAAAAAATAGTAATTATAAAAATATAACAATTAAAATTAAATAAGCTTCTACATAACATTAAGTCAATGAAATAATAGCTTTACACAAAATTATCAATATATATTATTTAGAAATTTTCATATTTTTTATGTAGAAAAAAATTATCAGATAACATAATAATGAAAAGAACAAAATAAGAGAATCAAATCCTAAATTTGAAAATCAACTCATTTTATCACACGTATACGATAATTATCTATTTAACATTATTCTTCATATATTAATATGATTCATAATTAAAAAAGAAAATATTATCTATTATAAATTATATTAACATTTGATGAACAATTTTAAATAAATAACTATCATTATATATATAATACTTTTAATGGTCTACTGAAAATTTTATCTAACATTAAATTTAATCTCCTCATGATTGAAAAAAGTAAATATTTTATTATATATATATAAAATAAAAATGAAAAAGGTGGCAAGCCACCCATACCATTTCATTAAAATATCATATAAAAGATTATACAGAAGTTAGGAGAGAAAGCCATCAACCAAAAATATACAACCACTAAAGCCCTGGATCGGCCTGATAAAAATAAAGAAGGCCCAAACCCAAAAAATCGAAAGAAAAACCATCACTCAACCAATCATAAAAGGAAAAGCCAAACCCCATTACTGATCCGCTTCCTGGGCCGATGCAGACTCCAGAACATCTGGGAGCACAACCTGCACCAGAGGCTCAACAGTGATCCCGTCATCCTCCAAGGGCTCCTCATCATCCTCCAGGTCGTCGAAAAAACTTTCTGGGTAGGTGTAGAGCCCAATCAGGGGAGTGTACGCGTAGAAAGCGGATGGAAACATAGACCTCCTTAAACCTTTGAATCTTCCTCTTGATGAAAAAGAAACAGTTTGCATCCAGAACTCTATCCAGCTCTTCCATACACACCTTCCGGAGGCTGTCTTGCATCGCCTTATAAACTGACTGGAAGACGGGAGAGGACCTAAGGGTATGCAGATTGAATAGACCTCTGACTAGGGCATCTCCTTGCTTTATGTCGTAGTCTTTTAGCACTGGATTCCATCTATCCAAGGAATAGAAGTAGTTGAAGAAGAGCCCTGTGGCACACGTGTGGACATAATTGCCATCCTGGACCAGGTCCATAATATTAGACAGGATATGCGACACAATGTCTGAGAAATTGAGAATCCTATCTTTGTAACCTTGCATCCATCTGTGACCCGCAATATTTCTGTAAAATGGTGCAATTCTCAGTCAAAAATATTGCGGGTCACAGATGGATGCAAGGTTACAAGGATAGGATTCTCAATTTCTCAGACATTGTGTCGCATATCCTGTCTAATATTATGGACCTGGTCCAGAATGGCAATTATGTCCACACGTGTGCCTATATTTAATGGTGGAAATGTTGATCTTGTTTAAATGCGTGTCGATATGGATTTAGAAATGGTGGGGAATAGCCTAAAGTGGGTCAAATTATTGGCGTAGTTTGGAATGAATTTACACCTTCCCTGAGATAGAGAAGAAAAGCAATGGAAAGAGAAATCAGCGTCATTGCTTGTTTGCTTGTTCGCCACGCTACGTATTGCCAAATCTTTTTTTATCCATGTCATTCATTTGCGTACACCTCACTGTCTGTCTACGAATACACTATACAATGTATGCTTTTAGGTTGGGTAAGAGAAGTATTTTGGTGAATAATGTGGTTCGGAATGGGCAAGGCTTATTATTTCCCTACATTGTTAGTTTAAATTCAAACAATATGGCCTAAAAAGGTTTAGTTTAGAAAGCTGAACTAAAATTATACATTGATTAATTTTATGGAATGGAAATTGATATCAAGATTTTGCGCAAAACATAAAGTGCATATAATGGTTTAGTTGTAATATAGTTGATGTGTGAAAAAATTGCACTACTAAATATTCAGTTTCAACTATATTGTTAAGTATCTAGGTTGAATTGTAATATCAATTATCTGTATAAAAAGTATTTTGTGTTTGCATGAATTGACATTGTAAAACATTAAATGTGCTAAGTGTAAGATACTAAATTAACATGTAGCAAGGGTAAGGTAAAAGACATATTTTTGTTGAATGTATATATGGTTGGAAATGGTTGAAAATGGGTCAATTTTATATTTTCTCTTTGTCACTATTTCAAACTTAATATTTAACATGGAAGACCTAAAAATATCAACTTTGTTTTTCATGCTCATAGGAATTTTCAATTTTTTAAGGTCTAAATTTAATAATAAATTTTAAGACCAAAAGGTCAACATGAAACTACACCCAAACTTTATTTTTATTTCCTACTTAACCACAATGAGTGTTGTAGAAGTGTAATTCTCAAAGGTTATAACTATATTGTTAAGCATTTCTATAAAATGTATTATGATTAGAGTCTCTTTACAATAAATAACTATGATCCACATCTAGTGGCATAGATCGTGAATTAATTTTCAGTTCTTTGGTTGTTTGCACAATTTAATGTAATCCAACGTGCAACCTCTTGCATCATGTACACCACATCTAGAGCCAAGGTACATGGTATATAGACCCCAAAACTTTACACCACCAAACAACTTTGCATATCATGCATCTTCTATACAACACTTGGATCTATGTCGTAGAGAGCTAAGGAAAACCGTTGCACCCTACTTCAAAAGGCGTAAAGCGTGTGAGATTCAAAGGCTTAACTAGTGTAAGGCTGAGGCGAAATGCCTCTTTTCACAAGGAAACACCACTCTATAATAAAATGTGGATATTCGATCTTGACTTCCATCATGACGCTCTACACTACACATCATTCTACACAACACTTTCCACATGCATTGCCTTTGTGTGACATCAAACAAATATATAGTGTGCACCATCCAAACCTACATGCAACATCCAAATTTTTGTGTGACCCTTTGACAATCCCAAAATCGATACACAACAACATTTTTTGGCACACTTTGCATCTGGATGTTAGATATGTGACCGTCAAAAGATGAAGAGTCATATATGGAATGATAAATGGTTCAACTTACATAATGGCTTCTGAGTCTTCGTGGTATGTAATCTCTTCATATAGATCAATAAATTTAGTTAAAAAAATAATATAAAATTAGACATTTATACATTTTTGTCAATAGTATGTCATGTATAAAATGTTGGATTATTTTATGATCCAAGGTATTTTTATTTTCATGTTTTAAATACTATTTAATTTAATATTATATTTTATTTGTAATAATTAGTTGATTCATGAAAATGTCACTTATATCCCATAACTACTTTGTGAAAAACTTTTAAAGGTTTTCTCCTCTTTTGTAAAGATCATCTTGAGAAAAATACATTACCATTTTTATGTGAAAATATTTTTTAATAATTTAATTTATTCACAATGCCTTCTTTTTCCCGGGCTATCAATGGTATCAGAGCCACATTGAAGGAGGTTTTTTTCTAGTTAGCATCGCTTAGAAGACTCCAAGAAATCAGTAAGTTTTTTTTTTATTGAATAAATTTGTGAATTTTATTCTCAAATCAAACTGCCAAACGTGTAGGACGCTCTTTTGCACGGTTTTTTATTTGTCTGTTAAAAGAAATGATTGAGATATATACTTCAAGTTTAACCCAGTCAATTTGAAAAGAAAAAGAAAGCAAATTTGCAGCGCAAAAATTGCTCAAGAAGAGAGTGCATTTGTACGGCGCATCTGTCTAGTGCAATGGTCATGTCCAAATTGTCTTGCCAAGGCATAGTACAGAGCTTCATCTGCCAAGTGTAGCAGTTCAAACATGGTAAACTAAATAAAAATTGATAAAAATAATTCCAAATTGACTTGTACGGTGATGCCATTGCCATAAGCGTATTGATGCAGTAGTAATCTAGCATATAAATGTACTTCCAAGTCGTGACTACTCCGAATCAAAGTGGGGTATGAACTTCGGTTGCTAAGAAGTCATCCCGGAGCAGAAAAACATGCATAGAAGTGGGTCTGGTGCGATCTATTGAATTTCATTTGTGTAATCGAAATAAGAAGTGAGAGAACGCATTCTTTGAAACATGGGAGGTCTGTGCGAGTGTTGAGGTCGTGTTTCAGCAGATATTCCACTTGTGCGTTGTAATTCAAAATAGCTTCTAGTGTTTCCACCTGTTGATGTGGGGCATTATCGGTGTAATATTTTAGTTTTTGAAAGAGTTGTTCATCTGCGTCGTGAAGGGCTTTGTCATCAATGGAAACTCTGATTATGTATGACGATCTAATTCTTCTGATAATATGCAAAGTTGTATAAGGAAGAATAGAAAACAAAACTTTAAATAGTGAATTCTTTATTGGGATCATACAAATCTTTGTAGATACCTTGAGGAAGCAATTTTGTTAAATCATTAGGAAAGAGGAAGTTATACCTTCAAAACTCTTTCATATTATTTTGGTGAAAATTGATTTTTAACATCATTTTG
The DNA here is from genome assembly GCA_037957365.1 of Torreya grandis. Taxonomy (NCBI): domain Eukaryota; kingdom Viridiplantae; phylum Streptophyta; class Pinopsida; order Cupressales; family Taxaceae; genus Torreya; species Torreya grandis. The sequence continues at coordinate 2,914,282 of JARHVA010000393.1, read as the reverse complement.
TAATAGGATTTATAAGATGTAATATTTTTACAAAGTCTTATAACTTTTTGTATTTGGAAGGTAAAAGCAAAATCTCAATAGCATTTTCTTTTTTGATGTGATTATTTTCTTAGCATCATGGTTAAAATTGTCAGTTTCATATCTAAAAATAAAAAATGTCATCCCAATGGTCACATATGCTATAAGGACATGACCATACAGTCCAAGCGTACACCAATGCTTTCTATGACCTCTATGAAAAATTAGGTTACTTTGAGTCAAAGAAGCATAGAGTCCTCAAGTACTACAATGGCCTACATCCATTCATTTAGTCCATACTAAAAAGGCAAACATGAAAAAACTTTTCCATCAAAATATACACCACTTTTAGACAAGAACAAATAATCCAAGATAGATAGTTGGTGCGACACATAAAAATATAACATTCACTTCAATGCGGAGTGTCATGTGTAGAAGTATCTACTTATGCACACAAGAGCAAAGGATCCCGAAGATAAGCCATTTGAATAAGTGGAGAAAATAGATTCTAATGCTCTCTATCTTAATGCAATAACCACACCAATAGTGCCTAATACTAAAGCAAAATGCCTAATCCATTCACAAATGTGGGTGCAAGGGTAGCCACTGTATTTTATACTCGAGGTGGTAATATTATTAACCTCATTTATGAAACAATTGTGAAGCAACTAAATCTTCGAAGCATATTTCATCTGCATCCATATAGTTTGGAATGGATCAATTCCTATCACACCAAAGTTATGCATGTCACATGCTAATGCCACTTCATATATGTTATCCATCCTTTTAAAGAGGAGTTAGTATGTGATGTCACACCAATTGATACTTGAAAAATCCTCCTTAAGCATGTATATATGTAAAAATGCCATGATGTGTACATAACCAATCCTGAAAGCATCATCATATTATTCAACATCAATAGATATTAGATATTTACAACTTACTAACTTAAGGAGTGAGTAATTGTTTTCATATTTGTATAAAATACTAAACTAAAATGTAGGAAGGGCGAGGTAAGAGTTATTTTGGTGAATAAATACGTGGTTCATAATGGGTCAAGATCATTTTTTTTCCCACATTGTGATTGTTTTGGATTTAATAGAGAGGGCCTATAAATGTTATGCTTGTAATGCCAAACTAAAGCTAGACATCGATTACTTTCTTGAAATGAAATCTAGAAACTGATTAGTTTAAGGATACTAAGATTTAGTGTGTTGGAATTATACTTCTCTAAAACTATAACCGTATTTTTAGGCATCTAGAATAGGTACTGTAAAATGTTAAACAAACTAAACTATAGTATAAAAATGGTGAGACATGAAAGTAAACATTGAAAGGTTTCTAAGAAAGTAAACATTAGAGTGCCCATAGAATGTATTGTGTTCAGTATGTATATAGAAAATGTGAACTGAATGTTTTATAGATTACAAAACTTTCATTCAAATAATAAATTCATTAGGTGTGTTTCTACTTTGATTAACAGAGATCGAGTACATGTATTAAATACTAAATGTGGTTGTTTTAGTCAAAAGAAAACATACCTTCAATGCCAATACTTCACAAGAATAAGAATGTGCCTTAGGAATGCACCACAAAAGCTTGTTGCCTTTCTTAATTCACAAAATAACGAATCTCAATGGTACATAATAAAATGGTCTACTATGTAATGAGTTTTGATGCACAAATATTTTATATTTACATATTTTAAGGTATCAATTTATTATTATTATTATTATTATTATTATTATTATTATTATTTGACATGTCATAATAGCACAAATATTTTATATTTACATATTTTAAGGTATCAGTTTTTTAATTTTATTTATTTATTTTTGGCATGTTATAATAAATAACATTTTTGGAAATAAACATATAATAAATTACAATCAAAATTTATGTGGAATCATTGAATTATATAGAATGTTAGCCTTTACAAATAAATATATAAATTACAAAGTTAAACAATTATTAATAAGAGACATCCACACATTCAAGATATGATCATAATCTTGACCTTAACCACTTGACTTTTTGTGTTGGATACCTAAAAAAATTTGTATTCTGATAAAAAAATATAAATAACCATCCTACTCACTAATCGAACTATAACCTTTCAATATCAAATTATTTTTTATTACAATAATATAACACAAAATTAAAAATGAAAGTATTGCACAGGGCTTAAACATAAAATACGTTTCAATAAGATTATTATTAAATTTTGAGGGATTTCAACAAAACCACTCCGGACATCTTCTTGCTTTATCCTTGGAATATCACCTGTTGGACTCGTCCATACGAAGCAATTCCATGGCAGTGTGTACGAGGGACTGAATGGTGACGTGGTGCTTGGCGAGTCCTATACTCCCCGACAACGTACTGTAACTCTCCATCTCCGACGTCGTTTCCCTCACTCTTTCCACAGCGAATTCCAATTCCATTTCCAAGCCAAAACATCCATTCCCGTTCTCGTTCTCTTTCTCCTTCTCCAACATATAAATCACCAACTCAATGCAAAATCTTCTGACATTCGGAACCCTGATTGATGGACGACGGTGCCTTCCCAAAACCTGTATCAATCGCCCCATCAACAATTCCTTCCTTATCTCCGCCTCTTTAAAAACGCGATCCATCTCTGATTTGTCCATCAACTTAATCATTTGAGCGGCAAGTCCAATTGCCGCTTCCTCAAACGTGCCTTGTTCTTCCATCACAAGCTTTAAAACCTGATTGATACCATACCAAACAATATATTACAATCCAAAGTTCAAAACAAAACAAAATAAAATAATGTTTGGGTGGGAAGGTGTTTTACCTGCGCTGCCGCTGCAGTGATTTCCCTGAGCTCGTCACAAGCTGTGTCTGCATAAGCGCACAAGTTTCGAAGAATTCTGGCCGAATGTACTCCATGAACGGGGTCCTTCAGCACAGCAATCAAATCCCTGATAACATGGCCTTGTTTGCTTCGATCATGCGCTAATTTGAGTTTAATCATGGATTGGCAGTTGTGAGTGTTGTTGAGTGTAAGCAGCGTGAGGGCTTCTCCTGCCTTGCACACCAGCTGCTTCATCTCTTCATCACTGTTAATCCTCCCCATGAAATATACAGAGAAAAGAGTAGCCAAGACTCCGCCAGTGCTTGCGATGCTCTCTCTGCCTTCCTCGTCGAGAGCGAGGTTCGTGAGCGATTCAATAGCCAAGATTTGGAGCCGCAAATGATCGGATCCTCGGTACAGAAGAAGAACATCTTTTAGATTGCTTACGGTGAACACATTTTTTAAGATTTCTTTTCTCAACTCCTTGCCTGTTACGCCGTTACTACTCGCCACCATTTTGAGCAGCTGCAGGGAGAGCTTCACTGTCCTAATCCGGGCATTGGAGAAATTCGCATCTACCTCTGTGAATCCAACGATTTTGGGAAGGAGATCTTTGGTGCTTCCAATCTTGCCAAAGTTTGTATGATCCTTGGCAAGGTTTTTCAGGATGCGCAACCCAATTAGACTAAAACCCGAGTAATCGTAATACCTTTCGACCTCATTCTGTTTGGCATCGTAGAGCAACGAAGCAACGGATTCCAAGGCCCCAGGGATCCACGCCACACGAAGTGAATTGCGATTTTTTTTCACAAGATTACAAACAATCTCTGCTGCAGCCTTTCGAATATGTTGTTCATGACGATTCTTCCAGTTGAGCATTTCGACCAGCCGTTCGACCACGTCCTGCATAACCCCGATTGACCTCAATGTCTCTTCAGCGAAGCGACCATCGTTAACGAACGCAGCGAGCACCCGCGCGCCGGTCAGCTGTCCGTGGTTGCTGTTCGACTTGAGGAGCTCCACGCTGTACGACACGAAATCCATATTCAACCCGTCGAAAATGCTTCCGTTCACGCACCGAGAATATGCATCGTAGAAAAACCGTCGAACCGTGCCCAGCTGCCTGCTGTCGAATCCGAATTCTTCGTTTACCTTGACCAGCAATTTTTGCCCAGCGATTTTCCATTGCCAGTAAGACTTCTCGAGCAGAAACAGAAGCGCCTCCGCCGCTGACATCCCGTAAAAAACATTGAGAGCTGACCTCCGATTCTTGTTCTCGCTGCCGGAAAGCACGCCGTAGTCTTGCCCTACTAATCTCCACACAGACAACGCAACGCAGGTGGACGCCGACAACAACTGCAACCAAAAGAGCAGCCGACCCACCTTCTGAGAAACAGAGAGCCACCCTGTGTACGGCACCAGCTGAACGTCTGAGCGAGACCAACTTCTTTTCACTGTTCGACGCCCCGAAGCACACCTTGTACCTGTCCCGCGGTCTGTGACTTTCGCGGCCCCAAATGGTGCCAAAATTCCACTGAGGAAAGAGCGGCTGGCGTGGTAGATTCTAAAACTGGCCCGTTTGGCATCATTTTTCATATCCGTCACGGACAAAGTAGACTCGTGCTGCCACTCGAGCTCATGGCTGCGGCTGAAGATGCGGGTGCTTTCAATCAAGAGTATCACGGTGACGAACCAGAAATCTGCCTTTTCTAATTTGATAGCGAAACCTCCGAGGAGGACAACGGTAGCCCAGATGAAGCCCAGTGTTCCCAGCCCGCTCGCGGCCTTCTCCAGAAGGGCGAGTCTTAAGGCGAACAGCGTAATTTTCTTCTCAGGTGTTGCTTTGCCACCTGAAATTTGCCATGTTGGATGTAATTCTGAACGTTTATGATAAGCACTGCCATTGAGGCTGGAGGGATCTCGTATTTCGATTGCTTCAACCTGCGGGTCGAGCGTAGAAACTCGTTTGCCTGCTGATCCAATTTCTAAGTGGACGCTACTTTCTGGCTGGTCATTAACGGTCGGGTGTATCGAATCCATGATCAAGATTGCTCTTGGAAAACAATTCTCCTGCTTAGGTTGATTCATCTACATTTTATTGCTTTTATATGACATCCCCAGTTTTCTTAACTGACACGGTACTTACTCGGTTACTTGCACGTCATCAAACCGTCGTCGTAGATGATAAGGGAAGAAGAAATCGTGATTCAACAGAGGACCGATGCGTGGAGTTATTTGCCTTGGGTGGGAAAATTGATAAGAAACGGATCGAGGGAAATTTTGCACGGCTCTCTCGTCGCTGCTTCTGCCGTCGGAAAATTGTCCTCGTCGACCATTCTTTGGATTACCTCGTCCAAACTGGAATGTTATTGACTTACTCCCAACTTTCATTTGATTAACAATAAATCCCAGCTTTTATCATCGAACTTCTTATAAATGTTTTCATCATTTCTGTTACACTTTCGAATCGACCTTTCGGTCAATAAAATGATGTGTCACAATAATATTATATAAATAAATATTTTCATCATTTCTGTTACACTTTCCACCTTTTGGCCAATAAAATGACATCTCACATAAATATTATGGTGACTAAAATGTGATCTGATGTCACTGTATATTGTAAAGTTGTTGGATACGGTATTATTGGAGAACATTTGGTACTATGATAAATATGTTGTTTTTGTAATGGTGAAGGACACAAAGTTCCTCTTTGATTATGAGGGAAGGGCTTTTTTAATTTAAAATAATAATTTATTTATTATATTTATATCTAAAATTTTGGGTTAGGTTTTATTATTTTCTATTTTTAAAAGAAAAATGAATAGGAAATAAGATGAAGGGTCACACATGAACAAGTAAACACATATATTATCATTTTGTATGATAAGGAAGAATACAAAAATAGTCTAAGAGTGTGATAGTTAAATATATATTGCTTAAAAGTTGAGAGAGACATATTAAATATAAGAAAATGTACATTTACAAAGAGAAATCAAAAGACAAAAAGTACTAAAATTTCTTTTGTATTCCTCAATAGAAGAATGAACACATATTTTCCTTCTCTTTTATTTTCAAGTAAAATTACACAAGTATCAAACAATACTTATACAATAGTCATTTCTCCTATTTATAGATTTAGGAGGGAACGAACCAACCCTTCATGTAATGTTCTCATTTTTATCCTTCTCTAAAATCGTATTTACATTAATTTTTGAATAAAATTACAAAAAGAAAATCCATTATTTTGAATATTATAACATGCAAAAAAAACATGAGAAAATAGAGTTGAAACACTTCTTAGGAGGCGTTGGGTGCGTTTTACCTTCGTTCTCAATATAGTTTCTATGCCACTAGCGCATACCCAACAATTAACTCTACTACAATGGAATATCACACAAAGTTTGCATGCTCACTTAAAGCGCAGGGAAAGTATACTAGATCTCAATCATGTTAGTTGTGCAAAGAACACATAACTATCTATTTTAAATCAAAATGCAACTCATTAATTAAAAGAAACAAATTGATGAATAAACATCACATAACCTCATAATAAAATATTACATTATCAAACAAACACTAAAGAGGAATAATAACTAATATTTGTCATTACATAAGTAAAATAACATTGATGTTTAATAGAAAACTTGCATTTTTCATTAACTTATGCATTATTACATATCAACTCCTACCAACTCCTACTCTTCCATTTGTACAACAAACATAAACTTGTCTATAAGAAAATTACCTAAATGCTCTTGATATAACACTTCAACAACATAATGGCATTAGCTTTGTTCTCTTTAACTTTTATTCTACTAAAATAAAATGGGATTTTATGATATTCAAGCACCATCTATTCTATTATAAATCATTAATAAATGTTCCTAAAAATGTGCAATTTTTTTTCCATAAATAGTAACCCTAATGATTGTTACAATTAATGTCCTAAAATAAACTATTTCCTAGATCCACACCATGTTGTGCTAAATCCACTCAAATTAGTTGTTTTAATAATTCATCTTATGGAATCATTCTACTCTCACTTGTAAATTTTGATTTTGCGCTTTGTGGTCTATGCAACCTCCTTCCTAATCATGGTGTTCCCATTTTTATGCTGACCAATACATCATACAAGACACAACCCATGACTTGGTCAATCTCAAGTTGAATGCTTCTAGTCTTTAGGAATATTGGTGCTACCTCATCCTTGTGCACTGCTTCTGTACATTTATAATTTGCTTGAAAAAATTGTCTCCTTCACTCTTAAGTTTTGTTGTATTCGTGTTTGCTCCCTTAAAATGTGTGTGGGCCATGTGCTTCCTAATTTATTTATTAACTTAGCATGTGGCTATACTTGTCAAAATTTGAGGCCAATATCAACCCACACTAAACTAGTTGTTCACCTTTGGATAACCTCTAAACCACTTAAATAATGACCAAAAATCATCGAAGCTCTCATCAGTTGGGGGTTCATATCTTCATCATCGAATCTCTCTTTAGTTGGAGGTTCATATTTTTTTGATCAAGAAGTTGTGTGACTTCTAGTTCACTAATTATTTTCACTCTTCACTCAGGTCCTTCTCCATTCATCATTTCAATGTCAAGGACTTTCTTTTTGGGATTTTTTTGTGCTTCAATAATTTTCATTTTTTATTTTGTGTTAGTGACTCATTGTTTAGAAATCACCACCTCCATTTCAATTTGTACTTATAAGGTGAACCTAACCCCTGCATCCAACACTTCTTCCATGGTTTACACATTTATCGTGTTGATCTTAGTGTCTTCTTCTCTAACATTTTTATGTGCAACATCTTCTGGGGGGTTATGCTAAGGCTCTTTTTATTTTGTTGCCTTAAGGTTAGTATCAGTTAATGAATGAACATGAATCATTTAGATTAATGAAATTAGAATTATTGGTGTAACCTCTTTTTGAGGTGAAATTATATGCAAAATTTGTTTAGATGGAGATGGAGTTGGTGTAAATAGCTTGGTTTGTGATAAAATTTAAGGTGATGAAGGTGTATGCATACAAGGAAAGTGACACACTAACCTTCACACACTCGACTTTTCATGGTCTAGCCAAGACAAACGATGAAGAGATGATTGGGATGAGTAGGTCTAAAGATTAGGCAGATTAGGTTGAGGTGCTAAAATAGAGTTTTGGATGATGGGAGGTAAAGGATACTCATAATGATACCAAAAGAGTTATGTTGCATCATGTTGTTCATCAAGAATGGATAACTAATTGGAAACATAACTCCAAGGTTATTCAGTGTAAGTGATAATGATGTATTAGAGTTCCCGCTCAACACTAGCGATGACAAATTTGGTGTAGTTGGGTTGGATGAATCTAATAATTTGATCAACTCTTTCAGGTTGACTATGTCCAGTCAATGTCATATGCAAAGTAAATGAAATTATGATGACGCTAGTCCCAAGGAGAAATAGAATAAGAGTGACATAGGTTTATACTTAAAAATCATGGTTTTGGCAGCCTCGCATATGAATGGGTATAATGCTAGGCTACACTTATATACACTCTTGCTCTTCAAGGATGTTAAGTTGGTTAATGGTCAAATGGGGGATGGGAGTGGAACATAAAACCTATGTTCTAATATCAACATTAATGTCACTTTTATCATTATTATTAGGAACAGGGTGTCTGATTCTAGGAAAGATATCAGCTCTAATAAGATATGACCACTCTAGAAGTGGCATGAAAGGTGAAAAGATATTGACATGATTCTTTACTTAGGCATATAGTTTGTGTGGACAATGGTATGAAAGAGGAACTTCTTAGTGTATATGTAAAAGAGGAAGGTTTGATCTTGTACTTGTCTTAGTGAGGCTTGGTTGTATTTTTGTATATTTTTTACAATATTTTATAAAGAAAATAAACTGTCAATTGCTGAAAATGAAATACTTTGCAATGATTATAATAAAAAATGAAAGTCAATGAAATAAAATGCTATTTTTTCTTTTCATTTTTAAATATATTTTAATGTATGCACTATTAAAACCAAATTCTAGACTAAGGATGCAATTACTAATTTTACCATTTTCTAGCTTAATGCAAGATTTTACCTATATGCAAGTTAAATGAAACTTTTACTTTTATCTTTAAAAAAAATATATATAAATGAATGAAACTATTATGCAATAAAAAATTTATAACATGAAAATGGAAATCATAGCCAAACCCTAGAGAACATAACTTCTAAGTATTTATAAATTATTTTTCACATGCAAGTTAGGAAACTAGTGTGAAAGCTTCTAAATAATTTATTGATGAAACTAAATGATTAAAATTAAAATTAATGCAATAATAAATTTTTATTTTTCTTATTTTTATGATATATAACAATGTTCATTCACTATATAAATTAAAAATATTAAATTTAACGTGCAAATTTTGATTTGTCTAGGTTTTCTAAGTTTTAGTGTGAGTGTGTGCGAGTATGATTATGGATTTAAAATTATTTTTAAACTAAAATTAAATTGTTTCCAAAGATGAAAATGAATTTTATATATATATATATATATATATATATATATATATATATATATATATATATATATATATATATATATATATATATATCCAAGTTTGATGTAATAATAATACTCTTCAAAATATTCTACATGCAAACAAAATTAAAAGATTTTATCTACCTTTTTGGTGCAACAGAAAGAGAGTAGAAGAGTTTATTTTATTTTTTATTTTACATTTTATAAATATGAATCTAATCTACTAAAAAAATAATCTAATCTATAAAATCTAAAAATAAAACTAAAAATTCAACCTTCAACTTAATCAATGGTGAGACCAAGCGAATGTAAATAAATTGTTTTTGTAAGTATACTATCCTCAAGTATGTTGGATATTTGTTTGCTAAGTAATGACCCTTGGAACTCTAAAAAAAGAGGATGAAAAAAAATCAAGAGTAAAAAAAGTTTAGGAAAAGAGAAACTAAATAATGGTTGGATTGATCCATGAAGGCAAGGAACTAGTTACTGATTTGTGATTTCTAATCTCCAAGATTACATAGAATAACATGAAAATGATCATAAATTGAAGCAAAAACTCTTGCAGAACACAAATCAGACATGCATAGACTCTATAAGACTAAAAAAAACTAATATTTAATGCAAATCTTGGAAACTAAAAATATAAGGAAAAATAAATACTTAAATAAGAAAAAGAAGTTGCATGTGGTAGTTAACAAGAGATAGATCTAATTTTAAAAGAGATAAGAGAGATAAGATTTGATGAAAATAAGGTTAGGTCTGATATGGGCCATCTAGGAGGTGAAAAAAGAGAAAAAGGAAACATAACAAAAATCACCAAAAAATGTGAAAACTGGTCTCAAACACTAATTTTAAAAATGTACAAATAGTGATGAAATCATTTCCTTATGCAAGTGGCGATGACAAAACCACTACAATCAATGGTGAAACAATCGTGGTCAATGATGAAACCACTGTGGCGTATTAAAAAACTACCACTTATATAATGATTTCATAGCAATGGTTTATGAAATTGCTACAACCAAAGTGACTTGGAAGTAGTGGTTCTATCACACAATGTGATGGTTGTGTCATGAGAACAAGAGGTTTTGTCACAGAAGAAATAAAGTCAAAAGTAAGGTAAAAGAACTCAAAACAAATGATAATTTGATAATTAAAAAGAAAACAAAAGGCATTAAAGTTAAATAAGGTAGAGATAACAATCGATATGAGCATATATAAGTAGAGTTATTTGTATCATCATTAATTTTTTCTATAAATATCGCACCATGTAATTTTTGGGTGCACATATATTGTTACATCCTATTGTACTCCTTGGTTTTTAATAAGATGTTAGAATGATTGATTTTATTAGTTAATCAACATAATTAGAAATGTTTTGTTAACTATATTTAATTTTATTGTTATCTCAGTACATGAGTGTTATATGATGATGTTGGCATACATAGATATACACATGTCTAATTTTTTTAGTAGTACTATGATATTGGGAATTGTATAATGTGATGATTTCATGTTGATTAAGTAATAATTAATTTAATGTATTTGCACTATGTATATTTCAGTTATCTCTTTTTTATATGACTTGGTCTAACTACCCCTTTTCAGATAAGGTGGATTTAGGATAGTGTACCCCTTGAAATATTAGTCAAAAGAATGGAATCATAGGGGAGAGGGTGGCAGATGATGATAAATATGGGCAGAAAGAATGAAGTCTAGAATATTTACACACACACACACACTCATAATTTATTGATCTATATCTTATTTTGTTTAGCATGTTTTTACTTGAATGGTTTTATGCATGCATAATTTATTTTGGTGACAATTTTTTATTCTTTTAATGATTATTAGACTATGTTGAGTTACTTGATGAGTTGCACTTAGTTGTTTTAATAATAAATTTTCTTTTAGTGTTGTGTGAGTCCATTGAATTAAGCACAATAGCATTTACTTATTGTGAGGGTTTTTTTTAGTGTGTCTTTGGAGTGTTGTGGTTATAACGTGTGTTTGAATTTTAAAAATATTAAAAGCCCTTTTTTAGGTCCTTAGACCCTAAGGGTGTAGATGATATTTATGTATTATATATCACCTTAGTCTTTTACACTTGGAAAACTCAGACCTTCGTTGTTCCTCTCAATTATGATCATTTTCCAATTTTGGAAGTCTCACATCTACTCTATCTTGTGCCCTTTGGATTATCTCTTAATTCGACCAATATTATGTTGATGAAATATAATTTTTATCTTTCCCAAAATGCTTAAAATGTATTTATATTCCACCTCTACAATTTTTGACCTGGACCTAGCTTCCTGTTCCATAGATACTAGTGTTTGCGATAGACACTAGCATTGATACTAGTGGTTTGACCTGATTCAAGTGTCCAGTTCATTAACATCATAAAATTTACAAATGAAACATATCATAATGGTTGACCTAAGTGATTTAATTCAAGTTATTAGTCTAAATGGATTTATATAAATACAAGATCAACCCTCATTTTTTCTTCACCTAGTATACACTGGAAAATTCCTAGTATTTTTACCAAAGAGCATTCAAAGATCATTCAATTAAGAAAAACTTCCCTATTTTCTCATATTATAATATTAGTCATAGGGAAACCACATAAATAGGTCTAAAATACTGAAGGAGCATCCCAAGAGCTTGATTTTTTGAGTTACAAGCTAGGTCACTATTGTACTTACTTTTCACATATTTCATGATTCACACACAAACCAACACATAGGGGAGAACTACATAAGTATGAGGCCATATTCAGAGTATTGGATATGTAAGCAGTGCCCAATGATAGTTGGGTATTTAGTGTAGCTCAACACTATGTGCCCACTAACCCATTTTCACCCAAGGTTACTATGAAGATGAAGAACTAGGGTTATGAAGAGTGACAGTCCATGACCTAGATCCGAATGCACCAGAGTGAAGGTGAAGATAAATACAAGAAGCATCCAAGTGGTCTCATAATTTTCCAATAGTTATTCCATACAATATATTTATGTCAAACCCAGATAATAGCATCGATGCAATGGTCCCAGGTTGATGTTAGTTTTTAGAGCTCCAAAAGCATCAGATTTATAATTTGATGACTATTTCAGAACTATCTTCCAACTTGCTTCTTGCCTATTCTAGATATAACACCATGCTAGCATTAAAACCAATTAAGTAAATTACTTATTTGTCATTTCCATACATAACTTAATTTTAATTTATATATTTAACCTATTCTCAACATAAAAAATTCAGTGTGTATTTATATTTGAGTTTAACACCTAATTAGCCTATTGTAAATATGATTATCACCATTGTACATTGTCATTTCTATATACCCCTTTAATAGTAATCTAAGTATAACTACAATTAATTAGATTTCATTTTAGGGTTAAACATTTGGTGAACCCAATCTTTGAAATCCAAACCCTAAGTCAAATAGGATTTTCTAATTTTTATATTCCCCTGATTGTTGTACTTTATAAAAATTCTAAATTTTTCATTTGTAAAGTAATAGAAAATTTTAATGAAAAAAATCATTTTTAAATGGAAGATAAAGAGGCATTGATTACTCATCTCAATAATAAAAAGGACTTAATAGATGCATTTTGGTATGTTACAATCTCAATGAAATAAGTAAACATGATAAAAACAAGGTTACTTCACCTAGTGATGGAGAGTCTTTAGAAGGTGCTACAACTAATTCCATACCAATAAATCAACCTACATCTATACATCTATAGATATGAGAGATCACACGTACCGATCAATCAACCTATATTTATTTAATAAAGAATCTATGCACCTACATCTATACATCCATAGAGATGAGATATCACACATAGATTAGAAACAAGTTTGTTAGCATTTCCTTCAATATGAAAACACATAAGTAATCATGAATTATTTTGTAATAGTCTAGGAATAAATAAAGAGGCATTTAACTTCAGATACAATATCATGCACTCTTAACCTCACTAAATAATTGTACACATCTATACTTTTACATATTAAGCACATTGAGTAGAAGTTGCATTTTTGCATATCAATATTTCATTTTTCTTGAATGTGATTTTATAGATTTCACTAGTTAATATTTCCTACACATTAAAAAATCCATAGGTTATCTACAAGTGTGGATTTATCAAGGGCAGATGCACAATTTTGAGGGACAAAAAAGGTGACATCAAAGGAGAGAAAAAAAAAATCGTAAAGGGTGTACACCATTTTTTTTCAAATTTGGTATGGGATTGAGCCAAAAGGGCGTATGCCCTTTTTATGGGAAAAAGGGTATACACCCTTTATCCCACAAAAGGTTTACATCATTTATGGTTATAAAAATTGTATATTCCTTTTATAGAATTACAAAGGGCATATACCCTTTTTGGGAGAAAAAGGGCATACACCCTTTATTTTTTTCTATGTTTTTCACCTCTTCCTCCCATTTACTGAATGCTACATTTTGTTTTGTGCCTTGAAGGAGTGAAATTGCTTTTTGAGGAGGGCGTACATGATTTAGTTTGCATCCCACCAACATAATTTCACATTTTGATCATGGTCTCATGTATGTTGATTGTTAAATTTTAATTTTGGGGTTTCAATTTATATGTTTTATGTGTATGGTTTTGAAATTAAAATTGCATTGAACTCTCTCTCACATTGCCTAAAAAAAATGTATTTTTATAAATCTAGATACAAAATTCAATGGACCCATTACTTAAAGAAAATGTAGAACAAAACTGTAATCAAAATCCTCAATGTTTTGACTTCGTAGAAGAAGAATTTGAATTTTATGAATAATATAATGCAAAACATGAATAGTTACAAATTATTATGAATGGTTTGCATCAATCCTCAACTCATAGTGGATGTAATTCACTTGTGAGTACACTAGAGGCCATTTTAAATGAAGTGGGAAATGACAAATCATAAATTGATTCAATGTTACATCAAAGAGAGGTCATGGAATAATATTATTTTGATGAATTGTCATATGCAGATGTTAAAAAAAAGATAAAAAAAGATGTGTGTGATTTTTTTATTAAGCTTGGAACCAACCAACCACCACCAATGAATTTCAAACATATTAATAGTATTTATTAGTGTGTTAATGTGCATATAAAAGACAACTTTTGGGATAGGTGGTGGATGGTGTTTGATGACCCTACATGCAATAATAATGAGGTTACATTATAATTTTTGAGAAAAAATTATTTTGAGTTTGTGATACATGAAATCCAAAATTATTTTGACATGAAGGCCTCCAAAGGTAGGGGAGGTGAATCCTAATTTGATAATCTTGGTGCTAGGCAGGACAAAAACCACCCTAACTAAGTTAAGATAAATATAAGGATAATAACACATGATTATATTCATAAAATTTTGTATTGTACCACACATATGGACACCCTTGAGGTAGTTAATATCCTCACATAGGTTATGATTAACCATGGAATGTATACATTGAGGACTTATATAGAGGCTATAGGTGGTGGGGCATCTAGTAGTGGTATTGGTTCTAGTGTCCCTCATGCAGTTCTTATACATTATTGAAAATCATGTGGGGGGAAGTGTATTGGACCTCTTATTTAGGTAATATGGGATACATCTATGGGAAGTAGACCTACATTTTTATAGCACACTAGTACCCAATAGTTTATGCCATTTATAGTTGGTTCAGTATCTCAAAACACTGGTACAATTTATTCAATACCTCAAGACACCTTGAGTGTTGCCATATTTTATTGCTTTAGGACATTAGGATACTATCATTCTAGAGCATAAATCATATTTAGATGCTTCAACAACTCATAACACTATCATGCTAGACTTTATGACATCTGTAGTTGCTTCACCACCCCCTTTCAGGATATGTTGGTTTGTTATATAGGACTTATCTACTTCATCATCTGTATTTGATACACAAGTTTAATTTTAATTATTATTTATTTATGCATGTAAAATAATATTAAGTTTATTTTCTAGTATGTGTTTACTTAATCGACTAATATTTGACTAATCTTTTCATTTGTTGCTTGTATAGATGATTAATGATATTTTGGGTACCTCAATAGGGATAAATTCTATTGTAAAGGCTGAAATTAGCATTGGTGTACCCTACACTTAGGTTTGGAAACTTAAAAATTACATAAGTTTGCTATTTAATGTTAAATTACGTAAAGCATAGTATACTAGATAGAGTTGAAATGCTCTCACGTAAGTGTACCATATTTGTGTTTCATTTTTAAGAAGTGTTTCATTCTCAACTTACATTGATATCTTGAATTCTTGTCTTAAGCCAAATCAAATATGAGCTAGGTCATGTGATGATTATATAATGATAAGAACACAATAGCTCTATGATGCCAATAATAATGATAGTCAAAATATTAAACCAATTACATATTTTTTATTTATCTTAATAGACCAATGTATCCATCTCGTGGACACAACCATTATTTTATCTCATTGAATTTAATTCATCCATGAAATTTTATGTATTCATGTATTTATTATCCCTTGAACAAAAAACTATCTTTTAAGATATATTATAGTCATAGATTTTTTATTATGCTCATTGGATTCACACATTATTCATATCCATATAAAAATATTGTGTTCCCTGACTACTCACAATAAATAATAATAAAAAAAATCTCTATCACAATCTGAAATTAACTCTAAAATAGCTACATAACATGCTAATTTTCTCTACTACTCATTTTTATTTATTTGTCTTAAATTAGGTTTAGTTTTTTTTTTTCATAATTGACCTGTTTCATTTATTAGTTTTATATATGATGAGAGATGATATGGGCACCCTCATGGATGAGAACAAGGTTTGTCTGATGTTGCAGTTCCATCCCAAGATCCACTATCTCTACATCAACTCATGATTCAAAGATAAAGACTGATGAGAACACATGTAGTAAAATTGTTTTTTAGTATAAACTTTATTTGAGAATACCCCTCACTTATCTTTACAGTTTGTTACTAAAATTCATCACATTAAGTGTTATAAAATACAAAAACATAATAACAATGAAAAATACATAAATAAAATCTATGCTAACACTAATATTACATGTATAGATGCTTTCCATGATATAAACAATACAAATGACACAAACGTAGAATGTGATTCTCCTTTTCTTTATCTAGACATTGAAAATGATAAAAAAAATAGAAGGTGATTCTCCTTTTCTCTCTATATACAATGCAAATGATAAAAAATTAGAATGTGATTCTCATTTTCTCTCTCTATACAATGCAAATGATACAAAATTAGAATGTGATTCTCCTTTTCTCTCTCTAGACAATGCAAATGATAAAAAAGTAGAATGTGATTCTCATTTACTCTCCAAACAATGCAAATGATACAAAAGTAGAATGTGATTCTCCTTTTCTCTCTCTACATAATTAAAATGATACTATTAGAATGAGATTCTAATTTTCTCTCTATAAATAATGCATATGATACACAAGTAGAATGTGATTCTCCTTCTCTCTCTAAAAACACAAAAAAGCAATATTTCCTAATTTTATTATAAAAATAATGTGATAGTTAAATTTTACATGAAATTTTTAGTGACATTTAAAATGAGGAAACTTATATTCCTTATTTACAAACTAAATGTGATATGAATGATATGATATACAATGTTTCAAAATTATGCAATGATGTTGTATTAAAATGTAATCCTACAAAATTTAATGATGGTAGTGATGGTTTCATCATACATATGTTTAAAATACATGGTAACTTACAACTTATGAGTACACCTTTCCAAACTATTGTTATTTTTACTAGCCATATTTTGTCAATGATGCATAAAGAGACCTTTAAAAGTTAGTATCGAATCTTAATTTTTATATTCAATCATTTCAAGATAGTATTAGAGATAATGTCATTGATACCAACCTATTACATGAACTAAAATTGAGTATCCATACCCAAAATAGTTTGTCATGCCTATGTTTCCCTTATTTTATGGTTGTGGACACCCTGCTAAATACTTAACATAATATATACATTTTTTTGGCCATTGGGGCCAATGACAAATGCATAAATTACTAAAATATTTCCATAAGAGTATAAAAAAAGATGTTTGGGATTGGTTATATTATATTCCTAATGGTTTTATACCTACCTTAAAAATATTAGAAGACATATTCTGATCAGATTATCACAAGCATAGAATGCCTAAATTAACATTGGAATATTTACAAGGCATAAATCAAGGTCATGTGAGTTTAATAAAGATTAGATTATATGATTCAAGAATTATTTACACTCTTTTACATATCAACCCTTGGATTTTCAAATGCAATTTATATTTAGAAGGGTCTACTTTCTCCACTTAGATAAAGAGCATTTCATGGTCCGTACACTTCTTTCAACAAACTATATATGGATATACACCACTATTCATGTGATCTATATGGTAATAATACAAGTGAATTAAGACCACATTCACCAAAGAAACCAATTAACATTCAAAAGTGTGAATCTAATTCATCCTTTTTAAAACAAAAAATTATTGTCAAAGACTTGCACAATGAGAAATAATTGATAAAAGTGGTTTTTACTATCAAGGTTAATAATAAAGAACATATTCATTCTCCTATGAAAAAGGTTCATAGCAAGGAACAATTCGTAAAATTTTTACACA
Organism: Torreya grandis; assembly: GCA_037957365.1. Lineage (NCBI taxonomy): Eukaryota > Viridiplantae > Streptophyta > Pinopsida > Cupressales > Taxaceae > Torreya > Torreya grandis. The sequence goes on along the minus strand of JARHVA010000393.1, from coordinate 2,896,237 downwards.
AAGTAAAATAATTAGTTTATCAAATTGAACCTATATCAAAGGTATCTACTTATACAAAGAGGAAATCACTTAAGTTTGATCACTTTAGAGATCAACCACATGATATCTTACATAAATTATTGGATAAGAATATGATTAATCTTCCTCTGAATTACTAGCGTCCACCTCATAGTTTTCAGAAGATAAAGGGTCAACCATTTTTCACATACCATAGTATTAATAACATCGTGATAATTATTATTATGCTTTACAACCAAAAACTTACATAAGTTGCTAATATAGGAGTTATCCCATTTGATTACAAGATAACAAGGTATTTCCCTCCCACTTATTTTAATATTTATTTTAAGAAGTGTTGGGCCCAAAATTCATCTAAGTATAGATCCACACCAACATAACAGACACCTAGGAGTGAGGCAATCACTTGGTATGATTGTTGTTTTGGCATTTTTTGCACTAGCTGGAGGAATCTTTGTGAACCTTGCACTAACTAGCTGACAGATAACAGACTCCATCATAACTTGAGCATCATTGAGAAGTTGCTACACATGATGATCACAACACGATGGGAGTAAGGTAGTAGAGATGATGGGATCATGGCCTTAAGATACTTCTCATAAAATAATGTATGCCCTCCATCGAGGCTTGAAGATGTTCCTATCTGCTATAAATCTAAACTCATTCCAGTTAAGAAAAAAGAGGAGAGTGAAGGTAGCAAAGCTCTACCAAATTAAATCTAAGTATCATTAATGGATGCCATTAACACAATTTTCAGTATGGATACCTTTGAGGACCTACATTGTAGTGCCCAAGCTTGCCTATGAGCCTTTAGTAACTTTAAGATGAGCATTTATCTATTTTAACTGATATATACTCTATGTATTTGAAATTTGTTTAATGAAGAATGGATTTATACTTAAGTGAGTGTTAATATGGTGTATATGTTTATGTTCTTTGAATGAGGCTTAGTTGAAAAATGTTTTCGATATTTTTGATAATTAGATTTACATTATGAATACTAAGTTTTAGAAAGCTCTCAGCCCAACCCGTTTATGATGTCTCTATAATTTATGATGACATCAACATTCTATATAGAACTACTCTAAGTATAAAAAATACCCTATTCCATGTGATGATATATGTGCCTAAAGTGCGAGTCTAAGCTTAAATATTTAATTTAAGTATTCCATTAAACCCTCTAAACACATGAATGATGCTAAGTTAAGGGAGCTAGAGGCTTACACCTATGAATCTATAGAACCACATCATATAGGATTGCACCCCTATGACCAAAAAGAGTTCCCTAAGAAGGATTTGAACCTAATAAATAGTTGGATTCCCCCCATAACAACTTACATTGATTAACTTACCACCGTCATTATTACAATAACCAAAGCCCCTAGAAGATTGAGTTATACCATGACACAACTAGCCCAACACAGGCCCGGTTCTTTCTCTATTTTGCTTCAGGTGAGTGCATAAGGCTTGCACCTTATGTGAATTTATGCGAGTGCATTCGAGTGGTAAATGTTGAGTGTTACAAGATTAGACTAGGTTTGTACCTAGTTGTAACAAGTCTAGATCTAACTTGGACAACTAGATAAGCACCTAAAAAAGCTAAGACTTAGATAATTGACCCTTTTATATAGAATTTTAGTTTTATTTCTAGGACTTGTGGTGAATTTTATTATTATAATGGTGTAAAATAAAAATACTCCAACTCTCCTTCAAGAACATCAAACATTGGCTGGAACATGTAGAAGATAGATTTACACTAAATCATCCATCTTGTAAAGAATATAATCTAAGGAAGTGGGTCCAAAACAACCTATATGATGCTCTATATGAGGTCTTCTTTTGAAAACTACCTGAGCATGTATATTGATGGTTGGATACTTATACGACCCATAAAAGATGAAACTATGAATAGTGACTTGAGCGGATGAAGAAGTGGTTTAAAAATATTGAGAACCTTGATGCCACTTGGAATAGAGCTATAGATAAATGGTGGTAAGGAGTGCTGAATAATTACGTGCTTGAGTTTTTAGTATCGACATACTCCTACCCTAAAGAAGTAGAGTATCAATTCTTACGTGAGCCTAGAGGCACATTTGTGAAAGAATTTGACATAAAGCTTAAGAAAATGATGGTAGATTTTGGCTTTGAAACTATAATAATGGAAGGCTAAAGCCATTTCACATATGAGTAGCACAATAAGGAAGAAGGGGATGTGTAAGTTAAGTGAAATAGAAGGGGATGAGTAGATTGACACCTGAGAGCTCAAGCGATAAACCTATAACAAGAGAAGGCATAGGCTATTATAATATTTAAAACTTATAAGTATCAAAAGAACCTATAGCAAGTGGGAAGGGCATGGGGAAGGATCTCTTAAATTATAGCAGTGTGAGGAGAGGAATAATGAAGCCATAGATTGATCCCAACTATTAATAGTTGAAGAATGCATTGGGTCCCTATAAAGTTTGAACATTAAAGATACACTAGAAGTTCCTTCCCCCTTTGAACCTATGGTTCTAGGTCATGTACTAGATCTCCCATGAGAAGAAATAAGAGTGATAACTACCCCTATTTCCCACATTAACTTTCACCATTTTGTAGACTTGGACTATAATGGAGAGGAAAAATGAAGCCATAGATCAAGCCCAACTATTGATAGTTGAATAATGTGTTGGGTCCCTATATAATTTAACCATTGAAGATGCACTAGAAGTGCCTACCCCTTTGAACCTATGGTGCTAGCTCATGCACTAGATATCCCATGAGAAGAAAGAAGAGTGATAATTGACCCTATTGCCCATATTAAATTTGACCATTTTGTAGACTTGGACTATAATTTTGTGATTGAATAAGTTTTTACTTATGAAGAGATTAGTGGGGATACCCATAGACCTTTAGGCACTAGCTTGATAAAATAAAATGTGAGTGTAAGCACTCCAATTCAACCAATGTCAACTATGTAGACTGGGCAAAAACCCATAAGAAGTGGCTCGATGCCACAAGTGAGTAGCATCATGCCATTGAATTCAATGGTACCAACCACAAAAATGGGGTCAACACCCATCCTAATGACTAGAGGCATTGGAGGACCACCACCAGGATAAGTACTATGGGGGCAAGAACCTCAGGTGCTGGTAACCCCCATAGTAAATATATTACGAGATGAAAATTCACTTTCCATAATATCATGATGTAGAGAATGCTATAGAGCATGTGTTAAAATGTGAACTATAATGGCATGCTCAGGGTATAACCTAGTCAGAGTGCAAGGTAACACAATTTATAATAACTCTGATTGATCATGCTCATACTTGGTATAGGAAATTTGATCCTAACCAGGCTATGATTAATTATGATGTTTTGAATGAAGCATTCTTGAAGCAACTTGATCTTCTTGAGTTTGAATAGCAGAGCATCATTATGATTAAATAAATTAGGAAAGGATTATTAGAGAGAGTGCACTTGTATGATGATAGGTTCAAAAATATCCTTTCAAAGCTTCCTTATGATATTCACCCCTCTCAGAATGTACAATGGTTTATAAGGGGACTGCTAGTGTTATTCAAAAGGGTGCTTTCCATGAAGACATTCATAGACCCTCATGAAGTACTTGAGGCCATGCTTAGAGCTAAGGTAGTCAAAAGTACCGATAGGGGTATTATCCCATTCATGGAGGTGGATATTGCATACATGGCCAACCACCTCCAAAAATTGACTGCTAGTTCATCACATGATGCTTAAAGTAGATTATGGTACACTGATTATGAGACAAAAGTCCATAACAAGAATAACTAACCTCAAAAGAATATGCACATATTACTTCAAATATGTGAGGTTTGTCATGAGGAACATGATGTTTATAACTACCCTTTGTTGCAACACACTACTTAGGTTAACACAACCATATATTGTTGGTTATATTATGCCTACACTCATACCATAGCTGATTACCATGTAATTGATAAGATGTATGAAAATATGGAGAGAGGTACACGACAAGTAAATGTAGCAATTAGAGGGAAGGGAATCTAAGGAAATAAGGGCTAGGGGTAGCAGAATGCAAGCTATAGGATTAAAAGAGGCATTAGAGAATAGGGTGGAGGATGTGGTGGAGGAAGATTCACACCATGATCATGTTATAAGTATAGTTCAATCAAACACTATCAACATAAATTCCCTACACATCCAATGTGTGGGTATTGTCGAGGAACACACAAGGTTGAGGAATGCCCTGACTTATATAAAAAATTAACCCAAGGCTGGTTTGATGTAGACAAAGGCATATGAATGATCTGATGTGAGCCAAAAGTAGAGAAATGGGCTTTGAAGGCACAATTAACTAAAATTGAGAAAGTTAAGGTGCAGGTGATAACTTGTAGTGGGCTCACCACTTAATCTCTAGTTGTGCCAGTACTAGAGTTATGCCTAGAATATGGGGACTGAGTCATACTAATTACATTACATGGTTGGAACCCAAAGCTACTCCTTAACCTAAGCCTGCATGTTAGAAGGATGTCTTGCAATAGGCCATGAACATGATTTAAAACCTATAAGGAGAACTCCAATTGGCACAAGATCTAGAGGTGCAAGTTATTACCTCTCACAAGAATCAAGATAACTGGCAGGATGATGTACAAGAGTTAATGGAGATCATGTGCCTCCTATAGATAGAAGGGATGCTGCCCCTATTAAAACATTTGATTTTAGAGCATGTAAGGTAGAAGCTAGTTGAAATTGCTATGCCATGCATGGAAAGGGTATGAGAAGTTAGGTATACACAGAATATACAGTAAAATCAAGAACTCCTATTGAATGCCACCATTGATGGATGGTCTATATGCAAGGTCCTCATGTACACGGGCATCAAGGTCAATATATTAAAAAGGAATGTATGGGAGAAGATGGGTAGGATAACCTTAAGGCCTTCCCCTCATGTGATTTTCATGGCCAATAAATCTAGGGTGCAAATAATTAGAATTATAAAAGGCACCATTATAGATATTATGGGCATAAAGTTTCATGCTGACTTCAAAGTGATTGAGTAGACTGAGTAAGATAATTATCCAACACTCTTGGGCAAGCCATGGTGCTACATGAATAATGTTGATGTGTGCTTCAAGAAGTGCTATATGACCTTTAAAAATGGCAAAGAAAGGGTCATGATCCCCCTCTCAAGTGACCAAGGACCCCTTTATGTATAAAGTGTTGATCTTGAGGATGAAAGCAACCATATCTATAACATCATGGTGCAAGACACTAAAACTATAAACCCTAATTACCAAGGAGTACTTTCTTGGGATGATGGATAGTCAACCTCAAACACTACCAATGTAGCTTGTGACTAATGGGTTGAAGAAGCTTATAAAACCATTGGTCGAAGGTGTCATTTAGTGAGCACCAAAGTGAAAAAACCTATGAGGACTAGCTAGGTCTAGATCGATCAAACTTCATAAAGAGGGGTCCCTTGCAATAGGAAGAAGGGAAATAGAATGTTTCACCTGAGCAAAGGTAAACTTGTAGTGCTTCCACGATACAAGGGAAATAATCCTATAGAAGAATATGTTTGTGACCTAGAGTCCTATATCCCAAAGGAAGTAAATAGGATGGGCTTACTGGTATATACTTTTAAAATCACTATTACTCATTAATGGGTAGCATAGAGACCTAAATTTCCAACTTGGAAAGATGTAAAAGCAACCATATGCACCAAAATTATAAAAAGCAATGAGGGCCTAGAAATTTCTCCATACTCTAGTGATTTAGAGCCAATAGTGCACTTATGTTTGTGTAAATAAACATGGATTAACTATAGTAAAAATACCCTAAGGAACCTATGGGTGCACTCCTATAAAACCTTGAAGATGTGGGTGCGATCTTGGTATGTGGTCAATGAAATGCACCATGAAATAGCCAGTTGGGATGTCTTGAAGGAGAATTTTGTGCTCACCTTCTCTTTTTCCTCACATATCCTAGAATTGATAGAGCCATTGTAAATCATTCAAAGGGCAGTGTTTGAGGACACTTCAATCTTAGAGGAGTTCCTACAAGATATGTTCAGGGAGAAAGGATTAGTGCTCCAAAATTTTTTTGAGGAGAAATAACTAAATAGTGACTTGAGTGATGAAGATATGAATGTATATAAGGCACACATTTGGACATCATTGATAGGAAAGAGGAAGCTCATATGCCAAATAGATGATAGTTCCCCTGACGAGGAAGAACCTGATCATTTCCACATCAAAATAAATGAAGGGAGTAGGTGAGTTGAGGACACACATCAAGAGAGAAATGAGTCCTACCATGCACCACTCAAGACCACCTAGGTTGATATCAGTATATAAGGTGAACCAAAGTTGGCTACTCTGGGCACATATTGGTCTGATACAGAACTAGCATAAATTATGGATCTCTTGAAGGAGTTGTAAGACTTGTTCCTTCTAAAGTTTTGGGACATGAAAGGCACCCACCGATCACTTGGGAAAATGATGATAAAACTAGTAGATGGTGTAATACCTATCAAAAATCACCCATATAGAATGAACCCCAATCTTTGTGCTAAGGTCAAAATGGAGATTGATGGTATGCTAGCCACAGGAGTAATCTACCTAGTACAAGAGTCAAAATGGGTAAGCCCCATGTTGATTAGCATAAATAAGGATGGGTACATTCACATTTTTTTTTATTATATAATGTTGAACACCACTTGCATCACTAACTCCTTCCCAACTCCATTCATCAATGAAGTCTTGGATGACATTGCAAGCTATGAAATTTACACCTTCACTGATGGGTTCTCTAGATACCATCAAGTCCAGATTGAAGAGGAAGACAAGCCCAAAACAAAAATTTCAATTGAATGGGATTATTTCACTTACAATGTGATTCCCTTTAGACTCAATAATGTGGCATTTGTATTATCTAGAGTGGTTGTCACTGCATTCAAGGATTTCATCCACAAGTTCCTCCAAGTATACTTGGATGATTGGACTATGTATGGTCTTGTAAATGACCATTATGATAACCTATGCCTGATAGTTGAATGGTATAAGTAGATATAAATATCTTTGAACCTAAATAAGTGTGTATTTTCAACATCCTTTAGAACCTTGCTCGAGTATATCATCTATAAATATGTTCTACTTATCGATCCCATGAAGATCACAATAATCATTCAGCTCCATACCCTTTCAACCTAGAGAGATGTTCACACCTTTCTTGGCCATTACAACTACTATAGGAAATGCATAAGGATATATGCAAATATTTTAGCACCATTAAAGGGGATCTTACAAAAGGATGGCCCATTCTATTGGGGTGCAGTGTAAGAAGATGCCTTTGAAACTCTAAAGCTTAAATTGGATAGCACACCTATTCTCCAATTTCTTGATTGGATGACCCCATTTCACATTCATGTTGATGATTATATCTCTATAATTGGAATCATTCTAGCATAGCCTGGTGAAGGTAAGATGGATCATCCCATCTCATTTACAAGTAGAAAGTTGACACAAGCAGAGAACTATACAAAAACTAAGTGTGAGGTGCTCACCATGGTTTACGCCCTATAAAAATTAAGATAGTACTTGATAGTGACCCCATTCATCTTCTTTATAGACCATGAGGCATTTAAGTACCTCATTTTTAATCTCATTCTCCATGGGCACATTTGTATATGGATAGTTTTATTTCAATAATTCTAGTTCTCAATTGTCATCAATCCTAGAAAACAAAACTTAGGCCCAAACCGTTTGTCTCGTATCAAATTTAGTGATACAATAGTGCCTATTGAAGATGAAATGATAGATGAAAAACTCTACAGAGTCCAACACACCCATAATGTATTGGTGGAGATAACCACTTTTCTAATATCTAGATCTACACCCCAAACAATGACAACCAAAGAGAAGAAATAGCTTACAGTTCACACCGTCCCTTTTCAACTCATTAGTAGGGAACTATACAAGCTAAGGTGAGATGAATTCATGCATTGATGTGTCTTGAAACATGAAAGGGACTCCATTTTACATGAGGTGCATGAGGAGATAGCCTAAGGCCATTATGCTATATATGAAATGACATGCAAGGTATTACAATAAGTCTTATGGTGGCTAAGTCTATTTTAGGATGAAAAATATTATGCTAAGGCATGTGACATATGCCATCACATAGGGAAACCCAAAAAATGGGATGAGATGCCTCTCATCCCCATTCTTTCCCAAGCACCATTTGAAAAATGGGCCATTGATTTTATCGAGCTGATCACTCTCATAGCAAAAGACACATGCATAAGATATATTTTGATAGTCACTGATTATTTCACAAAGTGGGCCAAGGTAGCACCTACTAAAAATTATACTTCCACAACTACCACATAATTCATATAGGAAAACATAATAAGTCACTACAAGTGCCCACTCAATTTAACTAGTGACAAAAGAACACACTTCCTCAATGAAACTATGAAAATTCTACTAATTGAGTACATGGTGTCACACCACAAGACCACCCCATATCATCCCCAAGAAAATAACATATCCAAATCATTCAACAAGATATTGGGAATATGACTTATAAAAATATGTGATTTGGGTCACAAATATTGGGATGATGAAGTGTCGACAGTGATGCAATAGTGCCTATTAAAGATGACATGATAGATGAAAAAATCTATAGAGTCTAGCACACCCATAAGGACTTGGTGGAGATAACCACTTTTCTAATATCTAGATCTACACCCCAAATAATGGGAACCAAAGAGAAGAAATAGCTTACAGTTCATAGCGTCCCTTTTTAGCTCATTAGTAGGGAACTATACAAGCTAAGACAAGATGAATTCATGCATTGATGTGTCTTGAAACATGAAAGGGACTCCATTTTACATGAGGTGCATGAGGGGATAGCCTAAGGTCATTATGCTATATGTGAAATGACATGCAAGGTATTACAATAAGTCTTATGGTGGCTAAGTCTTTTTAAGATGCAAAAGATTATGCTAAGGCATGTGACATATGACATCACATAGGGAAGCCCAACCAATGGGATGAGATTCCTCTCATCCCCATTCTTTCCCAGACACCATTTAAAAAATGGGCCATTAATTTTGTTGGGTTGATCACTCCCATAGAAATGCACATAAGCATAAGATATATTTTGACAGTCATTGATTATTTCACAAAGTGGGCCAAGGTAGCACCTAATAAAAATTATACTGCCACCACTAACACATAATTCATATGGGAGAACATCATAAGTCACTACAGGTGCCCACTCAATTTAACTAGTGACAAAAGAACACACTTCCTCAATGAAACTATGAAAATTTTACTAACTGAGTACGTGGTGTCACACCACAAGACCACCCCATATCATCCCCAAGAAAATAGCATAGCCAAATCGTTAACCAAGATATTAGGAACATGACTTATAGAAATATGTGATTTTGGTCACAAATATTGGGATGATCAAGTTTCAACAATTCTATGGGCATACTACACAACCTATAAGCACTTGAACAAGGCTACACCATTCCAACTAGTGTTTGGCATAGAGACAATTCTACTGATGGAGTTCTTAGTGCCATCATTGCATATTTCATGAATTGGTCATTTGGATGACCAAAAATCATTGAGTCTAAGGTTGGAAGACTTGGAGTTCTTAGATAAAGTGTGTACCTAAGCAAGGTGGAGCCAATAGATAGAGAAGGCATGTCAGAAGTTATGGCATGACAAGCATATCAAGTACAAGGTACTAACTAAAGGAGTATTAGTCTTGATCTATGATTCCAAGTACCTCAGACACTCAAGAAAGTTGTAGATAAAGTGGATGGGTCCATATGTCATCCAAAAAATATTGGAGACTATCACATGCAATATTCACACATTGTTAGGTGAGATGTTTCTTAGGTATTTCAATGGTAATCGATTAAAGCCTTATAGGTAGTAGGATCATGCTTGTACCCTCAAACACCAACTTTTTGATCATGAGTTGGTTGTATTTTGTGGAATAGAATAAAGTTTGGTGCAAGCTAACTAGTCCCTTATGATTTGATTTGTGGTGGTAATGAGAAAATAAGTGACACTTTGAGGCCTGCTGAGTAAAATCTTTTGGTGCTTTCATGCATAATTCTAGTTGGGTGAATCAAACACAGACACTCTCTAAGCACCTGAGGCTAGACACCTAAGTTATGGGCATGTGAAGTTTGCTAGATTCAAACATGGGGTGAACCAGATATTTATGCAAAACATTTAGAAAGTGAGGTGCTTTGAGATCCATAGGAGGATTGTTCCAGTACTTCCATGCATAATACCAGTCAGGTGAGTCAAGCAAGGTTATTTCCTAAGAACCTACAACCAGAAACCTAAGTCTTTGGGTGCATGGAACTTGCCAAACTTTGAAAATAAGATCACCAAGTGATGAATAAAGGTACACATGATGGTACATGTGTAATAAACCTAGAGAGTTATGCATTGGAGGACTAATGAAAGGGATTTGTATGGGGTAGGATAGGACAAGGCAAGAGATGAAAGCATAGATAAATTAGCCAAGCTAATAAAGTGCACTTGGAATAGAAGTGAAATGGGAAGAGGAAATGGGATTGTGGAGGCTAAATCATGCACATATGAGGCACTACACCCAGGTTGCCATAAGGAAGGTGAAGGTCATGCCAAGTGAACAAAAGCATAGGAGAAACATCATTAGGATATGCTAGTATCCACCCAAAGTGAGTCAGGAAGTCATCAAAAATACTATTAGAAGAATTTATTGAGGTGATGATGGAGGCACAAATATTCACATTGAATGAATATGTGGTGGAGTATTTTCATGGATTTTGTAGGTTTTAGCAAATTCAAAGAAATCAAGGCACTACCATGCTATTAATCACCTATAATTAAGAAGGTAGCTAAATTAAGGGTATAAAATAGTAAAGGGACAACTAGTTAGGGTTATAAAATTTGAATTTAATTTTAACTTAGAGGAATACATTAGAGCCAAACCAGTGAACCAGAGTTGATGTAAGAAAATACTACTACAATGAGACTTTGAGCACTCACAGATGCTAAAAGTGAATGATTTCACAAAGAGAGGAATTACATCCTCTTTAAGATTGGCATAGAGAAGTATAAGGCATGCATTGTGTAAGTACTAATAATCAAAAAATAGGAGTGATAATGAGGCCACCATTAATGGAAAGCAAAGCTCTAGAGCTGAAGTTGTAGTCATAGATCTCACAACTGTGAGGAGTGCCAACCAAAATTATATGATTTAATAAAGTAAATAGACCACACTTCAATACCAACTACTTCAAGATGGGGAAGAAATGCTTGAGTTATAGCCCACCCTAGTTGTAGAAGGATGCCAAGAGGACGTAGATGATAGAAGAAGTGGACACAATGATAAAGAAAGCATAATCAAAAGGAGTTATCATTGTCAAGGTTGATCTGGAGGTGCTTGCTAAAATGTCATACTAGGAGATGTAGTTTCCTAAGGAGTTCTTGGTAGGAGAGAGTTGGGAATCCTTTATGCACACCTACTAGCTCAAGGAATATAACCACCACACCTCAATTAATTCACAAGATCTAGTGCAAGATTGGGTGGTGGAGATAGAAGAAAATATTGAATGCAAGCATGACACTATTTAATGTATCCATTCAAGATAAATTGGTGACCACTAGTGTAACTTAACTCTATGAGTTACTATGTTTTAGGAAGACAAAGAAAATCTTGTAGTTCCTCCTCTTGTGTATCCATGAGGATCACTTCTACTTTTTAGGGAGGCACATGTAGTTTTCAAATAGCCTCATTAGCAAAATCTCCAGGCTTATAAACTCTAGCACAAACATTTGTCAGATGATGGTAAATGATGCATAAGTGGAAAGGTTCATGAAACTCCTGGGTGATACAAGGGATGTTTCATTTTCTCGATCAAAGACATCAAGGACCTCATAATAAGGGCATCTACGTGCCTCATGAGTTAAAAACTATGTCTCTATGATCAGTGGATTGACATCACCAAGGCCTATATATGCATTACCTACCACATGGCATAGGGGGTTAAGTTTAATATCACAAAGTTCATTTTAAAAGAAATAGTGAAGAATGCACTTGAATGTTATACAATACAAGAGACCTTTTGGTGGTGGTCAATGCTAATCCTAATTGTCATGAAAGAGATTGGAGTGCCAGATGATAATGAGAATAACCTTTGGGTCTTCCCAAAGCACAAGGACTCACTAGTGTTGAAGTACCAAAACTTTACCTACCCCCTACCTTCTCTCATAATTACAAGACCTACATAATGGGGTGGTGTGCCCAATATATCAAATTAGTAAGAGAGGATTGACATATTCCTGAGAAACTCCCATAGAATATGTTTGTAACAATAACCTTTATCCTAATGAAACACTTTTATGTAGAGTACTTAATGCTCACATATGGTAAAAAATCTAGCTAGTTGAAGCTCCCCTACACATTTTTAGCTAAATACTTCAGGGACATGCTTCAAAGAATTCCTAACACATAGTAGCTAGACATCTCGATCAAGGCTGTGGATTTGAAATGGAGTAGATTCTAGAACCAATACATGGACCCAAGGGGGAAGCAACCGAGGATGAGGAGGATGACTCAGATCACACTAACATCCATCCCATCCAAAAATAATTCATACTCAGGCACATCCACCTACTATACTATGAGATGAATCTGAGGAAGAAGAGTGCATTCCCCAAGAAGGATGATGACCTCCCCCTCTATATGAACGATGAAGGGAAGTTGACATTAGTAGTGCAACATAAGTCTCCTCAAAAGAAAATGGGGAAGACACTTGAGGAGATGAAGGAGTGCATCATATTGAAGATCACATATAGTGATGAATCCACTCCCTTTACACCAAAAAAGAAGTGAATGACCTTCAAAATAATGATTATGTTGCCCAAGAAAATGGAGAAGAAAAAGAAGTCTAAGGGGCCAGTTATAATACTCATGATAATCTTAGAAGAGATGGAGGTGCAAGAGGTGTATGAGGAAGCAAAAGCAAAAAAGGCACATAAAGAGATAGAGGAGGAAGAAGAAGAAGTAAGGATGAGGGTTTTTATCATCCAAGAAGAAGGAACAAGAGAAGAGCCCAATGCCCCATCAAAAGAGCCTAGCACCTCATTGAATGTACCATCCACACAAAATCCTAAAATTGAGGAAGATAATAAAATTGTGTGGAGGAAAATGGCCCATAGTGAAGAAGAAATAAGAATGGCACTAGAGCTAGAGGAAAAAAGAAGAGTAATGAGGGATGTCGACATGACCCAAGAGGAAATTGTGAAAGTAGAGGCTGAAGAAATAAAGGCCAAAGAAGAAAAGACCTTAGCACAGGCCAAGAAGAGGAATATGTAGCTCCAAAAATATGAATGGAATCACCAGTGTTTGGTATGGTTTTAAATCAAACCACTAAGAGTTTATAAGGCTCAGGGATTCTATTGTATACAAGAGGTCTATAGTGGCTATCCAGTTTGTTAACTTGCACTAGGCTATATATAAACTTGTAAACTAGGTTGGGGTTAGTATGAATGAGTTCACAAAGTACACAAGCACCTATAGAAAATCCAACCATATTAAAACAAGTAGCTAAGACTAGGATATTGATTGCATAAACAAAGTGAAAACAATAATAATGAATGGAGAGAGATAACAACTAAAATGTAAACCTAGAAGCTAAGGTACTTTGAGGCCAAATGAAAGATGTTTTAAGAAATAAAGACATTTTTAATCAATGGTTCAAGAGCATGCATGTTCTCTATTTGAGCTATCTTTCTAAATCAATACTACCATTTTCTAGCAATGCAATATTCTAGTTTAGCAAGAGAGAAAGAATGTTTAAGAAAGTTTTCTATTTTTTCTTGAGCATGTATATTACTACTGTGCAATGAGGAATTATTCCAAAGAGAGAAATGACATATATTAAAGGATTATTTCAATCAATAAAAGTATTCTTTAATCATGTATAGGTGCAAAAAACTTCAGAAACTAATCTAATCAATGCACAAAACAACTATTTTACTAAGACAAATCAAACCCTAGCATATATACTACACAAATAATGGACTTTAACTTTTCATAGAAAAGTGCCCTCAGATTAATCTCAAATAAGATGTGTAGATATTCTACCAACCAGGAATCCAAGCTAGGAAGCAATGTATGAGGAAGACCAATCTATGTTCAAGTTGAAGTCCAACCAAAAGCCAAGACTAAAGGAGGAGGTGAAGTGAGAACTTGAAATGGTGTAAGATCTCCAACCAAGTTCACAAATCAAATGCAATGCTAAATGTAGAAGATGGAAGTAAGACACAAGGAAGCAGGAACAATTGAGAGCAATAATGGAGTCTCCAAGTAAATGTATAGGAGAATATAGACTCCTCTATCACCAATCAAGCTCAAGAGTGCCAAGAATGAATCAAGAGAGATTAAAAAAGGCATGAGAGTCAAGAAAGTGAATAAGAATCAAGAAATAGTATGGAGAGAAAAGAGATATTTCTCAAATGAATGATAATGAGGTGTATATCCCCACCATAATCTGTCAAAAGACCTAAAACTAACAATTTTTTATGGTTTGACTCCAAACAAGCAATTTTGCACATGTTCTACCTAGGCTGTGGCCTAGGCCATGGGATTCCTTCACACAAGCCATGACCTAGGTAAAAAATGGGCCTAGGCTGGTCAACAAGATCTCAAAAGGGCCTGGGGGGTCCCTAGAGGGCCTATCTTATGTGTGAAAGGGCCAAGATGGAAAAAGGATGTATGGGGGCTAAGAATATGATGTGAAAGAGGTCAAAAAGGTGGCATATGTCTCAAAGTGGGATGAATAGGGTTAGTATTCTGCACATGAGATGATGTGTAATCATAGGGAGGAGTAGGGTCATAAGAATTACAATTACATATGCCCCAAGGTACAAGTAGTCAGTGTTTGAATGAACAAGGAGTGTTGTACAGTAGTTGGAAGCCACACCAATGCAAATAAAAGTAATAACTAAAAAGATAAAATGAAACATTACCTACACTTATCAGATAAGGATAGTAGTGGAAGAATTTGATAACATGATCCATGATGAGAGTGTAAATGCTACATAATCCAAAATCCAACTCTAGCTCCAGATCTAACTTTGGCTTCATCTCTTAAAAAAAAGGACACAAGTGATATTAAATAAAATCATACTATCTAGAATGGCATTCACTAGGGCATTAGCCCTAGTGTTTTCCTTGTGAGGGATATAGGTGAATTGAATGTCCTCAAAGAAAGAGAGCAAATTATGTGTCACCTCAAGTATGGGGAGAAAATCATAGCTAAGGATGACCTAGACACTGATGAGTTGATACAAGGTTAAATGTGAGTCAAAAAATAACTACATATTGCATGTGCCTAACTCACAAGTGTCAGTTAAGGTGTCAATGATTGGATGATACTTGATGGCATTATTCATCTCACTAGTAAGGAATAAACCAACTGAAAAATCTCATGGGTGCATAGATCATTGATAACCCAAGCTACAACTACTGGTCTTGGGTTTCCTCAACTACCACCATTGGTGTGAATCACCACTAAGAGGTACACCATGATGGGGTCGAGAACGTAAGACTAACAACTACTAAAAGGAAATTTCAAATAAAAGTAGTGTAAGTTAGTTACATAAGGAAAATAAATAATAACACCAAACCAAAATCATAGTGGTTAACCAACACCGACTATGGTAAGAGGTAACAAAGGAAAGTGGGGGGAAGTTTGGAAAAGACCAAGATCAGTTGGCAAGACTAGAGCAAGTCTCAAACCACTGTAGCTAGCTAACAACCCTACCTGTAACCATGATAAAAGAGAGAGAGAGAGAGTTAGAATGGATCAACTATGAAAAATTAGAGAAAATATTAACCAAAATAAGTACAAATAACTTCTATTCGTGGGTACCCATGAGATAGGGCACAGGCTTGAAAGGTCAATGGGGACCTAGAAGGGGTCTCAAAAACCAAAATAAGGCTAGAGTGGGCCCAAAGAATCCTTAAATTAAAAATTAAGGCTACTAATGTGATCAAAATGTTCTAAAACCCCTAAGATGAAGGTTTTGTGGTCTGAAATGCAAAAATGGGTAAAACACTCAAAAAGGGCCCACAAGGTGTATCTGGTAAGGAGTGCACAACCCTGATAGGCTAGAGGACCGAAGGGTCCAAAAGACCATAATTATCTAAAAACACACCCAAGGAATCCTCAAAGAGAGAAATTGACCCTACCATTATGTATAGAATGGGCCAAAACCTCTAAGATGAAGGTTTTGGGGTTTTGAGAACCAAAATGGGGCAAAATGGAGGCCCAAAAAGAAAAAAAAAAAGCTTCTAACCTAGGCCACAACTTGCCTAGGCAAAACCCATGGCCTAGACCCTGCTAGGCCATGGATTAGCCCATAAGCCCATGGCCTAGGCTAGAAGAGGCCAAAAAAGGCTTGGGGAACCTGAACAGGGCCTAGAACTTGCCCAGAATGGAAAGGAACGGGGGAACAAGAAGGGAATGTTTATGATCTTGTCAAAACATGGTGTTATTATTCCATAGTGTGCACAAATTATCCAAGGTCACATTGATCTCTTGTGTAGACATGAAGAGGAGTTAGAGTGTTAGAGGTAGGAAAGATATCTCAGTCGGTAGAGATGCCACCATTATGCAAGGGTCGATTGTGAGAGAGTATCTCAATGCCAACCATAATGAGAGGTGAGGAAGGGTAGTAAGAGGCCCATCATAGATGAAGAATAGCTAGGGAAGGCCATATAAAGTCATAAGCAGCCATAACCACTAACCCATATCACCTACAAGCACTATATAAAAGGAGATAGGGAGTTGGTAGAGGGCTAGCTACTAAAAAGTAGTAACTCGACCAACTAAAAGAAGAAAATGACTACTTCTATCCCAATGTGTATCCAAGGAGAAGTGCACAAGCCAAATGGCTAAGGAGACCCATAAGGTTTTAATGATATATGCTATGAGATGGGAAATACCTTGAATGGGGGGCCTAGGGAGGGTGTTCTAATAAGCTTTGAGGCTCACCAAAACACCACAGGCCCAAGTCCAGGCCTACCCTTGAGGGCATGCCACCACTTCTCCCTAAGTAGAGGCCTACCCCCAAGGTAGTTCATTGCTTAGCCTACGAAGAGGCCAAAAAATAGGGAAAATGTAGGAAGAAGGAAATAGGACTCTAAATCTTTAGGTTCATTAGTCATGACCCAAAACATAAAAATGCCAAAGGTGGGGTCATTGTTGGTGAATGAGACCTCTGAACCCAAACAAGTAAGAATATGGTGATGCATAGGATGTGAAGGCATGAGCTTCTTATAATCTCTCCTCTCATTGATCAGGTTGTATGCTAGACCATATATGGAATAACACTCAAGATCAGACTCAACCACTCTAACTATCTTTGTAGGAGATGTATTAAAAGATCCAATACTTTGATGGGAGAAGCACGATGCAAGGGGGAGATCAATGTATGAGAAGACACCTTGGAAGAGGTCTCTAAAAAGATATGGGCTATACTAGCATCATGGGGTAGGATATGGAGTTGTTTGACATGTGCCAAACTCTAAAAGAGTGAATGTTGCATGATACGTAGCTGGATCACAACATTCATCCTTGAGAAAGTGAGACTCAAAAGTATAGGGTGTGTGGGAGTCCATAGAACCCCATGAGGAGACAACTAAAGCCTTACCTGAGGGATTTGTCTTTGCATAAAAAAATGCCCAAGGATATGTGTTAGCTTCCATGGTATGAACCTCACCTTCATGCATGAACTATACCATGTGAAACATTGCCAACACGATGTCTTGCATGGTGGTAGTCCAACGATGGAAAAAAATCATGTTGTATGAAATATCAAGGTCTAACACACAAAACTTGATTTTGACTATCTTAGGGCCAAACTTGACCTAAATCTTCACATTTCCCACTAGCATAATTATTTTTTTGTTGAAATCAACATAATTATGGCAAGAATCAGAGATCTTCTTTTGACTAATCTTGATCTCATTGAGCACATGCAGGGTTATGATATTCAATGTGGCTCCTTCATCAATGATGCACTACTTAACATGATAATCATCAATAAAAGTCTTGATATAGAGAGGGAATTGAGCCCTCTTTTCCAAAATTAAAGCATTTGACAAAAAGGTTAGGTTGAAAAATAATATGGGAGGATGAGGGTGCTCATGTGCATCAAAGTTGAACAACAATTTGATGTCATCACATAGTGAACCCTCACAAGAGAGACCAAGCTCATCAAATATGAGACCCCTTTGCTTAGGGCAAAGGTGAAGAAAGTAATAAATGGAGATCCCAGTTGAGAGGCCCTATAACTCCTCTATGATGGAGTAAGGATGTTGTCTATCTTGGGGAGAGATGTTATGCCTAAAATCAAATCTGACTTTAGGGTTCTCTACCCCCATGGGTTGGACCAGGGGGTCGACACCACTAGTCTTTCCAACAGGGTCAGTGGCCCAATCGGAGTGCATGTTGACAAAGCACTCATACCAAGTAGAGGCTATGTCGATATTAACAATAATCTTGCTACTCTCATGCTTGGATTTTCCTCTCAAGTTAGACTAGGAGGAGTCAAAAGAGGTGGAAGAGAAAGAATGAGAGTGTGGGGCCTTAGCCTTTGATTTTTTATTTTTATCATTCTTCTTCTCCTTATTGTGGTTAGGCAAAGGCTTCTTGAACACATTCAAATTATGGTTGGGTTCCGCAAGATAGGAACTCTGAGATGGAGATGAGGCTTGTGCACCAAAATTTTGGGTGGCACAATTAGTATCATCATGTTCCCTCATTTGATGGAAGTTAAAAAACTTGGCGGGGTCATAAGGAAAAACCATCCATTATTTTGTTGTACTTGATTCAAAATCCTTATTTTTAGCTAGCTTATTACTCAAAACATTTACCTCATGGATGTCCTTATCCTTCTTCTCAGGAGGAGAATCAATGATACCATTACCAGTCACATTGTGGTTATGATTGCATGAAGAGGATGAATTTTGGATAGGGATGGGTTGCATGCCCATGTGAACCTCAAACACTTCAATATTTAGACACTCATTAATAAATTCATCATAAGAGGTAGGTTCACACTTAAGGACCTCAAGGTGAACCTTCTGCCTCATTGCTCATGTGACCATATCATAAAGTTGGTCATCTAAGAACCTAGTACTACACGTATGAACAACCGAATGCCATCTATACACAAAATCAAAGTTTGACTCACCCTTGGCTTGCACCATGGGGTGAGTGATTGGATGCTAAGGTTAAAGGGTTTGGAAATATCAAAATATTGGAGGAAGTCATCTAGAAGGAGATGGAAACTAGAGAGAGAATCTGGAGGTAGATTCTAAAACTAGACAAGAGCTTTTATTCATAGAGAATGAGTGAAGAGCTTCAACATCATGCCTTAATCCTATTCTTAATCTATACACTCCATCATGAATGTCATAATATGCTCCATGGGACTGGAGTCCTACATCCCATTGAAATTAGGTAGTTCAGGAATAGGAGTAGGAAGGGGAATAACATGCACCCAAGAGGATAGGGGATTCTAATGGAGATCCTCATAAGCATGGTTAATAGTGTATACACATAATATTTTCAAAATTTTATCGATTATTGACACTTTTTATCTTGTAGGTGTTACAAGGTGTCACCCTTGGTATCCTTGTGCTATGCAACATAAAGCTCAGGTTCATGAAATGGCTTAACCACCTCCTATGGATTCATTAACTCTATTGGTTGTATTAGGAACTAAAAAATTGATATTTTGGTGTAATGGCAACTATTGGGCCAAAAAATGGTATTAGATCTAAAATTATCAGGTTTAAATCCCTTGCTTGCACTAGGGGGTATTGTTGTAAGGTGCCACCCTTGGTCTCCTTGTGTTGTGCAGTGTAACCGGGTTCATGACATGGCTCAACCACCTCTCATGGATTCATTAACTCTGGCATTTGTATCGGGTACTAATAGGTTGATCCTTTGGTACAATGAAAAATGGTGGGCCAATAATGGGAACCCATTGAGTCTTAATCTCTTTGAGTGTTCACCTTAAAGGGTACATTGAGAAAGGGGTGGGTAGACCATTGGTGCTTTGTAATATTATTTTCCCTTTTACGACTTTCTATATACACACTTGTCTCTTAAAACCATTTACCCTAAGTTTATTATTCTCTATTGTATCCATTCCAAACATTTGTCATGATTTATCCTCCTTACTCTTGCCTTGACCCCCTTTCACTAGTTGACTATAGTAGGTCAACTACGTCAACTATGTATAGTTTTCAACCTCTGATTATTGTATAGCGTCAGTTGGGTCGACCCTATACTATTTAAAGATATTTTTCATTAGGAATTTTTTTATCCCTTTAGCTGACCTCGCTTAGGACTTAGTGATTTATCTCCTAAAAACATACAAGGTCGACTAGGTCAACCCTATATAACTGACATATTTAGAAGGATTTAGGGAAAGATATACCTATATATACAAGTTCATTTCCAATCATTTTTAAAAATATAAGAGAAGAATAATAATTTTGAATAAACATTTATTTATTGACCATTCTACTTGAGGAATAAATCTTAGGGTTTCATACTTTCTTTGGAGATATGGATCTTGTCTTATGGAGAAGTATTTTAGATGTATAGATAGGTTGTGTAACCTAGAGCTAATTTGTATTTGCTATCCTTACATACCTCAATAATCTCTTTTGAATCACTTTGGCCAACGGAGATATTGAGGCTCGATGGGTTCATCTTCAAGGTAAGTATTCCTAACTTTGTTTCTCCTTTGTAAGAGTAGATAGATAATGTGGTTGTGATTTTCTTCCATGCATTAGGATTATGTATATATTAATGTGAGTATTTATATTATATGCATGTTTAGTTTAGTTTGTTTTGTTTCTAACCCCCACTTTATGCCACAAGCTTTATTGTGCACTAGATTATATTTACTTTCTTGTTTATTAGATATAGAGTGAACATTAAACCTATGACTCTTTTAGGGTTGTTGCATGATTGTGTTAGACTATAGGCTTTATAACCCTTCCTATCATGGTGTATTATGATAAGTGATCCCCTAACTAGGTCTAGTGGATCCCCATATTGGTCATGCCCCTAATTAACAAATGTATTCCCAATAAGAAGTGTAGGTATGCTCTATCTTCTCTGAGCCATGATTGATTTATAGATATGATGCATTTTTGGTTGCATACATTTTGGTTAACCTAATGTGAACTAACCCTTATACGATTTGTTTACCTTGTTTCATTTATTTCATTATTTCATCATTATTTTTATCATATATTTTCCATACTAGATCGACTCTATCGACCTAGTATCTAACTTTTATGTACAAGATTTTAGGTACAGGCTACTCGATCGACCTAGTTGACCTAGTATAGGTTTTTAGCTTTTCAAACATCCAGTTGAGACTACTAGGTTGACCTAGTTGACCCTATACATTTTAAGAAATCAACAATAAGTTTTGATAAAGCTTGATTGACCCAATTGACCCAATTAGAAAAAATTCCAAACATATATAAAGGTTCTTGAACATCATTATTCATTCTCTACATCTCTAATCCACCAAGGTTCCTTTCTATCTATCTATCTCTTTCTTTACAATGTTTCCTTTCATAGTTTGTATTATTTAAAAATTTGCCTACATAGTCAACTTGATGTTAAGCATGGGATATACTGAGAGGGGGGTGAATCATTATATCATATATCTTATAAAACTTTCCTTTAACCAAATTATACTTAATCAAACATTCAATATATGCAATAAAACTCAAACAATAAACACCACACAAGATAGAGAGAGACACCAGATATAACGTGGAAACCCAATGTGGGAAAAACCATAGAGAACAATCTCAAGTATATTAATGAGCACAAACCCAAACAATATTCGCAAGCCAAACTTGCAAGAGCACCATACCCCTTTGTCGAGCACCAACCCAGCTACTATTTGTGAGCACCAACCCACAAGAGCACCACACCCCTTTACCGAGCACCAACCCAACTACTATTCATGAGCACCAACCCACAAGAGCACCAAACCCTTTGCCAAGCACCAACTCAGCAACAATTCATGAGCACCAACCTACAGGAGCACCAACCCCTTTGTGTATACCACACACCTATCTCTCAATGTTGCTATCTCAACAAATGATAGTTCAATACAACATCTCTTTCCTCTCTCTCACCTTTTCTCTTCTAAGCTAGATATAACAAATACAAATCATATTCATCTCTCACAATTGCTCTTCTAAGCTAGATATTACAATATCAAATCAACCTCTATCTCCTATATTTACAAATGGCTTCTCAAGCCTTTATTTATAGCTTTCCAAATGACCTTTGGCCTTCCCCCTTTGTGACCCTTCAATCCTCATGGAAAATGGCACCAAACTTGTATGACCCTTCATATTCAAGCCTTTGAAAATTCATGTGGTGACCCTTCATGATAAAAAATGTTCTTCCCTCTTTTGTCCTCATCTTGGTGACTTTTCGTATTCCTTAAAGTGTCCCTTCATGAGAAATTGCACCCTTCCTCTTTTGTCTTCACTTGGTGACTCTTGGAATTCCCCAAGATGACTCTTCATGGGAAAATGTGTCCCATCCTTATTTTGTCTTTATCCCATGGCTCTTTGACTTCTCCATGGTCCCTTATTTTGTCTCATATGCAACCAAAAATATATTCGTTAATATTAAATAAATATTAACTCATATTAGCCAAAATATATTTATTACAAACAACATTAAATGCAATGGGGCCTTTATCACCAATAATGCTAGACCTTTGACATCAATGACAATATTTCCAACAATCTCCCCCTTTGTCATTGATGGCAACCTCAATCCTGAAACTGCCACATCCTATCACCTACACATATTGTCATCTGAAAATATACAGTAACTCCCCCTTACTATAGTAACCTATACTTGTTCCTTATACCTATTTTCTGCACTTGTACCTATTATTCTCCCCCTTTGACATCAATGGAAAAGGGCCTACTTGGAGCTAACACTTAGCTCCCCCTCAATTGATGTTGAACATTAATGGTAGGAAGTAATAGAAATTACTCCCAACTCCTCTCACCGATCTTTGAATGTATCATTTGATCGTGCCTTTGAGAAGATATCTGACAAAACATATACATTATTCCCTATCCTTTGAGCATCTTCAATCAACTCATTTGAATCTTTTCTTCTAATCTCACAACCTTCTGCATGAAACCTTAATGTGTATCCTTGATCACATATTTGACTAACACTCAACAGATTATGCTTAAGACCTTTTACATATAAAACATTCTTAGTCTTAGTTCTACCATAATCCAAACTTAAAGTACCTTTTCTGGCTATCCTGCAAGTGGTTTTATCTTTGAATCTCACTTTACCACCATTGATATTCTTTAGAGTTGTGAACTTACTTTTATCACCTATCATATGCCTCGAACATCTGCTATCAATTAACCATGGCTGATCTTTACCTCTTACATGCAGAGCTGTCTGAACCATCATAGAATCTTTAGGTTGTTTCTTCTACCATGAACATGTCTGAGCCTTCTTTTTGATGAATGGAGCTTTGAAACTCTGATCCTTCTTGACTGACTTGAACACGCTTCTACAATATCGAGTTATGTGTCCAAAGTTGTTACACTTGTAACATACTATGGTCTCTTCATCAAAGCTTGATAGAGGAGCAAAAGAGTTGTGGCTTTTGCTTGACTCTCCTTGAATTTCCTTCTCCTTATTTTTGAAATTGTTAGCTCTTTTTCTACATTCTAATTTCTTGTGACCATATCCATTACAATAAAAATTATAGCCATAAAAATAAGACCTGTCTGTATATCTCTGACCTGATTGTCTTTTGTAGCTTTGTTCTTTCCAGCCTTCTCTGTTTGAAATGTCCTCTGTATTTTTCACTTCTCCCCTTTTTATTTCCTCTTTTGTAAGAGATTCAACATAGGTCTTTTCATTTCAAATCCAATCCCTATCTTATCTGAATTTACTTTTTGACTTTCCAATATCTTATTCAGCATGTTAGTGCTATCTTCAAATTTTGAATCACTGACTACTTTATCACTGTCTACTTTCTTAATATCTTCTTTTAAAGAGGCAATTTCAATAATATACCTTTGACATTATTTTATTGCTATTTCCAATTGTGTTGTGAGGTCTTCTTCATTCTTCTTGGCTTCTTCAAAGTGTGCTTGTAGATCTTCAATCATTTCCTTTGGCTCTTGTTCATTTTTCTCGATCTAGCGCTTTAATTTTTGATTCTTCTTCTGAACAACTTCTAACTCTTCTAAGGCACAAATGAGATCTCCTTCCATATTCACTTTAGCTTCCTCCTCTTCTTCTTCTTGATCATCTTCATGTATGGCCATGAATAGAGTCTCTTCTTCTTCTGAATTGCTGACTCCACTATCTTCGCCTGAGCTAGGATCCTTAGAATATAGGCTCTTCTTCTCGAATCCCTTCTTAGATTTGCCTTTGAAATTATTCTTGTATGTAGGCTTTTATTCTTCATCATCATTAACCTTATCTGGGCATCTAGCTAAAAAATGTCCAATCTTTCAACAATTAAAACATTTAAAAGGTAATTTTCCTTGATATTTACCTATTCCTCTTTTCGGCTTGAGAATGAAAAGTGATCCATTGTCATCTTCATCATCACTAGAACTATCACTTGATTCTTGAATCTTAGCTTTCTCCTTCTTTGATGTCTTGAATGCTGCTTCTCTCTTTGAGGGTTTATCTTGTTCTATCCGCATCTCATATGTCATGAGAATACCATGAAGCTCATCCATCTTTAGCTTGGCTAAATTATTCATCTCCTCGATAGCCAAAACCTTTTCATCATATCTCATTGGTAGAGATCTCAAAACCTTTTGCACCACCGTTGACTCATCCAACGTTTCTCCAAGACCTTGAATTTGATTTACTATCTAATCAACTCATAAAAGATAACTTTCTATATCTTCTTCTTCTTCCATCTTCAAACTTTCAAACTGCCTTCTAAAAGTCTGAAGCTTAGCTTGCTGAACCTTTCCATCACCTTTGTAAATATTCTCAAGTTTTTCCCAAGTTTCATGAGCAGATTTACATTACATAACTTTAAAAAAATTAGATTCACATAAACCACATAAAATAGCATTTAAAGCTTTAGCATTACATTCACTTGCCTTCTTTTCTGCTGGAGTAATTGCAAATGTCTGTGGCTCTTCATATTCCTCCACCACTGCTTTCCATATGTCGAATCCAAGGGCCAACAAATAAACCTTCATTCTTATGCTCCAAAAATCATAATTATTCCCATCAAACAAAGGTGCCTTATTTGTAGAAAATCCTTCTTGTGACCCAGCAAACGTGCTTTCCCGATCTACCTTCAAGCTGTAAAAATTTTCAACAATGAACCTGCTCTGATACCAATTGTTAAGCACAGGATATACTGAGAGGGGAGGTGAATTAGTATATCATATATCTTATAAAACTTTCCTTTAACCAAATTCCACTTAATCAAACATTCAAGATATGCAATAAAACTCAAACAATAAACACCACACAAGATAGAGAGAGACACCAAATATAACGTGGAAACCCAATGTAGGAAAAATCATGAAGAACAATCTCAAGTATATGAACGAGCACCAACCCAAAAAATATTCACAAGCCAAACTTTCAAGAGCACCATACCCCTTTGTCGAGCACCAACCCAACTACTATTCATGAGCACCAATCCACAGGAGCACCAATCCCTTTATCGAGCACTAACTTAGCAACAATTCGTGAGCACCAACCCATAGGAGCACCAACCCCTTTGTGTATACCACACACCTATCTCTCAATGTTGTTATCTCAACAAATGATAGTTCAATACAACATCTCTTTCCTCTCTCTCACCTTTGCTCTTTTAAGCTAGATATAACAAATACAAATCATATTCATCTCTCACACTTTCTCTTCTAAGCTAGATATTACAATATCAAATCAACCTCTATCTCCCATATTTACAAATGGCTTCTCAAGCCTTTATTTATAGCTTTCCAAATGACCTTTGGCCTTCCCCCTTTATGACCCTTCAATCCTCATGGAAAACAGTGCCAAACTTGTATGACCCTTTATATTCAAGCCTTTGAAAAGTCATGTGGTGACCCTTCATGATAAAAAACGTCCTTCCTCTTTTGTCCTCATCTTGGTGACTTTTTGTATTCCTTAAAGTGTCCCTTCATGAGAAATTGCACCCTTCCTCTTTTGTCTTCACTTGGTGACTCTTGGAATTCCCCAAGATGAATCTTCATGGGAAAATGCATCCCATCCTTCTTTTGTATTTATCCCGTGGCTCTTTGACTTCTCCATGGGCCCTTCTTTTGTCTCATATGCAACCAAAAATATATTCATTGATATTAAATAAATATTAACTCATATTAGCCAAGATATATTTATTACAAACAACATTAAATGCAATGGGGCCTTTATCACCAATAATGCTAGACCTTTGACATCAATGACAATATTTCCAACACTTGATTGACCTTATCGACCTAGTTTTGTGTTCTGTGTGCTGTCTAGATAATTAGGCTGACTCTACAAACCCTTTTCATTTTCAGACCTTGCTTTTGTAGTATAGGATCGACCCTGTCGACCTTGTTTTATATTTTTTGCATACACTATTGACTATAAACATTGTACCTTGTTTAAATTTTGGAATTAACCTTATATGCTAGTAATTAGTTCACACTTTATTTTCTTGTTGCTTGCATGCTTAAAATTGATCACGTAGCTTAATTAGGAGGTTTTAAATTAATCATTTAGTTTCACTATTTTATATTTTATGCACACATGGCCAAATCACAAAATCTAAACAAACATTTTAACATTTGTCTACCCAAGGCCAACCTACTTGGATTTTATGACGAAGAGGGAAGCTAATTTGATATTCTGGTCAAGTATAAAATATGGTTAATGGGATATTATAGCTAATCACTTGACACTCTTATCACTTCAATGTGTGAAGTGAGGGGGTAGGCCCTAATACTAAGCCTATATTATTTCCACTATAGTACCTTTCAACCCAAACTACTTGAAACCATCCTTAAATTGCCATTCTAGTTCCTTGCTTATAGCCAACTTCCCATCACATTTAAAATCATATCTTAATAATATGATAAATACATAGGTTGACTAATTAGTTAGCTATGTACTTTACAAGTTGATTGCTTACTCTTTGCTCAATTGTATTTTGTATTACAAAAACTTGCATTAGCTAGTGTTGGTACAAGGTTTTATGGTGTGTGCTTCAATTAGATTAGTCAACGTTAATCTAATTGACTATTTGTTTCCTTTCAGCTATTTATTTTCAAATTGCTTGCAAAAGTTATCTTGTTTAGTCCAAAAATCTATTATAGGTTTATTAATTTTCCTTCTCTATTGTACTGGGTCAACCTAGTCAACCCTATACCTTTTTCTAGCCTATGTTCACTATACTAGATCAACCTAGTCGACCTTGTACTATTTATAGACCCTATTTTCTCTTTTTCTAGCCACTATTTACTTTACTAGATTGACTTAGTTGACCCTGTATTATTTATAAACCTTCTTTTTGTGCTAGGTTGACCCAATCAAACCTGTATTATTTTTGTCATTTCCTATTTTCTTGCTTTCTAATCTCTCTTTCTTGCCCTTCATCATGGAATTTCTACTTGATGACAATACTAAGTTAAATTTAATAGACATGATGAATTTTACCATCCCTCATAGGGACTCCCATAGAAAAATTAGGGCTCCTCTCTTAGATACTAGTAATGTTCATATTGCCACTCACACAATGAACTATGGGATCCCTCCTAATATTTCTTTGCAGCATAATTCTCTTTTCTCACTAGAAGACCAACCCGAATTAGAGTATACCCATGAAATGATCTTATTTATCTTTGAATTTCCTCAAAATCAAGGCAAAGATCCTTCTACCATTTGCAATCTTATGATTAGTGTTCAAGTTGAAAAACCTCACTCACCTACTCTTACATTCTCAATTGGATTTGGGGGTACCACTTTCTTTGAATATTAGCCTCTTTCTTTGATTATGACCCCTTCTCATACCATGACCCCTTCTCATAACATAAGTTATTATTATATAAATTCTTCCACCTCCATGCCTAGTATATCCACTAACGTGGAAGGTTCTACATCTAGTGGGTATCTCATAAGATCTACTATCTTTAATCCTTCCACTAGTTCATCATTTTCTACCCAAGGTAATCATGCTACTAGTGCTTCTTCTTCTCAACAATTCACTAGTCCATCTTTTGCTACACAAGAAAATTTTTCCACTAGTGCCTCACATTCTCATAATTCCTCTCAAGCTCCTATCAAAACCAATAGTGGTACCCAAGCCACTAATACCAACTCTAATGCTTCTAAAAATGCTAATGAAACACATCAACTATTGTTACAACCACTCAATCAAATGAATACCTTTCAAGCTCATAACACAAACCAAATGATGAGAATGCAAAAACACCTTCTCAATCTTCAATATCATCCTTAACCAATGGTTTGGGGCACATATAAATAGAATTTTCCTCCTCCTCTTCGATATTCTAAAAACAATCTCATTCCTCAACCTCCTTTGATCAACAAAACCATTAATCATCTCCAAAATTAACCTCTCACTACTCAAATTTCTAATATTGATATATGAGATATCACACCTACAATTTATTATAATGGTTTAACCGAACCCACCCTTAATCTTAAAAAAATTAGAAATATTTATAAGGATTGGGTCAAATTAAACACCTTCACTGCTACTAAACTCTTACATAAAAATCTCACAGGTGATGCCTTGGATTGGTACAACCAACTTAGAACTCATTCCATTACTAGTTTGGAAGATTTAGTGAATGCTTTTTCAAGAATTCCAAACTAGTGATCTTCCTAAAAACACTTTGGCCCACTTCATAAATTGCAAACAACTTGAAAATGAAACTTCTCAAGCCTTTTGTTAAAAGGTGGAAAACTTTGTCAAAAAAATGTGAACATAACATGGTTGATGATAATATTTTCCATCTCTTTACCAATGCCCTTTTTCCTAAAGTTTAATATCAGGTCCATACTCTCTCTCCATGTACATTAGAGAAGGATATTGACCAATCTAAACAAAAATATTTCCTTATGCATCAATTAGAGCCACCTCAACCTTATGCGGGTTTTCGTCTCTTAAGAACAAAAATCACAATGTTACCAATGATGGTGTTACATATTATTATGACACCATTTACAATGTTCAAGCTATCGTTCCTACCCCTTCATTGAAACTACCTCCTTCTAAAAAATATACCAATCCTCACTTATCATCACCAAACAACATTAATATTCATAAACCTCTATCATTAGCTAAATTGATTAAGTATCTACTTAGGCCTCTTCCAAGAGATCTTGACCCTACCCATCTTATGAAATCCTGGTATGATCCTAACAAGTTTTGTTAGTTTCGTGCTATTTTAGGTCATTCTCATGAGACTTGTATACACCTTCATAATTTATATATGAATTTATTTTGGGTCCTAATTTTTATCATGATTCTATCATTTGAAAATGACAACAAGCTTATGAAATTTCTATCAAGGACTATAAATCACATGATAAAAATCAAGCCTTGAACTAAGCTAATTCTCATTTGGCTATTTACAAATACCCTCTTCCTAATCATTAAACTATTCAAGACAATCAAGACAAAGCCACCCCTTCCACCAATAATGTAGAAAGTCTTGTTGAACTTACTTTGGAAGAGAATGTGGTTAACATGACTAATATGCAAAGGGTATTTATTTTATTAATTCTCAACCTATCTACACTCCTCCTTCATCTTGAACTTATCATGTTATCAAAGATTCTTCTCCAAATCATTTAAATGAGTTGGGGTAAGATGACCTTATTACTTTTGATGATTCAATTTTCAATTATCCCTTGGATAACACTTCCTTTTCTATTTCTACCACTCTTCTGTCATCTTATAACACTAATGATAATCACACTTCTATTAATACTTATTTTACCAATTCTCCAAATCAAATTGAACCAACTACTTCATCATCACAACATAATTTACAACCTTGTTCTAGACCTTCTTCTTTTTATCAACATAAATTCCAATGCACTTCAGCTCCTCCTTCAAAGGACCTTTTTAATCATTATGCACCTCTATCTAACAACCTTCTTATGGGTTATGATGAGTTGGATCCCATCACATAACTCACTAATCTCCCATCCTAGATTTCATTTATTGAGCTTATGAGGACTTCTCCACATCATAGAAACCATCTTATGCAACTATTATTTGAGATGAATGTCCCTTATCCTCCCCTAGTAGGATGGGAGGCAACCTTATCTGGATCTAAGGATAGTATATTAAAGCAATGTGAAGAGATGTCTATCAATGTTGATGAAACTATAAACACTTTTCTTTCCTTAAAATTTCCTTTAGCTTCTATGATTCCTGACGAGATTTCTATTCATGTAGATGAGCCTCCCTTATTCATTAGTGTTTAAATAGGTGACATTCAAGTTAAGTGGGCATTGATTGATGAGGGTTTTATCACTTGCATTACCTCTCTTGACTTTATTAAGACCCTTATATATTCATAATATAATCCCAAGTCTACATGTAGCACCTACCAAAGATATGATAGAAGGAAAATACCTCCTCTAGGTTGTGTGTGGATTCCCATTACCATCCCACCTATCGCCATTTGTGTGAAGGTGATGATATTTAATTTTCCCCTTTCTTATAAAATCTTTCTTGGTAGGCCATGGACTCATCATATGAGAGTTTTTGCTTCTTCCACCTACCAATTCATTAAATTCCCTCATAATGAATCCATTTATAGGATTCAAGGTGACACTAACCCTTACAATTTTGAACAATTCCAAGGCCGTTGTGTCTTCAATATTCCTTCTCTTGAACCTTTTCCTAACATTCCATTATGTGAGTCTCAACATCCTAAATTTCCCATTAATTCAGCCTAAGGTTGTAATGGACATCCTGAACTCATTGGGAACATTCCTCCTAACCTCTTATAATTTGATGATGATGAGCCTGATGAGTTTAACCTAAAAATTAAAAATTTTGATCTCTTGCCTCACCTCATCTCGTAACTTCTTACTTCTATGCAACCTCATTCTCACAAGCCTCTTTGTGATGATATTCCCATAGTCTTAACTAAGACTTGACATTCTATTCATCACACTTACTCAGATGATAAGGTCATCCCTACTTGTGTCATTGGCCTTCATACCCCAGATTATGATTATGGTTATTCCTCAGATGATCCATTCTTAGGTAGTCTTGTATAGGCCCATGATGTCAAGGTTGTATGTTATTATTCTTCTTTACTTGAGTCTTTTCATGTATCTTCCCATCTTCTTTCATTTACAATTCATAATTTTAGTATTTTTCCTCTTTATCATAGGGTAGAGATGGCACCAACACCTTTAATTTTTTAGGAGCCTCATAGGAGTATGATCATAGATCATGCTATGATCAGGCCTTACCATTTTTGTAGGTACCTTAATCACCATAATTGGTTTACTCCTAAAATTAGTGTGACCCTCCTTAGACCATCTATAGATCCTGCTCCTCCATTAGTAGAGCCCTTATCAGAGCCCATTCTTGCTCCCACTATAGTGGAGCCCATTCTTACTCTTTCTATAGTTTTGCTTGTTCTTACTCCTACTGTTACTGAGCCTACCCCTATATTTAATCCCCTTGCTCCTTCTATTGATCCTAGCTCCATTCTTCCTCCATCACCACATTCTCTCGGTGATGGTTTTCTTCCCTTGTCTAAGATGGCTCTGTTTCCCACCAAATGGGCTGATGAGTCCTTTTTAGCTTCTTCCACTCCTATTATACCTCCTATGATTACTTCTCCTAAGACCACTCACAAGCATATCTATTACTTCCATAGGACATATAATCATTCTTCTACCCATTATTACAAGTTATGATAGTATATTGATACTTTAAATCCTTCTTCTCTTTCCTTAGATAAAGCCATGCCCCCCTCAAAGGTTATACCTAAATATATACCTAAGTATGGTGAGGTGTATGCCTATGGTACCAATGTGGCACCCATCACATCGATCGTTAACATAGCCTTCAACAACACCTTAAAGATAAACTTGTAATTATTCTTGGACCTTGTTTTATTACTCCCATATGTCTTTCTTGAAAAAAGGCTCCTCCTTCTCCCATAGCTCCACCTCCAGTGGTTCCATCCCATCTTGTGGTCCCTTCATCACCCTTTGTGTCTCCACCCATGATCCCTTCACTTGTGGACCTTCTCTCACTTATGGATCCTTCTCCATCATTGATTCTTGTATCTCCCATAGATCCCACTCCCATGCATTCTCCCAAGCATCCCTTGCTTGATTTTCCTTAGCATGATCCATTGAGTATTCCTATTTTTTTAGTTGAGGAGATTAGAATAGAAGCCTTTTCCAAGTTTTCACTAAAGTTTAACGAGACATTAACAACAATTCATATCCAAATTTATAGAGACTTATTTGATGTCTTAGGCACATGCATGGTGCCTTTCCATTTGGTTGGATGTGTGCTCCAATTTTATTTTTATCTATATGTTATATCATTTGACACTGTGTCAAATTCATATTTTTCTTATATGGTGATTTTTTAATTTTTGTACTATATCTTTCCTATATTATCATTTATCTTTGTGTATGATTGTCTTTATTTATCATTGCTTTCTCTTTATTTATTGAGTTTTTTTCTAAAAAATCTCTTCTTGTGCCTTCATGATTGTTTTATTTCTTATATCTATTTTTCACACATAATTATCATTGTGACTTGGTTATACAAACCCTATTCCCTTTAGTCCTTATCTTCTATTACCATGTGATGAGTTATAAAATAATGTATCTCATTATATTTTCCTTTCATCAATCCACTTTTGGATCTCATTTTTCCCTTATTCCTTTTTCACAAACTAAGCATATATATGGTTGAGATGTGAGATCACATGCTAGTTCATTATTAAGCCTAAGGGTCATAATTGGTCTTTGTCTTTGGTTACTTAGCTTCCTTTAGCCTTAGCCTAAAGATCATTCATGTGTATCACTACATCTCTCATGATTGGTCATTCTAAATTCATATGGAGGAGGAATCTTAAAAAGCCATAAAAAGATAAAATCCAAATCATTTTACAAAAGGCAATGATATAAAAGGCA
The DNA here is from genome assembly GCA_037957365.1 of Torreya grandis. Classification (NCBI taxonomy): domain Eukaryota; kingdom Viridiplantae; phylum Streptophyta; class Pinopsida; order Cupressales; family Taxaceae; genus Torreya; species Torreya grandis. The sequence goes on along the minus strand of JARHVA010000393.1, from coordinate 2,862,915 downwards.
AAAATATTCTTAAAAATCAAATCACACTAAAAGATGTCATTCAACACACATATACTTATTTTAGTCAAATATCAAACTCCAAAGTTGGCCTCATGGTAGAGCCAAGGTCCTTTGGGGTGAAGTAGGCTAATGAATTAGAAAAGGAGAATAAAAAAAATCTTTTAGTGCTACCTAATTTCTCACACAAGTATGCAATCTTTGCAAAAAATTGATGTCTCTGTAAGGGATCCTAAGGAATGGGGAACATGTTGTGGGAAGGTAGGTCCATTTTAACTTTTATTGTACCAATATACCTTCATGAGTTGATATTAGTATCATGATTATTTTTGTACAAAGATTTATGTCTATAGAAAATAATTTTCCTTTGTACATTGATGGTCACTAGTCACTTAGTGTCTTATCATGTCCTTAGTATGCCTCTTGTATCCTAAGGTATTCTCATAAGATGCCTAAGTCTTGATTTCTACACTCCCTTTTTCATTACCAATATCCCTTATATTTCCTCTTGAAAAATATTTTTTTGTCTACTGATCACTCCCCTTGGGATTTCATTTATGAGTTGCATTATAAGATTGTGGATAGGACCTGACATTCCTCACAAATCACCACCTTTTTTGTTCCTCTTACCCACATCCTTTGTTGCTTGATTTTACCAAAATTTTCCACCCTAGTGGTGTTCTCTTTGTGAGTGGCAGTGTAAGACCGTGGATAGGACCCGACATTCCTCACAAAATTTTCCAATAATACAAGTCACAAACAAAATTATATGTGCCAAATATGAGATAAGATGTGATTGATTATGAAGTTATACATCATTAACATGCTTCCCAGCTTGATTTAGTGTGTCTTATTCTTACTTAATTTCTCTTTCAATTTTATCTTTGTATTGTCCAAGTGCATGTAAGAACACAACCATTTCTTGAATTTTTCATACTTACCAGCTTGAATTAGTGTGATAAATTTAAGACCGATCTTTGGCCAATTTTATTTTTCTCTTATACTTCCCATCATGATTTAGTATAATTTATTGACCTATTTAATTTATTTTTATACCATTTTTTCCCTTTTACATACATTCCATTTTATTTCATTGTTTTCATACTTTCCATTGTGATTTAGTATGATTTTACTTATTTTAATTTGGTGCAAAAATATTTCACTTTGGTTTAAGAACAAATTCCTTTTTGCCATCCTATTTTACCATCCCTTGGTTCTTTATACTTAGTCATTTTATTGTTATTACACATTTACCAACTTGAAATAGTGTGTGATACATCATTTTTTATTGATAATATTTTACCAAGTCCTTTTTGCCTGATTATTTTTAACCATGCATGTGTTTTACATAATTCTAGAAAAGAAACCACATCTCATATAATTCCTATAGCATATACAAAAAATAGCTAACTACATGTGCTATAAAGAAATATATCCAAAGCATCTATGATCATAGCCATAATGATGACAACATACACAATCAAAATTAATATGCCAAAATGATATATATATATATATATATATATATATATATATATAAGGAAATGTGGCTAGGCCATGATATAGATAAGATGGAGCCTAGCCATAGAGCTAGAGAATTGTATATATGGTTGTACTTATTGTATCAATACTCATTATATATATATATATATATATATATATATATATATATATATATATATATATATATATATATATATATATATATATATAATGAGTATTGATACAATAAGTACAACCATATATACAATGCTCTAGCTCTATGGCTAGGCTCCATCTTATCTATATCATGGCCTAGCCACATTTCCTACTGAGGCCTCAGCCTGACTCTTTCAAATAGTATGTTGTAAGGAGGCTATCTGAGATATCAATCCCTCTACCTATCCTTATAGGTGCACTACCTACACCAACTAGGTCTAGGTCATTATATGTACCTATGTCATCTGCATCACTATAGATAGATGCACAACTCTCTACTCTACCAAGGCTTTCCATGCCTATATCTCACTTGCACCCATCTATGTTGGTGGTTGCATCCTCTCATATCTACCTCATTTCCTCCCTTGCTAATCTAAACCAGCTCACCTGAGCTAGGGTAGATGGTACATTGGGGTCCTATAATGTCGTAAGGTCATATGTCTATAGAGTCTCATCTAAGATGTCATGGAGTGATCCCCACATAAGGGACCCCCATATATCCTTCTCATCCTCAAATAAGTCTATAAAACCACACCAAATAGATATTAAATCATTGTTATATCTCATAATATCTATCTACCTCTAGTCTCTATTTCAAAATAAAAAATTAAACAATAATTTAATTATTTTTATTAACTATTTGTGTCTTATCCACTATGGTTTTTCCATCCATGTGACCACCTAACATAGTCTCTCCATCTATGTGACCACCTAGCATAGTCTTTCCATCCATGTGGCCTCCTAACACCTCCTTTATAGGTCACCTCCCTAGCTCAAATATGGCTATCATGGCTCGCATCTACCTTAGCCTACACTTGAGTGGCCTATCTATCATACATCTCTCCTCTAGATCACCTACTGGGTCATCAAGGATGGTGATAGTCTCCACTCTCTCCTGCTCCTCATGCCTCCATCTACGTCATGTCTTAGATGGTCATTGCTCATCTTATTATGGATTTGATGGTGGTGTCTCTAATGCCACTAAATCTACATCCCTCTCCTCTTGCTCTACTCCATGTCATGTTCATATAGTTTATAGTCTCTCATGATGTGCTCTAAGCATCAGCCTCATCACTGGTGGCCCCAGTCCACTCCTCCCCCATAGATCTCTCACATGTTGAGCCCACTACTTGGGCATCAATATCAGTGCTACTAGATGAGGTAAGCCCATATATCTTGGTACCCATACCACCAAATATAGTGTCTTACCACCTCTATCCTCATTGTAGTTGGTACAACTGTGTCCTAGCTCGGCCATGTAGTCACTATGTGCCCATATGGCTACCCCACTATGTCTATGCATGTGGGGCAAAACCTATGCTACCTGGTCCTCTCTCTATCTCTACACTTGAGGTAACCTATCATTTACATGGGGTAACCTAACTTGATCATATATCCAAGCCATCAGTAATATGATCAATCCTATCAACTTCTACCCTTTGACCAACACCTCATATATATCATGTATGAGTTGGACCTAGATAACAAAGTTAAGATAATAAAGTACACCCTCCTCTAGGATCATCTTACTCAAGGATACCATGAATAGTGGTACCTTACCATTTAAATTATGACATAACACTCGATGTGTCACAAGTCCTATGACATCTTTCTAGATATCCAAAATCTATGATGCATATACATAAAAAATACTAACTCTCCTATCTGATAATATCATATCTGAACCTATAACCCACATGGCTAAGGTTCTCCTCTCCTCCAGGCTATCTAGTATGCCTGTAGTCATTGGTGCTACTACTACTGGTATCCCTAGGATAACATGCACATCCTCTAGAGTGATAACTACCTCTACCACATCCCCATCCACCTCCCATTTGAAGGTGTTAGTCAATCATTCCTAGCATCCTAAAAACATGACTAATAGATCTACATTTAGGGGAATCTTGCACATGTCATCTATCCCTCCTAGGCATAAAATTACTATCTTAGCTCTATCTCCTATGGCCAGATGCTCCAGTAGATCTAGTAGCTAAGACATGTCTACCAATCTCTAGAACCTGGGTCATCCATACAAACAAGAAAAAACAAAATATGTATTAGATATTTCATGTCATGTATAGTCAAAATACATTTTTTTTACAATTTTAATAAAAAATAAGCCTAAATTGCTTTAATTCATTCATTTTTACCTATTTTTAGCCTATTCAGTCCTTTTTTCCCTTGGTCATTTTGGGCCATTCTAGCCTTCTTTTGGCCTTTTGCACGCATTTTTGTACCATTTTAGTTCTTTGGTCAACTTAGTTTGACCAAAATTTCCCTATTTTTGACTTGGTTGACTTAAAAATCTAAGCCAACCCTCTTCTTTTTGATGTAATTATCTAAGATCCAGCTGATATAATCGAACACATGAACTACAAATGCAAAGTAAATAGAAGTAGAACTCTGTTGTTGAGATTGAAATCAAAATAGAGTAGAATTATAATAATATTGCATTCATAACTCATTAAAAAATAGCTTAGATGAGAGGCATATTTATATGTACAATAGAGGCATAGAGCCAAGACATTTGACAATGTGACCACAAGACTTTTGCCAAATGGTTGATGTGCTCCATATGTCAATATTGGTGGGTAAGAGTATCTTTACCTACCAATTTGACTATAATTTTTCCATGTGCATGTGCACATTAATTACCTCATTTATAACACCTACGTGACCTCAAAATAACACGTAATCAAGCTAAATACAAGTGTAGGAATAATCCATAATAATAAATACAAGGAAAATAATATCCTACACTAACACCCCCCTTAAGCATAGCTTAGGTGGGCAAAAAAAATTGGGTCCCAACAACATGGCCTGATGAGGTACCCAAGTACAATGCAACTCTCACAAAGTAGAGGAAAAGGAGAAAACCCATAGGAAAAAACTCTTCACCAAAAGAGAGAAACTAAGAAGAGGACTAGAAGTCACCCCCTAAAGATGATGCTAATGTAGCTTGTACCCCAAAAAGAGAAATGCAAGTGAATATACTTACTCTTAGTGAAGGGTTTGGTGAAGATATCAACTATCTGCTCTATAGTCTAGAAAAATTTGAGATCAATGACTTGTCCATGAATGAGCTCCCAAATCAAGTGCATATGAATCTTGATATGCTTGGTTCATTGATGTTGGACCAAATTCTTGTAGATCTGAATGGTGCTTTGGTTATCACAAAAGATGATTTGGGTCACTTAAGCTACATACCAAACTCAGTAAGAATTCCCTGAAGCCAAATAACTTTAGTATTAGTATTGATAGCCCCTCTATATTCAACCTTAGTAGATAATAAAATAATAACATTCTGCTTCTTGTTAGACCAACTAATTAGTCCTGAACCAAGTGAGAAACTATATCCTGAAGTGGACTTGTAATGTTGAATATTGCCAGCCCAGTCTAAATTTGTGTATCCAATCAAGTCAATATCAATGCCTACTCCATAGTGAATCCCAAAATTGTGAGTACCCTAAATGTAGTGGAAAATCCATTTGGCTACTTTCCAATGTAGCTCATGTAGTGTCTTCATAAACCTAGAGACCATGCCCACTACATATGAAATATCAAGTCTAGTGTGAGTCAGATAGATGAGGATACCAACTAGTTGTCAATACAAGGTAGCATCAACCAATAGAGAGTAACACTTAGCCTCAAGTTTGACTCCAAAAAGAAAGGGAGTTGGAACTGGCTTAAAAGTACCCATGTGAAGCTGTGTGAGCAAATCAAGAGCATACTTAGATTGTGTAATGGTAATACCTAAGTTAGATTGTGAAATCTCAATACCAAGAAAGTAATGAAATAAACCCAAGTCAATCATAGAGAATCTATCATGCAAAGCAATTTTCACTACTGTAATAGATGATGAATAACTCCCTGTGATCAACAGGTCATCTCCATATAGAACTAGAATCAAGAGTGAATTATCTTGCCACAAAATTTAGACATTCAGAGCATAATTGCATCTAGTGAACCCAACTGTGAGAATAAATGAATCCATCTTGGCATACCAAGCCTTGGGGGCCTATTTGAGGCTAGAGATAGATTTTCAAAGTTTACAAACTAAGGAAGAATATTACACAAAACCTTGTGGTTGTTCTATAGATATCTCCTCCTCAAGGTCACCATGAAGAAAGGCACTCTTCACATCCATTTAATGAACATCCTAATGATAAGGTATGGCAATGGAAAGAGTGAGTTGAATAGAGTTCATTTTAGTGACTAGAGCAAATGTTTTAGTATAGTCTATGCTAGGAACTTGTGAAAATGCTTTTGATACTAATCATGCTTTGAACTTATCCACTAACCCATTTTATACAAATTTAGTTTGATAGATCCACCTACATCGAACAAGTTTCTTTCCCTTAGGAAGGGGTACTAGATCCCAAGTGTGGTTCCTAATTAAGGAACTATACTCTTCATGCATAGCTGTATTCCACTCAAAAATTATAGATGCTTCATGAAATGATTATGGATCAGAAGCATAAGAAATGAAAACATGTGGAACACCCTAAAATTGTGAATGAGTCCATCTGACATCTGATGGATTCCCAACCCAATCACTTGCACTCTGTAGAGTTTGTCTAGCCTAAATAGGACCTAAAATTAGAGAATCAGGGGGAGATTATTCAACTTAAATTTTTTTATTGTGAATAGAATGAGGTGAATCTCTATCACTATCCTCATCATCTAAACTCGAAGAAGAATCTTCATCAACAGGTATCTGATCTGGATGATCTAAATCATCTGAATTGTCATCATATCCTAGAGAGTCTAAAGAGGAGGGAGAAGTGTCATGTGTGGAGTCTGATGGACCCTATTAAAAGTTCACACTCCTCTCAATGAACAACTCATGTGTGGTAGGATGAAGAAGCCTATATCCCTTAACACCTTCTGCATACCCAACAAATATTTAAGTCCCACTCTGACATTCCATGGTCCTACATTTCTTCTTAGGAATGCAGGCCATAACTAGATATCCAAATACCCTAAAGTGCTTAACTTGAGGATTTTGATTTATCCAAGCTTTAAAAGGAGTGATCCCTTTCAATGCTTTATAAGGAACACAATTTTGGATATAGCAAGCACAATTAATGGCTTCTACCCAATATTGTGGTATAAGTGATTTGGAGTGTATCATTCAATTTGCCATTTCTTTCAAAGATATATTCTTACATTATACAACACCATTATACTAAGGACTAGATGGAACTATTCATTATAGATCAATCCCTTTTGAAGTATAAAACTGCTCAAAGCAATGATTAACATACTCACCACCATTATTAGTGCACATAATTCTAATGGTTTTCCTTGACTGGTTCTCAACAAGAACCTTGAAATCCTTAAAATGGTCAAAGTCCTTAGACTTTTATCAAATAAAATACACCCAAATATACCTAGAGAAGTCATCTATGAAGGTAAGCAATCTTTGTTGAATGAAGGCTTTGGAAATGGTCTAGAAACATCACTATGAATTAGCTCCAAAATTTTAGTGGCTCTCCATGATTTGCCTTTGTCATATTTATCTTAAGGATGTTTATCAAGCATGCAACCTTCACAAACACCATTAAAAAAATGAACATGAGGCAACCCTATTACCATATCTTATTGACTAAGTTGTTCCAAGTAGCGATAGTTTAAATGGCCAAATCACTCATGCCATAGTTTACTCACTCCATCAAAATGAGTGAGTAATGCAGTAGAAGGGTAATCAAGAGAAAATTTTGAGAAGGTGTACAACCTTGATTGGTGATTTGCTTTCCCAATGGCCACTATAGTATTACTATGCAACTCCTTAATGGCAATAGAATCTGTAGCTTTCTTACCTAATCCAATGTGGTTGATTTGATAAATAGATAGGAGATTACTTGATATTAATGGAAAACATAAGACATTTTCAAATGTTCCATCATTAACTTTAACATATTATCTCCCACAAACTTCAACAAAAGTATCATCACCTATTAGAATAGGTGGCACAGAACATGGCTCTAAGGATGAGAACAAGTCTCATGAAGAATCCATGTGATGTGAGGCATCAGAATCAATCACCCATGTAGATTGCTGAGATGCTACTACAACAAGGGCCTTGCCCTTACCTTTACCCTTAATACTTTCTTTTACCTTAGAATACTCTTGTGCTGATGAGGTTGATTTGACTATATTAGGGACATTGATGTTGTTTAACATCTTTGTTAAATAATCAATCTATTTTTTCATACATTTCGTTTCATCATGCCTAGTTCTCTTACAATAGGCACATGTGATCTTCTATTTCTTGGATTTCCACCTGAAGAGGAGGACTCATATGATACTTTTAGCTTAGTATCTAATTTTTGACCCTTTCATTGCTCTTGGTCCTTATTTTGTTTTTTCTCCTTATTTATTGAAGTCTTCAGTTTGTCATGACTCAATAAAGCATGTGACTTGGAGGACTTCAATGTACCCATTTTGATGAGTTTTTCTTGTTCCCTAATTAATTATTTGGAAAAATAATCTAAGGATGGCATACTCCATGCATAATAAAATCATACCACTTGTTAGATTGAAAGTCATACTGATCTACTTGCATAATACTTTGCCTAGGGAGAGTATTAGCAATCATCTAGATCAGACCTTGGCACCTCACTATTTTTTCTACATTCATCTCTATATCATAATCCTATAAAACTAACATCCACTTACCTTTGCATTCTTCCAGCTCATTCTGACTTAACATAAGCCTTGTGGTAAGTTTAGGTAGAATAACATGCACCTTATTTCTAAGGATATAATGCCTAAATTTATTTACTACCTTTAATAATGCATATGCTTTCTTATTAATTAATGAATAGTTAAACCTCAACATTCTTAAAATTAGAGCTCATAAAATCTATTGGGTGATCACACCCATTAATTTTTTGAGTAGTCAGGACCTAACTTGGAAAGAATAGAGAGGATCAATTGTTCATCCTTTTTCTCTATACCACATAATTTTAATTATAACCCAAGTGATTTTAGTTTGTTTAAAAAGTCATCTATAGTGTCAAAATTGCCCGGACTCAAACTAATGAGCTCATTCTATAACTCATGACCCTTCCTTACATCCTACTTCCCAAAGAGTTGTTTCAAAGTGTTCTAAATCTCATGTGGTGATTTAGCAGATTCAATGTGAAAGAGTAAGTTAGGAGAAATAGACAAACACAAAATACTATACACTTCATCACACTTATTATACCACTTAATTTTATTTGCACCAAGTTTCGATTCAGTTTTCATATTCATGGTTATCTTGTGTAAACCTCTGCTTCTTAGAAAATTTGTACTTTAGATTTCTAATCATGATAATTAAATGGAGTGAGAAGTGGAACCAAATTATGATCCATGATTTAGTGTAAGTAGAAACTAAATGAGCAATAGAGAAGGCAAGGAACTCAACAACCCCCCTGAAACTATCAAAAAGAACCTACCCAATTATAAAGGTTTGGAACTTTATGTTTTAGTGCGTATACAATCAACACTTTAGTGTGCATACAATTGATACTTTATGTTTTAGTGCATATACAATTATCACTTTAGTGCATATACAATGGGCACCAATTTTTTTGCACAATAAAACCCATTAAATCTTAAGATATCATGTAGGGTCAAAGACAGTCATAAACATGAGTATAGAGTTGATTCTTGAGGCTTCAACTCATGTATCAAGGATAGATGAGGCATACACTACAAATAAGACACTACAAAATAGATCTACACTCAGATACAATAAATTGTAGGTACATATCCACATAATAAAGTATAAAGATATAGTCGATGTTGTCAAATTGCATGATTTGGTGTAGTATTCACCATCACATAATATAAACAACAAGAAGATGACTATCTGAGTTTGTTGAATGCACAGTATAGTGTAATATTTACTATCACATAATACACATAGCAATAAAATGGTTAGCATAGAAATGAGTGAAATCTTTTCATTAAAGGCACAAACAACAATACATGCTCATAAAAAATGAATGTCGGACTCAGTCGAGAATGCATCCAAAAATGAGCAATATGTGCAATGATTACATAAGTGACAGTGCAAGATAATAAAAAATGGATGTCAGGGTCAACTAAAAAAACATCCATGAGGAGAACAAGAGTGTTAAATTATGAGTTAAGCAAAGGAGAATAAATTTTGTTTTGCTTGTGAGGGGGTTTGACTTCCTATCAAAATCGGACCTCACCCTTCATATTCATGAAATAAAATGTTGCAAAACAATGATAAATATCTCATTAAAATATGATTTCTCACAAAAATATTGTTTTTATAAAAAAACAATTAAACAAACTCCTTAAATTTTCTCCATCATCAATTTTTTTTTTTTTTTTTTTGCAATTTTCTAATTTGTATCAAAGCCAGTAAAACTACAATAAATTTCACAATTCTTAATGAAATCATGAATTTAAAAATGATATGGAAAGATGAAATCAAGGCACACATAACCTAAAAAAAATTCTATGTGATTATCTACCTTTTTTTTCAGTTGGCAAAATAACAGTCATTTTTAAGTAAAAAAATGGATTTGCAAAAACAATAACATGTAAATCTTGCCTCCTTATAAAAAAATTATTTATTCTATTGTCCAACTAGATTTAATCCTAATTTAAGATCCAAAAAGGTTATTTATATATCCAATATAATTGAAATATTTTCAAATACTGATGAAGATCACTAATTAGAGAAGAAAGGACTGCAGATGATACACATAGATCTATAGTTTTTTCCTTTACAATCTCAGTTAAAATACAAAATCAAAAACTACTCAAGATTTCAATAAAATAACAACAAAATAGTGTTCATTACTATAAAAAATCTCTGATACCATGACAAAATTATCCAAGATTCAATTGATAGAATCGAACACATGAACTATAAATGCAAAGCATATAGAAGCAAAACTTTGTTATTAAGACTGAAATCAAAATAGAGCAAAATTATAATAATATTTCATTCATAACTCATTAAAAAATAGCTTAGATGAGAGGTGTATTTATATGTATAATGGAGACATAGAGCCAAGACATTTTTCAATGTGAACATAAGACTTTTGTCAAATGGTTTGTGTGATCCATATGTCAATATTAGTGGGTAAGGGTATCTTTACCCACCAATTTGACTACAATTTTTCCATGTGCATGTGCACCTTAATTAATTTATTTATGACACATAATTGACCTCAAAATAACAATTATGCAAGCTAAATACAAGTGTAGGAATAATCCATAATAGTAAATACAAGGAGAATAATATCTTACACTAACACTTTTTCCCACCCTAGTACTATGTTGTCATTCTGGAGTTTTTGGATTAGTTGGCAAAACTGTACTAGGTCGGCAATCTATAAAATGTATAGGGTCAGCACATACCTACTAGGTTATCAATGTGGATTTTGTCTATTTTTAGCCAAATGGGTCAACTGGGTCAACTTGATTGTTTTTAATTGTTGACGCCTTACATTTTCCTTAAAAAGTGCCTTTTTGTAGTTTTCTTCCTAATTCCTTCAAACCCATTTGCATAATTGGTTTTTCCTACCTATAGAATCTAATTTTTCTTCATTTTGACATATAAAAATGCTAAAAATTAAATTTTTATAAAAATACACTTAATTCAACAAAATACTAAAAAACTGGCTTAAGATTCATAGTTGCATACCTATAGTGAACCTGTTGCCACCCCTCGAGGCCCTCCTCATTTATATTTTCATCTCCTTGACATCTTAGCTCATTTGGTCTCTAGAGCTTAGTTTTCTCTCTTTCACAAGTCAAAATATCTAAATGACTTCTCTTTCTCCCTATTTAAAAACACTTTTCAAAATTCAAATTCTTTAATTTTGTTCTGCAAATTCCTTCTTTTTATCATATATTTGTTTCTTCTCATCCATTTTTTAAAACCATAAAATGAATTGGATTCATGATGACATAGGGAATATTTTTCACTACTATATGCATATTTTCCAAAAAGTTTGATTTTCGGCTATTTTTACACTAACTTTTACAAGTTCACCTAGTGTTCTTCACATTGGACACCTTCACAACTCTTGTAGTCTAATTATTTATCTAAAACACTAAGGTAAGTAAAGGTATTTGTTTTTTAATTTTTTCCTTTCATTTATCTTATTTTCTACTTACTGCACTCTACTTAACATCAACATTATGTGTTATCATGTTCTATCCTAAAGCACCATCCTATATTTCACTTATGTGACACATGATGAGATTTGAGTGGGGAATATGTATACACATAATGTTTTTAAACTTTTATCAATTACTGACACTTTGTATCTTGTAGGAACCCATCAAGTCTCAATCTCTTTGAGTGCACACCTTAAGGGGTACATTAGGAAAGGGGTGGATAGACCATTTTTGCTTTGTAAGATTATTGTCCCTTTTTCCACTTGCCATCTATACACTTGTCTCCTAAAACCATTTAATCTAAGCTTATTCTTCTCTATTGTACCCATTCTAAACATTTATCATGATTTATCCTCCTTACTCTTACCTTAATCCCCTTTTACTAGTTGACTGTACTAGGTCAATTGGGTCGACCTTATATAGTTTTTAACTTTTGATTATTGTTTAGGGTTGATTGGGTTGACCCTATACTATTTAGGGATATTTTTCATTAAGATTTTTGTTATCCATTTGGTCAACCTAACTCAGGACCTAGTGATTTATCTCTTAAAACATACAGAGTCGACTGGGTTGACCTTATACAATTAGCATATTCAAAAAGATTTAGGGTAAGATACACCTATATATACAAGTTTATTCCAACCATTTGTAGGAATATAAGAGAAGAAGAATAAGTGTGAACAAACATATACTTATTGACCATTCTAATTTAAGGATAAATCTTAGGTTTCCATACTTTCTTTGGAGATACGGATCTTGTTTTATGAAGAAGTCTTTTAGATGCATAGATAGGTTATGTAGCCTAGAGTTGATTTGTCTTTATTATCCTTACATTCCACAACAATATCTTGAAAAGCACCTTGGCCAAGGGAGAGATTAAGGTTTGGTAGGTTTATCTTCAAGGTAAGTATTCCTAACTTTATTTCTCCTTTGTAAGAGTAGATAGATAATGCAGTTGTGCTTATCTTCCATATATTAAGATTATACATACATTGAGATGATTATATGTCTTCTATGCATGTTTAGTTTAGTCTATTTTGTTTCTAACCCCCACTTTATTCCACAAGCTTTGGTGTTCACTAGATTAGATTTACTTTCTTATTTATTAGATACACAATGAACATTAAACTTAAGACTCTTTTAGGATTATTTCATGATTGTGTTAGATGGTAGGCTTTGGAACCCTTCCTAGCATGGTGTATTGTAACAAGTGATACCCTAATCAGGTTTAGAGGATCCCCATATTGGTCATGCCCTTGTTTAAAAAATGTATTCCCAATTAGAAGTGTAGCTATGATCTATCTTCTCTGAGCCAGGATTAATTTATAGACATGATACATTTCTGATTGCATACAAATAACATATTAGTGATAAACCCTGAGAGGGGGATCATGATGGTGATGATGTTGCCTATGCCCATAGGTATCATCATGATCATGAATGCAGGGAAGATGATACTGGGGTGGATCTTAATAGGGAATATTCTCATGATGGAAATCATCTCTACCATGGGGTGAAGAATGACCACAGGAAGTGTGATGGTCCCCACAAGGATGATGGGAAGACGTGGCATACTTGCAGAAATGGTCATGATGACCAAAATATCTATGCTACTAATCATGTGCATCAGATGAGGGTCAATTGGCATGTGCTAATGATTTTGATAGGCATCCCATAGATCTCTAGTCTATAGGTGGTGATCAAAATCAACACACTCATCAAAACATCTAAAGGATAGACTAGGAGGATCAGAGGACTCCACATGATGGAGATACCTCACTGAGTTAGAATACCTATGACCCATAACATGAAAATGAGGGGGTTCCTATTTTAGAGTCTCCTATCAAAAAATAGGTGGGAGTCTCACATGAGAACTGGTTGAGGCACTCAAACTAGACTAGGTGTGGTCTTTGTCTCTAGAAGAAGCACACCGCCTAATCCTAGGGGAAAGAAAGTTTTCTTCATTCACATAAAGTTGCCTATCATAATTATCCATGATTTCATGTAAATCATCAGGACTCAATCATTAAAGGGGGTCATCTTCACCCCTAACAGGTGAATGAAAATCAAGCTCAAGTCTTGGAGAGGTATCCTCAAACAAGTAATGCTCAAACTTATGGAAAGGTGAGTGAGCCCCTTGGTTATGGATTCACCAATATTGTTTCCTATAGAACATGAGAGGTTCAAGGTCATTATTCTAGGTTGAGATAACTTCCTAGGTCCTATGGTGTCTATGGTATTCCATTACATCCTTAGCCTTCTCATGAGTGTGCTCAAGGATAAGACCTTAAATATGATGAAATTAACATCACAAGGATAGGAGGCTAACCATGGATGCGATGAAACAAGATAAATATGGGAGACCATAGAAAAGGTAATTAGTTGGAGAACCAATAAGGATAAGGACACAAATCTAAAAACAAGATCACATAGCTAGAGGGAGAGACAAAACATAATTGAAATAAAAGCCTTGCGCTATCAGAGGGGGATTAGCTAAGAGATTTATAAAGAGTATAGAACTAGAATGAGACCTTATGTGGGGTCCCATCAGGCATGCCATCATGTAGCTCCAAGAATATAAATGAAACCACTAGTGTTTGGTAGGTTATTAAAGCAAACCACTAGGAGGTTAGAAGGCTCAGGGCTTCTGTGGGCTACAAGAGGTCTATAGTGGTTATCTAGTTTGCTGACTTGCACTAGGCTATAGATAGACTTGTAAAATAGGTTAGGACTAATAATAATGAGTGCACAAAGTAAATGGGCACCTCTATTAGATCCAACCATAGTAAATCAAGTAACTAAGACTAAGTTATTAATTGCATAAACAAAGTGAAAACAATAATACCGAATGGAAAGAGATAAAAACTGAAATGTAAAGATAGAATCTAAGGCACTTTGAGGCCAAATGAAAGACATTTTAAGTAATAAAGATTTTTTCAAGCAAGGGTTAAAGATCATGCCTATTCTATATTTGAGACATCTTTCCTAATCAAAACTACCATTTTCTAGCAATGCAATGTTCTAGTTTAGCAAGAGAAAGAATGTTTAATCAAGTTTTCTAGTTTGTATTGAGCATGTATATTACTAATATGCAATGAGGAATGCTTCCAAAGAGAGAAATAAAATATAGTAATGGAATTTTTCAAGCAATGAAAGTATTATTTAATCATGTACATGTGCAATAAGCTTTAGAAACTACTCTAAGCAATGCACAAAATAACTATTTTGATAAAACAAATCAAACCCTAGCATATATACTACACAAATAATGGAGTTTCACTTTGCATAGCAAAGTGACCTCAGACCAAGATTAAAGAATATGTGTATATGTTTTACCAACCAAGAATCTAAGATAATAAGCAATGTTGGAGGAAGACCAAGCTATGTGCAAGCTAAAGTCCAACCAAAATCTAAGAGAAAAGGAGGAGGTGAAGTGAGAACTTGCAATGGTGTAATATCTACAACCAAGTGAAAAAATCAGATGTAATTATAAATGTATAAGCTGAAATCAAGCCATAAGGAAGTAGGAACAACTGAGAGCAACAATGGAGTCTCCAAGCAAATGTATAGCGACATATGGCCTCCTCTATCACCAATCAAGCTCAAGAGTGCCAAGAATGAATCAAGAGAGATTCAATACGACATGAGAGTAAAGAAAGAAAATAAAAATCAAGTGAGAGTGTGGAGAGATAAAAGATATTGCTTAAATGAATGGTAATGAAGCATATATCCCAAACCTAATCTGTCAAAAGACCTAAAAACTGCTCTTTTTGATCATTTGACTCCAAACAGGCATTTTTTCACACATTCTACCTAGGCCACAACCTAGGCCATGGATTTTTTTTAATGAAACATGTGGCCTAGGCCATCTATTTCCTTCACACAAGCCACAACCTAGGTCAAACAAGGGCCTAATCTAGGGCATATCTTGTGTGTAAAATGGCCAAGATGGACTAAGGATGTATAGGGGGTAATAATTTGATGCAGGAGAGGTCCAAGTAGGTGGAGGATGTCTCAAAGTGGGATGACCAGGGTCAGTATTATACACGTGAGTTGATGTGTAATTATAGGGAGGAGTAGTGTCACACAGAGTATGATTACAAAAGGTAGAGAAAAAAGGCCCAAGAAGAAAGGGCCAGGAAAGAAAAAGAATAAAAGAAGGTTGTCACAAGCATGATACTAATTAAGGAGAAAGTAACAAAGGCACCTAGTGCCCCCAATAACTATAAAAAATTAGTTGTACCATATGTGTGCCCAAGTATTAAAGGGGCACCTAGAGACAAGGAAGGTGATACTGGCACCTTAAAGGAGCAAGTAGAGAGCACTGAAGAAACCCAACATAAATAGGAGTGTGAAGCTACACTGAGGTAGAAGAAAAAATAGACCAAGGGGACAAGTTCAAGGAGGAACCCCTATTTGAATAAGAGGGAACCTCAGAGGGAAGTGATAAAGAGAGCACTAGCACTAATGAAGAGGAAGAAGAGTAGATAGAGTTGGCCATCACTGAGGAAGAGGGTGCCAAGCCAAGCCTAAGGAAAAGGTGAAAAAGGGGTTGATTAATGAAAATTATTATTTGTTTAAATACATTCCCCTTGGAGCTACCACAACAAGGATAAGACAACAACTATCATTTGCTTTTGATAGTTATATAAATGAGCCATTTCTAGGTATCATAGAAGGCTATACTAGGCAAATAAGAACTAGATAAAGGGCATGACTCTGTTCTCATAAACCCCCATGCAATGAACCTAATCAAGTCAATGAATGCACTGATCTAGATGACAACTAAATTAATGAGGAAGAAAATCATAAAAGATGTTGAGGCTTCTAAATGGAAGAAGACCATGCTAGAATTAGAGGAAGAGGTAAAGGCCATGAATTTAAAATTGTAATAATTGGTAGAGCACATCAAGGAATATGAGCCATCTCTCTTGGATGATGTTGACACTTAGAATCTTCTAGAGGTTAATAAGGTATGTGCACTAGTGGAGTAGATGCTCCTACATTTAAATTTAGGTTCGATTTTATAAAAAGAGGAGGACCCTTACATTGGGATACAACTAGAGCTAGTTATAAATCTTGAAGAGGTAGAAGACCTCTTCACATAGCTTCAAGAGGGGAAAAATGTGGCCAATGCCATATTTTATAACTTATCCAACCATGCATCAATTGTATACATGTGCCTCAAAAAGGCAATTGGGAAAAATGATAAACTGATGGTGAAGGTATACACTGCTAGCAGGGTCAAACATGCATAAATCATGACACAGGTCAAAACCTTGAGCACCCAAATAAAGACCTAAGATCGGGACCTAGAAGAACTCTTTTGTGCTTTTCAAATGAAGGCCTATAATCAAGGAGTAATCCTATATGGAGGGGTGATGAAGGAAAAATAAAGGCTAGAGACCTTTAAGAAGGAGTTAGACAAAATTGATGTGCTTTTACTAAATGCCATATCAATAAATATATAGACAATGCCATTGAATAACTCAAGCTTGCCTTCAAGGGATTTGAGGACTTCAACACCTAGCTAAAGGAGAATGCACAAGATTCTTGTGCACCTAGAGTGTTGAAAGACTAGCTCGGGATGGATTAGTAATATTTTATGGGGTAATGTTAGGTCATAAATTCATCTAAGTATAGATCCACACCAACATAGTAGACACCTTAGTGTGAGGTAATAAATCAGTATGATTGTTGTTTTTGCATTTTGTGCACTAGCTAGAGGAATCTTTGTAGACCTCTCACCAACTAGTTAGTGGCTAATGAACTCCATCATAACTTAAACATCAATGAGAAGTTACTACATGTGGTGATCATAACACGATGGGAGCAAGGTAGTGGAGCTGACATGATCATGGCCTTAAGCTCTAGCTTAACAAATGGTGTATACCCTCCACTATAGCTTGAAGATATCTTATATGTTATAAATTCAAGCTCATTCTAGTTAATAAAAAAAAGAGTGAAGGTAGCGAAGCTCTGCCAAATTAACTCTTAGTATCATTGATGGATTTCATTAGCACAATTTTTAGTATGGATACCTTTGAGGACCTATATTGTAGTTCTTAAGCTCACCTTTGAGCCTTTAGGCCTTTAATATCTTTAAGATGAGCATTTTATCTATTTTCATTGATATATACTCTATGTATTTAAACTCTATTTAATGAAGAATGGATTTGCACTTAAGTGAGAATTAATATGGTTTATATGTTTATGTTATTTGAATGCAGCTTAGTTGCATAATATTTCCAATAGTTGTGATGCCTAGATTTACATTATGAATACTAAGTTCCAATAATCTCTCAACCCAGCCCATTCATAAAGTATCTATAATTTATGATGACATCAACATTATATATAGAACTACTCTATGTATAGGAAAAATCTCATGTCATGTGATGATATATGTGCCTAAAGCATGAGCCTAAGCTTAAATATTTAATCTAAGTATTACATTAAACCCTCCAAGTGCCTAAATAATGCTAAGCTAAGGGCGATAAAGGCTTGCACCTATGAATATATAGAACCACATCATATTGGCTTGCACCCCTATGACCAGAAAGACTTCCGCAAGAAGGCTTTGCACCTAATAAATAATTAGATTCCACCCAGAATGGCTTGTGCTAATAAAATTACCACCACCATTGTTACAATGGCCAAAACTCCTAGAATATTGAGTTGCACCTTGACATGACTAGCCTAATGTGGGTCCTGGTTATTTCTCTACTCCACTTTGAGTGAGCACATGAGGCTTGTGCCTTATGTGAATTGAGGTTAGCAAAATCAAGTGATAAATGTTGAGTGCTACATGTTTAGACTAGGTTTGTGCCTAGTTGTAACAAGTCTAGATCTGACTTGGATAGATAGATAAGCACCTGACAAAGCCAATGACTTCCAACCCTCCTTCCTAGGAGGTCTTCCAACATTATACACCTTTATCTAGTAATCCCCCATGGGTTATGATGAATGGGACCTCATTGGATAACTTTATCATCTCCCATCTCAAATACCTTTCCTAGAACTAATGCAAACTTCCCCCCATCATTGCAATTATCTGATGTAATTGTTATTTGAAATGAACATCCCTCATCCTCCCCTAGTAGGATGCAAAGCTACCTTATCTAGGTCTGAAGATAGTATACTATAACAATGCAAAGAGATCTCCATACATGTTGATGAAATAATGGACACTTCTCTTTCCCTTAATTTTCCTATCAATTCCATGATTCCAGATGAGATTATGTTTCATGTTGGATGATCCTCCCCTATTTATTAACATCCAAATTAGTGATATCCAAGATAATCATGATTTGATTGATGAAGGTTTAGGTACTTGCATCACCTCCCTTGATTTTATTAAAAATCTTGGATATTCTGAGTACAATCTCAAGTCCAAAAGTATCACATGTCAAGGTTACAAAAGAAGGCAAATACCTTCTTTAGGTTATATGTGGCCCTATTACCATCCCTTCTGTTATTGTTTGCATGAAAGTTATGATATTTAACTTTCCCCTCTCTTATAACATCTTATTTGGTAGACCTCAGACTCATTGTATGAGGGTTATCACTTCATCTACATGAAAATGCATCAAATTCCCCCACAATGGTGTTATTTATAAGATTCAAGGACACAAACCCTTAGAATTTCAAATAATTCCAAGAACATGGTGTCTTTAAAATTCTTACCCTTGAACCCTTGCCTAGTATCCCATTTAGGGAATCTTAATGTTTCAATTATGTTATTAATTCTACTTGAGATTATAATGGCCACTCCAAAATCATTGGGAACATACCACCTAGCCTCTTAAATTTTGATGATGATGAGCTGGATGAGATTAACCTTAAGATCAAAACCTTTGATCTATCCCCTCATCTCATCACCCAACTTATGCCATCTTTGAAGCCTTATTCCTGTTAGCCTCCTATCAATGATATACCTATGGTCTTAACCAAGACTAAACATTTTATTCATCATGTGACTTTCTATGAAAATATCATACCTACCTATACCATTAACCTGCATACACTTGATTATGATTATGGTTATGCTTTAGACAATCCATTTATGGGAGGACTTGTCTAAGCTAGAGATGTCAAGATTCTTTGATATCATACTTATTTATTTCAATCTTTCCATTCATATTATCGTATTCCTTCTTTCATAGTTCTTAATTCTAATATTCTTACTTATTTTTATAGGGTAGAGATGGAACTATCACATGGTACACCTCTAATTTTAATAGAGCTTCTTAAAATCATACTCATAGATTATGTCATGACCAGTCCTTAACATTTTTTTAGATACCAAGATACTTCTAGCTTGGTTCCCCTAGAGATGCTAGCTACTATTCTTAAGCCTTCTGTGTGTCCCTCCTCACCCTCAGTTGAGCCTAGTTTGGTTCCTACTCCCACACTACATTTAGCTACATCTCATCTTATTATTGACCTTAATTTATCTTTAGATGAGCCTAGCCCAGTCTCTACACCAGCCCTACCTTCCCTTGGTGATGGCCTTTTTCCTTTGTTTTAGCTTGATCCCATGCCTACCTAATGGGCTGATCAACCTTAGTGTGATTTTACTAAATTTATTAGTCATTGGACTAGAGACTATCAGTTATATCATCCATCCCCAATTTCCCCTTATACCTATTCCATTAATAGATCCCCAAAGTTAACTAACAAGCATATTTTTTGCTTCCATGGGACAAATAATTATTCTTCCACCCATTCTCAGAGGCTTTGATAATATATTGACACATTGCATCCATCCCTTTCTCACCTTAAAGATAAGGCTATACCTCCTCCCAAGTTATTACCTGAGTATATTCCTAAATATGGGGAGGTATATTATCTTTGACACTAGTATAACACCCATCATACTGATCATTATTGCATTCTAAAACAACACCTTCATGATCACCTTATGAATATTATTACACCCTCTATTCCTCCTTCCATAGGTCACCCACATAAGAAGGCTCCTCCTTCTTCACCTATGGCTTCTTCCCCACATGTGGTTCCTTACCCACTTGTGACTAATTCTCCATCAATGGTGCCACCTTCTTGTCCCACATATATCATTCCTATTCTAGCATCTATTCCCCTCCTTGTGTATTCTACACATGAGATCCCTCATGAGCAAGATCCTTTAGCTACACCTACATTTTTTGTTAAAGATATTCAAAGAGAGGTATTTACACAACTTTTCATGAGGATAGATAAGACTTTGGATGCCATTAAGATCTAGCTTCATAGAGATGTTTCAGATATCATGGATAACATTTATGGATAAATTTATTAGTATTTGTGAACATGACATGGTATTCCTCCACTTTGTTCTTCATTACAATTTTGGATTGGAATTGTGATCCACTTTTATATATCTTATATCATTTGACATATATCTGGTTTCACTTATCTATTTCACATGGATATTTATATTACACATTATGTGTTGTATATGGTTTCATTTATTTTCATCTTTTCCTATGGATTCTTTTTTTTCTTTCCATGATTACACACTTATATTTATGAATTCATTTCTTTCATGAATGCCTTTGTATTTTCTAATGATTTTTTGCTACCTTATCTCAACAACTCAGATAATTATTATTGTGACTTAGTCATACCAACCTTGTTCCCCTTAGAAATATTTATTTAACATGTGATTAGTTATAAAATAAGACATCTCATTGTAATCCTATTTTACTGATCTACTTTGGATCTTCCTTTATTCCTTTCTCTCCTTTTGCATACTAATCATACATACGATTCAAACTTGAGATTACATACTAGTTCATAGGTAAGCCTAAGTTTTTAGTCAGTCATATTTTTGAATACTTATCTTCATTTAACCAAAATCTAAATCTTATTCATGTGTCTCACTTTTATCATCCATGTTGGTTATTCCAAATATGTATGGAGGAGGAATCATAAAATCCATAAAATTTATAATCCACATCATTTAAACAAAAGATAATTATACAAAAGACAACATACAAAGTTTAAAAGTCAAATCACATTAAAAATGTGATTCATAGCATATATCCTTTTTCTAATCAAAGATCAAACTCCACAATTGGCCTCATGATAGAGTTGAGGTCCATTGGGGTATGGTAGGCTATTATATTAGGAAAAGAGAATATAAAAATCTTTTAGTGATACCTAATTTCTCACATAAGCACACAATCTTAGCAGTAGATTGATGGCTCTATAAGAGGTCCTGAGGAATTGGGAACATGTTGTGGGAAGGTAGGTCCATTTTAATTTCTTTGTCCATATAACTAGCTTGAGTTGACCTTAGATCTCACCTATTTTCATATCCAACATTGTGCTTATTTTGAGCAGGTATCCTTTGTATTTTGATGGTCACTAGACTTTTATTATCTCTCTTTTGTACTTAATATGCCTCACGTTTCCTAAGGTCTTATCACAGATGCCTATGTCATGGTTTTTACATTCCCTTTTTCATTAAAACATTCCTAATATTTTCTCTTGAGAAATATTATTTTTTTACCTGATCATTCCCCCTAGGGTTTCTATTTGTGAGTTACAGTGTAAGACCATGGATAGGCCTAAGCCTTCCTTAAAAATTTCTACATTAAAAATATATTTTAAAATTATTCCCATAGTTGTTTCCATCTCATTGGTGTTTCCTTTGTGAGTTGTAATGTAAGACCATGTATATGACTAAGTCTTCATCACAAAATATTCCAATACCCAGTTCTTAATATAACCAAGTCATAATGAAATTACATGCATCAAATTTGAGATAAGTAGTGTTTGATTATGAGTTACATGTCATTAACATGCTTCCCATCTTGATTTAGTATGTTTTATGCTTACTTCATAACTCTTTCACTTTTATCTTCTTATTTTATGATTGCATGTATGCTTATAACCATTTTTAAAAAAAAATCATACTTTCCAACTTGAATAGGTGTGATCAATTTAATTTCATTTTACATTTTTGTCTTTCTTTTTATAATTTCCATATTGATTTAATATGATTAATTAACTTATTTTTTTTGTTTTTATACCATTGGTGTTTCATGTGCCTTCCATTTTATTACAATTTTTTCATCCTTCCCAATGTGATATAATGTGATTTTTATTTTTTTTAATTTGTTCCAAAAATTTTACATGGTTTAAACACATTTGTCCTATTTAACATCATTTATTTTATTATATTTAGTCATCTTTTGTTATTACACATTTACCATCATGATATAGCGTGTATTACATTTGTTTTTGATTAATTATACTTTTCTAATCATTCTTGTCTTTTTATTTTTAAGAATGCATGTGTATCACATAATGATAGAAAATAAAACACACATAACATATTTCCCATAGCATATACAACAAAATCTAAGTACATGTGCTAGAAAATAAATATATCCATGCATCCACATTCGAATCCAAGTAAAAATCATGAGATAAATACCTATGTCTCCTCTCTATGCAATAACTAACACCTATGTCTCCTTGCATCCATGATGTCTCCATCTTTGATGAGGATGTGGTGGTTTTTATACCTCTATTGTGGTGAATGATGTATTCCTACATCAACATCCATCACATCTCTTCCTGTTGGCTTTGCTGCCTCTTGTTATCATGCTTAACTAGACCATGGTATAACATGTTGAGACCTGATCATTGGTATCTCCACAGGTACCCCTCCACTTCCTCTCCCTCTTGGCTCT
The DNA here is from genome assembly GCA_037957365.1 of Torreya grandis. Classification (NCBI taxonomy): domain Eukaryota; kingdom Viridiplantae; phylum Streptophyta; class Pinopsida; order Cupressales; family Taxaceae; genus Torreya; species Torreya grandis. The sequence goes on along the minus strand of JARHVA010000393.1, from coordinate 2,839,357 downwards.
CTATCATGACATTCCCAATAAGAAGGCACTACTAGAGGAACCATAGGATGGGGGAGTCTCAACTATCATGGTATGTGCACTAATAGATATGGATCCACCCATGAAGTGTATTATCCCATGATCCACACACATGCCAACCCTATCACAATAGTAGACCATATAGGTTATATGGAAACTATGTGAGTGTAAGGTTACCACACAATCTTCCCTCATATGATAGTATGTAATGCTATCACATAGGGGATAACCTACACTACATGGTATTATCTACATCACAAGACCCAAGGAAACCTATCATTGACCACATGGGGCAACCTAGCTAGTCGGTACATAGGGAACCTCTCATATATCTATGCACTAAGAAAAATCATTGTTCTCATGGTCTTCTACCCTCTGGATAACATCCCATACATATCATGTATGAGCTAGACCCAAATGAAAACCCTAAATTTATAAAGTGTTCCCTGATATACTATAAATGGGTATAAGGATATCACATATAGTGGTACTTTGTCATCTAACTTATGACACACCACTCATGCTAATAATTCCTATCATTGAATTTTAGATGTCTATAATGGACATAATGTAAACATCAAACAAGTTCACCCTCAAACTAGGGTAAATCCTATTTGAGCATGTAACCCACTTAGATAACACTCATATCTCTTCCTTATACTCTAGTGTATCATTAATCATCAGTTTCTTGCCTATCATAAGTCTAAGCAATGCGTGGACATCTTCAAGAGTAATCCCCCCTCAATGGTGTCCCTGTACACCTCCTATCAGAAAGTGTTGGTCAACCATTCCCATGCTACTAGGAAAATTATAATGAGATCAAGATTCAAAGGGATCCATCTCATCTCCATGATACTACCAAAGCCCAAAGTGACCAGTCGAGCTCTATCCACATTATTCAAATGATCTAATAGATATGGTAGACACAATGCATCTACAAAGTGCAAATATCTCCATCATCTCTACAAAATATCAAACAATAAAAGATGTATCAAATCTCCATGCCATAAATAATTAAATTAAATTCTCAAAAATTTACAAATTAACTACTTCATCAGCTAGTTTGATTTAGTTTCTTAGTTTCCTTATTTTTATACACAATCAGACCATTTAATAATAAATTAACCCTATTTTAATCCTATGAAACACAATTAACCCATTTGATACTAATCAACCTTTTATTTTTGACTATATTGGACTATTTGATACTAAATAGGCCCTTTCCTAGCTCTATCATACTACATCATCCCTATGGTATATAATCAGCCCTTTTTAGCCAACTGTATCAGCCACTTACTACCAACTACAGTAGCCAAAAAGTACACTGTCAGTCATATTCTCATTTTAGACTATGTCGGCCTACTGGTATGTAGTTGACCACCTTTAGTAATACTATGTTGGCCCATTGCTACACAATCAACCCCTTGTTTTATTCTTGCCTTACGAACTGAGTCAACTAGGTTAAATATATTCTTTCCTTATAGTGACTTTTTGACCATTTACCAAAAATGCCTTAGGCATTTATTGGTCTGACTTTTTCCTACCTAGTACTCGTTATGTCCCTAGTCTACCTAAATTTTTTTAGGGATAGTTTAAATGTATAGAATTTTCTTACCAGTCAATTTTATATATTTATCTTAATTTCAAATAAAATTACTCAAATAATTTGAAATTCATGTTTTCTTACTTGTGTTACACTCACTGCGACCGTTATGTGTCTTCCCCATCGACGCTATCTTTTCCTCACAATGGTCACTCTCTAGTAGGTTTCTTAGAGCTTTGTTTTCTTAGAAGAGTAAAAATAACAAATGAATTATTTTTCACCCTATTAATATTTACTATTCAAAATTGTTTATCTGTCACCTATTTGCCACCAAATTCCATTTTATACCCATATCTTTGTTTCTATTATCTCTTTTTTGAACCTAAATTTTTTTGGAATCCTGATGTTGTAGAGAATATTTTCACATATTACATGTATTTTTTAGATAAATTTTGATTTTTTGCTCTTTTTTGCTAATTTTTATAGGTTCAACTATTGTTCTCTACATTGGATCTTCACATTTCTTTCATTTCATTCCTTACCTATAGCACTAAGGTAAGTAAATGTATGTGTTTTTCAATTCTATCCTTTCATTTATCTTACTTGCTTCTTACTGTAATTTATTTAACTTTAGCATTGTGTGTTGTTATGTTCTTTTCTCGAAGCACCATCCCCTATTGCACCTATGTGACATGTGATGAGCTTTGAGTGGAGCATATGTATACACATAATATTTTCAAAATTTATCAATTAATATCATTTTCTCTCTTGTAGGAACCTATGGAGTCACAATCTCTCTGAGTACATGCCTTAAAGGGTGCATCGAGAAAGGGGTGGGAAGACCATTAGTGCTTCATAGGATTGTTTTCTCCTATACCACCACTTTTTATATACATAACTTTCTCCCATGTGCTTCCCTGGGCCTTACCTCCTCTCTTTCACACTCCAAGTATTTCACTACCTAATTAATACATAGCTAAGACTAAAACCCTTTTTGACAATTTACATTACACTGTCAACCTAGGTCGACCCTGTATCCTAATTGTTAAAATCACATTACAGGTCTAGGTCAGCTCTAGCTGACTTAGACCAAGACTTAACTTGTTTTTATCAATTAATGATATAGAGTTAATTAGGCTGACCTTGTCATCTAAACTTTTGAAAATGTGTATGGTTAGATTTAGCTATATAGACACATCTATTTTCATCATTTAGAGAGAAGAGAATAATAAGGATATTATATTTCACATGTGCTTATCCACCATTCTACTTGAGGAGCATATCTTAGGGTTTCAATACTTTATTTGGAGATTTGGATTTTATCTTGTGGATAAGTCTTTTGGATTCATAAAGAAGTTGTGTAGCCTAGATCTAACCTATCCTTATTATCCTTACATACCACAATAACCACTTGTGAATCATCTTAACCAAGGGAGAGATTGAGGCTCGATAGGTTCATCTTCAAAGGTAAGCATTCCTAACTTTGTTCCTCATTTATAAGAGTATATATATTTGCATTTGTACTTCTTTCCCATGCATTAAAGTTTTACCTATACATAGCTTAATTAGGATTTTCCTATGCATGTTTACTTTTTATGTTTATCAACCCACTTTTTGCCATAAGTTTTGGTGATCACTAGATTAGATTTTAATTTGCTTTGCATTTACTTTGAGAATATGAAAACATAGGACTAGATAGGGTTATTACATTGTGTTACTTGACTAGAGGCTTTGGAATCCTCTCAAGTGATGTTATTATGGTAAGAGACCCCTTAGTTAGATTTAGTGGATCCATCTTGGTCATGAACCTAAATATCTAATTTATTAACAATCAAAAGTGTAAGTATGATTTATCTTCTCAAAATTAGGATTGATTAATAGGTCAACTAAGTTTTCCTTTATATACACACTCTACATCTATGGATAAGGTACTAGGGGCATATGTTGTATCAATATAAACTACTGAATAACACACTCATACTGAAACCTATCAATGATGCCTAAATATCGATCACATAACCACATATTAAGTTGTATGTGACAAATATTGATAGAATATTTGAGCCACCTTTCAAATTCCATATATATCCACCACTAAATCATATCTAGAGTCAACCTATCTAATATAACCCTATACTCCATATTGGTCAATCCCCTTTGCTATGGGAACACATAATGAGATGTGAAAACATTGGGTTGAAGCCAATCTCCATGTAGACCACCAAAAGGATGAACAAAATTAATATGCTCGTAATCCCATACATGTAATATCATGTCTACTTTGATATCACCAACATGAATCTCATGAGTAAATTCATATAAATCTTGATATAAGAGGGCTATCATGTTATTCCTCCAAGAATACCTAGTATGTATTTCCTTAATGGAATTGAAAATATCATAAATGTTATAGGATATTGTAATGGCTCATCCATCCATTGCTACAAATGATGTAAGGCCACAACATATAAAGTTTTACAATTGTGTAATGTGTAATTGCAAAATATAATCAAGCAACACAATACCACCTTGATCTGCACCTATATTTGACCTATCATATACTTATAGGATGGCCACTTATATAATGAATCTTATATCTCCACCAAAATAACCCTTTCTCAAATAATAGGTAATTATAGGATGTGCCATACATCTTATAATGTGAAGGTCATCCCTCCTATCAGTAACCAAAAAGTATAGTTGGAAGGATTTCATATCTTAGCCAATGCTATCATCAATTACATGTTAATCATTACATGGCCGTATCGGCCAACATGTTCCAAACTAACCTCCTCTAGTACATGTCAATTTGCATCGTGAAAACCAAGATCCAACATTATCATCATGTGTTGTCCACATCCGAACTATTACACATGAAATTACATTGTAAATAAGATACATGAAAAAAAAATATTAGTTTTAGATCAAAATAAATTTAAAATACACACAAAAATATTAAAAATAAGCATTAAATGGAAAAATGATGAAACTAACCTAAAAGGTCGGTATCTTTAGACACTCAAAATTTAGGTCAATATAATCGAAAACTTGATGATATTGATCTAAAAAGTTAGGATCATAAACTCTTAATATTTTAACTTAACATTTTCTAAAAAATTAAAAAAATATACTAGAAATCATACAATTTTGTAATTTTGATACATGTCATTTCATCTGTTGTTTGTGTTTGTAATGTAGTTTGCACACAATTGAATCAAAGTGGCAATGCATATTGTCAGTTAGGCATGTCAATAAATCATAGCTCAATTTGAAAAATGAAATTACAAAAATATTTTCAATCCTATTATTTATATGAGTTGATTTTTTTCCAATAGTATTTACTATGCCCATTGCACAACTGATTCAATTATTGATCAAAAACTTTTGAAAGCTATATATTGAGCATTGTTTATGAAAAGCACATCCCTCCAATCGCACTGGGTCACACATGACATATTATCATGCATTATAACACTAATTCATAACCAATACCAACTTCAAAAAATGGTCAAACTTTACACACATTAATAGCAACATTTCTATACAAATGTTATTGCCTTTGGAAATCATATTGTTAATCGAACATGACTACTTATCATATTATCATCTATAATATATTGTGACTAAAATGATTGCATCAAGATAAAATTAAAATCTAGTACTTGATATTCTAACCATTCTAATTGATCAGTATCCCTATATAAACTTGTTATATCTTTCAATTTGATAATATTATCTCTCACCTCAAAAGGGGGCATACATGGGACAAATCAACAGAATGATACTTATAAAAAATGGCATGATTCAGATATTAGATTATTTATTATGGAACAATTTAGCCTTAGACATTTTCAAATATTTGAGATGAACCAAATGCATAAAAGATGGGTACAGATTATGGTGGCATATGATATACATATGTTCACACCTTACAACTTATAGATTTTAGATTGTACATATTATAGTTTCACATATTTTAAATGGTTCAAAAATATAATATTAGGTTTAAATATTAACACTTAAATATAGCCTTTAGGGGCATTTTCAATGTTTTTAAATTTATTTTACATGAACAAGTACACATTTATATGTATATGAGTGTATCTAAATGTGCATATGTACACAAAACTACAAAATGATAGTGACATATTTACATCTACATACAGTTACAATATATATATATTTATCATATGGATACATAAATTTCCATATAAGTGATAGTGATTTAGATGGCATGATATAAAATCATGCACATGTTATATTATTTTAAATTCAGGAGGTATGATACAACTTCATGCACATATTATACTATTTCAGATTGAGGATGCATGATACAAATTCATTCACACATTATAGTATATCAAATTTAGTCAACATGATACAAATTCATGCCATATTTTCATTACTCCTTGTTATCCAAGGTCATGGTAGGGGCATGGATGTTATCCATTCTATTTTGATCATGTATATAAGAACTAAGGAATGAAGTGATAATTGAATCTAAAATCCATCTACAACTCTTGAGTCAGTTAAGTGCATAGTGCATATAGGAGGTTCAATGCCTTTCAACATTATAGCATGTGAATCCATTATGGATTCCAATCCCTTTATGTCTTGGGCTTACAAATACCAAAAACATAAATTGAGGTTTATATGTCCCTTAATGAATTCTATTTGAATACAAGTTTAGTTCAAATTTGGGATTGACCACCTTAATTCACCATGGTTTGATAGAAGAACCAACCTCTCCAATATCATGGTTCTTGAGCCAACGTGGTTGAGGTTTTATTTACCTCAATAGTTTTACTTATCACACCAACCACTTGAAAGCTTATCTATTCCCCTATCCAGGAAATGAATAGAATCTATAAGTTCCCTCTTTTTTTCCATAGTGATTAGGTCAATCCTTGACCCTCATCATTTATATTTATACATGGAAAGTACATACTTCATGAGCAACATCACATGACATGCATACATGTGTATTTATTCCTTAAGTAGCATTTTAAATATTTTATTTATGATTATATCTTTTATTTCATTTAGCTAATATTATATCTTATTACAAACGTATTCCTTTTTTATAAACATCATGGATCACTATGATGAGTGACAAGTCCACATCATAATCATCTACACAATTTTTCATTATTTTATTACATTTTATCTAATATTGTAGTTCCACTATAATGCTATATTTGTAGCGAGGTAGCACAAGGATTATTTTGCAATGTATTTTATCCACTTTGGTTACATGGGTCTCTAATTAAGAATAAAGTACTTAGTGATGTGTGTCTTTTATGTTTTCATTTTTAGTTATTGATTTGATATGACTTTTTGGTTCCATTTCCCCATCCACATCACTTGGGTCATGCTTTAAACACAAATATCTCTAAACCCCTTTTATAGTTTTGAGGTTGCTCTTGTCCTAAGTTAATTTTGACCATTACAGTCAGGATCAACCATCAGTCTTGACTCATGTTAGTTGATCTTGACCTTTTTTATTTTAAATTATTTTTTTGGGAAAATTTCCTTTTATAGCCTTTGCTTTGGTCCTTTTGATTTCTTTTGGATATGTTCTAGTGCACAACTCTGCCTTTAATTCAAATTTAAAAAGATTATTATATATACATAGTTTATAGGAGACATTTGAGACAATCATTATTACATTATAAAAGCTATACAAAATTACACATTGTTTATATTGAATCATTAGATCTACATCTGAATTATTGAAGGTTGAAATTACATTTTCCATGCTTGTGCTAAGGGTAAAATAGGAAAAATAATATCTAAGCTTGCATTCACCATTTCACACATATACATTAGTAGGAGAATTGCATTTGAGTTTAAGGCCTCTTTGGAGAAGTGGAAATGTAGTGCAATGCTTGGTTGATCAATGGGGATTAACCATGGTTAGTCTAACTCAATCCTTAATGTCTCAAGTGTTTGTGGAGGAAACTAGGGTTTGATATTTTAGGTGCATGTGCACATGTTGAAGGGATTGAAAATACAAAAAAAGACATTGCTAATGCAGGAAAAGTGTCATCAAAAAATGATAATATTTCCCCACAAGATCAAAATTGACTATTACAGGTCCAGATTGATAATTGATCTTATTTGCTAACAACTAATATTGATCAAGATAAAGACAACAATCAATTTCAAAAGTGAGCACAATACAATCCCTTTACATATCATTAACACAGAGATAAATCTTATGCAGACCAAAGAAGTAGAATAAATAAGCCAAGTTTCTCTCTATCTTTTTATGCTTATTTATTACAATATTCGATTTTACTTATTTAAATTGTAATTATAAATTAATATTTAATGTATATTCTATTATTATATTAATTTTTATCTAATATAAGATTTATTATTTTAGTGACCCAATTATAAAAAACAAGTTAAAAGAGAATACTTTATCAATGATTTCATCCTCCCACATGAGTATCAACTTAAAACAAAACACATAAAGGTGTAGATCAAGTGTAAGGAAAAAACTTGTATTTCTTAGATGAAAAATAACTTGCATTTGACACATGGATGGATAATACCAAAAAGGAATGAGAAGAGATAATATACTGGTTTTACAAGTCAAAGAGTTCATAAAGGTAGTGACAATCATTAAATATTTTTTAATGCACAATAACATTATTATAAAATACATCAACATTTTGAGAGTTTATTATTTAAAAAGTGGGATTAACGTAGAAAATAAAAACATTATTAGAGAAGGTAGTTAATCCTTGCCAAATTGTAAATTATGATTTGTATAAATAATATTTGATTAAAAACTAATACATATTTTTAATAAATAAATTAATTAGTTTGAGGCTTATACGTAAATTATGATTTGTATAAATAATTATTGATTAAAAATTAATATATATTTTTAACAAATAAATTAATTAGCTTGAGGTTTATACGGTGGGGCAAAGCCTCTAGATTTGTCTTATATAAGAGAAAAGAGAAGAATATTCATTTGACACCAGTAGAGTTGTTCAAGGATTGGTGGGGAATTTTTTTTTCATTATCTCCATCTACAATCGATGATGATGAGAGTCGATGTGTGGGTAGATATATGGCTGGGTAGATATGTGGTAAGTCTCCTCTACTAATTAATGGGAATCATCTTTATTGGCAATTGATGACATAGCCATACATGGAATGGACACCCATACTATGTTTAAATCTCATTAATTGCCCTTGAAATGTTTTTTCATCATCTCTATCTATCTATATATCCTGCCTTCTGCACTCTGTTGTATTTCACCAATGCAACGTCAATAATTGGTAGTGATCTACACTTAAACTAGATACTCATGGATGTAAAGCTGGAGTAAACAAAATGGGAGGGACTACCACAAGGGGCCATGGAAGTTGAGTGAGGGAGAAGTAGTTTGAGAGTGGTGGAGATGTGGGCATAGGCAGGTGGGTAAAATAGGGGCTAAAGATTAAATTGCACCCATGATCCATACATTAAAGTGGCCTAAGGTCATAGGTACAGGATGCCTCCTCAGTCAAAGAAAATATTCCTAGCCATTTATAAGTCCTTTTCCTGGGTTCTTTGGTCTCTGCTACCCATTTCCCCAACTATGTTGTTGTATGCCTTAGAAATGATATTTGTTATTGCATGCTTTGCCCTTGCCTTTACATTTTCTTTATCTAGAATGGGGTAGTACCTCTGCCTATGCCTTTTCTTGTTTAGTCTCAACACCACTCCCTTCACCCACCATAGTGGAATAGTATGGCTTTATCTACTACCACAACATTTTACTCTTTTCCAAAACCTCATGGGTGCTGCCACTACATTAAGGCCTTACAGGTTGACATGACAATGCTTTTATGTTACAACCGAAGGAACAATTCAATAAGAATGCACACATTATTGAATTAAATTTCACATGCAAAGTGCACTTATGAAAAAATGAATTAACTTTGTAATGACGATGATCCTAAAATTGACCCCACCTCTACAAACCAAATGTTATCACTTCCACTTTATAAACCCCCAGTTCTTACCTCTTAACAAAAATGTTTAATGAGTGGTGGTACATTAATGAAGCTTATCACATTTATTCAAGACAAAAATAAATTTATATATTATAAGAAATAAATGGTAGTTTATTTCATAATTAATTTATAAATCAAGATAAAATTATTTATTAATTTTGATAACTTAGATAAATTATAGTAAATTTCAAGTTCAAAATATTCATATTAAAGTATTTAATAGATACTAATATTAAATAGTTATAAAGTGTGGAGGACACTCAATTTACATATATTTATATTTAAAATTTAGAAGGAAATCATAAATAATAAGGAGAATTCAAGTTAAACAAGTTCAAATAGTTATTAAAATAGATAAGAATATTAAATGATGATTATTTATGGCCTACATTTCATTTTCAAAGATTTAATTTTTGGAAGCAAAATTATTAGAAGAAATATGAATAGAGTTACGAAAAATATTTAAGTTACACAAAGTTAAATAATATAATTGAAAATGATTTTGAGAAAACAAATATTATATTACATAGATAAAATAAAATAATCATATTATATAGTAGTATGAGAAGGAAGAATTATGAACGCTTAGAAACATTCTAGTGTTATGATGAGAGGTGGTCTTGAGATGATGAACAACACTTTAACTTAAAAAGAATTGAAGCAACCATAGAATAAGTTATATATAATATATATTTTAATATATTTTATAAATAAATATTAATATATTATATATTTTAATACAATATAAAACATACTATATTTTTATAATATATAATATGTTAGACTATCAAATTATATGTATGGCAAATAAAAACAAATATTTATTTTGGGGAATCAAATGACAAGGTAATAAATTTAATATATTTGGACTCTTGGGCCATGCTAGTGAGAAATATAACTTATAAAAAAATTGGATTTTTTGACACCTCACACATCGGCATTCGGCATGAGAAATATTCCCCTTGATGCAAAGACCACTTTGTTTTTTTATGAAAGTTCAATGTGGTTGTCAAACACACCATGAAAAGCGTGGCACCTCTAGAATGCGCTTTATGCTTACCATCCATGTTTGTCATGTATCGATAATGTAGCGACCATGAAATTAGTAAATTATTTCAACATCGCTAATCATTATGTTATTTGACCCCTAAAATAATTTTGCAAGTTGCTTCAAGATGTTAAAAATAGTGCAGATTTTTGGGTGTATTGATGCTCAGCTGAATGAAATTGCACCAGACCACTTGGGATTGTAATATAAGAATATAATTTATTGTATATGAATTTGTATCATGTCTACCAGTTGTATATTTTGATCTGGTTGGTTATTAAATGCATTGCACAACACTATCATGTTCATTCAAACGTACTGATGCCCATCAATATTAGAAAACAATGAATCAAGAAAGGGGAGTCCATAAACTTTGAACAAAAAACCAAAGTTTGGAGGATGAGAATGCTTTTCCCAAGAAGTGGTGTTTTAATCCAAATAGGGATAAACCCTGTTAAACAAATTAAGGAAAAAATATAAGAGAGAAATAAATGATTCTGACTACAAGGTATACATGGTTGGAAGACTATTGTAGAGTTATTTTTCTTCTATTTTTTTTGTGATTTGAATTTGAATTTTTAGTTTGCAAAGGTTTTTTAAACAATGTTTGAACTTCATTATAATTTGAGGAGGTTTCCATAGACGTTAGAAGTTTATGCCTGGTTAACAAATAAAGGAAAAAGCGTATGTCTAAAATTACCAGGCCATTGGAGGAAGTGATTTGAGGTTGAAAAAAGAAGTATTTGGCTACCTACTAAGAGACCAAGGTGAACGTATTCGAAGAACTGATAGGTTATAGCTGATAGTGTATCAATTTTTTTTTTTTTGATTCCTAGGACCACCGACAAAGATTGTTGAAGTTTTTTCTCTACCTAATAGATAATGGTTTCTAGAATTTACTATCCTGAATACATATTTATTTAAAGAATTGATTTTAATAGGGTATGTATTATTTCTAATTTTTATTTATTTTATTTTTATCATGGCTACCCTTCCATTTCATTCATTCTATTATGTTTTTTTTTTCATTTTTCCTTCCCTACAAGTTTTGTTTTCAATTTTTTTTAGGTATAAGATATATCCATAAATTCTTTTCCACTATTTATATTTTATTTCTTCAATTGAGAAAACACGATATAAAAACCCCCATATAAAATGCTCACAAAATCTATTACAGTCGCTCTTACATGCACAAAATAGAGTTATCCCTTATTAGAAGATAGGTCCCTAGAGGGTTTAGGTATAAAAACATTAGAAACAATTAAAGATTCATACAATCCATGGCATACTGAGAGAATAAATACAGAAGAAAATTAAAATGTTCAAACAAGCAATGATGAAAGTGATAATGAATAACATCTACCATAGGATATGGAAATGCATGAGTGGGAAATCTTATCTTTTACACACCCATCTTGTTACATCATGCATCCTCGCTAAACAAACTTACTTGATTATTTATGAATATTTATAATTGGTAATTTGATTTGATTATTATTAACTAAGCTATAAATCATATGTTGTTATGAGACAATTGAATATTGCTTTTATTACATGGTTGCATTGCTATGAGTTTAGCTATATTATATATTCTTTACATTGTGATCATGTTGATTTATTATTTTAGTATTATTTTAAGATATATATGTCATGATTTTATGGACTAACTACCTTCTTTTTGTGAGTTGGATGCAGGAGAGATTTATCCTTCAGAGCAAAAAGGAGGGAGAGCATCATCGGAGAGGGTGACGTAGATGAAGGTATTGGGAGATGATAGAGGAATGGTTAGAAACTTGCACACACCACATTAAATAGTACATTTTAAATACATAGTTTGAATGGTTAGTGTTAGTACATTTTTTATGATTATTTGTATTTAGATAATTGTTTATGCATACTAATTATGTGTTAGCTCAATTTAATGTTTATGTAGAATTAATCATGTGTGATTGCATTAAGGATATTATGTGTAGGTTTAAATGTAAATGTTGTAGTATGATTCTATTATAGTCATAACTATTAATGTTTTAGTGAGAACATAAATTTGCATGATTAGTACTTGGTTACTACCACATCTAGCATAACCTAAACATTGTTTAAAAATAACAAAGTAAATGGTGTTAATCCAAAATTAATTATTAATGAGTTAATTATTTTCTTATACTAAGTGAGTATTTATTTATTATTGGGTCATATTAATATTAAGTCATTTAATATATAAATGGGAAAAGCTTCATAAAATGTCATAAAGAAAGAAAAACCAATAAAGCAATTGTATTTAAAAACTTAGAAAATATATAATTAGGAAAAACAAATAAAATAAGTAAAACCATAGAAACACAAAGAAAGTAAAATAAAAGCACAAAAGGGAAAGTCATAAAATATATCAAAAAGAGAGAGCTTTAAAGGAAAGAAAGCGAGGCAAGCTTTTGCTTGGATTTTAAAAAAAATCATGAAAAGGAAAAAATAAAGGAAAGTGATGGAGAATTAGAGGAATAAGAAGGGAATAAGAGAAGAATAAAAGAAAAATAAGGACAATGTGTAGAAGATAAAACAAGTAAAGGTGCAGAGGATGAAGTGGGGAAAAGAAGAGCAACGTGTTGAAGAGATGAGAGGTCAAAACTGAGCAAACGATACCTGGATCATGCCATTCTAATATAGAAAGCCTTTACCAGGTAGGTGATGTCTTTGAAATTTTGAAACTATTTATATAAACTATGTGTAAATTAATAGTAAGGATATATATCAATTGTGTATACTCATCACATAAATACAACGATATAAATTTACGTATGGTCAGAGGATTATTAGTTAGTCGAAATGTAAAAATATATGTCTACGATCTATATGTTGTAAAGAATGTATAACAATTAGGCATAAAACATTCATACATATATAGCAATTAGTGGGTGTATCAAATTATATATAGCAATATAAAAGGGTGAACAAAGTATGATAATTAACATACTATATAAAAAAGAGCAGCGATGTATAGGATCATCTAAAATTGTGAACACATATACCCATGTATGATGCCCTTTCATTCCAGGAATCCAAAATAATATATACATATATAATTATCTATGAGTATTAGATTCTGGTATATTCTCTATTTATTTTTATTATTTATAGATAATATCATTGTATGCAATTAATATCATTGTGTGTAAATCACTTTATATATTTTTATTATTTACATGGCTCACTATGTGTAAATAGCTTTATATATTTTTATTATTTACATGGTTTACTATGTGTAAATTGTTGTAAATCACGAGTATGTATATTTAGGATGTATATTGTTATTTTATAAGTTTAAAAACAATTATATATATTCATCGATTAAATACAATATATATTCATTGGTTAAATTCAATTCTATAACTTATTAAGACTTGTAACAGTTCAAAATATATATTAGATCCTATGATTTATAATTACGATATATAATAGATATAATTCCAACATTATATATAATTGTGTACATTGTCATACATTAAATATAATGAAATAATGGAATACATATTTATATACAGTCATAATACTTGATCTTCATCTATCTAATGGAAATCATATATAATAATTCAAATATAAGATATAATGAGATATACATATTTATACGAGTTATTAGATAATGTATAACTAGCATATTTCATGAAGCTTTGTATGTTTGTATTTAACTCGTATCAGATTTAACATGTAAAGTCATTAAGTCTTAAAACGTTCTAAGTCATATTAAGATTTTATGACTTAATAACTCTAATGAAAATGTGGATTTAATATATAACTAGTCCTTAAACAATAGAGAGAGGTACATATAACTATTTTCATAACATATTAGCCATAGTGACATGTTCATAACCATAATTATAAATTATACTTATAATAACTACTATCCCCACATATTGATACCCACATCTACTTATATTATTCGACACATGAGGCCATAATAAATTATGTGGGAAGATTTCATGTAATGAATGGGATGACTTGTATAATAATTGGGATGATACAAGTTTTTTATTGCAAAGACATTATGAATGTCCATGTAGTGAACTATGGGACCATTATAGCAAGCTGTGAGACTATTAAAATAATTGAGTACTATAATAAGTTGACTCTTGTAGTATAGTTTGGACTGTGTAATAGAAGAGAAAAATATGTGTTTAATGTTTATCATGAAATCGGTGATTAATTATAATATTAACATAGTAACGTGTAATTAAGTATTAAACTTTATATCCATGGATTGACATGAATATCTAATACCTGTATACTCAATATCATGACTTCCATAATAAAGTATATATTTAAGTATATTTAGTATGGTGTTTAATAGAGGGGTTGTATATATTCTAAGTCATATGCGTTTTTGATGTCATATAATGGTTGTTGAAATCATATGAAGTCATTGATTATAATTTTAGATGATTGTTGATATTTACAATATTTATATATTGTTGAGTGTTTGTATGTGATACATAGTATGAATACCGTTAATATGTAAAAGGTTGTAGATATAAGAAATATATATACATATGGATTTAAGTATTCATATAAATATATAACATATATAGGTGTATTGGGTCATATACCTATATCTATAGTTAATGGATTGTTAACATAAGTCATAGGATTTTGAGGGATAATAAACTATAACAATATGAATACAATCTCTTAGAAATGTAATAAGTTGTTTGAATTATGTTCATACAAGGTATAACTTGGTTTATGAGTTATCTAATTCTCTAAAAATATTATGACTAACTATATGAAATTGAGTAGTGTGAACAAAAAAAATGATGGATTGTGATATTAGTGTTTGACATAGAATATGTTGTATTTGTGTCTATTTACAAAAAATAGAATATGTAGTCTAATATATATTATACCTAGTTGGTATAAACTATACTTATTATGATTATTATTTATGTGATAAATAATATAGTGGAGATTTATTCATATGTTTGATAGATTAATTGTATATATTTGATTATTACTGTGTTTAACATATTTTATATATGATAGTTAGAACTAATCTGTATAAATTTATTGGTTATATTTATATTAATCAAATCTCACATCACTGGTACTGAGTAAGTAACGAGATGAAATTCACTAACTTACTAACATCATCAATGCTAGATGAATATAATCTGATCAAGTGGTGTGTATAAATTTGACTAATCCTAGAGATCAATAACTATTTAAAACTTTGGCCAAAGTAATGTTAGTTAGAAATTATCATTTCATGTGTATGATTTACATGTTTGTGCAATATCATGTTAGAAAAAATTTATTTATGGTACACTTCATATTTTTAGAAATCATACAACTCATTAATAAAGGGAGGGTGATTACCTAATGGGGGATTATATAGGGGATTGATGGTCTATGGTTGATGTAAAAAAGTATTTGAATGATGCTCTCCCTCCCCACAGTAATACTTTTTTGAAGATAATACTTGAGATTACCATATATATTAGAGTTCAGGGAACTCAGGCTTCGTGGAGCCATGTATATTTTATCTTATATCTGGTATCATATATTATATTTATTATTATTGAAATATTATCTCTGATGAAATGTAATTATTTACTTGTTGTACATGGACAATAGTGGTTGTATGTTTATGCCAGCCATGGATGTACATCTATAATTACTTTATATATTTAGCTATGTTGTGTTTCATCTGATGATAGTGATTAGTGATGGATAGATGTCACATGCTTATTTTACAGTTATCATTCTTAGAGTATTTTTATTTGGATCACTAATTAGATTCTCATAGTGTAATCTAATAATTTAATACATTATTTAAATTTATAAAAAATCATGTATTTATAAGTAAGTCCCAGTGGGCATGTTACACAAATGCTGAGCTAGATGACATTAACATTTTTGGACTCTGTGACTTCAACAACAAACACAACTAGAATCATTTAGATGTCATGCTCAACCTACACATAACTGCACAATAATTCATAGATTCACAATGTGTAATTTCAAAATATGTAAACATTGAGTGTAATAACAAACCAATATCATATGAGTTGTCAAGTACTTAGCAAACAATATTTAATATAATTCACCAATATTCTAAAAAAAAGCTCACAAAGTACAACACTTCAAATAATTGTACAAGGAACAATAAGGACAGGTAAATATTACTTGATAAGCATAATCAAGCACACCCTAAATAAGCTTCTAAGAAAAATAAAGTGTCCCATACTTCTTCTTGCTCCAACTAGAATTATAATAGTTAACATAAATGTATTGATAATACATTCAACACTTTCCATCCCGATCCAAGAAATGAAAGTGATAGAGGGACAGACATTAACAACTTTCCAAGAAGAAATGAGACACATTCAATATGTGCTCATAAATGAAATGAGTTTTATAAGGCTAAAGATGCTCAATAAGATAAATAATTAATTGCATGAAGCATTTCCTTAGCAAAATAAAAACAACTTTGGTGGTTGCTCAATTATACTTATTGGAGACCTGGGACAACTCCCACCTATAAATGATATTCCAATGTATGTAGGTAGATATTTTGGGCACACATTATGACAAACATTTGATACATTTTTTACATTAGAAACAATTTTTTGCCAATAGGGATGCACTGAAAAAAAATTCTATTCAAAAATTTGTTAACTAACATCAGAGATGTAAACCTAGCAAAAAAAGATTGGAATATGCTCATGTCAAGAATAACATCATTCATACCTCTATAAGAACAAGAAGATTTTAAAATCTCTACACATTTGTATGCAATAAATGTACTGAAAATAATGCATAATAAGCAAATGCTGAAATCACTAAATATGCCAATTGCTTTATGTAGAGCCAAACAAAGTAGACAAACAAATACATGTAACCACAATGACACTCAACTTGACATAGTTGTGCTTCTATGTAAAAAAAAAAATATATGTTAACATACAATCTATGGGTGAAAGCTAGATTGGTTAATAGAGCTATTGGATAAATTGTTGACATCATGTATAACTCAGATTCAAATCCATATTTCCTACCCATATATGCAGTTGTTGCATTCAAAAAATACTTTGACCCCCATGGGATGCAAAGAATATTACATATGTACCGATTGAAGACATTGTTCATATTTGACCTTCATTTCTCTTGACCATTCCCGGTCCATAAATTTTCATTCTTGACCCTTTTGGTGGAGTTAAAATCCCTTTTGTCCTTAGATAAGAGCATATCTGAGTAAGTCATGACTTTATTTTCCAATTATTCCATCCTTTGGTTGAGACCTTTATTCATCATGACCTATAGATTCTTGACTGTTACTTCTAGATCTTTCACTTGCGTCTTCACATCATCCATGCTTACATTGACGTTTGATAAAGCACATACTAGTTTATAGTGAAGACAAGACACAATCTCTTTGTCACCCATTGTACCTTTGATCACCTTCAAGTGATTAAACTTACAAGAAAGACCTGCTCTGATACCAATTGTTAGAGGTATATACCATTGAGAGGGGGGTGAATCAGTGGTGGCAAATAATTCAATTCAATTTCCAAACCCTTCAAACACTTAAGCATTGAATACAACCATTCATGAAACAATCAAGATGTTTATAGCAATGAATAAATAGATAATGCAAGATTACACATACAATACAAGATTTATGTGAGAAACCCTCTTAGGGAATAAAACCCACTCTCAAGCCTACAAACACATGGACTAATTGTCCTATAAGATGATCACAAACATGAGACTAGTCAAGTCTTTCTGATCAAAATTTAGTGAAACACTTATTTCAAAAGGAGCACATGCCCCTAGGATGATCAAGTCTTTCTGACCACCTGTTGGTCAAGTCCTTCTGATTGGATTTAGTGAAACACCTATTTCACAAGGAGAACTTGTCCCTAAGATGATCAAGTCCTTCTGATAACCTATTGGTCAAGTCCTTCTGATCAGCTTTAGTGAAACACCTATTTCACAAGGAGCACCTACCCCTAAGATGATCAATTCCTTATGACCCCTATTGGTCAAGTCTTTCTGACTTAGATGTTGAGCACCCTCCCAACACTTATAAAATGAGTAACTCTTGATCATCGATTGCCCACCAGTCTGATGGAAATATAATGTATATCAACTCTCTTCAACCCTGCACACTGTATAGTCCACACTCTGATCTTCATCTCAAATCAACCACCAAGCTCACACAGACATCATATATTCTTCACTCATCCTCAATCTTCAAACCTACAAGAGCATTATCTTTGAAATCAGAAATATAACCTATAGATCATACTCACAGTCATCAATATACTCTATTCTATAACCCATCTACTGGGTACACACTTTTTCTTCTTTCCTTCACTCTTCAACTCTCACATACACCTCTCTTTTCAGGTCTCTCACATCTAGAAATCACCACATTTGATTTCACCTTTTATAGAGACTTCATGATTATAATATTATTATTCAGCGTTTATACTTGCCTTAACCCTTAAGGCATCTTACATATTTCAATACTATCCTCACAAGTCAGCCATAACAACTATGGGTCATACTTAAGCAACTACACCTTTCAATTAGGCCTTAGTAGCCTTTATAGGTCTCATGGAGACCTATTCAACCATTTAGCACTTTATCAAGAAATTTAAAAACATAAGACCAATTAAAAATGCATAAGTCCAGTACACACGACCTCTTAGATATCTTCAAATGATTACAATCATCATTATACACCTCTGCATATGCTCAATATACTCAAACAATATTTTGAACACAAGAACACTGTGAAGGAACACACAGTCAACTTTTAAGCATTTGTTTATACTGAAGATGGATTGGTCAAACCTCCAAAATCCATACATATGATCTTCATGTAGTCTAAAACACTCTTCAATAGCTCAGTCTCCTTGAAACATCCAAAAACTATCTGAATAACTCAAATATCCTTCTTGGGTAACTTACAAAATATGGACAAACACTAACAAACTTTGGAACTCAATAAATTTTAATGTAAAAACATTCAAACCTTATAACTAGATTCATTGGATGCACCTTGAAGTCCTCTACAATTTTTTTTACTGCATCAATAAATTCATCTTAGATCAAAAGTTATAGCTCAAAAACTACATACTAGTCTTCCCTCATAAATTCAAATATTTGAATTCCAAGGGTGACTAAGAAACTGTTAAACTTCGAACACTTTTTATCATCTCATTACTTCCTGATAATTTGGAACAAACATGCTTCATCGATATCTTTGAGAGTAGCCTAGTTATTGACTTTGGTAAATATATAACACTATGACCTCATCTCATGTTCCCTGATAATTTTGACCAAATACGCACTTTTGATCTTCTTAGAAGTAGCTCGATATTTACCTTTGCTCATTTTTAAACTTTAAATATATTGACCTCAATCTCATGCATTCTTACAATATTAAATAAATACGCACTATTGATCTCTTTGGATCACTTAGGTCTTTAACTTGGAATGTTCACCATTAGATCTTGATTAGAATTCTCACGATTATGACACTTGGCACCTTTGCGTGCCTTTTGAATACTTTATTATCAGTCCATATGCTTATGCCACTTGGCAGTTGTACACGATTTATTGACTCTTTGACTTATCCCATATCGTTGATCTTCATAAGTACGAACTGCCGCTCACCATTGATATTCTGTTAGATTAACGAGCTTGTGACACTTATCACCAGCATGTGTAACCTTTAACATGTTGACTTCATACGCATCATTGATCTTAATATGTATAATTAAGCGCTCACTGTTGGATCTTCTAGACCAGTGACCTTAGACTTCAATGTGATTAAACTTGATAGTCTCTATCCCATCATAGTTTGTTAGAGAAACTTTGAAGCTTTATAACTTGAGCTAGAAAACACTTCAAGACTCTAAATTTTTAGGGTAGCTTTTTGGCACTATAGAAAACATCTTCATAAAAACCTTTGACCATAGTTGAATATCTAATTACTTGTATTAAATGCACAAACTTTCTAGTTCATTCATATCTGCATGACGTGCAGTGATGGTCTAGCTAAGTATAGGAACTCAGTGAACTTTTGTATGGGAATCCAACTTTGCATCTGCATAGCTTTAACTACACTCAACCTCATGACCTAAAATTTAAACCAAAATAACTTGGGAGTAATGTGATCACACCCATATGACCAACTCCCCTTGACTCATTCATATGTGGTAATGGTGATATCAGTAAATTATGTACTCAAATTTTTTTGCCACTAGACCTAAAATATCTACATGAAAACTATGAAGTATTAGATGAAATTCACTCATGCACACAAGCATTCAAAGTATAAAATACCTTTTATGGGACCTCTTACACAGCCTCAAATCACCATACTCATCCCTAAACATCCTTAACCATGCCAAAACTGAAGATCTACCAAGCCTATTTCAAGCATACTAGAACAAACGCCTTGCACACTTTGTCATTGACACTTAGATTATCAAGACACTTCATCCACTCACCTGGACACTTCCATGACATCACTCACAACTCTCCAACATATATCTCTCATACATTTACTTTTGAATGCTTTGCAATAATGAAAGAAAGTAAATATGTAAATCTTCAAAAATCAGAGGAAAAAAGATTGACAGAATTACCTCTTCCACAACATTCATAAGAACTCTAGCTTTGTGATTATTGTTATATACAATTAAAAAAAAAAAGAGTAAGATATTTGTAACTAATGTTACATACAATACATTTTGTAGTTTCAACACTTTCATCATTAATATATATTATAAAATTTGATATATATTATATAGTCTAATATTTATATAAATTATATAATATATATAATAATAAATTTTCAATTTATATAAATATTATATGATATTTCTAAAAAAAACAATCAAAAATATTGATAATTAAATCACATGACTTGAATCTAAAAAGATTTAGAAAATAATGAAAAACAAATATAAACATTTAAAAAAAATACAAATTAAAATATATTATTGTAACAATAAATTAAATATAAACTACCTTTAATTAATCACTAACTTTTCTTGTAACATAAAAGCAAATACTAATTTATAAACTATAATTACTATAAATAATTGTATATTATTAAATATAACTGTTTTCTAACACAAAATTAAATTATTAATATTTATTCTTTTGTGTTATATATTTGTTATACATCGATGCAAATCATTTTTTTGGAGGGGGGGGGGGGGGGGTAGATTATTGTATTGTGTTTTAATTTTCCAAATAAATTGACGACCGACAATAGAGTAACGTTGACGTAGACCATGAGAAACGTCGTGAGACACCTTACATACTTCCTTTACTTTTCTCCATCCTTGATTTCTTGCAAATAACAAGAAACATGATTAATAAGCATCGCTCTGAGTGCATTAACAGTCACGAATCCACGAGAAACAGATTTTTTATAAGAAGCCATCAGCACAGCATAGATGAATAAACCCTGCTCTCTACAACAACAACATTATGGCTCAACATATTGCCCACGAAGTTTCGGGCAATGAACAGTCAGAAATGGGCGTTGCACTGAATATCAGAGACGCAACTGAAGATTCAACAAGTCTCAGTACTTACGAAGATCCAGCAGGATTAGAGGTGCTGGACAAGAAAATAACGTTGTTTGCTTTAAGGCTTGCCATTCTGGAGAAGGGCGCGAGCGTGCTGGGGACATTAGGCTTCATCTGGGCAACCGTTGTCCTCCTTGGAGGCTTCGCTATCACCTTGGAAAAGCCCGACTTCTGGTCCGTCACTATCATACTCGTTATTCAAAGCACGCGCATCTTCAGCCGCAGCCATGAGCTCGAGTGGCAACACGAGACTACGTTGTCCGTGGCGGATTTGAAAAACGATGCAAAACAGGCAAGTTGCAGGTTCTACAGGGCTACCAGCTCCTTCCTCAGCACAATTTTGCCACAATTTTCGGCCTCCAGAATAAGCGAGGGAGAAGAGAAAACTGATCAAAGATTATCTGCAAAGAGTTCGGGGGAAGATGTTAATGTATTGAGACGAACATGGTCCTCCTCAAACGTTCATTTGTTGCCTTATATCGGGTGGCTGTCTGTTTCGAAGAATGTGAGCAGGTTACTGTTTTGGTCGCAGCTGTTGTCGGCGTTGACGTGCTTTGCGTTGTCTGTGTACAGACTAGCGGGGCAGGAATATGGCGCGGTCTCCGCCAGCGATACGAAGAATCGGAGATCCGCTTTGAATATCTTCTACGGGCTGTCGGTGGCCGAGGCGCTTCTGTTTTTACTGGAGAAGGCTTACTGGCAATGGAAGATTATTGCAGGAAAACTCTTAGTCGAGGTGAATGAAGGATATGGATTCGACCGTAGAGAAGTCCAGACGATCCGACGGTTTTTCTACGATGCATATTCTCGGTGCGTGAGCGGAAGCGTTTTCGACGTTTTGAAGATGGATTTCGTGTCGTTCAGCGTGGAGCTGCTCAAATCGAGCAGCAACCACGGACAGCTGACCGGCGCGCGGGTGTTGTCTGCGTTTGTAAAGGACCCGCGGTTCGAACAACAGACTCTCAGGACGATTGCGGGCATGGAAAATGTGGTCGAGCGGCTGGTTGAAATGTTGAATTGGAAGAATCATCACGACCAAGCGATTCGAAAAGCTGCAGCGGAGATTATTTGTAGTCTTGTAAGAGAGAACCGCAATTCACTTCGAGTAGCCCAGATACCTGGGGCTTTAGAGTCGATCGGTTCGTTGCTGCATGAACCCAAACAGGAGGTCGAAATGTACGACTTCTTGGGTTTTAGTCTGTTAGGGCTCCAGATCTTCAACAAGCTCGCCAAGCACCCTGTAAACTGTGGCATAATTGGAAGTGCTACAAACCTCGTGCCTAGAATTGTTGAGTTTACTCAGATAAAGATAAATGAGTCCGAAACGTGGATTAACACAGTGAAGCTCTCCCTGCAGCTGCTCAAAATGTTGGCGAGTAGTAACGGCGTAATAGGCAAGGAGTTAAGAAAAGAGATCTTAAAAAATGTGTTCACCGTAAGCAATCTAAGAGATGTTCTTCTTCTGTACCGAGGATCCGATCATTTGCGGCTCCAAATCTTGGCTATTGAATCGCTCGCGAGCCTCGCTCTCGAGGAGGAAGGCAGAGAAAGCATTGGAAGCACTGGCGGAGTCTTGGGCACCCTTTTCTCTGTATTTTTCATGGGAAGGATTAACAGTGATGAGGAGATGAAGCAGCTGGTGTGCAAGGCAGGAGAAGCCCTCACGCTGCTTACACTCAACAACATTCACAACTGCCAATCCATGATTACACTCAAATTAACGCATGATCGAAGCAAACATGGCCATGTTATCAGGGATTTGATTGCTGTGCTGAAGGACCCCGTTCATGGAGTACATGCTGCCAGAATTATTCGAAACTTGTGCGCTTATGCAGACAAAGCTTATGACGAGCTCAGGGAAATCACTGCAGCGGCAGCGCAGGTAAACACCTTCCCACCCAAACATTATTTTATTTTGTTTTGTTTTGAACTTTGGATTGTAATATATTGTTTGGTATGGTATCGTTCAGGTTTTAAAGCTTGTGATGGAAGAACAAGGCACGTTTGAGGAAGCGGCAATTGGACTTGCCGCTCAAATGATTAAGCTGATAGACAAATCAGAGATGGATCGCGTGTTTAAAGAGGCGGAGATAAGGAAGGAATTGTTGATGGGGCGATTGATACAGGTTTTGGGAAGGCACCGTCGTCCATCAATCAGGGTTCCGAATGTCAGAAGATTTTGCATTGAGTTGGTGATTTATATGTTGGAGAAGGAGAAAGAGAAAGAGACTGGGAATGGGTGTTTTGGCTTGGAAATGGAATTGGAATTCGCTGTGGAAATAGTGAGGGAAACGACGTCGGAGATGGAGAGTTACAGTACGTTGTCGGGGAGTATAGGACTCGCCAAGCACCACGTCACCATTCAGTCCCTCGTACACACTGCCATGGAATTGCTTCGTATGGACGAGTCCAACAGGTGATATTCCAAGTATAAAGCGAGAAGATGTCCGGAGCGGTTTTGTTGAAATCCCGCAAAATTTAATAATAATCTTATTGAAACGTATTTTATGTTTAAGCCCTGTGCATACCTACTTGGGTCGTTTCCATGTTTAAATTATGATTGCGTGAGCTCATGCAACGGTTCAATGTCCAGGGCAGTGTTATCTTTTTCCATGTCATTAAAAATTAATAAATTTATGGGGATTTGGAGTTCATAACTAATTGGCATCTTATTATTCTTTTTAAATGTATTTTATAAGATTATTTAGTGTTATATATATATATATATATATATATATATATATATATATATATATTAATTTGCTTTCAAAATATAGGATTTGTTTGTAATAAATATATTTTAGAAAAAATCATGTCATTTAGGAAGGAATGGAGAGGAGTTGACGGTCTTACCAAAAGGTTATGTTTGTCAAGATTGATTTTGAGAAAAATTATGACATAATTGAATGGCCTTTCATTTTAGCTATGCTTCAAGCCATAGGGTTTGTCCCCAGGGTTATTACCACAATTCAAATGCTTTTTCAAGATTCAAGTGCTTACATTACCACTAATGGGGTTAAAGCTTAACAGTTTGGTCTCTTTCGTTCTAAACGTCATGGTTGCATGCTTGCTCCCTCTCTCTCCGTGCTAGTTGTTGAAGGCTTCAACTACTTGTTGGCTAATTACTCATCCAAAGGTCTGGTCAAAGGTATATTTCTTCCCAACACCCATTCTAAAATGTTTAATGGGCACTTTGTTGATGATTCCTTCTTAACTTTCAATAAATAAGAGAAATCCATATCCAATGTTATAGAATGTCTAGAGGTGTTTTGTTTGGCTTTTGGCTCCTCCATTTAATGAAGAAAAACCCAATACTACAAACAATCCCTTTCCCCTTACCTGCTTGGTTGTTATAATACAAGTGGAATTGGATTCAACTCGTAGAACAATTCAAATTTATGGACATCCCTTTTGCTTTTCAAACTTCTCCCTTTGATATGTGGTAGTATGTGGTGCAAAGAGTTGAAAAGAAAAATTCCTACTGAATATGTAAACCACTATAACTAGCAAGAAAAATACAAAATTTATTTAAGGTGTCGCCTGCCACTCACGTTTATTACTACTCTTGTTAGATTCCCTTTAATTCTACCTCTGCTAAATTAGAAAAAAAATGAGAGATTTTTTGTGGGCAAACACTTAAGGCAGTTGAGGGTTCCATTGAGTAGCTTGGGATATATGTTGTAATCCAAGATCTTTGGGAGGGCTCCGTGTTTTAGATATTTATTTCCAAGGCCATTATTTGTGTGCTAAAAGGACCATCTATATTTTTGGTAGCAATTAGAACTAGAAAATCCTTCGAGGAATTGCATCACTGAGGGCAACTCCATGGGAAAAGGACCCTCGAAGGGATTAAATCTTCAAACTTTGTTTGTTACTAAGGCCCCTGTCACCATCATGGATACCTTTGTGGCTAAGACAATATGGAAGGCTTGAGAGCTTCCCAAAGGGCATTTGGTTTAGGATGGTGATGGGTTTCAGTCTAGGCTATCTCTTAATATTCAATCTCTATGGTGGTCTCCAGCTCTTACTTATCATGAGGTCCCTTTTACCCTTGTGCTCTAGATTAAAAGTATTAAGCTATATAGAAAGGAAATCAAATTCATCTATAACCTCTTTTATAATAAAACTAGACATTAGGTGCCTTGGCATATTTCACACCACCAATTTCAATTACAAGCCAATGATCAAGAGTCGATCATAGAAGTTCAAAATGCCATACATGATATCCATCTCTAGAAAATTGGCATGTGAACTCCTTCTAGAAGGTGGATTGATTATAAATGGCCTATTGAGACCCCCATCCACTAATATAAACCCAAGCTAGGTTATCAACTCCTCTCTTTGCAATCTCTTCATGTTTAAACTCTTAATTCCAAATGGAAAGTTAATTCTAATAAATATTTTTGGAGAAAAAGGTTTAATCATGTGTGGATGGCTATCATTGAGCCAACCTTCTTGGTTCTCACTTGGTATACCATAGTATGGCTTACCATGTTTCCTTTGTGTGTAAACACCCAAAATCCTTAAAGCATATTTTTTAATTTTACAAGCTTTTCCAATCTGTTTGGCAGTGGATTCACACCCTCTTCCAACCCTTCCCTCTAAAGATGTTTACCTATAAGATGGTTATTTTAGGGGAGTCGACCATGATTATTACATTTTTTCCACAAATTTGGCATATGTAGACACTTCTTTTTGGCCACTTCTATATCTAAATGGACACTAGAGAGACTTCTTACAAATAATGCAAGTTAAGCTTGGAAATCACTAAAATGCTCTGATTCATCAGCACACATCATGTGCATCTTCTAATTCATGTCAATGTATCCCTAACTAGGAAAATACACTACATGCAATCATCATCTTCCTCTAATTCATGTATGATCAAGTTATGACCTAGTAAATTGACCTTTTTAACCATGTGTGAGGGATAACTTGTAAAAATTTAGAAATGGCAATTAACTTGATCAAGATTGCTTAATTGGTTAAACCCAATTAAATGCATAGGTAAAAATCCCATGGCTAATTAATTATTGAATTTCTATTTTTAGAAATTCATAAATCTGGATTGATGACATCATCCTGACATCACACAAATATCTAAAATGATGTCACCATCATAACATCATCTTTTGTGAGTTGTCAAGCACTCAAAAAATATCAAACAAATATCTAGATTTGTGAGCCAAACCTATTAATGAAAAATATTAATGGTTTGTTCCCTCCCTAAACTAACCATGGTTAAAGTTTACCTAACCACACTTAAGTTAGGGTTAGTTTAAAAGGCTATAAATACAAGGCCTCACCCATTCTTCTAAAAAATCTCTCAAGCCAAAGTTATAAAGTTAAATTGTTGAGAGATAAAGCTTTCTTGTGTAATTTTATAATACATAATTATTGATAGATTACTTCATCTTGCCAAAGCCAAATCCAATCCAAACAAAGCCAAAGTGACAAATAAAAATGATGCAAGGAACATCATTGTTAAAGACTCTTTGAGCACATGACCGAGCACATTCCTCCAAGGTCAATGTGCAACTCTTGTTCATAAGGAAGGTGAAGAATACTTGTTTTGTTATCTTTTATTTGTTACTTTAATTGTTCTCTTGCACTTTGAGTAGCTAGGCTTGAGGTATTATATTTCTTTATGTTTTCTTATTGATGTTTATCATACTAACACTTGACTAACTCCCCTCTTGGATTCTTATCTCACATAATGGCATGCCCGATGGGATTGTGCATCACACATGCATAATGAGAGCATCTTTGGACCTCCTTGGAGTTAAGAAACATTCATTTTAGACCTTATTTTCTTATATTATATCTAATTTTTTTGTGTTTTTCCTTTAGCTGCAGAGCTACAAATTTGTTCATGCGAAACTATGAATTTGTTCCTACAAAATTGCGAATTCATTCTTGTAAAACTACAAATTCGATAGGAAAAAAACAAAATCATCGAGTGAAACCATGAAATTATTCTAGATAATCATGAAAACATTTATGTTTGAGCTCGACTCTGCTAAACTACAAATTTGGGGCTCAAAGTTATGAAATCATCAAGGCAAATTATGAATTCACTCCACAAGAATCACTATTTTCCCTTTGTTTTATGGTTAAATTATGAAATTTTTTAGAAGTTATGAAATCATTGATTTACAGTTGAGAAATTATTATTTACAGTAGATAAATTATCTTTTTGAGTTTTGAAATCATTTATAAGTTTCAAAATTATCTTTCTAAGTTGCAAAATCATATGTTTAACTATGAAATCAATATCAAATAATGAAATTGCACTTCTCTATTTTCTGTGTTTTCTCCAAGTTTTTCTTACAATTATGAAATTGATGAATTGAAGTACGAAATCATTTAGACAAGTTGAGATTTTGTTTGAGAATTGTGAAATCACTCTTTTTAAGTCTATGTTATATTATGGTTTTCTATGCTTTTACATGCATGAATAATTTCATCGTTTACAATCACTGTGTAATTGCAAAATCATTCTAGAGAGCTAATTTTTGTCTTATTGAGATAACTTGTAGGATTTTCACCTTGGTTTAGGCAAAAATTAATCCACTAACCTTGTTTGTAGAGAATTGTGCCAAGAAAAAGAAAGTTTAAGAGATTTTAAATCATTTTTTCCTTTGCAAAATCACAGTTCACAACAAAGGTTAAAATTCATCCACATTTGGTTAAGATGCTTAAAAATCACTTAAAAAATTTATATTTTATCATTTCAAAGTTTTTTTATAAGTGCAAACAAGGCCAAGAGGTCAAAAATTCAATCACGTTTGAGTTGGTGTCATTAAAAATAAATACACTTTAGTTAGAGATCTTAAGGGTTTTTAAATTTTTGTTTGTTTTTTGTGTATTAACTAGTTTCAAATTTCACAGATTAAATTATTTGTTTGTGGAAAACCAAAAATTATAGCGTGTATGCTCTCCCCCTATCCCTTTTAGGGACTTGGGTAACCAAAAGTGCTTAGTTTGTTGCCTTGTTTGTTTGGTCTTGTCAGAAAGAATGTCACATATGTTCTCCCCAAGCTCCAAGTGACTTGGGTGACCCAGAAATGACCTCTAAAGTCTTTCCAATTTTTATTTATTTTTTTCTTGCATTTGTATTATTGGTGGGAGTTCATCGCATCCTCATACATTTTTAGGGGTGTGTTGACTTGAGGTTTCATCTCCTAGCATCATACCAACCCCATTCCATAGCAAGGTATATAAATTAGCACATGATGTTAGGATTGTTAGGGGGATGAGCGGATAGACTCTCCAATCCTAACAAAAACTTGGGTCAAGTCTTGCTAAATATAGGACTTCACTAAGTAGTACACGACTAAATTTGATGTGCAAAAGAATAGACCATTGTAAAGTAAGTTAGCAATTATGAACCCAATTGACATGATTACACCCTTTTGCTAGCCACACTTGGGACCATTTTGTGAATTTCAAAACTTGTAGATTTCTAGTCAACCCCATTTGTCACATAATTTATTATTACATGTCGAGTGTCCCTCACTCTAAGTTCATGCCACGTACCAATGCTTGAGAGATAGAGGGGGGTGTTAAAACTCTACCTATAATTGTTATTTAATTTTTGGACTAACACTTAATTCTTCATGAGCATTGGTATATTGGTGGAAATTTTGGTAGAATTTATGCACACCCATGTTAGTTTTAGGGATAGGATGGGCCATTAGTGCTATTTCTATTTTTTTTCATTTACATGTGTGTTTTGAGACTAAAATTATTTGTTTATTTAAAGTCAAAACAAGTCATAAACATCATGTGTTTCACCCCACTTTATCCTAATAAGTGTTACTCTATCCATTTTGCATCACACTTTTGCCTTAGAGTTTTTATACCAAAAATGTTTGTGTGTCACTTTTTTAAATAGGGCATCGTTACGCTACCCATTTGATATCAAACATTTACCTTGGATTTTTTATTCCAAAGTCATTGTCATACAGTTTGATTGAAGGAATGTTGTTACCCTGCTCATTTTATTTCAATTTTTTTTCCTTATTTCAGACCAAGTTTAAAATCACGTGTACCTTTGGTCTAAAAATGGTGTCATTATGTTATCCATTTGGGACTAAGATATTCTCCATTTGAAAAACCCAATTCTTTTGAACCAAGTTCAAAATTTATCTTGTGAAGTTCAAATTCAGAATTGATTGGTCTACACCTAGGTCTTGCTTAATTTTGGCTCAAGTGTTTACCTCTGACCTTTGGATTGTGTAACTTGGATTTTTTCCTTGCTTGATTTAAAGAACCTTTGCCTAGAGCTAGGAAGTGGCTTATTTGTGTGTGCCTCAAGTGAATTTATTGCCTTAAAGTAAGGTTGAAACTCACTTTTTAAGTATAACTCTAAGCATGGTTAGTTTACATTGGATCCTTGCTTATCACTTGGGCTTGAATGCTTTACTCATCACTCTTATTTTGATTACTTATGATTGGCTTTACCAATTAGTTTTAGGCATGTGCCTACAGTGAATGTCTTATACCAAGGTCAAGTTTGTTTTAAAATTCATCTACTGAGATTGAGTCAAGTGTTTTGAATTGTTTGCCTTAGAGTTAGATTAATTTAAAATATTTATCTCAACCTTGTTTGTTTTAAAGTCTAGATATATGCCTTTTAACCAAAGACCTAGCATTACCTTAAAGTTTTTAGATCTAATTCATTCTTTTTTAAGTCTAGCTTTGTGTTTTTTGACCAAATACCTAGCATTTTTCATTTTAGACCTAGATTAGATTTTTTTGGAATACTTTGCCAAGAGTACGATTTAAATTTACCTTTCATTTAACCATTTGTGTGAGGGAACTTAGATTATTAAATATATTTGAGACCAAATTTTTGTTGATATTTTTTGAAAAGATCTCCATTCTACACCAAGTTTAAACCATTTGCAGTAATAGACCAAATTTTACATCTAGACTAAGTTTCAATACGTTTTCAAGTATTGACCAATATTTTAGACTATGTTTCAAGTGTTGTGTAAACTTTAGACCCTTTTCTTCATGATACTTAGTCATAAATCTGGCCATGCCTTGATCAAGTTTATTTTCAAGTTCCTAGCTCATGTTTATTTTCAAGAGTAATTTCACTTTACCTAGAGCAATGCCAAGTTTTATGGACCATGTTCAATACCATTTTCATAGACCAAAACCACCCTCTTTAGGCTAATTTCCAAACCCAACCATGTCAATTATGATATGTTGAAATCACCCTTATTTGGGAAAATTAAAGTACCAAGTTTTCCCTTTTAATGATAACAATACCTAATCCAGTAAACTTCCTTTGTCTTACATTAGGAACTATGCTTTGTAGTGCCCAAGGATTACCATTCCAAGCCCTCTTCCTTTGGTCTGCGTTAGCAACCAAGTTCCACAGTGCCCAAGGATTACCATTCTAGGCCCTCTTCCTTTGGCATGCATCAGCAACCAAACTCTATAATGCCTAAGGATTACCATTATAGGCCCTCTTCCTTTGGCCTATGTTAGCAATCAAGCTCTACAACACCCAAGGATTATCATTCTAGGACATTTTATTTTGTCCTACGTTATTAATCAAGATCCACAATGCCCATTCATTACCATTCTAGGCCCTTGACAATCTGGTAGTTCATTATCTCAACAAAGTTACATAACTATGACTAGATAGATCATAGTTACCATCTCAGACCCATAGCCAACCTTTGTTTAGCCCATATTTGATGAGCTTATTTACAAAAATACTATTATTAAACCCAAGAAATTCTTCATCCATTGTTGAACTTTTCCCACTTTATAAAATCTATGTCAATCTTCAAGACACAACAAAACCAATCATTACCTCTCGAAGCACCATCTTTTAAAGACCAACATGTGTCCAGATCTAATATTTTACAACCTATTTTAAGTGAAGGCCAATAGAACCAACCAATCTATGATGTGTTTTTTAAACCACCTATTTGTGATGAGTTAACATGTGTTGAATCACCCTTTGACCATTTCCCTTTGGTTGAGGAGTCTCACTTTGATAAGCCATTATTTATTGAGTCACCCCCTAATGATTAAAACTAACTTTGGGAAAATAATTATATAGACCATTTCCCTATTTTTAAGGAGCCTCACTTTGATAATTCAGTCTCTGTGGAGTTACTTATTGACCATTTTCATTTTATTGAGCAGCCTCACTTTGACAAATCAGTCTTTGTGGAGTCTTTCTTAGTTGAGCCTATTTATGAAGCACCCATAGTTCAACCCTAGGCCATTACTCATCCAATACCAAGCATTCAATATAGCATCTTTACCACAATACTAGAAGGAGAAACAACATTAAAGTTAGGTTTTATTTTTAAACTGATATCAAATTTAGCATTAGAAGCAGAATCAATGCCAATCTCAACATCAAATTAAGAGTCCCTTGAGTTAGACTCAGTTCTAGAATCATAAAACATTCATGGCTATTACAAAATTGGTTACACATGCAATGCAAATCAATTTGAATATAATTGTGATTCCTCCATGGTTTTCAAGGATGATTACTTCAACATCAACATAAGTTATCCTAGTATCTTATATAAGGATTGTGATACCTCTTACCATTCCATTATTGTTCCAATTTCCATTAACCCCTACCAACATAGCCATTATATTGACAATCCACCTCCCACAAGTGTCGATTTGAACCAACAAAATCACACATTATTGAATTGCATCTATGGTGACATATCAGTTGCAAAATACCAAGGGGACCAAGATAAAATTCATGCAAAAGAAGAATAATCTCCTAGTGAAACCTTTTTTAAGGCACTAGGGGGAAATCAAAGTCCAAACTCATCATCTTCTAGTGAGTCCTTGTTTAAGGTGCTAGAAGAAAATCAAAGCTAAAAGTCAATGTTCCTTAGTGAAACCTTCTTAGAGGAGCTATGGGATAATCAAGACAACTTTATTGGTGAAAAACTCTTTGAGGAAAAAATAGTTGGGCACAATAGTTATTCAATGATTAATAAAGACATTATTTAAGATAACATCAGTACAGCTTCCAATCTATAGCATAATCAGATGCCATCATCTCTCAGGACCAAACAAAAAAAATGGTGGTTTTATCGAGAGCATATTCAGAAGTCTTTGGGCCTTCCATAACCAAAATTATGTCAAATATAGAATTATCAACATTGTGGGTGCCTAAAAATCTTGATCTTCATTTATTTCTCAACCATTAAACATTCCATTATGATCCATCTCTCCATTGCCAAACTAGGCCTTTTATCCACTATTTATTTATATTTACCATCCCGGGATGCACTTTATTTTATAGAGGCTAAAAATACATCTTGTCTTGAAGTTTTAAGGAAACATAATAAATGACTAATGAAGATCACAACAACATTATTAGAGTCCAAATCAACAATAGGTTCTTGACAGAGCAACTATTCAAAAGAGGTGTGTTCTAGTGATTTAAATAATGGATTATTTTGGTCGTATCATATGCTAATTAAGACATACATCTCCACATCAACAAGAGAAAAAAAAATCATTTAATTTTCCTTGCACTTGCAATTGTTTCATACCCTTCCATTTACCTTACTTTGTCACTTGGGGGTATCCCTATTACCATTATATCCCATTGTCCATTCTAGTTATATAATATGTTAATTAGGATGTGCATCTCCACATCAACAGGAACAAAAAAACCATACCTTACCATTTGCCTTACCTTTCGATTTGCCTCACCTTACCATCCTTTCATACCTTGCCATACCTTTGAACTACAATGACTTGAGGTCCATTTAGATTATGTAAGCAATGCTCAATTTACATTGAGGGCAAATCAGTCACCCCTTTTCCAACACTCTCACCATTTTGTGAGAAATTTCAATAAACACTCTCACTATTTTGTGAGTCACCATTATGTGCATTGTGCATTTTAAATAGTTACATTACTAACACCCCTTTTCCAATGCTCTCACCATTTTATAAGTCACCATTATGTGCATTGTGCATTTCAAATAGATGCATTACTGATACCCTAAGACATGCTCTCACCATTTTATGAGTTAATCCAATCTATGTATCATAATTATCCATTGATTTGAGATGCTTAGAAAAACCAAAAACATGGTTGTATGCTAGGCCATTCAGATTGTATCTGTTTCTCTTAGAATGTGAATCTCCTAGTCGGCTAATATAATTGAAGTATTCTCATGGATTTTGTCATGAACATTTCTATTTTCCTAATTCATTTTATAATAGTGTTTCATACCATTCTTGGGAGAACTAAATTCAGCCTGAAGTTCATGTTGGACCTCGTATTTATGGGATGATGCAGACAATGTCAAATTTCTTAGTGCATCTAGAGTTAGCTTGACCATTCTTGGTGATCGATTTAATTCACCATTTTCTTAGATCATTCTTTCTTATAGTTTTATATGCAAAAAACTCTTGCCATTTTGTGAGTAACTTTTGTATGCATTATCCATTTGAAATTAATGCATTACTAGAGCCTAGGTTCATCTCACACTCTTTCCATTTTGTGAGCCATATCTTGTCAATCTCTCATGAGTTAATATGCCATAAAAATTCTAAAACCATTTTAGAAAATTTCAAAAACCTAAAAATTGGAAATGACTTATAATCTCCTAAAGAGATATAAAGCCCTAAAATCCAAAAATAGTGGCCCTGTCTTAAACCTAGTCACCAATCCTCGATTTTCCCTATTAGGTAAAATCCATTATTAGTTAAAATACATTCCAATGCCATTGGTGGGTGTGGCTTTCCCTTTTCATGTAACCTTGTTTAGGGGCATCATATAATCCACACTTTTAGGCCAAGCTCACAACTTTCACCCTATTGGGATAAATCAAAGCATGCAACATATACTAGGATACCTTATCCCTGAATGTCATTCCATTAAATAAAGCCTTGATTGGGGGCACCATATTTTCATCATTACATTAAACCTTCACATGTAGGGATTGACTTGGTTGATAACAAGATGCTTTCTATTGATTTTATTTTTGAGCTTTGTGTGTGTTTGCTTAGTTGTTTGTTTGTTTTTTTACCTATTTATTTTCTATCATTGTTGTGCCTTGACTCAATGTATATTCATTCATTATGTGATTCCTTGTGCATTGTACTTAAATCCATCCATATTCATCATTGCTATGTTATTTTCTATTGTTTATTGGATCAAGAGTTAGTATTTATGCACATTATGACTATGTCATCATGGTGTTTTATATCATGGTGCATACCATCATGTGTTACAATAAAAAATAGGCTAGGGGATCTTACAAGTAATGGTGTTGCAAAAACTTTTCCTTGTTCATTTTGGAAAATCCTCCCATACTCCTTGATCAAATCAACCCATTGACCATTCTAGTTTTATCAATGCTAATAGGGATGAGCATATTTACATTAGTAGGTACAACTAAATCATTCACATTGATCAATTATTATTATTCTATTATATTCCTCATTCCATTTTCTTCTGCTTATGGGTGAACTACATTGATCTGAGGTCTATTTGGACAATGTACATAATGCTTGGATACATGACATTTCTTAGGTCAGCTCAACCACCATTATTCTTCCATCCCTCCTATTATTCTTCCAATAATTTCTTTCATCACTTTGTGCATCCTTGTGTGATTGGTTATTTGTGACTTCTTCAATATTTGAAAAGTCATTAGGCCATCGTGCCTATGTTTGCACCTACTTGTCTTTAGCTTGGGTGATAGGTTATATCCTTGAGTTACGATTTCCAATCCTCTCTATTAAAGCATGATCAAAAAACATTATTCAATATAGGTCATCAAAATTATTATAACCACCTTTAGGCAAATCATTATTTTGACCCATCTACCCTGCTAGGGCATATGCCTATGCCACTGATTATAACTGAGTTTGGGAAAATTAGTTTCTCAACATCTATTCCTGATTATATTCACCTTTGGGAAAATTGATATTTTAATCAACATGTGAAAGCATTAGCTTAATTATATTAATTTCATCCATGGGTTAATTTCAATCTTCTTCTTGATTATTTTTTAGGGACTATCCATCAATCCTATGTGTTGGCCATTCCCTTGAGGGGGCATCATAAGCTTCCTAAACTTTTTTTGGAGCATCATTCCTCAATCATTATCTTATTTTTATTCTTAACAACTTTTTCATTCTTTGAAAAGACATTACTGTGCCTGTGTCTCGTAATGCCTTCTCAAACAAGGGTAAACTGTAGACACTCCTTTTTGTCTACTTCCATGTCTAAATGGACATTGGAGTGACTTCTTGAAAATAATGAAAGTTAAGCCTAGAAATCATTAGAATTCTCTAATTCATCAGTGCACATCACATGCATATTTTAAACCACACCAATATATCCCTAACTAGGCAATGCACTGCACACAATCATTATCTTCCTCTAATTCACTCTAGTCAATTTGTGACCTAGAAAATTGACCTTTTTGGTCACCATGTTTGAGGGAAAATTTTTCAAAATTCATAAATGGCAATTAAATTGATTAGGATTGCTTAATTAGTTGAACCCAATTAAATGCATAAGTGAAAACCCCATGGCTAATTAATTGTTGAATTTATATTTTTAGAAATTCATAAACCCAAATTGATGACATCATACAAATATTTGAAATTATGTCACCATAATGACATCATCTTTTGTGAGTTGTTAATCACTCATAAAATATCAAACAAATAACTAGATTTATGAGTCATGCCTATTAATTGAAAATATTAATGACTTGTACCTTCCTAACCTAACCATGGTCAAACTAAAACTAACCATACTTGACTTAGGGTTAGTTTATAAGATTATAAATGCAAGGCCTCACCCATTATTTTAAAAAATATCTCAAGCCAAAATTATAACATTAAATTATTGAGAGATAAAGCTTTTTTGTATAATGTTATAATGCAGAATTATTGATAGATTGCTTCATCTTGCCAAAGCCAAAGCCAATCCAAACAAAGCCAAAGTGATAAGGATAAATGAATCAAGGAGCACCATTGTCAAATACTATTTGAGAAAATGACTAAGAACATTCCTCCAAGGCCAACGTGTAACTCTTGCTTACAAGGAAAGTGAAGAATACTTGTTTTTTCTTCTTTTGTTTTTTAATTGCATTGTTCTCTTACTCCGTGAGTAGCTAGGTTAGAGGTGTTATATTTATTTATGTGTTTTTATTAATGTTTATCATACTAACACTTGAATAAAAACCCTCTTAGATTCCTTTCTCACAACATACATTTTGATTTGAAATTATATTTCAATTATAGAAGAACATAAATGATGCTACTTTTAACTAGGATATATTGGATAATTTTTTTTCCATTACTAACATGAATAACTTTTTATCTAAGGTTATTTTATAGATTTAATTTTAAGCTAAAAATTTTCATTTAGAGCTTACTCACATCCATAAATTTCTTAATAATTATGTAAATCACCATTATGTAGTTAGTAGAGTCCCTCCTGAATCCCCCCACCATTGATCACCCCCATGGGACCATAGTCATGGGTCACGAAGGATGACTTGATCATGTAGAAAGTTCCACAGTGGTTATCCCTATAAATATTTTCCATTTCCAAGGCCTCAAACTCATGTCCATGGAGGTTCTAGTGGAAGCAACAATGGTGGTGGTTTTGGTTACTCTGTGTGGTCTGAACCACCTCAAGGGAAGTTTCATCACTTGGCCCTTGCTATACACTAAAGACAAAGATAAATAAAAGGAAGAAGAAGATTGGGTTGTTGTGTATGATTTTGTAGACCCTTTGACTATTTGGGACTTGGGATGTTTGGGTTGATAATCTCTAAGGTCCCCCATCTCCTCCTCCTCTATCCTTTATCATTGATCCTATTGTTTAGTGTGATTTTTTATATTTGGTGATGTTAAATATCTCTTTGGTTTCATCACCTTTTTAGTTGAAATGTAATTAATTTTTCCTTAAGATGCTTATGTAATATATTGGTTAATACCAATGTGACACATTCCTCTCACTTTTTGTATAATTAACATATGTATCTTATTTATTTTTAAATATATTTCAAATAGATTTTCAATTAAATAATAATAATAATTTTCAATCAATATTTTTCATAGTATGCTCACTATTTACATAGATTCAGATTATGTGTATATTAATTTATAGAAAAGTGAAATACCTATTTAAAAAATAGATTCCATGTCATATATGGACAACTTTGACATAGCCTTTATTGTGACCAACACATCCCACCTTCTAAATTTTTATATGGGGACCCAATTTGCATTCAAAATTTTCATGATCATATCTTATGTATTGCATGTTCAGGTCTAGCTCACATGAAAATGGATTTGATTTCTCAAATAGCTATTCAATTATATTTTAATAGCTATAAGAAAGACTCTATTACAATGTTAAGGTTCTCAAAGTCCATCTACATATTTTGTATCATGTTAAATTTGGGTTGGAAGATGTTTTGTATTGATATCTTAGACCTTGGCTTTTAAAATTTCAAAATGTGACTGTTGAAAGGTTTAAATGTGTTGTTTCAATCAAAATATATTAAAAATATTTTGTCTTTTAGTGTCAATAGTTGGATAGAATGAGCTATGATTATGATTTATTTGACTAAATAAATAACATAATGCCTTATTCTAACTTATTACTTAGGCCTAAGTGTGCAGGTTATTCTCAAAATCATGAGATCTTGACATGCATCTTCATCTAACTTCCTCACTTATGATATTCAAAGTTCTAAGTCTACCATTCATATGAGAAAACAATATTAAACCACACATCACAATATAACTTATACATGGTCTACAAGTGTAATACATAGTTTACAGAGTCATTCAGGTGCCTGAACAGGTGAGATCAAGCCATGTGTCTTCATCTTGTTCACGTATAAATATTTTAGCAATAGTACATGTTCCAAGTCTTGGTAGTTATCCAAAGTAATGTGAACAATACACATGGAATAATCCCACTTATACACAAATGCCAGTGCCTTACACAATTTTCAAAGCCTTGCTACCCTTTGAATGAATAAGACTACTCCACATGTCATAATCCCAATGATCCATAACTTGTAGGATCAAAGTACATAGTAAAAACCCAAAGGTCATCCAGAGCAATGAAATTCATCCACATGTCATCATATCGGTAACCTATGACCAGCTAGATCAAATTATATCATCAAGATAAAGTCTGACATCCATCATATAAGTGATATGTAGCCACATGCCTCTAACTAGGTCAAGTAATTATGAAACATAAAATTAAGCTCTAAAAGCGTGAATAAAAATATACTAAAAGGTTGAAAATGCAAAATCAAATTAAAATAAGAAATGAATAAACATGTAATGAAGTAAAAGCCATTATTTGTAATTAATTCACATGAATTGGCAAGTTAACACATTCAATTCTCAAAGCCAATGAATCTACGTAATATAATCATTTTTTAAATCATAATATGATTACACTTCCCTCTTTTTATCCTATACATTATGTGAATTCAAGATCCTTAGTGACTAAAAAAGACTTCAAACTTTTCAGAGAACTTGGAATACTTGCACAATGTTAATGGCTTCATCATATCATGCTCCTCCTCCCTCTGCATTATACAGTATGAACATGATTGAATTCATGTATACAGTATTTGATTTAGTAGTATTAGAGAATTTATTTAAACATTACTCAACCATACGGGTATAAATAGATGATACAAAGCCATATAGAGAAAGGGAACAACTATCTTCATTTACACAATGATATAAGGATGACACTTTTTCTATTAAAGCAACAATCCTGCACAACGCTATGGAAAAACTAGAGGTAATGCCCTGCATCAACTTGATTTATGATTTATTTTCAAATGAATAAGTTTCTAGTAAAATATTTCACTATTGACATAATACTACTTCTATGGCCTACATTAGTGAAATTGCATTTGAGAGATACCATAGGCTCCTTGTTCTTGAGATAACCTATAGTTAGGATATGGTAAATTCATGGTTTCTTGAAATTTAAAACCAAAATGAATTGTATGTGGTATGTATTTAAATTTAAGCTTAGGGTTAGGAATATAGAAATGACATGTCACAAGGGTGATAATTAGATCTATACCAAGAAAATTACATGCTAAACTCATACATAAGCATATGTTAAATTTATTATGCTAAGATAGTCTACATATGGAAATTAAAATTAGGCTAGATATATAAATGACAAATAAGAGAGAAAATAACTTGTTATGATGCTTATATAGTTCTAGATCTAGAAAAAGCTAAGTGGGAAATAAGATAGTTATGGAATAATTATTAGATTCTAGATCTGGTAACTCTGGCTATCTAGATAGTTGCATCAACCCTAGACGGTTGTATAGATGCTACTATCAATGTTTGATGATAGTGTATTGTTTAATGTTTTTGGTGAAATAGGATACAACCACCTAGATGCTTCTAGGTTTGGCATCACTTCATTTTGGTGTATTCAGATCTAGGTCATGAACTATCACTCCTTGTGAAATGGAAAAACCCTAGCTTTCCATCTTTAATGTGACCTTGGGGAAAAATGGGTTAGTGAACATATAATGTTGAGCTGACCCCAATGACCCCATTATCAAAGGACACTACCTATATATCCAATACTCTGAATAGGACCTCAAATTGATGTAATTCTCCTCTATGTGTTGGATTGTGTGTGAATCATGCAATGTGTGTAAAGAAACTACAATAGTGACTTATATATTAACTTGTAAAATTGAGCTCTTGGGATACTCATTTAGTAATTTAGACCTATAAATGTGTTTTACCTATGATTGGTATGGAAATAAGGAAACTTTGATCAATTGCATGCTTGATAGAGTGATTTTTTTATAAGTGCCTTGGTCTCTTTTGTATTTTCTATGTGAGTAATGAATGAGGGTTGATCTTGTATTTATACCAATCCTTTTAGAGTAATAAATCACATTAAATTACTTAGGCCAACCATTGGGATACATTTTATTTGTAAATTTGATGACATTAGGGTACTAAACACTTGTGTTAAGGCAAGACAGTAACATTGATGCTATTCTCTGTCTTGGACATTAGTGTCCAAGGAGTAAAAAATAATTATAGGATAAAAACTTGTAGAGGTGTAAGATAAACATATTTTAAGTATTCTTGGAAAGATATACTTTTTGTGTCATCAATATAATATTGGTCAAACTAAGAGATAAGCCAAGGGACACACGATAGAGTAGATGTAAGGCTTGTGTAAGTATGAAGAGTGTAAAACTAAGAGGAACAACCAAGGTCTGAGTTTCCCAAGTGTACAAGACTTAGTGTTACAAAATCAAAAAATATCATCTAAATTTCCCCCCTTTAATCTAGTAAAAAAATTGCTAGTTTAAAGGAAATGAATAAGTACCTAGGTGTGTATACACACCTTGTCTTTACCTGAGTTGAATTCGAGTGATTTGCTAGTAATTGATCTACAACCAAGAGCATGTTACAGTGTAAAATTGGTGCATATAATTTGTATGCAATCAATACTAAAAAGTATCATAAATAAAGAGCATGGATAGGTGTTTTCACATAGAAACTGGGTCTAAAGTATTGGAAATTGGATAAGTAGACATGAGACTTGAAACCCCACCCATATTATATTAGGAAGATGAGTGAGTATAAAAGTAGTAAAAGTTTGTTTCACCATGGTGGTGTTGTACCTAAAGTAGGGAGATTTGGTAGGTGATCATGCCCCCAACCTGGAATAGGAAGAGTGGTGCTTCAACCATCGAGAGTATAATTTCTTGATGAGCACAAATTGAGTGCAAAAGATATGTATATGTATAGTTTAGTATAAGGTAAGTGATGTAATCAAGTTCACCCAAAAAACTTGATAAAAATAGATGATTTAATCCCTCCAATCACACCAAAATTAAGAACCAACTATTGCAGATGCATAAGGGTTAATATAATTGGTGGATGCTTAATCTGGGTATTAGTATGTAAAACATTTTGTATTGCCGTATCAGTCAATAAAAGAGTTTTATAATTTTGAAATTGATTTGTATTTTTCAATATTAGGCACATGTCGTAGATCATATTCACCTTGGATATGTCTTATGTTGAAACTACGTATAACAATGGTACCAATGTATATAATTTTACCACAACTATGAATTTGAATAATATAACTTTGTGTTTTTGCCAATTTAGATAACTATGTAAGTGTGGAAGACATGATTCAAAATCATGCCCCCAATATATATGGATAAATCTAAAACTAATATAAGTATTAATGTGGAGGACATGTTTCCAAAACATGCCCCCACTATAAATTGGAGATGTTAAATACTAAATAGGTGTGGAGAATGTGCTTCCAAAGCATGCTCCCATTGAATCTATGAATTGATATAAGTACCATATATTAAATAAATGTGGAGAGAATGCTTCCAAATCATGCACCCACTGAATCTAAAAATTATGAATATGTGGAATCCATGTCCATATGACATGCCCCCACTAAATCTACAAATTGATATAAGTAACAAATATTGAATGAGTGTGGACAACATGCTTCAAAAGCATGGCTTGACTGAATCTGAAAACTATTCCAAGTGTGGAGAACATACTTCCCAAGCATGCCCCCACTAATACATCCCCACTTTGAGGTGAGGTAAAAATAAGAACTAGCAGTCACCTCACCTCAAAAGGGAAGACAACTCTAAAATCTATGAATGTAACCATGTAGCATATAAAAGGAACATGTCTAGGTAAATGTATCATTGAAGTGCATAAAACTAATGTGATCACATATTAGCTTAAGATATATGATAAATATCATGGAACCCTCAAGATATTAATAGTATAAACTCAACAAGAAAATAAGCACACACACAAGATCACTCAAAAATAGATCAATAAGTAATGGTCCAAATAGATTGCAAACAAGGGGCATGTTCGAATGTCATACACTCAAAGGTACATGACTTAGTTGAATGCCCATGAAAGAAATAATGACATATTCAAATGTCCATATAAAAATTGATGGCATATGAAAATGTCAATGAAAGCATACATAAGCATATTGGTCAGAAATAAAAGAACATATTCAAATACTCGAACAAGTAAGATAATACACTCGAAAAAAGTGTATAAAGTAAAGCATAAGCAACCCACATAAACATGTCATAGTGGCCCATGGATCTAATGTGATATAAAAGTATGTTAAGTGTATAACATATGAAGTACCTTGTATAATATATAATCATGGATAATAGGCATATGTAATTACTTATGTAAGCTCAAACATGATAGTGTAGAGTGATCATCAAATCATATAAATTATGTGCATCAATATCGAAGAAGTGGATGCCCCCAATGTCCATATGACATGAGTAGATGGAAAGACCAAAATCTAAAATAAGATTTTATCATGTATCTATGTATGCCTATATCACACCTAATGTAGAAGTGTGACATGTATGTGTATGTAGGAGTGGATTAGTATGATATCCATAAATATGGAAGTAAAACATGGATGTCAAGGAGCCAATAGAATAGGTAAGTGCTAAAAGTGTTTTTTGCTTTTTTTGAATGTTTTTGATTTTTGGGTATTTTTTTTAATTTTTTGGAGAGACTAGGCTATGATCATATCCAATGGATGATCATAGGTATCTCCCCCATTCAGTGCCTTCCAACCTTAAGTTGGATATTTTATATTTTTTGCATC
The DNA here is from genome assembly GCA_037957365.1 of Torreya grandis. Lineage (NCBI taxonomy): Eukaryota > Viridiplantae > Streptophyta > Pinopsida > Cupressales > Taxaceae > Torreya > Torreya grandis. Next base: position 2,795,417 of record JARHVA010000393.1, on the reverse strand, counting down.
ATGATTGGATAGGTTGAAAAGGTACATAACATGTTCCTCTTCACATTTTGTGTGTTTAGTGGAAGAGCTAGTGTTATCATTTGAAACATGGATTAATTTTCATCCATGAGAAAAGGAGATACATTGTTGATTTTGATCAATTGTTGCTTCCATTTGGTATAGCCAAAGAGTTCTGAGTGTATATGCATATAGAGATATGGTAGGCATAACCCAAACCTGTGTTTGAATTACTTTAGGACCACAAGCAATTAGTATTGTTATGTTGCCTAAGGAGTCTTTCCAACCTCCTTTATTTTGTAAGTTTTTTGGATTGAATCCCATTTGTTTTTAGCATCTTATATTTCAAATAGTTTTACTTGTGTAGGATCAATATGGATATGCCAAAAATAAACACCACCGATGTATAAGGTAATTGTTAAATCTTGTTGGTGTGGATGCTTTTTGTGTTTTCACTTTGAGATTATTACATAACATGTGGACCTCGGTTTGGCCCCATGTTGTGTAACATTTACAAACTGGTCATATAAATATTATGAGTACCATATTTTTTCTTATAATGTTCCTTAGGTAATCTATCTCCATCCTTTATGCGAGGGATAAAGTTTTTGTATTTGGAAGAAAACATGTTAAGTTTTTTTTGAATGGATAATTATAAAGGAAGCATATCTATGCACATCATTATGTAAATGGTTAAATGATTCATATTATTTATGCAATGTCCTTTCCTTTAATGGGTAAGGGAGGCCTCTAATAAATATAAATTAAAATTCCAAATATGAGGGCCTAAATGCTAGCTCATATGATGTACTTTTGAATCAAATAGTATAATCTTGAAGGGACTCATCATCATATTGTTTGAAATTATGCAAATGTTTCAATGTAAGTTTTGGCACCTTGTGGATATTGAAATCCATGAATAATGCATCTTTCAATTGTAATAAAATGCTTAAGGAACCCTTTGGTAGACTATAGAGATAATTTTGAGCCTCATTGAAAATACTCATATGGAAATGTTATAGCAATAGTTTGTTATCTTACACCCATTAACCTAACTAATGTACATAGGTAATCACGTGGTTGAATGGGTCCTTATTTGTCAAAATGAGAGGTAAATTGGGTAATTCAAATCTTGTGGGTAAGGATTTTCAAGTATACATTGCACACGAGGTTGATTACTGAATGGGGTAACATGTACATCATCATTATGGAAATCCACTTGCATTTTTGAGTATAAAATATTAATTTTGAATTTCCCTAATAGTGGTCATCATAAACATTAAATATTTTACAAGGTCAGAGGTGTTTGTGATAGATTTTATCATTGGTTGTAACCCACCACCTCATTTGAATCTAGGTATATAAGTATCATCATACTTATGTATAATAAGTACAAGTTCATTATCACTAAATTTAGGATATTTTGACAATGGTATAGGATCTTTGAATTTTGGTACATTTGGTATATTATTTGAATAACTTTGTTGCAACTAGTTTTTCCCTATGGAATTTGAGACATTATTTAGTGGATTGTGTACTGATTATCTATAGATATGATGTTCATTATGAGCTATATTTACATATATTTTTTGGTGGATAGATATATTTATTTTGATAGTTTTTGCATTATTATTATGATCATAATTTTTAAGAACTTGTTACATTCAATATTTATTATGGTTATATATTTATTATTATCATGATATGGGATAACTACTAGTTTTTGTATGATTTAGATGCAAGATATTTTTACCCTCATTGACAATATGGAGGGAGAGTATCATCAGAGGGGGGAAGCAGATAGCTACATTGGGGATAGAGAGAGATGATTGAAATAGACCCATACACACACCACTGTTATCTATTTTGAATGATGTTTATGATGCTTGTAGTTAATGTTTTAAACATTGTTTGCTTTAATTTCATAACTTACAATTTTATTTGAAATTACTATTTTGATATAATGTTTTTCACTATGTTATGATTTGTAGAAATATAGTTATACAAATATGGATTATTACTTATATATATTGTTGTTTGATCATATCATGATTACCCATATAGTTGGTTATTTGATATAACTAATAATAGGTTAGGACATCCGATTATCTTATCTAGTTACATGGGTATACCTTGTTTGAAATTATGACTCACCTATGTGTTGAGGTGTTACTATCTTAATGATTTGAATCTTTTATGGTATTAATATTTTAAAATACAAGGTTCAAGGTCCTATATAAGAAAATGTTTCTCTAGGGTGATATTATTATGAATAAATTCATACATGGTGGGCTTTGTAAACTAGTGATTATATTAAAACTCATATTTTATTATTAGAATATTCATGACATTTATTAATGATTTTTTTTGGTAAAAAGGTTTGAATTAGGTTTTTGGGTAATCATTTTTAGCATGAGAGTTAGCCTTGTCATAGGGGTTGGATATGGCTTGGCCATTGAGCTTACATGCAAAGAATGGAACTATAAGTTGGAGGAGAGTGGTGGAGTGAAGCATTAAAAGAAAAGGGATTCATAAAGTCTAGTTGGGAAAATAATAGGGGCCTAGTTGAAGTCATGTTGGGTATGCACAAGATGGGAAAGAGAATAAATAAGATGGGGAGAACCAAAAAAAGGGGAGATCATGATAATTGAAAGAGAAGGAAGAAAATATAGTAAGAATATTGGTCATTACAAAGTGGGAAGATGTCTATAGACTTGTTCTAATTACCAGGTTGCTCATTATATTGGCTTGTTTTAAATAAATTTATAGGGGTTTTGGAAATAGAGGTTTTGTTATTATGTAAAAAAAATATTGCAATGAGCTCTTACTTAAACCTTAGCCTATCAAGATTATAATCTGGAGGATGGGGATTTCAAATCCCATTCTCAATCCCATAAGGACGAGGGTACCAAGCTAGTATCATGAGATGACCTGGACTATGTTATTTTCCTTAAAGGTTGGGGCGTAAATTTGACTTAATAGCCTATACAGATTTAATCATATCTATTTTAAATTCCATAAGCCTATACTAAGAAAAGAGTGTTATCCTCCCTGTGTTATCTCTTCTCTTCAACTGATTATACTAACAAAAAATATGGCTATAAATTTGCACATTTGGATACACTTAGAGACTGTGATTTAATACGAATTTATTTTGCATAAATGTGGGTATACACACACACATGTGTTGTATGGATACCTGCATGTATGTAGAGGATATTATAAATCCTCATGTATTGGGATAGATATAAGATCCAAAACTAGGTTGAGGGTTATGTAGTTAGAATTAATATATATAAATATGAGTCTTGTACTCTTAATTTACTTTATTCCATAGCTCGTTTTGTGATACTATTAGGGATTGGTAAGTAATGATAATGTATAAGGAGTTAAGAGTTTCATTCAATTGTATTTATTTGTATGGAATTAAATATGATAGAGTGAGATATGCAAACTTATTTTAATATGGAATGATTATAATCTCTAGTGGATCCGAGGTAGTGAGATATTCTAGAGAATATCTCCATGTAGAAATCTAACTGGTATGGCCAAGAAGACTTCCTATGAGAAAATGGTAGAATAGATAGTTTTACCTAGATGCTAAGTTTGACTTAAATGTAATTATATATAAGCCAACTATAGGTTTCCTTTTGAGTTATTGACCAGTTGAATACACCGGTAAGAGTAAATTAAACTTTGCACAGGAGATGTTAATCTAGTATAAGTGGCCATTCAAACTCAACCTAATACTTACACCAAAATGATTTATTGGAATTTATGTGTGTTGATAGTATAATTGTTTTTATAGAGAACCTAAAATAAATTTATGAAGGAAACACAAACTTAGATGTATTTTGTGTGAGATATATTAATATGATTATGGAATGTCAAGATAAAGTGGTAGGGGATCACTCCTATAATTCCATAATAGTTATGTTGGCTTGGTTAGATGGGGTAAAGTATCACAAAATAATGTAATCAATAAAGATTGTATTGACATATGGGTTAGTTGTACATTCTTTTATGAAGTCTAATGGTTTGCTTGAGAATTTCATGTTGAGTGTATAATTGTGATTTTTGTAGTAAGTGACATTATAACAAAATGTTGTGCTAAGATGAAAACATGAAAGAATATATTCTTGTACTAGTGTCATGGAAACAATTGGTTTATAGTTAATGGATTCTTGACTTATAATTAGTATAAAATGAGACTTTGAAATAAAGGTATAAAATAACTTGATTCTGTTATATGGTCTTGATCTCATGAATGGATGCATCTCTTACTATTGCAAGTTATTATAAGGTTTTTCTCTTGAATCCTTTAAGTGGACTATATGGGGTTTAATGTTGATTAGCATTAGCTATACCTATTGGTATTACAAGTGAAAGATGTGTTGAGATAAAAAAACATAAAATAGTTTTATTCTTGTTCTAGATTAATAAACATATCAATATAGGGTTAAATTGGATTCTTTTTTGTGATTGCTTATATCTTCACTATGCATAATATTTTGCTACTCTGCTTTTGAATCCTTATTATAGGCTATGTTTGGATAGTAGGAGGTACATATATGAGTATGCCAATGGATAATTCATATACGTACCCCCTGATATCATTGTTATCATGATTCAGTATCACAGAGTAGTATGTTAGTGAAAATGACTCAATTTATTAAATTTGAATTGTATAATGAAAACTTTGGCCAAAGTAATGTTATAGCTAAGACATTGTCATTTTACTATACTTCTAGTTTACATGTAATGTTGATATCATTTAGATAAAGGAATGGATACCATGTTCTATTTGATTAATGTATATAATAGTGTTAGTACACACATGGGTTATGGTTATTTCCTGATATCCACACTATTCTTATCTACCCTTTCCTGAAGGGTAGGGCCATTCCTAAAAGAGAGGTGTGTGAGAGACCATTGGTCTATGGTTGGAGGTAAAGCAATCAAATGATTCTCTCCATATTTCATTCAATTTTATTAGATGGAATTACACTTAGGCTATGTGATGGATCATGGAGTTATTCTTTTTATAGCTCATTATATACGTGTGTCCTTATTGATATGTATATATGACATCACACATTATTGTACTATATTTTGGATGTATATTCAACACATTAGTGGTTTTAAATGTATGTATGAATGATTAATACATGGTGAACTTTGAGGTTTGTATATATACTAAATAACCCTTATCTTCTCTCTTAACATTGTGAAAATCTCTTGATAAGCTTGCAACTTTCCATGCTACAACATTTTTTCTCCCAAGTGGTCAAACCTATGGATAAGTGTTTGGATGGTATTTTGTCCATGTAAATTTTACATAATGTGCTGATAAACATTTATACTCCTCAAAAACTCTATTTAAGATCTTTAGACCATGCAACTCTCAAGGGAAGATCAACTTGTAACTTTCTTGAGAGAGACCAACAAGCCTAAAAGCCTTCTTGACCAAAAATTTCAATGAATATAGGATTTTTTATGACATTAATGTCTCTATCACACCTATAAAATGTTTTTTTAACTCATCAAAATGATTAGTACCTTCAAACAACCTCGATTATGTTTGAAAACACAAAACAATGATTTTCTAGGCTTAAAACTAGCCCTGTAGACTACATTTTAAGCATAAATTTTTATCCAAAGCTCAAATCACTTTAAAACTAGTTAGAACCATTTGATAACATGTTAATAAACTTCATACCAATTTTAATAAATTTTTTAGTTTTTATTTAATTTTATGACAATTTTTGACCTCAAAACCCTAGTAAGCTAGCAAGTAGGCCTAGAGCACAAAAAAATCATAACTTGAGTTTTATGAAATTTTTTTAGTCATTCCAATTGGAAAATTTATGAACCATAATATTACTCATATATAATCCATTTATGCACCTTGGTCAACCTAAAAAAATGGTGAAAACAATCTTTTCTTCACTGATTTTCTGCACTTTAATAGGAAAACATATAAATAGATAGTGTATGATATGGATCATGGAAATAATTAAACAAGATCAACAAGAACACAAACAAAAAAATAATAATTTCAAATAATAAGGTTAAGTGACACATATAATGGACATGTTAAAATGTTGCATAAGTAAATATTTTACACACAAGGCCACAGGCCACAAGTAATAGACATGTTCAAATGTCGCACATACTGTACAATGATCTCATAGATATGCTCAAATAATTCACTCAAGGAAAAAGGGAAAAACACAATAGAAATTAAATGTATAATATACTATGTACAAGTAATAACATCAATGGATCATATAACTAGAATCATTATCTACACCATGTGTGTGGAATGTGATCATATCCTATAAACTAGCATATCCATGTACAAAATGTAAGATACATATGTTACCAAGGATTTTGTAAAGAGTAAAAGATTATCACATTAAAAGGGTTATATAATATTAATATCTATAAATATTTTAACCTTTTGAAAATATGCCCCCATCATGTCATCGTTGTTAGGAAAATTCAAGTCCAACATCTAAGTCTTTATGAAATTTGTATGTCTTGTGTAACACTCATAAAAACAAGTGAAATGTGTGCGTGATAGAAAAATATTATTCTATCTATAAATAATTAGATAAATAATATATGATAATTATGTAAATTAGTTGTTTAATCAAATTCAAATCCTAATTTTGTATTTTTGTATTTTTTGTATTTTTTATATTTTTGAATTTTATTGTACTTTTTTAAAATTTTGACACAAGAACAAGGAGACTCGAAGATAAAACATGGTTTGAAAGTAGAATAAATAGAAGAAATTTGAAAAATATTCAACATGTGTCATGATAAAGTATACACTGAATATGATGGCATGACCATGTATGGGCAAGAGGCTCTCATTGTGTATGTTGAAAGGCATGTGGGAGATAGAATATGAATGTGGAGGAATAATTTTACATCCACATCTCATCAAATGTACACTTGTCAAGTTATGTAGCATGCATGTATGACCAATATAGTACACAAAATAAATATTGTGCATGAATAATATCATTGTATAAACTAAAACTAAGTATATTATGAAAAAACTACATGTATTAAGGCTTTGTTTGCTCAGTATTTGATTTGAGTGTGTATAAATATTACATGATAGTATCAACTTGTTCAGGATAGTAAGGACAGTCAATATTGGTTATTTATGGTTAATACTATCTGTGATAAAAAAATATATTATGCTTTGTTTAGATTGTGAAAATATCATGCTAAATCTCAATAATGGCAATATAGGTCACTGATTTGGATTGTTCAGATCGGGAAAGTAAAAAATAAAATACAATAGGCTAAAAATACACAAGATCCAAGGGATAAAATATTGAAAAAATTATCACATGTGTAAAATATAGAGGAATAGCATGATGAATCAATCATGAAGCTATGTACATTGGAGGATGTCAAAGCTTAAATAATGATTTGGTCAACAAGATGTTCTCATGGAGTTCCTACTTAACATATGCAATCACATTCTAAAATTTGTATTAATCCACCAATTGAGATAGAATGTCAATGTGTAGGTTGTGTGTCATGGGGAGTATCATACCAATAGTTTGCATAATCTGAATCATAATCATCAATGTAGTCATTATCATGGAATATAATTATTTTTTCAGGTTTTTCTTGAAATTGTGATATGCCACTCTTATCATCTTTTGTTTTTGTATATGTATACTAACTTCACAATACTTGGGGCATTTATATTTATTTATTTATGTTGTTTTCCATATGTATTGTATCATGTACCTTTATTTTGATGGTACTAGTTGTCTTTGTTGGAATGTTAACCGAATAAATATTTTCATTTATTTGTTCTTGTTCTAAAAATTTGTCCTTTCTTGAATTTTTAACCATTTCATTTTGAAAATGTGACATAGTCATGATATCTACCCAATGTTTCCCCCATTGTTCTCATCCTTGATTTTCTTAGTTTTTCATTGCATTGATCCAAGTTAGGGTCGGTGTAAAATATAATAGAACATGTTTTTGACCCAATTGTGACTAGTAAATCAATGGATCCAATGCAACATTAACGCCTAATAATATTACCCAAGTATTAACTATCATATCCAAAATTTTATATAAGCATCATGCTACATATATTTTCTTTATGAAAAGATATAATCTCAACCTTGGTTCATTTATTATCTTCAATGTGATGACTAAGAATCAAAGGCTCTAGATATCAAGAATGTTTTTTAGTTGACCTTTTTGGAACAAAATTAGACTTATTTTATATGTCTTGCTTCTAAATTTTCTATGTGAGAAACCCTCTCTTAAATATGCTTTCTTTCTTATCTTGATTTTTTTTTTTAAACTTCTCTAAATTCTCTTTTAGTAACTTTTCATTTTTAATTTGTTTCCTTTGTTGATCGAATTGTTTCCTTTGTAATTTTTTATTTTTATGGTTTTTATTTTTCATCTTATTCCTTTTGTAACCTTTCTTTCTCTAATTTTTCCTTTCAAAAAATTTATTGTTCTCATTTTTTAATTTTTTCTACTTTTACTTGATTCTTAGGAGATGCAATCACAGTGTGAATGTGTTTCTTAATTGATTTAAATAGTATAAGATCACTACTATCAATGATAATTTGTATTTTTTTCTTCAAAGCCTAAATTTTTTTTGTATGATGCTCATGCATTTTATAATATACAAAATATTATTTTTATCTCCTTAGAGAATGCATAGGAGGTAATGAAATCAAATTATTTCAAAACATTTCTTTTAAAATATCACTTGAACTCTTATTAGTCTATTGTATACATTTTGAATCAATAGTTATATTTGTATGTTTCTTTTGAACCCATATTTTTGATGAGATATTTTGAGGCACAAAATAGTTGGATGGAGATTTAGATATATGATTAACATTTGCATGCTCTGTATTCTTTGTGTACGTGATCTTATTTTCAAATGATATGATCCTTGAACTAAAATATTGATTTTGTTTTTGTAGTTCTTCTATTGATTTTTTCATAGTGATTATTTGATCTTGAAGGGCTTCACAAGAACAAGCCTTAGGTAATTATGATTGAATATGCATACAAACACCATGAATATGATGTGTGAGAGGTGGAGGGGGTTGAAGAAGGACATTTTAGTTCCATAGACATATAATATTTAATATGACTAATTACAACCTTAATTTTATGATTCATCAATGTTCCCCAATTTATTACATGATTATGAAATATATTAAATATGTATATCTAACACTATGTAATTAGAACAATCATTACTTGAACTAGAAAGTATACACCAAGAATAACCATTATATGATGTGCACTATAAATAACCAACCACTCCAAGAGATATGTTAAGTATTTTTCAAACCTGATAGACATTTTTTTATTAAAGTTAGTAGATAGATGAAACATAGAAATTAATTTGGAAATAGATACACCACTCATCCTCCATGCTGAATTTATTAAAATTAATAAATTACAATTTTTGAAGAATACATATAGTATTTTGTCAAGAAAACTAGGTTTTTCATTCTTTCAATAATACTATCAATAACCATTAAAAATTTTTATAATAAATCCATTTTGATCTAAAAATCACTTAACCAAATAATTACCTTAATAGGAAAATCATAAAGCAAATGCCCTAAAACAATAATTCGGGTTCGATAAAATTTTATCATAATTTAGAATTAATTGGTGTATTAACTCTAATTAATATAAAATGACTATAATGGACAAAAATCAAATGAATGAATGAAGTTAATTATGAAAAACACAAAGATGACTTAGGTTGTTGAGTATGATGCCAATATTGGTACTTGATTGTTGATGTTATATTTGATTTTATTTGTGTATTATTGTATTAATAATCTTATTTAATTCAGTTATGTCCTAGATTAATTATTTGATCAATTTTGAAGACTTTTCAACAACTTCCTAAAAAATAGCTAAAAGTGCCAATTAGAATTTATTTCACTAAATGTGTATTTAAATAAGCTCAAATCCTTATTAATTGATACCAAAGAGTTAAGGTGACCTTTCTAATTTTGGTTAACTAAATTTAATGTTATTTTAATCAATTTTCTATTTTCAAGGCATTTGGGGTGCCTAGGTTATATGAGTTGTTTACTTGTTAAGAAAGGCTTCTTGTATGATGACTAAATCTTATCAGTGAGTTCAACTTGTTATCTTGAGCCTATTTTTAGTTAACTTAGGTGTTTTTTTAGTTATATTATCAAATTTATCTTGTCATGCTTTGTCATGCAAGTGTTTTTTAATTGGCCTTATTTAGCATGTTTTGTTAATTAAAGATGACACAATAGTTCTTCTTGGGAATTATTTTTCCATGTCAAGCTCTAAATTTAATAAAACTATATATTAAGGAAGACCATAAAAAACATTTGATTCTATTTTGAATTTATTCAATGAAATTTTTAGTCAATAATCTCACTTACAACATAACTAGATTAACAAATAGTAATCTAGGATAGATTGGTTGATATATAGTTTCAATTTAAGATTGAATCAAAGTTATTTTACACTCCCTCCATACATTAATATCTAAATAATATATTCAGCTTGATTTTTCATGATTGAGAGATGATTGGAATCGATCAAATTAGATCTGATTATGCACTTACAACTAATATAGAGTTGTCCTTTTTTTAGGTTAGAACTAATTAGAAATAGTCATGATTGACTACCATTATTTCTATTTGTACATCGATCTTGACCTTTATATGAAAATAATAAATTGAGGTCATAGTCACCTATTCATTCTTGAAATATGACTATTTCATAAATTTTTCCTTCGGTTGTGTGTAGAGGACTTATAAATGACTTCTTCAAAGTTAAACCCCTAATGGGCTTTCAATGGCTACAAACTTATAAAAATAAATGGGGGAGCGTAATGGGTTGAGATAAACCCAATCACCCTTAAAATGATTGAACATTTATTATACATATAATAATTAAAGGATGGAATTCAAGCCCACGTAGTTATCTCACCTAGAGTGCTTAGTACAATAGTGATCATTCACTACATGTATGCCACTATAAATGTATTGAATACTTGATAATGCTTTGCTTAGCTTGGATATAATAATCTTGTGACTTGGATAAAGGATTTTTCAAGTGAATATAATCAAATTTGAAAATAATAGAGAAACTTAACTTAGTGTGCAATAGTGTAAGTATGTATTAATAGTGACATTACCAAGTAGTAGAATAAATGACTTAAAGGTGACTTTATAACAATCCCAATGGTTGACACCTCATACTACCTGTCCTAAAAATAAAAACCAAATTTTAAGGTAGGGTTTAAATTTTGAAAAATATATTTTGGATAGAAGGGTGAGATCAACCCATAAGGTCAAGATCGATTGTCAATCTTGACCTGTGCCACTTGATTCTGACATGTTAGGGATGATGCTTGATTTTATAATTTTTGAAGAATGTAAACATTATTAAAGAGGTTTTTATCAATTAAAAAAAATTTAGGTGTAAAACAACAACTTTAAATGAGATGGACCCATACAAGAACTTAAGATAGAGTGAGGTGGTGACATAGGACCAATTTAAGTGTTCAAGTCAATTAAGGTAAAAGTGGATCAAAAATGACATTATCAGGTATTCATGACCAAATTTGAGTGTCTACACATTTGTAAAAAACTTCAATTATTATTACTTAGTGATTTTTTTGCTTTAATTTTATGAGTATTATGAAGTTTCCATTGTTGGATTTTGACAAAACATTGTAACTATTTTTATTTGTTGTATTTTGATATTTTATTATGAATGAAGAGGAATATCTTATGGATAATCATGTTTATTCTTGAATGGTGAGACATGCATGTGATTATTCTTATTTTTTTAGTGTAGATCTAAATGTACTTGATATATTTTAATTACTTAAAATTTCATTAATGGTCACCATATGTTGTGTTCTTCATCCCTAATCTAACAAGACTCGATAATCTCTCTCGATGCACCTCGGTTGAGTGGTTAATTGAAAGTGTACATAAAAAATTATGATATAGGACTAGTTATTCACTATGGCATAGTATATTTATATGTTTTTGGATAATTAGTCAATTAAGCTCTTATCGACACTTTGTACATGTCTTTCTCATTTCCCAGTTTATTTCCCTTTTTGCATAACATTTCCTCTATTCTTTTTTTTTTTCTCTTTTTCATATTTATTTCTAGATCTTTAGCTCTATTATCCTTCATCTTTGTTTCTAATTTTCTCTTTAATTTGATCTAACCGAAATCCAACTATTTGATCTTGGTCTAACCAATATTGAACTATTTTATTTTGGTATGTCCAAGATCAAAATTTTGATCTTGATGTTTTCCTTTTTTCACCCTTTGCTCTGCATTTTTCCTTTATTAGTATTTTGTCCTATTTTTGACTTTTTCAACCATTCTATGTTGGTTTTGTTTGTCAATAATCCTTAGTTTTAATGTAATAAGTCTTTAATTACATAATAACATTGATGCGATTAAAAAAAAGGATAGGAGACCAAATATTGTAATAAGATATCCAATGATACACTTTGGTTTTAATTACTATTGCCATATATTGAAGTGTATGAAACACTTTCACCAAAAGCTGAAGGATTAGTGAAAGATAATATAAAATTTAATAGTTTATTAGATATCATACACATGGATAATATTCATATTACACTATATTGCTTGATATATTGCATGAGTGTTGATATCCAAATTTTCTATGAATAGGGATTTAACTAAGGCATGGCCCTCATAACTAGCCCTATTTTTTATTCTCTTGCAATGTCTCTTGGAGTGGGTTATGTTTTTTGAAAAAATATAAATAAATATATAATTTTTAAACTCAATTTGATAATCTAGAAGAGTTTTTTTATCAATAAGCACCAATAAAGTCACTCACAAAGTTTTTACAAAATCTGACATTCTTTTATCAAAGTCAAACATTATGATCAAAATCGAACCTTAGCCTACCAAGATCGATTGACAATAGTTGGAATCAAAATAAATTCATTCAATTATGGACATTCTTTGCACTTATCTGATCTATAATAAATTTTTGAGTTTTCTCCAAGACTTCTTCCAAATATATTTTTTCTTTGTTTCAACCTTTAACAATGTATATGTATGTCAAAATCTAGGTATTTCTTTGAGGAATTTCCATGTTGAATTCCAATCATTATAGTCATCTATTTTTCCACATTTTAGATGTTTTTCTAATGTTATATTATTTTATTTAATCTATATTATATTGAGTGCATGTTTATATTGGTTTAATGTATTCTAGTTAGCCTAAAATTCATTTGTGTGCTTTCCCTTAAAACATTTTTGTGAATATGTACCTTTTTACACAACTTAGGGTTAGATTGTGTCTATATTTCATGTTAGATTTATTTTTTTCCTATGGTTTTATAAACCCTTACCTTTTTGTGCCCTATTATTAGAATTACACCTTGTGGTCACCTACTGTTATTTTAATTTCCTTGCATGCTACATTTTATTATAGGGTTAGATATATTGTTATTATCATATATTATATTTTCATAGGGATACATTCATTTATTCATCCATCATTATCATTAATTCCTTTTTCTTATCCTAGAGTACCTTCATACATTACCATCAGGTTAACCCTCCTATTAGGTTTATATCTTTCATGTTCATAACACTACTTTTCCTTAGGATTGTATTGTAAAAATATATTTATTCCTATTTATTTTTCACTTGCTCAAAACATTAGTGTACTTGTGATGGATCATCCTTTATATATATTATTTCATAGTGTTTTAAATTTTTATGTGAATTATAATTGATCCATAATGATGTATAAAATAGTAATATTGATTATTATGATAATGAGATTGACATTAATGAAATATTAGAGTAACTAAGTTTCAACCCTATGTGACAAAATGAAATTAAAATGATATAAATGGCTTGGATATTGGTTGTATTTATAAAATCCATCATTATTATGGAATGATAGATTGTGATATGTAAAAACAAGTTACTAAGGAAAGATGCATTATTTTTAAGCAAACTGACCTTGAATGATATGAATCTAAACTTGGATGTGAAAAACAAGATGTTGCTTCCTTTACAGAACATAACATGGGTGACAATAATTGTTTCCTTACTCTCTAAATGTCACTATTATGAATTATATGAATGCTCAAAAATTTAAAGAAGATTATTTAAATGAAATTGATATGATTTTGGAATTGAGAAGGATGAACAATATAGATTTGAGTTTATTAAAACTATTAGAATGTATGTTATGGTAAACCTTATCATATTGGTAATATTATGAACATGTTCAAAGAAGTATCAATTCAAAACTTTGCATGTGTTTTAAATGTTGTTACTATTATTTCTAGTGATTTCTCTCTTTTTCCTTATGTGATTCCCAATGTACTTAATAATAATTCTTCACATGTATTTCTTGTTCAATAATAATTCATAACTCTCCCACCAAATCCTACTATGGATCAAAATCAAACATCAATTATAGTAAATAAATAATCATTACATAGTATGATCCCAAGGAAATTTGAACTCGACACTAGATATCAATCCATTGTAGACACCAATTTTGATAATGACCACTTAATAGATTCACTTCTTATGTATGAATAGTTGAAATTCTAATTCTTTAAAATGTATATCCTATGATTATTATTCTATACGTTCTCACAATATTGGTTATCTTTGATAACATACATTTTTCTTAAATAATTCACCATTTATTTACATATAATATGAAGGTCCACTTGGTATTATTACATCAGATGTGAGAATTACACTATATACATATCATCATGGATTTCCAATTGTATCTAGGGACATTATGGGAGTATTTTATTTTCTCACATTACTTTGACTTTTATTTTTATTAATTTTTCCTTTTATTGATGAATCATTTTATTTTACTTATATAGTTTTTATAGTTTTAATTTACCACTTAGATTTGGTTTTTACTTCTTTATCTCCTCCTGAGACTTTATGTTCTTGACATTTTTTTCACATACTTCTCTTTTCATATGTATTCTTGATTATATTATTATTTCACTATATTGTTTTTGTTACCACATATACCTAGATCATTTATTCTCAATTACGTACATAATTTGTATGTTTATGCCTATGAAGCTATGACCCATATCATATGGTTATTTGGGAAAAATAACTTTGACTTACATTGAATATGATTTATCCATAATGGGTGTATCATTATCATGCTTAGATTGACCAAATATTTCTCACCAAGGGGCATGATAATCTAACATATGCATTAACATTTTATTTTCCATAATGGAACCTCAAATTATTGTGCTTAGATTGATCATATATTATCCACCAAGATACGTAATACTTAACACATTAATTATGTGCATTATTGATTATATATTTTCCATAGTGGAGCAAGATTTATGATATTACTTTCTTTAATTGTATCTTATCCATAATGGGGAACTTTTATGCTAGTACTTTCCTCCCATATAACTTGAACACATTGGGGCATGCATTTTCCATCTTTCATTCCTTATATGTTGAATACATTGGGGCATGCATTTTCCCTCTTTCATTCCTTATAGGTTGAATACATTGGGGCATGCATATCCCCTCTTTCATTCCTTATATGTTGAATACATTGGGACACATCATTATATTGCCTCATCAATTACATCTTACCCACATTTAGGAATACTATTGGTGTGCTTCATCACTTATATATTGCTCGCTTGGGGCATGATATGCCCATATGTCTATAAATTATAAATTAATTTTGTTAGGGGGTTCTTACCATATGTATTTACCTACATATATTTTAAATTATTTTATATTTATTGGATCTAAATATACCAAAACTATTAAAATTTAGATTACATAAGATATATCATAAATCACACCATTTTTTTACTAATAGATATTGATTACACTTACTAAATATGTAAATGACCAAGAGAGAAGGTACTTAAATGATATTATATTTTATAATACTCATTGCCTGTGTACAACCCTATGAAATTATTTGTGTAATCTCTATGACCATTTGGCTCAGGAAATAAACTATCAAAATCTACTAGGATACTATCAATAAATTCTCAAACATCTACAGTAACCAATTATGTCCATATTTTGATACTTGCCCTGTGTATTTTTATGGTTTTCTCTACCATATATAATTGTGTCTGCCTATCTAGATGATTTCTATGTGTTTTATTGACCTCATTCCTATGCAAAAATCTTGATTTTTTCTCTCCTTGCCGTAGAACCCTAGCTCTAATTTTGTCACTAGCATCCTAAAATAATAGGGTAAAATATAGGTTGGACAATATTAAAAACTCCACATTGAGTTAGTTATCATTTTATATGTTCCAATACTCTCAAGTGGTCTCAAACCATATATTATTATCCAAACTATGTGTATGTGTGCTCAATTATGATCCAATAGAATGAAATGCAATGCTATAGCTTTCAACAATTGACGTGGAAAGTTTACCTTGTGTTAATGTTAGACTTGGATTTTAGGATTTTTTATTTGAGGGTCTTCATATTTAGATATGTTTTTGATAATATCTCAAATGTGTGAAAATGGATTGATCAATCTTTTCTAATTGAGTTCCATATAAGTTCTCATAGGAATGGCCTTAGGCTTGATGTGTATTTTATAAATGACTATTTGGTATTTCCCCCCATAACTATCATTTACAACATGCTTAAGCTAACCCAAGGGATAAATTTGAATTTGAAAAAAATAATTAGAGGTCTTGGGACACTACTGGCAAAGGCAAAACCAATTTTTTAACTACCAATGTATGATTATTGCCAACACTATTGAAGAAGGGAAAATGAGAATCTAGAATATGATGATAGTGTGCTTAGGATTATATATTATTATAGCACATACTATGGAGATCATGAGTATCACTAATAGAAAATTGGGTTGGCTAAGTTAGTAGATAAATAAATGGATAGAGGAGAAGTAAGAAATATTCCAATGTGTATGCAAAAGTAATGCATGTCAAAGATACATCAAAATTGATTGTGTCAAGTGTTTAATACCAAATTTAGATGTATATAAATTCCTATGTTTTGTCTAGTATGGAAAATTCTATATTAAAATAATAAAATAAATCATTTTGGTACCTTAGTGTAACCGCACTTATTGTTACCAAGTATGCCCCAAATATCTATATTTCTCTATGCAAAAAATATATAAAAACATGTAGAAATAAATGTCCACTCATGATATAAGATATGAAATAATCTGGATCATTGAACTATTTGAAATAAAAAATTTAAGGAATAAATACACCTATAGATACGCAAATTAGTCTACCATTTGAACTCATGCCATGGTTTATTATTCCCCAATTATATGTAACTCTAAAATCATGGGTTGAGAATTAAAAATGCCTCAATCCCCATTAGAGATGGAAAAGAGCTATAAGTTGAGCAACA
This sequence comes from Torreya grandis, assembly GCA_037957365.1. Taxonomy (NCBI): domain Eukaryota; kingdom Viridiplantae; phylum Streptophyta; class Pinopsida; order Cupressales; family Taxaceae; genus Torreya; species Torreya grandis. Next base: position 2,777,942 of record JARHVA010000393.1, on the reverse strand, counting down.
TGAATCCTCAACTACACCACTCAAAGTATCATCCTAACTTTTTGGTAGAACTTTGAAATAGGTTCTTTTGAAAATTGAAACTATGAATCAATTGTTAGAGGTGGATTTTAGACCCAAAGTGCTTATGTAGTACCATTTAATACATCATATAAATATAAAAGTGTTTGCATAAACAACATTCATGCCCAAAATCTAATCCATTTGTACCTTAATGGTATATATAATGCCATAATATGTATTTTAATTTGTTCAATTTGGTAAAATTTGATCAATGTGACCCAATAATTTATCTCATAATTTAATATAATTTATCAATTAATCATAAAAAATATTTTAAAATGCTCCATATATTCTTTGCATATTCCTTAATCTACTCAATTTGTCATAATATGAATCATGTGATTTGACCCAAAATCTCAATATATCTATCAAGGCCTAAATCTTTAAGGCAAGTCCACTGAATTCCCCCATTTAAGGTGGGATGAATCATGTGAATCACTCATCTCAAAAGAAATACTAATACACATCATGTTATATATAAAAATGTTATCATGTAAATTATGCATAAAAACATAATTTGATATGTCATTTGGGAAATGACTATTCATGGAAGTCATTCAGGTAATGACTATAACATACACGAGTAAAAATTCTACAAAAAAATAATGTCTAATTATTAGATATGTTATCATCAATATTTTATCATTCAATCACATATGATATATGTAATTCAAGTCAATGGGTATAAAAGTATCATATCTAGTAGATATAATAATTATGCACACAATAATAAGCTATGCAATAATAAACACTCAGTAATGATCTATGTAAGATATGCATGATATAAATCATGGAATCACACACAATATAATAATGTAAGAAAATTCACAAAATTAATTTCAACAACCATGTAAATACACACATGCATACGTACATAATATTATGATCATGGCACATACAAACACTCAAGAAACGACTCTGATTTGACAAGGACTTAAACATGGACATGGACATAGAACAAAGATCATCGAAAAAATAATATGTGATGTGACAACACATAATAAATACATTCATATAAACACATAATGCGACACATGCCAATGGTCACACATAAAATTCAGGAAAAAATTAGATCCATTAAAAAAACCAGTGAACTTGTCAAGAGGAAGTATGGAAAAAGAGTACCAATTTATTATGAGGATAATGGTCCAACTAGAGAATGGAAAATCATAACCTTTTACAATTTAGATCAATAAGAAATAAATCTCATATCTAAACTTAATTATCTCTTATAAGATGTGCATATCAATTGGGTAATGAAGGAAGATGAAATAATATGGGTTAACTCTTTTGATGATAACTACAACATCAAACCAAAGTATGTGATAATTTTAAAAGATATTTTAGATAAATTCCATTTTAAAAAATATGGAATAATTTTTTTTTAAATATTAACATATTATTTTGTTTAATGGTGCAAAATAATATCCTATATCAATAACTTAATGAATAAAGGCCTCTCATTTTCTAATAGAGGTGTTTTTATGAGAATCATGCTGAGATAATTGTTCATATAATAATAGAATTTACATATACATACAAGGTATAGGGGTTTATTATTTTTAATTTTTAAGTGTGTTGGATTAGAATTTCTATTGTAATAGACATCTACCTTCCATAGTGAATGTCTAAATTTTTTGTGTAAGATAGATTTTCTTCATTTTTTTTGGAGGGGGTGGTGGTTGTGGAAAGAAAGGAATTTTTTTTTTTTTTAAAAGGGGGTGGTGGTTGTGGAAAGAAAGGAATTAGATAATATTAAATTATAATAAGAGAAATAACATTCATGTTTTTTATTGATAAATTTGACATCAATTAAAGTCTAAAATAAATATAATATTAAATAAGGTAAGCTTAAGATAATAACAAAATGGAACTTTTCTAATGAAGAAATGGATGAGATAGATTTTAAGAAAGAAGAAAGAAGGATCATGATTAAGTAGTTAATTCCTTATCGAAATTGAGTAAATTTAAACTTTTATAAAGCTTCTAAAAGTAACCTAGGGAAATCAAGAGGAAAAATTATTATGAGGGACAACAAAGATATTTTATATCAATTTATATTAAAAATATATGTTTCCAAATTAATCATATGACAAAAACTAAAAAACTTTTTGAAATATATAATTGATTAAATATATTTTAGTAATTCATTATTTTATTTTAAAAAAAAATTAAATATCATTAATTGTCTCATTAAAAAACATATCCTGAATTATAAAATTAAAAGTATCATTAATAAATCTATAAACATCTTATAATATATTTTGAATGGACCATTATAAATTATGTCATCATAAAAGAAACAAGGTTGTTGGTTGGTTCACTCACTTCATAGAACCTAGTTAAGTGGATTCACAATAATGAACCCTTGTGATGTGTGTCAACAAAGTCAGTTGGAATCCATCAATTAAATTTGCATGTATGATCTTGTGGTGCCTTTTAGATTCATGTATGCCATGTTTAATGGTTTATGGGCCATTAAGGAAAAAATCAACAAAGGCCACCCCATCGTTGTCTTAAACTATAGTTACATGATGAGAAAAAAAGTTGGTCACCTCTTACATTAATCATCATTCCCCTCTTATCAATGACGATGGCAACCAATTCGAGAAAGCAAATACTCAATGTCGTTTAATGGGAAAATTGTAGCATGATTATCATAAATTTTGTGAGCTTACCTATGTATGATGGTTACGAGAGAAGAAAAATAGAGTGAGTTTTTGGTTGTGAGGAGGATCAGCCAAGTGTTAGTACAATAATTTTGACAAGAATGGGAGGTGATCATTATAGGGTGGAGGTTGTGAAGAATATAACATCATGCAGAAAGGAGGTCTCATAAATTTCATTGAGAGGATAAAGGGTTGTGATCCCCACATCTCTATGTAATTTTTAAAGGCACGAAAATCCATGAATCTTACACTGAGCGGCATTTCTATCTTAGTGTCTGAGGAAATCATAGCCCAGGCGACTGGAATGAGCTCAAAAGGAAATTAAATTTTTAAAATCTTAAAAAGGATAAGAAATATTATAGATAAGTTTTTGAAGATAAAGGATAATTTGATATAATTCTAGGGAGGATATTTAAAATATTGAATTCCAATTCATGGAATGATGTCTGCATTAGATTATGAGGTACATTATATTGGAGTGATTTTTTAAAGTAGATTTTTTTTATCATTTTGCTTTTCTCAATCAATTTTTACATAATAATTTGATTGATATTCTTTTTTTTATTGTTTTTATCTTTTTAAAAGTAAATTATTAAATTTTAACTTAGGAAATATATTATTCTAATTCATCAGAATTTGATGTATCTATTATATTGTCATGTCAAAGCCCTAACTATTAGACTTTCACCTCAAATTAAGGTTGTTGAATCAAGAAATGGTGGAAACTCTACTAAAAAATTGGTTTTAAAGGAAGAAACTAAGGCTAAATCTTCCAAAATATCCAAAGTCATCACCACTTAGATTCCAAGTATGGATATCCCTCCTGCTAAGAGTGGTAATACCAATAGGGTGAGAAATCTCTTGTTGTAGTTGACTCTAATTCTAAAAATGAGAATACCTATTCTAACTCCCCTTACTCTACTTTGAGAAGTCATAATTCTAATATCAAAGTCAATAAATATAGTGATTACTTGCATGATCAAGATCCTTGTGAGAAGGAAATGCTTGTGAATGATCAAGCAAGAATCAGGTTAATGAATGTTTCAAACAGCTTAAGAGAGATCCTAAGGCATTAAAAAATAACAATCAGGTTAAGATCAATTCCCTGTACAATGACGTCGATCTTCATAAAATTATAATAAAATAGATTATGAATGAAAATGATAACCTCAGACATATTAATAAAAAATATAAAAACAAATATATAGTGGCATCTCTCAAGTAACCATCCTTCTAAGAATGCAAGGGAGACATGATATCAACATTATTATTAGAAAGATGACAAAGTTGGAAGACAATGTTAATCAACTTGAAAATAAAAATCTCAAAATCAAAGAAAATCTACATCACATAGTTCAAATTAGCAAAGCAACCATCAAGAATTATGTCTTAAATATCAAATTGCTAAAAGATGTAATTCAATCTAGGAAAGAAGATCAGAGTGGTTTAAGAGTGAGTAAGAGAATGAAAATACAAGATAAGGGTAAGAAATTTAGAGTAGAGATGATAGGTATGGATGAGATGGAGAAGTTCATCATCAACATGGTGAAATAATGGGATGCTATCCAAGTGAAGCTATACAATTAGTCATAGGATTTTCTATTTTGGTTATATTGTGTCCATTCTTTATGTTAGTTTATTTTTATTTTTATGATTTTTATTTGTTATTGATCAATAGAATTTTGTAAGTTTTTGTTGTTGTATCTTTTAGATAGCCTATGTTTTTAACTAGGCTCGTTGATGCTTTTCTTATGCTATCTCTTTGTACAAACGAAGGGACCATTTCAAAACCCTCCTTTTACCTTTATCAGAAAAAATGAACACACATAAAATATGTAAGATAACACAAATTCATCATCACATAATGTAGTACACAATCAAATACACACCTTGTAACAATCATCATCATCATCAAACATGCATATAACAAGTAATGCTAGTCTACACTATTGTTATCCTACAAATTGAGCTTACTTGAGTCAATTTTTTTAAAACTTTTCAAGATAATAATTTTTTTGAGTTCTTGAAGTTTTTTGCCCTCGTGGATGTTATTAAAATATTTCATTCATTTACTTGAGCATATCCCTCATAATACCTCTTGTTCTCCTTAATCGTTCTCATCTTAAATCTCAAGTCATTTTTCATCCTTTATAAAGTATTTAAATTAAAACTCTTGAAACCTTTTTCCCAACAAGCATCACCATGAAAACACTTCAAACACCCTTTATATCTATCCCTACATGGTGATCCCAACATTCAAATTGCTCTTAAAACCTTTTTCCTCATTACAAATTCATGGTCCATTTCCTTCTTGAACTGAGAGCTAGTTTTATTTCATCTCCATGTGGGTTTCCTTTTAAAAGGAATTGTTTTTAAGTTTGTAATACTATAAAAGTTATCCCTTTGAAATTATTTTGGACCAATTCTTAGTGCCCTTTATATTGACCTTTATGAAACAATAAAGTCTTCCCTCCACGCGGCTCATCAATTTGAAAAGGTGTTTTTAAGAGAGAAATGTGTGGATTCCAATTTTAAGAAAATAGAGTGGTTTTTTTTCTTGTTCAAACCATTTGATAGACTCCCTCCATGTGTCTACCATCTCTTTCAGGCAGGTTTAAGCATCTATTTTTAGCTTGCAAGATTTTTCATACTTCAAAACATGTTTTATTCCTTTAAAACTCCCGCATACTATTCTCACTGCTTCCAAACCCTGCATGACTACGCCGAACCATCTTCAACAGCTACTATCTTCTCTGCATGTGGCAAGTAATTGTTTATTATAGGCTTAGATAATTTATTTTTATACGGGTAGGATTTTTCATGCTTATAAACATGGTTTATTCCCTATAAAACCTTGCAAACTCCCCCTATCTTCTCAAAGGTAGTTTCAAGGACAATTCATGGTTTTCAGCCCTTCCAGAGGTAATTTTTACTACAAATGGGTGGTTTTGAAAGAATATAAGATTATTTTATTAAGGGTAGTGTTCAACATATTTATTCTTTCCTATCACAACCTTGAAAAGACTTCCTCTCACACAAAAGGACCTCCATACAATAATTTTCCTCCTTTTCTCTTGCATATAAGCTATTTTGATTAAGATAAAGGTGATTTTTCAAAAAAATTAAGATGATTGTGAATCAAATAATAGTTCTTGGCAGGGTACATAGAGCTTAAGTCATCCCATGCACGTTGGAAACACTTTCTAAGGTCAAGATGATTGTTTCATGCACAAGAAAGTTTTTCAAATAGTTGTTTGATTCAAAAACCTTCACAAGCTTGTACAGTTCTTCATGTCCACTGCACTAGACTCAGTTTCACATACACACTTTTTCTCTTAGTTTTTGTCTACAAAAATCTTTATTTACTTACTCAAGTTTCTATTTAGTTGGCTACACTATCAAATATGAAGTTAAAATATATGGGATATGAGCCTATTTTAGTTATAGATACATATTTCTTGAAGGCCTATGATAGCGACATAAAGCACATGGCTATAGATGATTTTTAGGAAAGAATTGATGCTATAAGAATAACTATTCTAGGAGGATGAATTTTGGTCAACAAACTTGCATATGCAACTATTTTTCCAACTTCCACTCAGTGTGTAGATTTGGTACTCACATGCATGAATTAATACAAAATTGAAAGTAGAGACATAAGCATAAATGTCTACATATAACATAAAAATCAAATACTAATAGTCATTAGTTTCATTTCTCTAACTAATACTAGTGAAGTCTTTGGAGAGTGGGACGGGATGTGACACATTTTCCACTCATCTATGTTTTTCTAGGAAAGTTAAGTGTGCTTTTGTAAGTTTCAAGTCTTAACATCCAAGTACTTAGAGATTCATATTTAGGAACTTAATATCCTAGTACTTAGAGATTCATATTTAAGTATATTTAAAAAAACCCTCCACACCTTATTTAAAGTTTCAACCATCTCTTATTCCACCCTTTCATCTCTTCTTGTCAAGACTATAAGTTTTGCTCATAAAGGGAAGTACCCTCTATCTGAGACAGAATAGAGGGTATTTCCCATATTCAATCAGATAGTTTGAATGTTTTATAGGTTTACCCAAGTCCAATATATTACCTCTACTAAATTTTATCCTTTGGTTAATTTATTTGACCCCAAAAATCCTTATATTTGTAAGGCAGACTATTTAAAGGCAGACTGTGTAGGGTTCAACCATATGGACTATATATTGCTTGATTGGAGCTCTATCTTCTTTATTAAAAATAAATTATTATGGTGTAATTATAATATTATTATAATTATTAAGTTTTTTTAATCTCCATTTCTGAATCCAACTAGTTGATAGCTAAACTAGGCAACACCTCTATAGGCATCACCTTCAACATTGAACCCTATGAAGAAATGATGCAAATCAATAGAGACATTTCTCAACAATTTTGGAAGGACAATCATGAGAAGTGTGAGAGGATTTTAATTCAATATTAGTTTCCCACTAGAAAAAGAATCAATCTTAATCATATCAAAACCATATATAGGTCAGATTTCAAAGAAGAACTATCAGATATGATTACCCTTTTGAACAAGGTTATGGGAGACAAAGAGACAAATACTTTTTGCTAGTGCAGGTGCATGTTCATGAGTATTATTTATGTAGATAAGTATTTCATTTATTGGGATCTGATCATTAGCAACAACATTAATGAACAAATTATTAAACTAGAATCGATGCAAGAATTTTATATGACTTCATACTTGGTCTATTCTGTTGCAGTCATCAAGTCTTGGCTTAGTCTGATAGAGGTAAAATAGAATATCCTTGGCACACTGATATATGATAGGTTTCCTTAGTGCACTCATGAGAAGGGACAAATTTATTTTAGGAGAGTAAATGATGCATTCTCCATGATGTTATTTAGAACACTATCCATGAACCTTGAAGCAAAAATTTCCAATGAAGTAACTGCTTTGATTAAATAATTTAGAAGTATGGAAACTATTTAATCTAATTTCTAAAATTCATGTATATCTGAGTTGGTGGATTTTAAGGTGTCCCTTTCATAATACCAAGGTATCCTAGTGATAAAATTATTCTAATTAAGATTTGTAGACAACTCAATGAAATACATAATAAATTCATTGATAAACATACAAGAGGAGTAAACTTCCTTATCGATATTGGTTACTTCAGTTTTAAGACACATAGAGATGTCTCCAATATTAAAAAGTCATTGGTGGACTTTCTAATCTACCCATACACTAGGAGAATTGGAATTTTATAAAAAGGGTTTTGTGAAAAACAATTTCAGAATAAACTCTAGCTACCCTCATATTTCAAAGATTTAATACTATTGGGAAGACTACAAAGATTATTTCAAAGTTATAAAGAGAGATTGGTCGAGGATGAAATTGAAATATATGAAATCCTTTAGACTTGGTTGATGCAAAATGAACTTTGAGGATGATGGCACTGATGTTGTAGAAGGGATTTTCTAACAAAATATCCATCTCATAGCCGTCCCTCTGATAAATTGGTCAATAAAAGAATTGACAAACATTGTAAAATGCATACAAGTTGTGTTAGTTAGTTCAAGAGAATGGTGTGATAATAAAGTGAGAGAGCTCACTTCAGGAAGTTCTCCAAAAGATGAAGGAACTTTAAAAGGGCAACAATCGATTCTTCTACTCCAGTCACTCAATCTTCAAGCCCTGAGATCTTAATAAAGAAATCTAATTTTGCTGCTACTAATTTGTGAGATGGAGAATATCACAACAAAGAAAGAGTTATAAATAGAAATGTGAGGGTGATCATTTAAAGAAAAATGTACATATCAAGAGGGTAAATCCATCTACCACTCCAAAAATCACATAAGAGATGGACTCTTCAGTGTTGATTGACAACACTCTCAACATTTGTTGGCTATAGATCCAAGTTCAACCTATTTTCCTAAAATTTCTCTTCCCATCAATTCTATTTTACCTTCATTCCTTCCATTTTCTCCTTCACTTACACCATCATCATTCCCTGCTCTATTTCCACCTTTGCCTCTATTTTTATCTGTGTAACAAGTTGTTGTTCCCCCACCACAAATTAAAACTAGATACATTCTTTGTATCACCCTCATGGAAATTATCATCATTGACTCAATTGGTTTCCACATATGCTCAATTCACTGATTCATAGGGAAACATGTCTTCTTCATGGGCACAATAGATTATGAGCAAGAAATATCCTTCATTCACACTAGCTGAAATTGATTTTGATGTTATCACCAGTCTATTGCAAGGTCCTCCAAAGCAAACAAAGGTGAAGAATACTTTGAGGTTGATGATTGACCATTTGGGTACATAGTCCATGGAAATTATATAACCTCATGTGGAGAATAACCATGATGAAATGACTTTGGATGACTACAACATTAATAGAACTAATTTATGTGAATCAACTCTTGAATGTAACATTCATGATTTCAATGTGATTGCAACTAACTTGATTCAAATGATAGAAGAGGGAATCTAGACTTAAGAATAATTAGATAAAGGATATATGTAATTTCAACATACATCAAATATATCTTGAATATTAGTGAAACTTCTAAGAGTGTGATTTCTACACCTACATCAACTTATTCCATAGTAAAAATTTCACGCTCTAAAATTTTCATTGATAAATACTTGATTGCCAAAATTAGTAAGTATAGCAATCATGGTAAAGTGATGGAGACCTGGGTTGAATAATTTCTTATTAAAGGTTTATAGTTCCTCGATAAGAATCAAATAATTTATGATCTCATTAATTCTAATTAGGCGAGAGTTGAATGAAAAATAGTTGCACAAAGAGAGATTTAAATATGGAATGGATTGATAAGATATTTGAAGGACATGGCTGCCATGAATGAGAACTCTTTGGTCTCATAATGTATTCTTGACAAGGAAAAAAATAAGTATTCATGCTTATAGGCTCAATGCATAAACTATAATATATGTGCTCTGCATGAAGCTTTGAAATACTTGCAATAACATGGGAAAGTTTGTGATGAGGTAAAATTTGAGGTACATGCCAACATTTAGTATATTCATTATGAACTATTGAATGAGTATGAATCAAAAGTTTGAATGACTATAGAATTGAAAGAGAAATTTTAGATTTTGATAAAAAAGGAACTCTTTGGAGCAAATACATTCAATATAGGAGCAATGAGTAAATTGAGTGGTATTCATAATGCAATTAAGGACCTCATGCTTAAATTTCCAAAACTTTTCAAGAATATTGAAGAGGCTACCAATGCATCATACAGATGACTTACATTATTGAATCATATAATTGTTCCTATAAGAAAGGGATCATACAAACAATTTAGAGGTTCAATTCATCTCAATAGGGGGAATTAGAAATTTTTATCACATTAAAACAAGGTCATACTCAGCAGAATGACTTATCTTCTTCTCATAAACACTAAAAGTCACTTTTTGTCTTTCCAAGTTTTTATTTCTCCATTGTGCTTTTTATATAACTTGAAAAGGTTTTGTTTTGCCTTTTTAAATTCATAAGAGATAAAGTAATTATAAAATATAAACTTTTTACTCAAAATTTGGTTATGAGGGTGTTTATGGGGTGGTTACAAGGTGGTTACACATATTATAAAGTATAAATAGGAGTTTTGAGTTCATTCAAATAGATTTATGACAGTTGAACATATTGTTACAAAGATAGAGAGAAGAGTTTGTATTTTTAGCTCGTGAAAGAATCAATACAAGGAGAACTTTTGCAAACTTTATGCCCAAAATATCCCTAAATGGATATTGTATGTGTTTATGTTAATATTTTTTATTACTCTCGTTTTGAATGTTTCTAAGTTCCATTGTTAGATAGTCATTGCACATGATATTTTTGGTGTTGAATTTCATTTTAATTTACATTAAGAGTTTATGTAATCATGAGATATTGGTGGGTTAAGAATAGGATCTCTATCCATTCTTTTGATTAAATATAGTGTTGTTTTCTATTGCTTCTATTAGCATTATTCAATCTCTTTGGTGTATGTATTTAATTCCTACATATAGAATAAGTCTTCCTTATCCCATTTCTATGATAAAGATTTCCTTTATTAAAATCCTCCTTTTTGGATATTTTTGGTGAGTTTGTATGTTTGGCTAGCTATAAATATATTTTCTCCCTTTGATTTATTTGCATGCTTTCCTTTCCTCCACTATCTTTTTCCTACATTTTCCTTTCTACTACCTTTCTATGATTTTGGGTTAAAAGTATAAACCCCATGAATAATACCTTTTTTGTTGTATATAGTATAATTTTTGATAGTCTATTTGGTATTTAATAAAGGTTGATTTTTCTACTAATAGGAAAAGGAATCTATCCCATGACTATTAAATGAAAAGCTCATATTTTTTCCCTCACAAATTTTCACACCAACTACTATCAGGTCATGTCAGCATCTACCATATCAAAGTAGAATATCCATATAATATATCACCCTAAAGAGCATACGTAAGATTAATTCATGTATAAACAATCCATGTAGCTCAATATGATAAATGGAATGGTCATATAAAGATATTAATCTATAAAGTGTAACAAGATGTCCCCAATATAGACATGCCTCCAATGTTGAAAGGTAACCCCTGGGTGTAAGGAATATCTCACATCTATATGTCCATGTATCATGTGCTACTTATATGTCTTAAATCCCACTCATGTATACCATGAAAAAACATGTATGTATAAAATATATGTGTAATCTACCATACATATGATAAATAATATATATCAATCATGTACTAACAAATCATGTCATGCATATGTCCTTATTTTTATTATTTTTATTTTTTTAGTTCTTTTGTATTTTTTAAATATATTATGTGAATCTTAGATTTCTAAATTCACATCCAATGGATGCAAAAATTCATTTGGAAAATTCAGTGATAAGGTGATCTTATTTGGATATATAAGTATATTAAATGTCCACATATCATCATTAGATTTAACATATTTATATATGTATATCATCCTTATATCTCCTTTTAATATTTCACAAATTGTATGCATATGTATTACATTTTATTACAATGTATATTATGGATCACACTATATCTTATTAAATAATATCATTTCACTTGTCCTTCAATATTTAATCTTTTGGTGCTCATTATTTCCATCATGTCAAATCCTAATTGTATTACCTTCAAATATGAATGTAATACACTTATTTGGAAAATTGATAGTATATTTCATCTGTTATAACCATTTTTATCCAAGTGTATCACTAATCTATCAAGAGTACACATCTCAAATATATATGCATGCAAAATATTTGGCCCATAAGTAATCGGTAATGTAATATGCCCTATTGATCCGACATAAGGTAGTGTGTTATAATTCATCAATAAAATGACCTAATTAATATAAAAATTAATATTTAATTTATTCCCCCTTATTATTTATGAATTTAAACATATTTCCAATAATTACCATCAATGTATACTCGAATATTCAATGGGTCCTTTTGTGGATACTTGTAATCTCTATGTGATATGCTCATGTGTTGAGTCCTATTAGGAATCATTATTGGTGGATTATTTGGTACCTATATTATCGTTATGATCCCTTCATCCTTTAAAATTTTGATTTTTTTTTTAATATTACACAACTGTCCATTTCATGTCCAATTTTTATATGATAACTAAAAATGAATTTCCTTCTTGATGTGATAATCAACCCAAAACTATATGTCAATTGGAAAGTATAAAAAACAAATTATCTTCATGTAAAATCTATAGTATGTTGTTTGATTTATCTTTCACACTACATACTTATAATTTTAAAGAAGGTTGTGTATCTATGAGTTAAATGCTTTTATAAATTTTACATAAACATTGGACATTCACCTTTGATACAGCGTACAATGTGTTATGAATTTTGTTCTCGAGTCATACTAGATATCACAAAATTTTGTCAAAATGGATCACTTATTATGAAAGACTCATGTCATAAATTGACATTGCAACAAGTTTTACATTTACATCCTAATGATTTATTCAAAGGGGTGCCTTCCATTTATCTAACGTTGAGGGTTCATGAAGGAGACATTTTGATTTATTAATTCACAACATGTTTAAATCATCTCAATACTCTCCTGAAGTGATAGATTTATAATTTATATGATATAAGTAATCATCTATGTTTCCTATAATCTGATTATCATCCTTATCACTATCATCTTATTAAATAAATATCATATTAGGATATTTTGACTTGACCAACAAACAAAGATATGGTATCTTATCATATTTTTATTTAGATATTTGTGGTGGATCACTTACTCACTCTTAATTAAGTGATGAATTTTTAGTTGGCTCTTTTTCAATATATTTTATTGACTCTCCAACTTCATGTGTATGTATTTTTTCTAATGGTATGTCTTGTGATGGAGGTATTATGGAGGAATCAACAATATCAGATTTTGGAATACATCCCTTAGTAAATTTTGTTGCTTTGTAATATTTAAAAGGTTGATTATCCATAGGGAATGTAAGCATACATCCCTCATGCATAATTTTATGCATCAATGTAAGGTAGATGGTACAACTTTAATTACATGAATCCATGGTCTACCTAAGAGTAATACATAATCCAAATGATTTGGCATCATGTGAAACATAATATTTAACACTTTAGGCCCCACTATCACATCCAAAATTATTGATCCTAGCACTTGGCAAGTAATATTATCAAACCTAAATATAGTCCATATTGATACCCAATGTTTGTAGAAATATGATATTTCAAATATTAAATCATGATCCATTGTCTTCTAAAACATATTCAACTCCCTTATTTAATATTTTCACTTGAATATACAGTGGGAGATTCTGATCTATATTATGTTGAGTTGGGAAATATTAATTCTAAAAATAAATCTTGTCTTGACTATTTTATATGTATTAAGAATGGATGCAAGATAAATAGGTTATGCATCATTTGGTAAATTTGTATTGAATAATGGTGTAAAAAAAATAACTTTATAAATAGTGGACCTCTTGAGCGACTCTATTATGGATATCTTAGCTAGATTATTCTAAATTTGATAAATTATATCCTACACTTTATTTGCATTAGTCAGTGCCCTAGGAGGCGAAGGGGGATTACAAGGTAATTTTTTACTACCTACATTATACCACATAGGATAGGCCACCTTACCTCTTCATCTTGTGATAGCATGGATCACTTAATCTAATATAAGAATAGGATGAATAATGGGGGTGGGATGGTGGTTATCACTACTTTGATATATTGGATGAGGAGAAATGAAAGGAGTCACACATTTATTTTGACATCGAATAGTAACTAAAATCATCTAAAATTAGATTTTTAAGAAATATGTATTACCAAATAAAAATTAGAATCCTTCATGATAAATATCATCCTTAGTTTTCATGCCAATAAATCTAACCCATTTCATTACATGATTTTGAAACATATAAAATATTTTAGGATAAAAATGTACAATCATGACAATCAAAGCTTGAATCACAAAATATACACTACCATAATCCATTATTAGCTATAATAGGGTTTGTCTATGTAAATAAGGGTAAATTAAAAACCAAATATAAAACCCTAATTTAAAATATATCATGAGAAATACCTAAGGTTTTCTATGCTTGAAAGAAAGAGTGGGTTCAACAATATGTTTTAACTAATTTTGGATTTAGGTGATATAAATAGGCTAAAAATATTGAAATTCAAATTACATAAGATAGGGCATTTCACATATGAATATAAATTGATAAATATTTATTGATTGTAATTACTAAATATATAAATGACCAAGAGAGAATGCAATTAATTGATATTATGTTACATACTGCTCACTTCATGTGTATAGTCCTCAAAAGTGTTATGTGTAAGATATATGACTGATTGGATTAGAAAATAAATTGTCAAAATTTAAAAAGATACTATATAAAAAAACTCAAATGCCTATGAAAACTAGTTCTATCTACTATCTATCAGTAATATGCCAATGTATTTTTTGGTTTTCTCTACCATATATTTTTGTGCCAACCTATCTAGATTATTTTTATTTGTTTTCTTGACCTCATTCATATTCACAAATCCTAATTTGGTCTCTCCTTTCCTTGAAATAAGGGGTATAGCCCCAACCACTCCTAATTAAGTGATTGAGAGTTTCTTATGTTCTAATACTTGTAAGATGGATCAAATCACATGTACTTATCCAACCTAATTTTATGTATGATCAATATGTATCCACTAAAATTCAATGTAATGCTTTATATTTCAACACTTGACAATATTCAAATTTAACCTTGTAATGCTTAGACTTGGATTTTGGTATTATTCTTTTGATGGGTTTTATATTTTAATGCTTTTAGATAATGTCTCAAAGGTGTGCAAATGGATATACTCAATATTTTCTAAGTGAGTTGTAGATAAGTCAATATAAGATTGGTTTTAGGATTTGTATGTATTTATAAATGACTCTTTATTTTTTCCCTCTGTAGACACCTAAATTTCACCATTTATTGTCAAAATTAATTTTGACATACTAACCCCTCTTATTCCACAATTCAAATTCAAACTAACATCATTTCCTTACAAAATTATTAATCAATAATTTATATTCATGCACACCTATTTTCTTCTAAAAACTAATTAAAAATCCATATTTTCTACATCATCTAGACATCCTCCACATTTGTCTCAATCATGTGTTAACTCATCCAACCACATTCATCAACCTCCTCAACTACCTTGTGAATCACTTTAGAACATTTAAACTTCCAAGTTAACTCAACCAACTAACTTGACCCATTATTTTTGACTCACTCAACTAACTCCTCTTTTTTATTAACCAATGGAATTAGTCATCATCCTCATGGATGAGGCCTAATTCCTGACTATTGATTATTTTAATAATATAACAAATTCAAATAATCCTCAACCATTCATCTCACCACCCTCAATCCTATAAATTGACATGTATCCATCACTTTAAATCACCCATATTTATGCTATTGAAGTGTTATCAAATTAATATTATGAATCAAAGTGAATCAAAGACATCAAAATCCTCTTGCTTACCAAAATACTACCTAATTACCTTTACTTTGAAGAAGAGTTGAGAACCCATGTCCATTACATTTAAGATCAAAACATGTTCAAATCAAAATGGAGGGAGCTTATTCTACTTCAGTTTTATAAGTGTGTGTGTTTAGTTTTTTTTTCCATTTACTGCTTTATCATTGAAGTTTAAGTTTCTAGTTTAAATTTGATTTCATTCAAGTTGATTTAATATCTTGCATTATATATTTTATGATTATAAATTATGGCACACCTGATGGGACCTTGTCATTCATATTTTACATCATAGGTACATCTAAGAAGTCATTTCATTTGTTTTTTATTGATACTTTGTGCATATACATTTAACACTTATCTCAGAAGTTTTATATTTATTTTTCTAATTTTTTTAGCTTGTTATTTGTGAACCTGTAGAACAATGAATTCTTCTTATAGAACAATGATTTCATCCTGTAGAATAATGAATTCATCCTATATAATAGTGAATTTGTTGTAGAAATATTTAATTTATTCATTTTTTATTTACTTTTTTATAGTTTTTAATTTTCTAACAGTTTTGTGATTTTGGATTATTTAACCCCCTTTTATTGATGTCCTACTTTATATTTTATATTTAACTTTTTTTGTAGAATAGTGAAATTACATCAAACTTCAATGAAATCATTTCCAAACACAGTGAAATCATTTTAAAGTGTAGTAAAATCATTTCAAAGCACAATGAAATCATTTCAAAGTGCAGTGAAATCATTTGAAACTTTAGTGAATTTGTAAAAATAGTGAAATCATTTTTTTAGTATTTTGTTTCAATTTTATGGATTTTGTTTTTATGATTTTACTAATTGTTAACGAGCTCATTGTTTTCTCTAAAGTGGAACAATGAAATCATTCCATAATCTTGATTGTCTATGTTCTTTGTCTTTTTTTCTAACTTTTTGCAAGTTTCTTTGACCTTCAAGCTATATAAAATCCTTTTAATAATTTATTTGCAGGACGCTAGTCAAACACAAATCAATAAAAATCTAAACAAATCAAATTTTGACTTCTTTTTAGTATTATTTATTTTTTATAAGTTTTCTAACATTTTTTCTATTTCAACATTTTCACTTTTAGTAGTAATTATCTAACATATTTACCTTTTGGAGTTAATTAATCTTTCATTTTCAATAAATTTGTGTGTATTCATCTTGTTATGTATGCTCCTTTTTGTGGCATTACATTGGTGATGATACTCAAAAATTCAGAAACAACATTTATGATTTTTGTTACTCAAGACCCAGTTATATATATGCTCTTCTCTTAACATCACATTGGTGGTGATACCTAAGAATTAAAAGCGATACATACGTAACTTTTTTATTTTATTAAGGGATATATTGCCCTTGGATTTCACTACTAATAGTAGGTCAAACTCTATGTACAAAAATGGTATATAAATTGAGTTATATTTATCATTATTAATCATTCCCTAAATTGAGGGGCTTCCATGCTCCAATACCCAAGCCTTAGACAACATGACTCAAAGTTTTATTTTTTTGATAGCAACACGCTAAAATATTATGATTGTGTTGGGCACATTAGGACTAGACACCCATTTATGTGCATCCATCAAATCATTTTTTTCATAATTTTAGGTCTCATCCTACCAAAAGGTATATATAATAGTCCCCTATATAAGGTTGTTTAACCTAGTAAATCCATTCTTACCATCTAACTTGGAGTGCATTAGTTAATGGTTAGCACTGAGAAACTACTTTCCACACACCCTTGAAATTGGGATTAGTGGGCCATGGAAATGATAGGATCCTCTATGGTTATTTCCTATAAATATTAACATAAATCTAATGTAATATACAATAAAGTGACACAAAAATCCTACGGGTTTTTCAAGTCCCTTTTCCTAGATTTTATCCTGGTTTGTGCAATGCACTTTGTTTAGAGTAGAACTTTTTTGCTTACTTCCTTGTGATATACCATGTGATAAAATATTTTATTGAAACCAAAATAATTTTGAGTATTTAAACAATTCACAATATAAAAAGCTTTAAAAATTACAAGTTTAGTCCCAAAACAATCAAAACTCAAAACAATCTTGTTATCAATCAAATTTTAGTCACTTTGGTCTTTTACTTTCTTAAAATCTAGTGTCCATATTTTTACCTTTTATCGAGTTACAAACTTTCCATTATCAATGTATCCTATCACAAGGCACATGACTATGTTGAATAATCCTAGGTTAAGGGATGAGCCTTTTGGTAATGATCCCTTTCAATTTGGTAGTTAATAAATACAAGGTCACCATGTTGATCTACACAAAATCCATGACCATGAAGAAGAATAGGGAGGATCTTATCAATATAAGGGTATCCATAAGGTCATTTTTCCTCTTCCATTTAAGTAGTACATCACATCTAAAAATAATGAAGTTTTACTCTAATATTTGAGATTAGAGGCCAAACTTCCATCTAATTTTGATATTCAAAATATAACCACTTAATTTATAAGAAAGAGTCTTTGTCACCCATTCAATACCAATCCACATTACAATTTTATTTAGATGCTATCAATTCTCTCATTGGTTCTTCCAATTCTAATCCCCAAGTCTCCCAATACAAAGGAAAAACCATCCTCAATGAGGAATCATCCCAAACAAGCCATGGGTTTTCTATGGAATCTCATACTCATCAACTCAACCAAGAGATTAAAAATATATAAGCTAACACAACAAAAATAATTTGGTTGACCCAAGTTCCAATCCAAACCTAAGCTTGAGTGTGAATCTAAATTCACCCTCATTCATTAACCCATCCAATCCAAACTTGAATACTTGTTCAAGTTTATCAAACATCAACCCATCCAATCCAAGCTTGAATAATTATTCAAGTTTATCAAACATCAACAAATTCAATTCAAACTTGAATACTTGTTCAAGTTTATCAATCATCGACCAATCCAATCCAAACTTGAATACTCATTTAAGTTTATCAAACATCAAAAAAACTAATCCAAACTTGAATATTCATTCAATTTTACCACACATCAATCAAACCAATCTAAACTTGAATACTCATTCAAGTTTACCAAACATTAAATAATACATTCCAAACTTGAATATTCATTCAATTTTACTAATCAACAATCAATCCAATACAAACTTGAATATTTATTCAAGTTTTTTGATCAATCAAAATATAAACCTTCATGGTTCACTAATCAACAACAGAAATCCAAATCAAAATTTTAACATGAATACTTATTCTAATCCATCCATCAACCAACCAACTTCAAATCCAAACTTGAGCATTTATTCAAGATTACCCATCAATCAAAATTTTGCTTTGGGAAGTGTACCAAATCAATTTTCAAATCCAAGTTATGTTGTAGGGTTAATTTTATTACATTTAAGTCAAACACCTACTAATCCAGATCCACTCATCCACACTAATTGAATCTTTAATCAACATCAACCATTTAACCCTAACATTAATTCAAATAAAAAAATTAAAATCCTTTTCCAAATCCAAACTTGAACTAAACTAACCCAAATCCATCACATCAAACCAATCCCAATTCATTCAAATTCACAAATCCTAACTTCATAACCAATCCAAACCAAACAAATCCAAACTTCACCATAATTCCAAATCAAACAAATCCTAACTTCACCACAAATTCAAATCAAACAAACCCTAACTTCTACACTAGTCCAATAAACCCAAACACGTTTACACAATCACAACATGTTAATTCCTCTTTCAACACATTTCTTAACCAATTCATTAACAAGATAACCCTTAATCAATATTCATTTTCACAAGGTAATACTAATTCAAACCCATTTATGGGTCAAACTTCAAACATGTTTACCTATTCAATCCAAATTAATCAACTATCGCCACACTACATTCAAGAGAGGAAAAATATGTAGGATAAAGTCCAAGGCTTACAAGATGATACCTTTTCAAGGAAAAAATAATATAAGTTTTAATAAATTTATCCCTATCCATATAACGTAAACAATATGACAACACCTTTTACAAAACATTTTTAACTCCCTAAATTTGACATGTACAAAAGGGTGATCCTAGGGAACATCTTAAAAACTTATATATGGCATGTTTTGATATTGCCTATAGTAATGAATGCATATTAAGACTCTTTCCATATATTCTAGGGGTCAAGCCCTAGAATGGTTCTCACATTTACCCAAAGGATCAATCTCCACCTTTGAAGACCTATCCAAAAAAATTATTCATCATTTCTCATATAATGTTGAAAATGAATTTACCAAACTCAATCTTTATAACATAAACAATGTAATAGTGAAACCTTTTCCTCTTTTTTTCAAATATAGTATTTATTGGAAAGCCATTTTCCATGGTATTTTCTTGAAAAATAACTCATTGTTATCTTCATGAACAACCTTAACTCAGATTTGGGTCATCACTTGTAACTTATTTGTCCAAATTCCTTGGACAAAATCATTGAAAAATGGAGTTCAAATTTAATGAACTTTAATTTCCATAGGTGTTATCAAAATTTTCAAACATGACAAAAATTCCTAGAACCAAAATGACAAGCCTAAGTTTTTAATTGAAAATAAAAACATTATGGGTGATGGTGTGAGTGATGTCAAGCAAGTTTAAAATCCACCAAAATAACATCAAGTTAACTCACAACCCATAATCAACATCACAATACCCAATGGTTAACAAAAGTTCAATAAAATCACATGCGTAAGTTTACCCAATTGGGAGACTCTTATGAATTATTTTTTCAAAATTTGTCCTAAACAAACATGATTATTTGGCCCAACACCAAACCATTTGAATAAATTGTTCCTAAACTTGATTGGTATTGTGAAGACAAATATTGTGAGTACCATAGTATTAAGGGACACTCAACTAATCAATGTATGAGGCTCAAACATTATGTCCAAGATCTTATATATTGTAGGGATATATCCATTTAAATTCCACCATCTATCTCATCTAATAACCAAAAATTAGGTACATATAAAGATTTTTTTCCCAAACACAAACAAGGACATGGTAAGCAAAAATAAGAACAACCTCAAGAAATTAATGCCAATCAAACCAATCACCTTTTTGACTCTATATTCAATTTCATTGATTACATAAAATATCATGTTTCCATCACTACTTTAAAATCCCAATATTTTGTCATTTCCATAAGGTGCACCAAAATTACCATCCTAAGTGTTTCTTTGTCTAATGTTGGGAGTAAGTACAATATCATAGACCATATTGAGAAGATGTTATCTCACATATACATTTTATATATTGTGAAAACCTCCTATGTAAATAAATATATCTTGTATAAAGTCATTCAAGAGTTAAGAGTCGCTCAAGACATCAATCCATAAAATTTTCAAGCATTAGTTGGAAACTTATCCACTAAAAATCAATTTAATTTTGATCATTCTGATGTCTCTCCTATGGGATCTATCCATAATTTATCTTTATGTATATACATCATAATCTCTAGACACAAGGTAAAAATTGTGTTTATAGATAATTAATTAACTTTGAACTTATGTACATTAAGATTAATTAAAAATTTAGAGTATCTTAAAAAAGCTCTAGAGTCAAATATTATAACCATTAAGGCATATGATATTAATGAGTGTGAATCTATGGGTACCATATTTCTTCCTTTAATGGTGGGGCCTATCATTTAAGATACATTAGTTCACGTGATTGATTTAGATTTCCATTATAATTTGCTTCTTAGATGTCCTTGAATTCATTATATGTATGTTATACCATCACCTTACACCAGTGTTTGAAATTTTCTCACGATGGCATGGAATTAATCATACCTAGTGATTTTAAACCCTTAAAAATATAAAAATTATTAGAAAGACATTATCAAAATTACAATTATATCACTTTCAATGAAGACACATATGATCCAACTAAGTAATCATAAAATCTTAACAACTACATCCATCCTGATACATTGTTAAACACCTCCCCTTAGTGGTTTATTGAATATGTCATCTATATCCACTTCCACAAATAATCCATATAAAATTCAAGAATCCAATCAACCTTCCACTTAAAAAAACCATTCCATATCCTCCATCCTAATTTAAAAATGTTGACAAATTCATGGGTTAGTATGAAATCTAAGATGCTAATTACTTAGGTAAAATTTACATGTCTCTAAATAATCAATGTATGAGGCTCAAGTGGTTCGTAGCTTAAATAAAACATCATTTTTGTAAGGTGGTTTTATTTATAATGATAAATTTGAAGACTTAAATTCCTCTTGTCTTTATTATGATGAACAAGCTACTTACTTCCTTAGCAACCAATATCCCATAGTCAAATCCATCACGTGTAATATAATGGATTATAAAGGCAAGGGCCTTAGCTTCCATGAACAATGACTAATAGAACCAATCACACTTAAATAAAATGAACCTTTATATGTTATATGATTTAACTCACTTAATTTTAGCATAACACTTTTTCAAAGTGACTCTTCTAGTGAGTTTGAGGTAAGCTCTTCAGACATGAAAATGGGTTCCATCTATAGCCAATTTGAATATCTATCCATGAAAAACCTATTCCATCAAACTGTCATCCTAACACTTGACCTAAAATATCAAAACCTAATCTATTGAAACTAATAATCAACATCTATGCTTGATTACTTTCAAAATGATGAAGCAATATATGAATTCTTGAGTACAAGAGACCATATTCTGGTAGGCAATCATAAAAAGGGGTTTTCCACCCAGTTATATGATTATAATTATTTTAAAGAAATATTATCACATCATGAAATTAGTAACACAACATAATAAGAATAAGACCTTGAGGATGATCTTAATCTTCCTCCACTATCCACAAAATATCAAGAAGAATCAACTCTCCTAGTTGAATACACCATCATAGTTAACATTGGGACATAGGAAAATCCAAAAATAGTCAATATTGCCACATTATTAACTCAATAATAACATGAAACCTTCAAAATTTTGATTAAATAATTATCTAATATATTTGCATGGTCTTATGAAGACGTGTTAGGGCTTGATCCTTCACTTATTTTGTATCATCTTGTGGTTCATCTAGATGAAAACCTATAAAGCAAAAACTAAGTAAAATACATTCAAAAGTTTCACTTTTAGTGAAGGAAGAACTAAAAAATGAATTAGAGGTTGGCTTTATTTTTCCCATATATTACTCAGATTGGATATCTAATGTACTGATATCATATAAACTAGTTGAAATCAAAGTATGTACAGACTTTAGGGATATAAACAAGGCATGTCCCAAAGACAAATTTTCATTTATAAACATAGATATGATTGTGGAATAAAATACTAGTCATGAGATTTTATCTTCAATATATGTTTTTTAAGGTTAAAACCAAATTAAAACAACTCAAAAAGATCAATAAAAGAGAAAATTTACAACACCTTGGGGAACTTTTTGCTATCAAGTAATGCCCTTTGGTCTCAAGAATGCTAGAACCACATAACATATAAAAATGAAAGTTATCTTCCATGATATTCTTCATGACATCATGGAAGACTATGTTGATGACATTATTGATAAATACAAATCTAGATCAGAACATCTTGAGATACTTCACATAGTTTTTTATGGAATGGGAGAGTACAAGCTTTGTTTAAACCCAAAGAAGTGTGTCTTCAAGTTGAAATCATTAAATTTGTTGGGATTCATAATTTCACATCATGGCATAGAGGTTGATCCTTCCAAAGTTTCAAATATTATGAACATGCCTCCACCTAAAAATATTAAAACTCTATAGTTTTCAAGGTAAAATTCAATCAATTTGATTATTCATATCATAGCTTACAAACATTTATCATCCATTCACATTATTTCTCAAGAAAGGCACTTAGTTCAATCAGAAGGAAGATTATAACATGGAATTTAATAATATTAAACAATATATTTCCAATCCACCAATACTAATGCCACCTAATACAAGAATGTTTTTGCTTTTGTATATATCTGCTACACAGAATGCATTAGGGGTATTTTTTTCATAGCATGATGATAGAAAATTAAAATAAGTAGTTTACAACCTAAGCATAACTTTGGTCTCATATGAGCTTAATTACTCTCCCATGGAAAACCATGTATTTCAGTTCTTTTTTCTTCCCAAAATTTTTTCCACTACATGTTCAACAATAAAAAAATATCATTTCCAAAATTGACCCTCTTAAATACTTCTTATCCAAAATAGCTTTGACAGGAAAAATGGTTAAAGTAGTTCATTATTCTTGGTAAGTTTTATCTTGAGTATTAAATCAAAAACTAGTCAAGGGATAGGTGATATTAGATGCATTATCAGAGGCTCCTCTAGAAGATCACACACCTCTCATCACAAATTTCCTAGATGAAGCACTTATGTCAGTCAATTAATCATTAGTTTGGATATTATATTTTGATGGATTTTTTTCCAATCATGCATTGGGTGTATGTATCTTATCAATTACTTCTGGTGGGGACTTAATTCCAAAATCATTTTGTATTAAATTTTATTATGGAAATAACATAGAATAATATAAATCCCTCATATCTGGTCTTAAACCTTTAATACAATGGGGTATCAAAAAATTTCTTGTTTTTGGAAACTAAAACTCATCATAAATCAAGTTATCAATGAATTTAAAGTTTGTGATGAAAAATTAATCCCATACAATAAGATGGTGGATAGACTCAAGTTGAGATTTATATATATACAGTTTGAACAAGTTCTAAGGGCTAAAAATAGAGTAACTGATGTCATGAAAATTATTAGTTCATTACTTGATCTCAAAATTAAGAAAAATGAATTTCTTATAGGGTATTTTATGATATTATAATATGGTACCCCATATTTTGAGATGGTTTATGAGGTGGTTGATCCCACTTCTCCTTGGTACACTGACATTTATGAATATGTTCATAATAACACCCTTCCATCCAACATAATCCATAACCAACCAAATCCATTATCCAATGAGCATCCCTTTATACTATCCTCAAATATATCAAATAATTTATAATGGAACTCTATTATAGTGTTTAAATTATGAAGAGTCTACCTTGGCCACTAGATGAGTTCATGAGGAAATTTGTGGTGCTCATTCTAGTGGTATAGTTCTCATGAATAAAATATTATATGTAGATTACTATTGGCCTAAAATGGAATATAATTATTGTCTTTATGTTAATAAATGTGTGCCTTGCCAAAAACATAGTGATATTATCCATAACCATTCTCCAGCTTTACAACCCATCACCACACTTTGGCCATTTTTGAAATGGGGATTAGACCTCATTAGAAAAATCAATCCTAATTTATTAGATGGCCACAACCATATCAATATTACCACAAAATACTTTAAAAAATAGGTTGAATCCATGCCATTAATGTATGCCACTAGAAAATAGATTTCTAAGTTTATCTTAAATCATATTATCTATTATTTTAGAATCCCCTCTGCCATCATCTCTGATAATATAAAATCATTCAAAAATAAATACATCAAGGCCCTTTGCAATACTTACCATATCAAACACAAGTGGTCTAATCCTTACTACCTTCAAGGTAATGGACAAGTAGAGGTAACAAATAAAAACATCCTAAAAATTATTAAATAATTTTTCAATGTGGTTGGTCATGACTGGCATACACAACTTTATCCTTCCTTATGGGCATACCGCACTAGCATTTGCACACCCATGGGGGTAACCCCAAACTTCCTTATTTATGGCAGTGAGTGTATATTACCTATTAAATTTGAGATTGAATCCTTATGAATATCCTTACCAAATATTATCGATGATGAATCTTACTACATTTCGGAACTAAGCGAACTTGACCTTGATTATAAATTCCTTTACAACTTAAACCACTTAAAAGTCTACCAAAATCACCTTCATTGTAGCAATAATAAGAGGATTAAAACCATGGAATTTAAAATCTATGATGTTTTCTCAAATAAAACCAAAAAAATACCAATTTAGAATGGGAGAAGAAAGAAAAATTCAAACTAAATTGGTTGGATCCATATGTAATTATTGCTAATATAGATCTAGAGCTTATAAATTGGCTACTAAAGATGGAGAGGAGAATGATGATACCATGAACATCATGCAACTTAAAATATTATATGTCTAAGTCATTCTAGTGATTTTGTACATATCCTAAGTGTCAAAAATAAAAAAATCAAGAAAAAGAAGGACAGATAGTACATCCAAAGTGAAAACCAATTTAATGGTGCTTTGGAAAAGTACCATGGTGAAAACTAGTTTTTGGCACCATGTGTAGTCCATTTTTTATATACACCCTAGTTAGTTTGGCTCATCTCATCACATTTGTCACTTTTATATTTCCATTTAATCACTTACTCCACCATCCACTCATGACATGTTGGCTTAGGTTTTAACCCTTGTACTTGTGTAACTATGTCCTTGTTCATGGTTAGAGGAATATCTTGTAAGTGACCATTACTCACATAATCTTATCTATAAATCCAAACACATAACACCTCATATGTTAAAATATATAATACATATATATTTCAAATATTAACATCCATTCACTCATATTATCGAGAGGGAATCACTCATCTGTACTTTACACTACATCATCACTTTTTCATCCATCCCATGTTGGGAGAGCTACATCTAGCCTAATATCCCCACATAAAATTTATCTGTGATAGATTATGTAGGAAACACTTAGATACATGGGGTATCTAGGGTTAGATTGGCCACCACCACCTCCATCATCCCATAATTTCAATCATTATTTCAATTTTTCACATCACCATCCAAAACCATATGGTTGTCTTAGGACTTCCTCATATATTATTCAACATTGTCATGGATACAGGTTACCAAAGGTTTTAAACCTATCCTAGGATGTTCACAAAGTCATTTTCTTAGTTTAAGTTTAATTTGATTCATTTTATTTCACTTGTGTTTGGTTTTCATTTTATTTTTTGCCATCTTATCATTTACTTGACTTTGCTTGCTTGAATAATTACTTATCTTTTTATGTGAGCCTTTTATTTTAGTATGTATTTGTCACTTTTACATAGTTTATCTTATATTAATTATTTAATTATTTATTATTTTTAAGTCAAGATCATTATCTATATTGAAAATGGTGTGATTATTATTTTCCATATCATGGTACACTAAGTGTTGTATAAATAAATCTTTCAATTCGTTATGCGTACAACATAATAGTCATCATGGTAATTTCATACCATTGGTGCATATTTTTTTACATAATATTAAATAAAGGTCTATCATATCTTACTTAGTTATTAATGATTTAATTATTTTTGGAAATCCAAGGCAAAATAAAATAATAAAGGCATATATCTAACTATTCATACATAATTTGTTCCATTTCATTTTATACCAACTAAAAGGATTAACATGTGTTATAACATATCAAAAGTATGAGAAATAATTGATGTAATCATTTTTATCCATATAACTATTGTAAAGTTGTAAATTATGTCATGGTGATGTCATGGAGGTGTCCTAGTGAGTGGATGAAGTGCTTTTATATATTAAGTAACAATGATAAAGTGTGTAATGTGCTTATCCTAGTGTGCTTGAATTTGGCTTGGTTGATCTTTAGTTTTGGCATGATTAGAGATGTTCAAGGATGATTATGGTGATTTTAGAATGTGAAAGGGGTCATATAAATGGTTAATGATTATTTGATATCTTGTGTGCATAAGTGGAATTCATCTGGTAGTCCATAGCTATCACCTAGATAATTTGGCTCTAGGGGTAGATAATCTAAGTAGGTAGTTTACTGACGTCACCATTGCCACATGTGATTGAGTCAAGGGGATTTGGTCATATAGTTTTGATGAAATTAATCCCAAATTTATTTTTTTTAAATCCTAGATCATGTGCCTAATGTCATCAAAATATATGCAAGTGCAAATTTGGGCTCCCAGACATTTTGACAGTGTTTTCCCATACTTAGCCAAATTTACATGAGGCAAGAAGAGCTAAGTAAGCATTTTGATGATGGAATATCTAACACATGTGGGTTTTTTAGGATAAGGTGATCATATGGGTTTGTTTAATTTTTTGCCTAGTTGATTTGTGCTAATTTTTATGTCAATCTCTAAAGCACGATAAATATATGCAATTACAAAGTTGGCTTCTCAAGTAGTTTGCAATGTTTTCCAGACCGTCATAAACTATCAAGCAGACATAGATTAACAAATAAGTTTATGAATTTATTTTAAGTACATGGGATTTCAATATTGGCCAAAGAATATTATGGATATGTTTTTTATAATGTCAAGAATCTACCCTAAAAATTTGGAGTCTTGAAGTGTTGTCCAGCTTGAGATATAAAACTTTAAAGGTGCACTTACAAACAATGATGGGTCAGAGACCATAAAGTTTATTCACATTGAAGGATGAGCTAATTTTGTCTATAATATCCAATGGTGCACATTGAATCATAGATATTGATCCTACAGTGCATATGAAGTCAACATGTCAACATTGCATGAGAGGCTACCAAGTGGCACAAGCGTACGGAATGATAGTAAAATGATCAGAAGGAATGCAAGGTGAAAAGTGTCATGATATAAAGAGTTTTTATCTATATATAAACATTTGATATTCTATTTAAATACCTCATTGATCCACATAGATCGATGGTGCATATTTAGTCAATATTGCAAGGGTACATGAGATGAGGTCAAAGTGACTAAAGTTTAACATTTAGACAGTAAAGTACTACAAATAAAAGATTGAACTCTTTCAAAGGAGATCAATGGAATAATTTTTTTCCAAAATATAGGAAGAAACAAGATGAGTACAATTTTCTGAGTTATAAATGTGATCATTTGCTTTTGAATACTTGAATTTAATAAAGGAAAAAAACCAGTGCTTTGTATTTTAGAAATATCTTTAATTTTATGATGAATTTGCTCATGGTGTAAAAATTGAACTTGTAGAGGACTCCAAAATTAATATATAAATATATATATGAATATATAAAAGTGTGTATAGTTAAATTTATGAAGCTTTAAAATTGATTGTGTGTTCATGCTTGTTCTGCAAGTGACCCAAGAAGGATAATTAACCTTGTGTAGATGTTGTTTTGATGTTTCATGATGAATTAGCTATTAGGTAGTGTTTTATAATATATGAGTATCATATATGTTTATTATTAAGGTTTTAACAATCATATGTAGTATGAATAAAGGTTTAGAAGTCAACTGTGTATTCATTCATGGTGATTATGTGCATAGAATTTTGATTGAGCTTGCACAAAAGAGTGCAATGATGATTGTAAGAATTTGAGGATGACTAAGGGGTCATGTAGTGTGGACATATGCTTTTGGTAGTGTTCCTATGTTATTTTTTTATTTTTTGATGTGCTAAATGGGTGAATAGGTCTCCATGAGACCTATAAGAGCTACAAGGGCCTTATTAAAAGGTGTAGCTGCTTAAGGGTGACCCATAGATGATATGACCAACCTATAAAGATTGTATTGAGTTGTATCTCACTAAGATAGATGCCTTAATGGCTAAGGTATGATTAATTTCCAACTAAGGTAGTGATTATCATGTTTTCTCTATAAATAATGGAGCCAAAGATGATGGCTTCTAGACTTGAGTGAGAGTCTTGTGAGAGATTTGAGAGAGGCTTGGGTGTGTGAATTATGGAGTGAAGGAGAGGTTAAGTGCCTAATGGATGAGTTGAAAATCATAATATATTGAATAATATTTCTATGACCTGTAGTTCATAATTCTATTGGCAAAATAGTGCTCTTATAAATTGTGTATGAGCGAAGGTGAAGAGTGATAATCAGAGGTCGATCATCAGGTGTTGAAGACATCAGTTCATATGTGTATGTGTTCATAAGTTTTGTTGTGGAATCTCAACATCTAGGAGGGTTTTATCCTCTTTTCATGGTGAAACTTGCTAAAGTTCTAGTTATTTCAACTCAGCTAGATAGGTGTGGTAGCACCTTGTTAGATTATAGTCTCACTAAATAAGGGATGGTAGTTCCTTGATCAGTTGCATTTAGTATAAATTGGTTCTTTTTATTATAATATAGTAGTCCAATTGTAGGTTCCAGTGGGTTTGCTCTGCTAAGAGGGTTTCCCACATATATCATGTGTTATGTGATTGATCTTGAAATATCTCTCTTGTTCATTGTTATGAATGATGTGTATGATTCATGAATGTTTATGGTAATTTATTAAGAAATTGAAAGTGATTGAAATTGAATTCAGATTATTTGGGCTCACTGATTCACCCCCAGCTCTCTATATAATACCTCTAATAATTGGTATCAGAGTAGGTTTTTTTTGTAAAGTTTAACTACTTGAAGATGATCAAAGGTACAATGGTTGACAAAGAGGTTATGGCTTGTCTTCAAGATAATCTAGTTTGTGCTTTATTAGAAGTTAATAGTGTGAAGACACAAGTACAAAATATAGAGGCAACAATCAAGAATCTTCAAGTCATGATGAATAAATATCTCAATCAAATAATGGAAAGTAAATTCATGACTTACTCAAATGTACTCTTATCCAATGACGAAAGGGATTTCATCTCCACAAAAAGGGTCAAGAATGAAAATTCATGGGTAAAAAATGATCAAGAAAAAATGAGGTCAAATATGAATAATGTCTTCAATGGGTATTGATTATCCTGAAATAATTTTGGTAATAGATATAGAGAATACACTCTTTCACTAGAGATAAAAAAGGATCTCATATGCTACAACTATAACAAAAAAGGTCATATAACTAAAAATTGTAAAAGAGATTTTTGGAAAAATGATATACAAGTCATTGACACTATCAAATGGTTCAAGGAGACTAAGTCTAAAGAAGAAAAGAATCAAAATTTAAGCAAATCAGCAAAGGAAGATTGTTTGTTCAAGAACCCTTGCATACTCAAGAATATGAGAACAAGAGATGGTTCATAGATAGTGGATGCTCAAATCATATGACAAGAGATAAGAGCAAGTTTATCTCTCTCAAAAATACTAACCCAGGTGTAGTTAAATTTGGTGACAATAAATTTGCTAACATAGTTTGCAAAATTATAGTGAGTTTGGACAAAGGTCATACTAGGAATGAGAATGTCTTATATGTAGAAGGTTTAAAACATAATTTTTTAAGTGTGAACCAAATGTGTAAACAAGGAAATGTTGTAACTTTTATGATTATTTTTGTGAAATAAGAAAGGCAAAATATGGTAGATTTATTGCAAATGTTCATAAAATAGATAACATCATGTATGTATTCCATGAATCCATGAAGGAAGAATGCTTCATAAGTCAATTGGAAGAAAGTTGGATTTGGCATAGAAGGCTTGGACATATAAATTTTTATAACATGATAAAAATCAATTCAAAGGGGTTGGTAAGGCATATGCCTAAGATTTCTAAGATTCCTCATTCTCTTTGCAACCCATGTCTTCATGGGAAGCAAACCAAGAGAATATACAAAACCAAAGAATTATCCACTACAGAGCCATTGGAGTTGATCCACACTAATCTATGTAGATCTATGAGAACTCAAATTATTCAAGGTAATAGCTACTTCAAGCTTCTCTATGATGATTTTACTAGGATGACTTGGAAATTATTTCTTAAATAAAAATCAAAATATTTTGCAAAATTTGTGGCATTCAAAGCTCTTGTAGGAAATGATAAAGGTTTAAATATCAAATGTTTGAGATTAGACAGAAGACATGAGTTTTAGTCTCATAAGTTTGATGATTCTTTTGAATAACATGGGATATGAAGACAGTATTTTGTTGCTATACCACCACAAAAGAATGGCATGGTTGAAAGGAATAATAGGATTGTTATTGATATGGGTAGAACCATGATTGAAGATACAAAATTATTAGATGGATATTGGGAAGAGGTAGCCAACACTTCTATTTACATCCTAAACAGGTGTCAAATTAGAGGAAATGGTAATAAGACTCATTATGATTTATGGAATAATAGATAAACTAATGTCAAACATTTTAGAGTGTTTAGGAGTAGGTGCTTCATCAAAAGAGATGAAGAGAATCTTGGAAAATTTGATTCAAGTCTAATGAGGGTATCTTCTTAAGTTACTTTCCTATCAGTACTACCTATAGGTGCTTCAAAAAGAGACTTTCCAAGATTGTTGAAAGTTTAAATGTAAGAGTAGATGAGACAAATAGATTCAAGAAGACAAAAGTGTATGTAAGTGACTTGATTTAGAATTTTTTTTACAAATAATGATGAGTTATCCATTCAAATGGATGTTTAAGATGAAGATGAAGAGGAGAAAGAAAGATAATATTCTAAATCTCCATCTAGAAGAATTTAGAAAGATCATCCAATCTCTCATATTATTAAAAATGTTGGTGCAAGGTTACAAACTAGAAGGAGAACACTGATCAATCAAAATAAACAAAACTTAGCTCTATTATATATGATTGAACCCAAAAAATTTATCGAAGCTAACAAAGATGAAATTTGGAATGATGTAATGGATGAATAAATTGATCAAATAGAAAAGAATGAAACATGGGACTTAGTTTCTAGACTAAAACATAAGAACATGATAGGTACCAAATGGGTTTTCAAAAACAAGATGAATGAGAAAGGAGAAGTCATAAGGAACAAGTATAGATTGGTGTGTAAAGGATATGCTCAAGTTGAAGGAATATATTTTAATGAGACTTTTGCTCCCATGGCAAGGATGGAAATAATAAGACTCTTTTTGTCATATACATGTTTCAAAGGTTTCAAGGTATATTAAATGGATGTGAAATCTACATTCTTGAATGGAAAGTTAGAAGAAGAGGCTACATTGAGTTACCTGAAGGATACTTCATGACAAGTAATCAATATTTTTTGTGTAAATTGAAAAAGGCTCTATATGGTCTTAAACAAGCTCCTAGATCTTGGTATGATAGGCTAGATAGATATCATTTGAGTCAAGGTTTTAAAAAGGGGGTAGCTAATAGTAATTTGTACATTAAGACATAAGGTAATCATAAATTGATATTTGTATATGTTGATGACATAGTTTTTGGATATGATAATGATAAAATGAGTAGAGAATTTGCAAATACTATGAAGACTGAGTTTGAAATGTCAATGTTGGGAGAATTGCATTTATTCTTAGGATTACGAATTAACCAATTTGATGCAAGGATATTCATTTTAAAAGATAAATACATCAAGGATATTCTAAGGAAGTTTGACATGATGGACTGTAACCCAATGGGTACTTCAATGATCACATGATGCAAGTTAAGTAAACTAGATGACTCACCAAAAGTTGATCAAGCTTTGTATAGATCCATGACTGGAAGTCTTTTGTACTCCACTACATCTAGGCCTAATATCATTCAAGAAGTAGGTATTGTATGAAGGTTAAAAGTTGAACCTAGAGATTCTCACTTGAAAGTAGTTAAAAGGATCTTGAGATATCTCAAAGGCACCATATACTATGGTTTATGGTATCCCAAGAGTAAAGATTTCTCTTTGAAATCATATACTAATGATGATTGGGTAGGATGTATGGATGATAGGAGAAGTATCATTTGTGGGGTCTTCTTCATGGGATAATGATTGGTGTCTTTGCTAAGCAAGAAGCAAGCCTCAATATATCTATCAACTACAAAAGATGAGTATATAGCAACTGCCTCTTGTTGCACACAAGTCATGTGGATGAAATAAACTTTGGAAGATTATAAGATAAGATAAAATGGACCTTGTCCTATTTATTGTGACAATACTAGTGTAATTAGTATCTCAAAAAATCATGGTATACACTCAAAAACTAAACACATTCATATTAGATATCATTTCTTGAGACAATAAGTGATTAATCAATGTGTTAAGTTGGAGCATGTGCCTAAAAAAGAGTAATTTATAGATATTATGACCAAACCATTTCAAAATCTACTTTTGATTATGTAAGACAAAGATTGGGTGTCATTTATTTCTCTATGAATCAATAAAAGTTCTTTGGTTAAGGGGGAACAAAAAGTTCATGATCTTTCTCTAGAGGTTTGTGAAGGAGCTATTGTGCTGGGTCAGAATGGGTGTTTCTAGATGGAATAATGAGCTTGATGCAATGTCGAGTAGAGTTTGGTGATAAAAAAATTTTGTGCATTTTTGATGTGATCTAGGTGTTTTTGTGGTCTAAAGGTATGTTGAATACAAATTGAAGATTTTTGAGTGTTCTCAGTTTTCTCAGTTTTTTGCTTAAGGGCAAGCAAACTTAAAAGGGGTTATAGGAATTCAAGGCTCCCAAAGTTGTGAAGGATCAATTTTTGGTCCAAAAGTGTGTGATGGGTGTCTCCAAGTGTGTAATAATCTTTAGAGGTGCGCATCGACCAAAAGGAGGTTTGTTAGCCTTGTTTGTTTTGAGATTCTAGGGTTTTGAGCTATGCTAGAAAAGTGGTTTACCTTATGAATTGAGGTATGAGGCTTATTAATAGGTTGAATGGGCCAAATGGATTTTAAAATAAATATTCATATATATTTTAAGGTTTGTGGTTCTCAATTTATTTATTTTTTTGTCAATATGGAGGGTTAATTGGCTAGTAAGGTTATAAAGGAAGTATGTTTCATAGGATGAACTTGGTGATGAAAATTGGTGTGATTGAGGGGAAATATGAGAGTGATATATATATGAGTTTTTAGGTCTTGAATATGTGTCTAATAAAAATTTTGGGCTTTGCAAGTTATAGGTAGGGCTACAACGAGGCTAGACAGGCCTAGTGTGAAGAAGAGTGCCTTTTGACCAAATTATCTAAAAGAGAAAGGCATGAGTATTTAAAGCTGAGTTTTCAAGTTGTTTTAATTAATTTTTCATATTTAGTGAGTGGCATGAAGTTCTGTTGGTGGTCCTTGTGGTAGTTTGAGAGAGAAGTCTAGTAAGCATGTGTGGTGGTTCTTCATGGTGTATGAAGATCCAAAGATGCTTAAAAGATGAAATGGCTCAGAGATCTTATGGGGATTCACTCTTAGATGTTTCTTGGTGAGAATCTTTATATTCTAGTCATTTTTGTGTTTTCTTTCTTCATTAGTTGCAATGCTTGGTTGAAGAGAGTGTTGGCATGGAGCAAGAGGAAGTTGTCAAGGAAAGAAGAGGTAGGCTCAAGGTAAGTGGGGTTTGTATCATCTTTATAATGTGTAAATTTCCTATTGATGTTATTTTTAGGTCCTCAAGATCATTTGGTGCCCACTTTTCCTTTGTGTCAAAGGGAGAGAAAGTTCCTATTATGAGAGTGCTTGAAGAGTGAGAAGGTGAGTTGAATGATGTTTATTGACATGAATGACAAATGAGGAGATTATTGTATATTTGTCATTTATGTCATTGTAATTTCATGGAGGTTTTATAATGAGTATCTTAAGTGTTTTGATATCCTAAGTAATAGTGATAAAGTGTGCAATGTGTTTATCCCAGTGTGCTTAAAGTTGGCTTAGTTGATCTTCAATTTTGGCATGAATAGAAATGTTCATGGATGAGTATAGTGATTTTATAATTTTAAATGGGTCTTATAAATGTTTAAGGATGATTGGATAGCTTGTGTGCATAAGTGGAATTCATTTGGTAGTCCATAGTTTCATCTAGATAGTTTGGCTTTAGTGGCAGATAATCTGAGTAGGCAGTTTGTTGACATGCCATTACCAGGTGTGAATGAGTAAGTGGGAGTTGTTCATATGGTTTTGATAAAATTATTCCCTATTTTATTTGTTCTAAATTTTATATCATGCACCTAAGCATGCCAAAATATATTTAAGTGCAAAGTTGGGCTCCTAGGCATTTTGACAGTGTTTTCCCATACTTAACCAAATTTGCATGAGGCAAGAAGAGTTGAGTAAGAATTTTGATGATGGAATATCTTGCATGTGTGGATGTTTCAAGATAAGGTGATCATATGGGTTTGTTCAATTTTTTTCCTAGTTGATTTTCACTAACTTTTAGGTCAAGCATTGAAGCATAACAAAAGATATGCAAGTGCAAAGTTAGCTTCTTAGGCATTTTGCAATGTTTTCCAGACCATCACAAACTATCATGTAGACATGCATGAACCAGAAAGTTTATTCATTTATTTTAGGTATGTAAAATACCAATATTGGTCAAAGGATATCATGGAGATGTTTTCTATAATTTCAAGAATCTACCTTGAAAATTTGGGGTCTTGAAGTGTTATCCAGCTCGAGATATAAAACTTCAAAGTTGCACTTACAAAAAATGATGGGTCAAAGACCTTTAAGTTTATTTATAATTGAAGGATGAGATAATTTGGTCAAGAAGATCCAAAGGTGCACATTAAATCATAGATCTTGATCCTGCAGTACATATGAAGTCAACATTGCATGAGAGGTTTCCAAGTGGCACAAGTACATAAAATGATATTAAAATGCTTAGAAGGCATGTGAGGGTACCAAGTGTCATGATCTCAAGAGTTTTGAGCTAGTTCTAATTGTAAGAATTGCTATTTAAAGACCTAGTTGATCTGAAAAGATTGATGGTGTATATTTAGTCAATATTACAAGGGTGCATGAGATAAGGTCAAAGTGACTGAAGTTTAACATTTGGATAGTAAAGTACTACAGGTCAAAGACTGAGATCTTTCAAAGGAGATAGATAGAGTGAGCTTTTTCCAAACTGTTAGGAAGAAAAAATATGAGGACAAGTGTTTAAGGTTTAACTATGATGGTTTTCTTTTGAATATTTGAATTTAATAAAGGAAAAAAATACTACTCTATATTTTGGCCATATCTTTCAATCTATGAAGAATTTGCTCATGGTCTAAAAATTGAACTTGTAGATTACTCTAAGGCACACCTAGAAATATAGATTTAAATATTTGAAAGTATGTACAATCAAAGTTATGAAGCTTAAAATTTGACTATGTGTTTGTGCTTGTTCTATAAGTGACCCAAGAAGGATAATTGAGCTTGTGTAGATGTTGTTTTAATGTTTCATGATGAATTGGATATTATGGAGTGTTGTATGATCCATGAGGATCATCTATGTGTATTATTAAGGTTTTAACAATTGTATCCAGTATGAACAAATGTTTATAAGATGACTATGTATTGGTTCATGGTGATCATGTGCACAAAATGTTGATTGATCTTGCATAGAAGAAAAAAATGATGATTGTAAGATTTTGAGGATGACCAATGGGTCATGTAGTGTGGACTTATGATTTTGGTAGTGGTCCTATGGTCTTATTTTGTTTTTTGATATATTAAATAGGTGAATAGGTCTCTATGAGATTGATAAGAGCTATAAGGGCCTTATTAAAAGGTGTAACTGCTTAGGGGTGACCCATAGATGTTATGGACAACCTATGAAGATTGTATTGAGTTGTGTCTCAATGATATATATGCCTTATTGTTAAAGTGTGGAGCTAAAAACTTCACCAGATGAGCGGATGCTAAAGTTGCTGGATTTACACAGTCGTTGATGATGGCAAGGAGTCGACTAGTAGCTACCAGCATCGGTTATATATCGGCCGACGTCAGTCATGTGCAGATAGGCAGGGACCGACGTCAGTTACTTGTGCATCTAGAAAGTCTATTTTCATGGATGGAACAGATTGTTTGCATGATTAGATTAACTGTTGGTATTGAGTCTGCATTTCTATTTTTGGCAGTACTATTTTAAGCCTTTGATTAGGAGGTGTATCTAATGGTTGTGAATGCATTGCTCATGATCCCTAATCTTATATAATAGGGATAGATCTTCATAGCTTGTATGTATGAGAATAGTACAAGACATATTGTATATGTGTGTATCAATCCAGGTTGTTGGAATTGATTGTAAACTCTTGAGGGAAAGAGATCTGTACATCTGAGAGGTGTGAGAAGAAAGTGTGATCTTATTCATTGTATTTCCTTCTAGAAGAGTTTAATACAAATTTTTAGGGTGGTTTCTTGTATCTCTTATTCTTTGATATTTCTGATTCTAGTTACTTATTATTTTGGTTTAATTCCATGTTTAGTTACTTACATAAAAGTAATCAAGTTTGTTGGTTGATCCCCAACAAGTGGTATCAGAGCTCAGGTTGACTAACAGGTGTTTCAGATCTGGTTAGTATTTGTTGATTACAGGTCACTCACAGGGGTTTCTATTTGAGTGGGAGAAGTAATGGCAGAAGAAATTAAACTGAGAATAGAGAAGTTTAATGAAAAGAATTACCAATTATGGAGAATGCAGATAGAAGATTATCTATATCAAAAAGATCTATATTTACCGTTGGGTGGGGTTGATAGAAAGCCCACAGATATGGAAGATGAAGAATGGGAAGTTCTTGATAGAAAGGCTCTTGGATCTATAAGATTGAGTCTGGGATCTACTGTGATTTCTAACTTGTCACAGGCAAAGACAACGGTAGAGTTAAATTTATATGAAAAGCCCTCAGCTTCAAATAAGGTATATCTTATGAAGCAATTATTTAATTTGCAAATGCAGGAAGGTGGATCTGTATCTAATCATCTTAATGATTTCCATGGAATTGTAAATCAATTAAATTTAGTCAAAATAGTTTTTGATGATGAAATTAAGGCTCTTTTAATATTATGCTCTTTACCTAAAAGTTGGCATAGTTAAGTAATGTCAGTTAGTAATACTGCATCTGCTACAAATATCTTGAAAGTTGATGATGTTGTTAGTGTTATCCTGAATGAAGAGACTCATAATAAAAGCACAGGGGAATCATCAGGTAATGTTTTAAGTATTGAAAGTAGGGGAAGGCAAAGAGAGAAGAACAAGCAAGGGAGATCAAGGTCTAAGTCAAAGATGAGCAATAGATCCAAATCTAGAAATGGAAAAAGAAAGATAACCTGCTGGAATTGTGAAAAGAGAGGACATGCAAAGAAAGATTGTTGGTTGAAGGTTAATGAAGAGAATCAGCATGAAGGTAATGAAGAAGCAAAAGTTGTAGGTATTGTTTCACAAGATGCTCTTTCACTTTCTTTGCATAATAAAATAGAATCTTGGGTTTTAGATTTTGGGGCCTCTTTCCATGCTACCCCAAATAGAGAAATTTTCAATGATTATGTCCAAGGAAATTTTGAAAAATTTTATTTAGGGGATGATGAGCCTTGTAAAATTGTTGGTAAAGGAAAAGTGCAGCTGAAATTGTAGAATGGCAACACATGGGTGTTGAAGGATGTCATGCATGTCCCAACCCTGAAGCGAAATCTGATTTCTGTAGGAAAGTTGGGTGATGAGGGTTGTACAGTAACTCTCACAGCTGAATCTTGGAAGGTTACCAAGGGTGCACTTGTATTAGTCAGAGGTAAGAGAGTAGGTACTCTATATTTATGTAACTGTATTACTGATTATTCTCCTTCTATATTATCTACTTCAGATGTGGATGCAAAGTTGTGGTACCAGAGGCTTGGCCACATGAGTGAGAAGGGAATGTCTATTCTTAAGTCAAAAGGTAAGCTTTCAAACTTGAAAAGCATAGATCTAGATTTCTGTGAGCATTTTGTTTTTGGAAAATAGAAGAGAGTAAGGTTTGTTAAAACTGGGTCAACAAAGAGGAAGCACAAGTTGGAGCTTGTTCACACAGATGTGTGGGGACCAGCTCAGATAGCTTCTATTGGAGGATCACAGTATTATGTTACTTTCATTGATGATGCTACAAGAAAGGTATGGGTTTATTGCATAAGGAAGAAATCTGATGTTTTTGACACTTTTAAGATTTGGAAAGCTATGGTTGAGAATGAAACAGGTAGGAGATTGAAGTGCCTTAGATCTGACAATGGTGGTGAGTTCTGCAGCTATAAGTTCAACTGGTATTGTTATATGAATAGAATACGTAGGCAAAGTATGGTTCCAAGGACACCTC
The DNA here is from genome assembly GCA_037957365.1 of Torreya grandis. Classification (NCBI taxonomy): domain Eukaryota; kingdom Viridiplantae; phylum Streptophyta; class Pinopsida; order Cupressales; family Taxaceae; genus Torreya; species Torreya grandis. Next base: position 2,738,233 of record JARHVA010000393.1, on the reverse strand, counting down.
AACAAAATGGAGTTGTTGAAAGGATGAACAGAACAATATTGGAGTGTGCACGGAGTATGAGATTGCATGCTGGTTTGCCCTTACAGTTTTGGGCAAAAGATGTAGATACTGTAGTTTACCTGATTAACAGAGGACCCTCTACAGCTCTAGATGGTGGAATTCTAGAAGAGGCTTGGACAGGTAAAAAGGTAGATCTTTCATTTCTAAGGGTTTTTGGTTCTAAAGCTTTTGTGCACGTTGATAAAGAAAATAGAAAGAAGCTGGATGCTAAGTCTATGAGGTGTACATTTGTTGGTTATGGCTCTGGAGATTTTGGATTCTGATTTTGGAATCTAAGAACTAACAAAATAATTAGAAGCCGTGATATTATTTTCAATGAAAAAGTGATGTATAGTGATCAGCTCAAGAAGCTGAAGAATTTTGAGTAGGGCCATAAAGATTTGGACGAGGTGACGATCCAAAATGAGCTCACAAGAAAGAATAATCACAGACAGGAAAACATAGAGACCGACATCGGTCAGGCAGGAATCGACGTCAGCAATATAGGAACCAATGTCAGTCAGATGGTGATCGATGTTGGTCAAGAAGGAACCAACGTCAGTCATGTGAAACTGACGTAGTCATGTGAAACTGACGTCAGTCAGTTACAGGCCTGGAGATGACTGAGGTCGGTCACTATCAGAGAATTTGCGCAGACAACATGTTGTGAATGAGTCTCAGACGCCCATCAGGAGGTCAGAAAGGGTAAGTAAACCTCTAATTTGATATTCCCCTTCATTATTCTATTTATTGCTCACTGATAGTGGAGAACCAGAGAGTCTTGATGAAGCAATATAGGTGGAATCTAGGAATCAGTGGGAGCTTGGCATGAATGAGGAAATTGATTCCTTGAAAGAGAACCAAACATGGGATTTGGTTGAGTTGCCAGCGGGAAAGAAGACACTGAAGAACAAATGGATCTACAGGTTAAAGGAAGGTGAGAATGGACAGATGAGATATAAGGCCAGGTTGGTAGTGAAAGTATTTGCACAGAAACCAGGTATTGATTTTGGTGAAATTTTTTCTCCTGTAGTAAAAATGACTTCTATTCGGACTGTATTGTCTTTAGTTGCTATTGAGGATTTGCATCTTGAGCAGCTTGATGTTAAGACAACGTTTCTTCATGGAGATTTGGATGAAGAAATATATATGGATCAGATGGAAGGATTTGAGGTCAAAGGTAAGGAGAAGCTTGTGTGCAGGTTGAAGAAGAGCTTATATGGTCTTAAGCAAGCTCCTAGACAATGGTATTTGAAATTTGACAGGTTTATGACTGAGCATGGTTTCAGTAGATGTCGATCTGACCATTGTGTTTATTTTAAGAGATTGGATAATGGTAGATATATTATCCTGTTGCTGTATGTAGATGATATGCTTGTTGCAGGTTCACACATGTAGGATATCTCTGAGCTTAAGGTGAAATTAGCTCACACATTTGCCATGAAGGATTTGGGAGCAACAAAGAAAATCCTTGGCATGAGTATTAAGAGAGACAGGAAAAATCATAGGTTGATTTTGTCTCAAGAGGATTATGTGAACAAGGTGTTGGAGAGGTTAAATATGCAGGATGCAAAACCGATGAGTACACCTATGGCTGGACACTTCAAGTTGAGTAAAGAACAGTGTCCTAATTCACATGATGAGGTAGAGTACATGAGTAGAGTTCCATATGCTTCCGTAGTTGGGAGCTTAATGTATGCAATGGTATGTACTAGACCGGATATTGCCCAAGTAGTGGGAGTTGTCAGTAAGTATATGGCCAATCCAGGGAAGGAGCACTGGAAAGTAGTTCAGTGGATTCTCATATATCTGAGAGGGACCAACAGTAGGCATTTGTGCTATGGTGGGTCAAACACTTCTCTACATGGTTATGTAGATTCAGATATGGCAGGTGACTTGGATGGAAGGAGAAGCACCACAGGATATGTGTTCACTGTTGGTGGAACGATGGTTAGCTAGATTTCAAAGTTGTAGAAGGTTGTTGCCTTGTCTACTATAGAGGTAGAATACATTGCAATCACAGAGGCTAGCAAAGAGATGATATGGATGACACGGTTCATGGAAGAGCTAGGAAAGGAGCAAGAGAGTTGCAGATTATATAGTGATAGTCAAAGTGTAATTCATTTGGCTAAGAATTCAGCCTTTCACTCAAGAACCAAACATATACAACTTAGGTACCACTTCATTAGACAGGTATTGGAGGATGGTGAGTTGAAGCTGGAAAAGATCCATACAGATGAGAACCTTGCTGATATGTTAACAAAGCCGGTAACAAAGGAGAAGTTGAATCTTCATTCAACTTTTTTTGGTCTTCAAGATTGAGTTTGAAGATGGAGAAGCTAGAAGATGTTGCTGTACAGGTACTGGTGCAGCTGTTTATCTCCAAGTGGGAGATTGTTAAAGTGTGGAGCTAAAAACTTCACTAGATGAGTGGATGCTAAAGTTGCTAGATTTACATAGTCACTGACGATGGCAAGGATTTGACCAGTAGCTACCGGCATCGGTTATATATTGGCCAACATCAGTCATGTGTAGACAGGCAGGGACTGACATCAGTTACCTGTGCATCCAGAAAGTCTATTTTTGTGGATGGAACAGATTGTTTGCATGATTAGATTAACTGTTGGTATTGAGTCTGCATTTCTATTTTTGGTAGGACTATTTTAAGCCTTTGATTAGGAGGTGTATCTAATGGTTTTGAATGCATTTCTCATGATCCCTAATCTTATATAATAGGGATAGATCTTCATAGCTTGTATGTATGAGAATAGTACAAGACATATTGTATATGTGTGTATCAATCCAGGTTGTTGGAATTGATTATAAAATCTTGAGGGAAAGAGATCTGTACATCTGAGAGGTGTGAGAAGAAAGTGTGATCTTCTTCATGATATTTCCTTCTGGAAGAGTTTAATACAAGTTTTTAGGGTGGTTTCTTGTATCTCTTATTCTTTTCTATTTTTTATTCTAGTTACTTATTATTCTAGTTTAATTCTGTGTTTAGTTGCTTACATAAAAGTAATCAAGTTTGTTGGTTTATCCCCAATAGTTCTATGGTCTTATTTTGTTTTTTGATATATTAAACAGGTGAATAGGTCTCTATGAGATTGATAAGAGATATAAGGGCCATATTAAAAGGTGTAACTACTTAGGGGTGACCCATAGATGTTATGGACAACCTATGAAGATTGTATTGAGTTGTGTCTCAATGATATATATGCCTTAAGGGTTAAGGCATGCCTAATGGCTGACTAAGGTAGTGATTATCATGTTTTCTCTATAAATAATGGAACCAAAGATGATGGTTTCTAGACTTGAGTGAGAGTCTTATGAGAGATTTGAGAGAGGCTTGGGTGTGTGAATTTTAGATCAAAGGAGAGGTTGAGTGCCTAGTAGATGAGTTGAAGAGTATAACATATTGAGGACTATTTGTATTACTTGTAGGTCAATTTTTTTTTAGCATAATAGTGCTCTTGCAAATTAAGTGAGTAAAAGTGAAGAGTGATAATCAGAGGTCTATCATCAAAGTGTTGAAGACATCAGTTCATAGGTGGAGATAGGTTTTATTATGGTAGATCAACATCTAGGGGTGTTGCAACCTCCTTGAAGGGTGAAACTTGATAAATATGTAGTTGCTATTGTAACTCATCTAGACAGATGTGGTAGTACCTTATAGGATTGTAGTCTCACTAAATAAGGGATGGTAGTTCCTTGATTAGTTTTAGTTAGTCTAAATTGATTCTTATTATTATAGGATACTAGTCTAATTATGGGTTCCAATGGGTTTTCTCCCCCAAGAAGGTTTCTCACATATGTCATGTGTTATATGATTGATCTTGCATTGTCTCTCTTGTGCATTGCTATGCATGATGTGTATGCTTCATGAATGCTTATGGTAATTTATTAATAACTTTAAAGTGATTGAAATTGAAGTTGGATCAGTTGAGCTCACTGATTCACCCCCCCCCTTAGTGATTTTACTTCTAAAACTAACCATATACCATGCATATGTAAACAAAACATGTTCATAATGCCCAAAACATGTCCATCCACATATCCATAAAATAAGTCTAAATACAAAAATGAATAATGTGTGTGTGTGTATATATATATATATATATATATATATATATATATATATATATATATATATATATATAATTCTCAAATGTGTCACAATACATAAATATAATGATACATCTCAAAAATATGTATACATTGATACATCATATACATCATCTCATGTATCTCCCTAGCCATCATATGGGGCATCTGTAGCTGGACTCAACTCATATTTATATGGTGTACTCCTAGGAGGACCAATGACATGTTGTGATGCCTTTCTAACTAATCACTTAAAATCCACTAGCTGCATTGATCTCCCTGATGTTGACCTCATAGTTGAGTACTCTCTAAAGAAGGTGATCAGTGTGCCCATGGTAATGCCTCTTCATAAAAAATGTTATAATATGTTACCTACTCCATATCACTCATGACTTTTTCCAAGTCTATTAACTATCTAGGTGTTATCAATAACCCTCTTGCCTCTGTTAATTCAATTCTTGTAGTGTTTATCTCACATGTATCTCTGAATCAATCATGTGTCATCAAGAGTTTGTCTCCACATCCTACATGAGTAAGACCCACTCTCCCTTAGCTATCATCTTGTCTATCTTTTCCTATAAACACTCTAACTCTCACTATATTTTTATAATCTATGCATGTTCATCTCTCCCATCTCTATCTCCATGTAAGCCTATTATCTTAGTGTCACAAGCCTTGGTACCCTCATGTAATCTATCAATCAATTCTTGGTCCTCTACTAACCTAATTGGCCCTGATGTTCCTACTCCATCCCTTGCCATTATATTCTATCCTTAACCCCCATCTTTGTCTCCTCCTCTACCACCTTGTACTAGAGATTATATCATAACCCTCACTTGCAAGCCCCTAATTTAAGGACATGACATAAATGATGCCTATAGTATCTGCCTCCATGTCTTAGATGGTACATAATGATCTATAAGTCTATGTGATCTCTATTGATCCCACCATGTTGTATAATCACATGCCATCATTTCATCTAGAACATCCTTCATGCCATGGAATGTAACTATCTACACATGTGCCTAACTCTAAGTTGTAAATCTAGAGTTAATACCCACACCCCATTATGTTCTCTCATGTACTGATTGTGTAAAAATATGAGTACCAACTAGTATCATTTATATAATCCCAAACTATCTCATCACCCTATCAAGTCAATACTACTCAATAATGTACTCATGATAACCAATAATGTAGCACTGAGTCATATCATAGTCTAAATGTTTTACATCCTCCCTCTACTATGAATCAATCTCTCTATATGGAATAAACATAATATGATCCACTCCTAACTCATATATATCCCACCTATAATAGTCCACATCCCCTAAATGTGTGTATTATCTCCATACATATACATAACATCCATAGGTAATTGGTTCCTCAACAGTCCTCCTCTTCATCAGACATTTTAGGCATTGAATCACCACATGCTCCTATGCCCACACCTTCATTAGTGTGGATGATCCTAAGAACACCCTACTTGTGTTAATCACATGATGTAAATCCCTATATAAGTTCACCATTATACATGGTCCCCATGCAAACTGAGTGTCACTCTCTATCATATCCCAAATCATGTCTACTAAACCCATTAGGAATAGTCTCTTGCTCTTTTTAGGTAGAAAAATTCCACTAATAATACCCATAATAAAAACTATCAAAGGACTTATATTGAGCCCCATACAGGTGTCAATTTCTATCCCACCCCTCACCATAGGTATCAAGTTTTCCCCAAAAATATGGTAAAGTGTAAATTCTTATGCACCCTCACTCCAACACACTTATCTCTCTCGAATAGGTATCCTTAGGATCCTCTAAACATAATCCAATGTCACAGTCATCTCACCTATCATCAAGTGAAATGTGTTGGTCTCACATGCTATCACTCAACTAATGTAGTCAAATATGCCCTATCCACCCATATATCAGTGATTTCCACAATGTATGCCAAACCACTCATCTATAGTAATCCCACCTCATAGTTGGTAAATCTCACCATCAACTCAAGTTCTCTTGAGTTTTTATCTCATATGCATAAAATATGTAACCTCTATTATATACACTTAAATAAATCACAACATTAATTCTACTCAACTATATCTCCCTCCTAACATCCAATATATATTCATTTTTCATTGTACCCAAGCATGCCAATTTTGAATTTACACTTATAACAAATTTGTCACTTGTCATGATGAAATTTTCAAGTTTTTAAATGAATTCACTAAACTTTTCATTGAATTCACTAAATTTTTGGATGAATTCACTAAAATTTTCAATGAATTCACTAAAGTTTTTGATTAATTCATTAAACTTTTCAATGAATTCACTAATGTTTTTGATGAATTCACCATGACTTTCGATTAATTATTTGTTTCTACCCTTAGACCTAATTTATAATGACTTGATTATTTACCATGATGAATTCACCATAATTTATGTCGAATTCACCTTTAGGTAAACAAAAAAAAATTCAAATTTGAGTGGCATTAAATGCTAATCTAACAAAACTCAAAAACTCAAAATTGTAACTTTCTAAATCCCTGCTCCCCTCTAGCCTCTAGTGCACTCATATACACTAATTTTAATGACTATCAACTATAATCTAATTCATTTTCCTCTCAAAACTTTGAAAAAATCACACAAATTCAATATAGAAAACAAATACAAAGAAATTAATTTAAACAAATATTTTCAAACAACCCTTACCTTCATTATATGCCATCCCATCATTCAAATATTTTCCCTCCCAAACCCTTATTTTCACATGTTAGAACCATTTTTATCCAAATTTCATGCCATCATTTAATCAAAGTGATAAATATCTTTATCAAATCTTGTAATTATCAATCTTGTAAACTTTTATCCACATTGTAAAATTTATATTTTTTCTTTTTCTAACACATAACATAGCATTGTCAGGCTATATCATACCCACATCCATTCATGTGACCCCTGAGTCATAAGCATGATCCAAGTGTGTATTTAGTGAACAATAAATATTCTTTTTCTAATTTATTCTCTAGTTTTTAAATGGCTAGGGTAAAATGATTTTACACATGCTTTAATCTTGCAAGTGTTTTATCAATTATAGTACTTCAATTTATTGATGGTATTCATTATAACCACTTCATCATCTTCCCTTCAATCATTTTAAGCATTCATCTATTTTCCCACATGAACACTAGATGGGGCATCATCATGTTCATTTTTAGTTACCTAGGTTAACTTTCTTCTCCATAATCATCAACACTCTACTTTGTTGATTATTTTTTGAAATGGTATTTCTTCGCAACACCCTTTCAAAGAGGGGTAAATGTAGACACCTAAATTTCACCATTTATTATTGAAATTAAATATGACATGCTAACTCTTCTCATTTCATAATTCAACTTCAAACTAACATAGCTTCCCTACAAAATTAAGATAATTGAGTGGTTCTTAATTAATCATATATATTCATGCACACCTATTTTATTTTAAAAACTAATGAAAAATATATATTTTACACCTCACCTAAACATATTCCACATTTTTCTCAATCATGTGTTGACTCGGCCAACCACCTTCCTCAACTTCCTCAACTACCTTGTGACTCACCTCAAAACATTTTAACTTCTAAGCTGACTCAACTAGCTAACTTGACTTGTTCTTGTTGACTCACTCAACTAACTCCTCTTTCTTATAAACTAATGGAATTGGTCATCATGATTATGGATGAGGACTAATTCTTAATTGTTGACTATTTTAATAATCCAAAAAAGTTAAATAATCCTCAGTCATTCATCTCACCACTCTCAGGCCTATAAATTGATGTACAATCCATCACTTTCAATCATACACATTTATGATATTGAAGTTCTATCAAATTAATATTGGGAATCAAATTGAATCAAATCCATAAAAAAACTTTTTCATACCAAAAATATTCCCAATTCCCTTTGCTTTGAACAAGAGTTGAGTGCCCACATCCATTACATTTAAGAACAAATCAAGTTCAATAACAATGGAGGAAGTTTATTCCACTTTGATTTTTCAAGTATGTATGTCTAGTTTGATTTTTTTATTTTCTTATCTATCATTAGAGTTTAATTTTATAGTTTTTTTTTTATTTCATTCAAATTTACATATTAGCTTGCATTCTATATTCTATGCTTATACACCCTCCATAATCGACATTTGAAACATGCTCAAGCAAACCCAATGGATGGATTTGAATTTAAAAAATAGTTGTTATAAGAACTATGAAATTACCAATTAAGGAAAACACCTATGTTAAATACCATAATCCAATTATTTTCAACACTATCCAGGTTTACACACTCATATTTTGCATTAGACACCTTAAAATGTGTAATTTAACTAATATTTGAAACACTTCACTCATGCTGAAATACATGACTCTTGTTCACATCCTTAACCATTTACTCATATACAATTTTACCCTTCAATTTTTTTTTTAATACTAAATATGAACTTCATATTCTCTTTTAAATGGTTCATTATCATTCATATACTATCTCTTGATTTCATATCATTGTTCCTAATTTCTAAATATTTATGTGCCTACTTGGATAGTTCCACTACCATAAACCTATCCAATTAGGATAGACCTATTTCCATTAAATTTAACAATTAATTTCATAATTTCAAATCATTCATATGAGTTATCTCATACCTTTCACATGTTGGTTCAAAGGAAATTACCCAAAGAGCCATATATATAATTCTATCAATCTTAAGCCTTTTATCATCAAACAATCATATATGTATCAATGGAAAATACACTAACATTGAGAGGAACTTACCTAATCTCCAAAATATAAATCTGCTAAATGGATAAATCCCTAATTTATGTATCAATACTATCTTCCAAGTCAAGTCACATGTTTTTAATTGTTAAAATCTATACACAAGATTTCAAACATACTAGCATAACATAGGATTGCACACACTCAAATAGGTGGGAGAAATACATTTGGTTTGACTCAATCTTTAAATTATTAGATACATAAGTATCACTTAGTCATAAGGTATGGCTAAGGTTATCTCAACCCTTCCCTTTCACCTATTGTTGATATTTTACAATGGATTTTTGGTATACAACTAGGGTTTTAAAGTAGGGAAAAAGATAATAGATATATTAACATATGATCAAATACATATAAATACATAATAACACTTATTATATGTAATAATAATATTTATAACTATCATATGTCATAAAATCACACAATATAATTTTTCACCCTAGTAGACAGTGTCACACTATGAAGGCATATAGAAAGCACTTATTTGTCTAGGGATGCATAGAGACTCTATTTCCATGTAAAAAACACTCATAGGCCCTTTCATATTATTTTATACATTTTAATATTTCCATATACCTAAACAAACCTAAAACAAGCTGAGTATTCAATTTCTCTTGTATTTTCCATAAATAATAGGTTATTATTATATTTGGATAGCTACACTCAAATTTGTTTTGATATTATACATCTTAAGTAATCAAAATACCGTATAATTTTTATCATATTGATACCACATTAATTCAAAAATATATAAAACATATTGGTGAACCTAATACTTGTCTATAGAAAAGTAAACCCTAGACTCCATAGGGTTTCATTCTATTTCCCTAGGGTTTTAAATTTTTAAATCTAGACCTTTTTCTCTCTCTTTAATTCATGTTTTGATCATAATGGAAGATATAATAAATTTTTTTGGCATATTTTATGAGTTTTATAAATATAAATTAACTAAATATCTTTATATAAATATGTATTTCCATGATACATTATTACATGTAACTAGAGATGAAATGAAAAATAATGCTAAGGTTGTCACATTAAAAGAATAATGACATGAGATATTTATTAATATTAATGCACATTTTATAATTTTTTATAACAATACTAATACTACAACTGTTCCCATTTATATACATATGATTCCCACCTAGGGTATGGGGTAAACACAAGGCTTTATGCATATTACTATGACTATCCCTGCATAAAATACATCCATACCTTTTAAGTTTGTTACTCATGTCACCCATCTATTGATACATATTTTTATATGATAGATATCAAACACTTTTGAATAACATTATTGATATATAGAATAAGTTCTTATAATTTCAACATAAATTCTTCTAGAGTTATCCACACCACTTATTCTCAAGCATTATTACACATTCCATTAGCTCTTAAGATCTTAGTGTATCCTCTACCGATAGGTTATTTTATCACTTAAGATTAAATTAAATGATGGTCAAGGTGATCTATAATATCATATTCAAGCTTTTCACATGGCATGTTTAAAATATGTGTCCAATGATAAGTTATTGAATAAATTATTTTTACTTATAATATCCCTTTACAATAGGTTCATGCCTTTAATCCTTTAGTTGTTAAATATATAGAACACTTTTAAATTAATATTAGTGAGAATATGTCTTATGCTTAGATCACAAAAATTAAATAAGGGCCCAATGATCATATCATTGATTGTGTACTTTGTTACAAGACTGTACTCTCTAATATCAAATGGTGGATAATGGAATAAAAGATATATTCAAGAAAATCTTACTTGTCCTTGTACATTAGTCTATTTTTTATAGGAAATTACAATAATTTGATGACCTATGTCACATAATTAATGATTTATAAGTTAAAATTATTATAGGTCCAACCCTCCAACCACTTCTAGTGCAAATTTTCCAAGTAAATAAAATTTCAAATAAAAAACAACTGATAATAAGTATGATGTAGAAGTAACAGTTAATAAAGTCTCACAACTAACTAATCAAGTTATTCTCTCAACTCCACGAAGGAGGAAAATTTAATTCTTAGCAAAACCTCCTCACAAGGTATTGCAAAATGTACTTGTGTGTAACCTTATATCTCTCCCTCCTAAGAAACAAGTTGATATGAATAAGCCCCAAGATAAAGGATTCAATGGTAATTCATATTACAACTATTATATATGTGAAGGACATCCAACAAATAGATACATTAGTTTATGACATAAGAAATAAGATCTAATAGATTATAATGTCATTGATCTCAATGCACCTACAAATTAGTCATGGACATAGCCTAATGGCAATGATAAGCTAAAGATATTTTTTTACACCCTTTTAATCATATAACATAAGAGACTACTCTTAAGCCTGAGGTGCATTTGAATTATAATTCACATCCTCATCTAATGTATTATACTTATAAATTTAAGGAAAATAATCCAAAAATAATATTTTTGGGACATTTTATATTGTACAGATACATATACCTACTATCACATTTGATGAGCATGAGATTTTTGATGATAACTATTTTGATGATCATTGTTTATATGCATATACATAGATTCACATCCTATACACAATATCACGATAAATAATAGTTCAATTGAAATTATTTGCACCATGACACTCATCACTAATATTTGATATAAAAATTCATATTTGATGGATATAATTATTATATTTAAGGGATTTTATGGATGAAAATAAAATCTTATTGGGATAATTTTACTACCACTCAAAGTGGGCCTTGTTATAGTCTCTACTTTATTCCTTTTTATACTAAGTATAGGGGAATTTGACATGTTGTTAGGATACCCTCTGACATACAAGATGAATTTAATACCATCTAAATTATATAGATGTTTTATTATATACATGCCAGTAGGGTGGTTACAGTTCTAGGTATTTCATATGAATACCCTCTTCAACAATAGGTTATTGCTCCTCCACCCTCACCACCACTATAGTCATTTGAAAACCCCAATAAGGTTCATTTTACTAAAAAAATTATATAAATATAGTGGATTTTACTTGATGACCAATACTACAATGTCCATTAAATATGGTAATTATTAAGAACTCATGGGATCCATTATCTACTCTATCAAGTCCTAAAAGAGTATTACAGACTCCTTCGTATGTTCCATAGCCAACATAACCAAATTTTTATATTATGCATTATAATCCATGTAGTAATATGATTCATTAAGTTATGAATCATACACAAGATCATATGGTTGATGATGACCATGATGGATATGATACAACATGAGATTATTTTTCAAATAGGATACAGATACATATGTTACTACTTGATCATGAGAGGTAACATTAGCCACTTTTGACACATGACCTACATGTGATAATTTCATTGAGATAATTTTTTAGCATTACATAACATTATAAAAAACTTATAAAATATTCAAAAATTAAAAATATTTGAAAATATAAAAAAAACCATGACCTACACATGACATGTATTGCTTGTTTACATTATTTGCTTATGATTTATCATATATAGTAAATTATATATCCAAATTTTTATATGAACATGTAATTATTATGTTCATTATTTTTTTATTATTTATCATATATAATACATTATATATCCATTTTTATATGCACATGCCATTCACAATGCAAGAGATTGTGAGGTGATGCTTGATTTTGTTTTATGCTTGAGATAGGTTTTAAACACATTTGAAGTGAATTCATCACCATTATCAATATTTAATGTCCCAATGAAATATTTGGATTAATTTTAAACCATTTTTAAATTTTTTTGAAACATTTAAAAGGATTCTCATTTCTTCTTTAGAAAATATATCCAAGTCATCATGTTATAGTGATCAATGAACAACATGAAGTATTTGTGACCACCAACAGAGAGAATTGGAAAAAGAACACTAATCAAAGTGAACCAACTAAATTTTTTTATTGTATTTCCATTCTAAATTTTAAAATAATTCATATTTATGTTTGGATAATATGAAATATTCACACTTTTCAATGTTTTAAAGTAGATATGGAAAGCCTAAAATACCATTTTATGCAATGTGTAGATGTTTTTCATAGTGCATGTACCCAAATCATGTAACAATATTGCATATAATTTTTATTTATTCCTAGGTGTCTTTTGTCTCTTTAGATAGTTGTTGGATTATTTTAGTTAATTCCAGCTCTGGTGTTGAAGTTTATCACAATGGGCTAGCATGTTGTCCCTATCATGTGAGAGTTAGGCCTCATGTGCTCACCTGAAGCACACAAAGAAAGACTGATACCTAAAAGTTTTGTACCATAGTAATATATGTTTGTTCATATTTCTTTATGTAATTTAAAATAAGGATGATTTAATGGCACAAATATACTACTATGATCCTTCTAGTTCTAGATGCAACTATTACTATTACTAAATAGATCACCATCATTATCTAGCATTAATGACTTAGAAAATAAAAATATACCAATAACAAAACTAAGAAATAAATCATATCCAAGTCTATCACTTAGTGTATTCCATCATTTAAGACATAATTCAGCAAAATCTAATATCTCACATTAGATGCTTAATGATTAAAAAGGCAAAGCTTCATCATCTATTCTCCAAAAGATCATCCTCACAAAAGATCACAACATTTGTATTTATACTTATTTTTCCCTAACCAAGTTTACAATTATTTAATTTTATGAGTAAATGGAACATAGACTCTCAATATACTGAGAGTCATGACACTTACAATAGTTTATTCCTAAAGATTTGGGTCCTTGTGCCCTTAAATCCTTTATGCTATATACTGGTGGCCATGTGTTCCATTCCTTGTGAGATGGTGTAAAACCTCCAATAAATAAGGCTAAGGTGTCCCATATAAATCACTTTCATAATTTCTCCCACTTCTCATGCACTCCCCTAGTCTTCTACTTTCATTTTGAGTCTAATGTTCTCAGGTTCTCTATGACTTGTTATCCTTTGATTGGGTCCTCTCACACTATTCCCTTTTGCATCATTGTCCTCTCACATCATTGTCCTCTTGTGCCCAATAGGTTTTATGCCATGGTGATTCTATGATTGGCAATCATGCACCATGGTCTTCACATGCCATGATCCTTTTGTGATATGTCAGTTCTATGCCAAAATAGGACAATACTTAGTCAAAATTCTAGGGCCAATATCACCCCACACTACACCCTTAGTCCATCCCAAACTAAGTCATGCTATAATCTTCCAAAAATTTGGGCCCCTTCTACTCGAATTATTTTTTTAGACCATCTTAATAGGATAATATGTTGAGGACCTTCATAATTATTCCTTCAATGGCCTCTTTCGATGGTTTCAACTCCTTAGGTTAGGTTAGAGTCTCATTGGTCTTTTTCACCTATTTATCTAGGGTTATGTTAACATCCTTTTGGATGTCTTCTAGTGTGGAAACCTCCGTATGAAACTATACTTAGAGGGTTTCAAAACTTGCATTTAGTTGTTGATGATGGTTATTAATGTCATCCTCCATCATTTTTATGTCTCTAAATGGTTTCATGTGCTCAATGTAATATTTTATTAGGAGTGTAGCATCAGTTGACTGCTACCTTAGGACCTCTTCAGCTTAGAGCTGAGCCTCCAAGACTTTATTAGGGCATGTTAGGCATGAAAAAATGCCATCCAAAATGGGGATAACTTCCCCAATTCCATCTAAGGCACATTTTTAGACATCAATTACTATGCCAAATTTTTTAACTATTTCTATCCCCTCGTATCTTAGCATGGGTTGCCCCTTGTATTTCTTGAGTAGTAGTTCAACTAGGGTCTCTAGCTTTCTAATGGTGTCCCCATCTAGAGGTATATCATATACAAGTGTTGGAAGTTCCTTAAAAATTATTTTACAAATGGTTAAGACCCTTACTTTTGCCTCTATGGCCTCTTTTATATTTTATTTCATTGAGGCCACTTCTTCAATGAGTGCTTGCTTCTCAGCAAGCATTTTATTATACATGTTTATAACTGGGAATGTTTTCTCTATATTATGCAAACATAAAAATATGCAAAAATACTCTATCACATTATTTCCATGCTAAGTTTCAAAAATGTAGTGCTTGTCATCAATGAGGAGAGATTTTATGGATCAATCCTGATTAATTCTAATAGCGCTAGAGCATCTAGGCCTAAAGAGATGTTATCTAGTGGGAGATCAAAATCACACTCCTCATTATACATCTTGAGCAAGAAGGACACTTGATTCATAGTTTTAGGAGTTACTTCCTTGGGATGAAAGTTCATCCAATTGTCCTTTACAATGAATTGGTAATGTTCATGCATAATAGTCATCATTCTTTCATTTTCCTATTATGTTAACTCAACAAATGTCTTTCCCTTATTAGGGTCTCATTAAAGCTTAGTATCCTCATGGCCACCAGTGGCCATATCACTATATTCTTCACCATCCTCATTATACCCTTTTGCATCATCAAGTAGGGAATCACTAGATGTGGCCTTCTCCTATATCAGGGAGGGAGTTCTCTCAAAATCTGATCCTAAGCTATGGATCTATACCTTAGGAGACTCTTATTGGGGTGCTTGTTTTTTAGGATGTTTTGGGGTATATCTTGTGGTATTTGTACTTGGGGGATATATTAGTGGGGGTGGATAAGGTGGAGGAGAAATGGGACGCATAGGATGAGGGGATGAAGGGTTGGGAATAGATGAGTGTAGAGGTGTAGAGTGATAAGGGGATGGCAAAGTGTGGAGAGGGGATGGAGATGGATGAGGTGGTGAAGGTGAAGGGATAGGTGGGGGTGGAGGAGGTGTGAATGGATGGGAATATTCATGTTTATAGGGTTGTACCTTTTTTATCATTTACCTCTTTTGGGGGGGCTCTTTCCCATTTGAACTTGTACCCACATCTGGTCGCTTCTTCTTCTTTATCTATAGTGCTTGGGGGAATTTTTATTTGGGGTCTCCATCCTATGGGTTTTTATGGGGACAAATCATGCAGAATATCATATGAGGTTTCTCCCCTATCAAATTTTTATTAACCTATATAATGGTTAAGTCTATCTCTAACCTCTCCACATAGGCCTTCTTGTCTAGATATACATAAAGTTTTTGGAGGGTATGAAGCTCCACGTCAATATTCTCTACCTAAAAAAGTATAGGTTATGTGTCATATATTTGATTGAAACTATCTATGAATTATTACATGGATAAGGCATAAGGTATCTTGAGCCATGTAAAAATCTCTCTAGATGGATTCATGCAGATCCACATGAGGGAGAAATGTTGCTTTATAGTGAACTGTGCCTGAGATATAGGTTAGGAGGCAAATCCTTTAGAATACACCACTCATTTCTAAATTACACATTCATCCCATCAAACCATACCTCATATTTATCTTGTATGAGAGGGCTGATATGTTGGGGTCAAGTAAATGTATTGTAGCACTTGATGAGGGACTTGTGAGTGGGAGGGTATACCTACTTCAATACATCCAAATTGTAGTCTGGTATTTTGATCTCATTAAAGACCATCAATAAGAGGATTACTCCTTAAGGTAACTTATAATTAGGCATTCGATGGACCCTCTCTACATCTTCAATTATTTTATGGATAAAGTATAGGGGCCAGTTATACTTTAGTCCTTGTGAGACTTGGTGAGCAATATAAAGATGTGTCATGTCTACCTCCTTCCAATGATCGGTCCCTCTGATCTTGGTGGAAATGATCTACACCATAAATCAAAGGGAGAGATCTTATATGTTATTAATGTGCATCACATGACCCTAATTTTGATATATTAACATTGTGGTAGTCTTTTATATCTTCTTTGTGTTAGCTAAGTCATAGATCACACTTAACCCTGAGCACTATAGTCTTGTGACTTTGCTAATTCTCTCAAGGGTGATCTTCATATTGTTCCAAATGAATTATATAAAGTCCTCATAGATGTGAGAGAGGGTGAACTATACTACCTCTGTAGGTTTACCAAAATATGAAAACTTAAAGAGTTGGAAGATTCATGTGGTGTCTAACTAGTTCTTGATTATTAAATCATAGACAACTTGATTTCTTGTATTGGTGGTCTTGACTTAGTTGTCATTCTAGATCTTGACCTCATTTCCTAGTTAGCAGTAGTTGTAATAAAAAAAGGTGGTCATTGAGACTTTGAAGATCTAGTTCTTCATGTGCAATATCAATTATGGGTATTGCATCTCTTCTATTAATAAGGAAAGAGATGGAGATGCTTGAGCCCTATGCACCACTGATGTATGCACCTATTTTCCTTTATTCACCATGTTTTCCCTTTCTAATTTTACATATTTTCTCACTTCTCCTTTATGATTTGTACTTGTTATCGTAGGCATTGTTGATGTAGAGCTCTTCTAATAGCCTATAATTCCTCTTACTCTTGCTTGTAATCTTAAAAATGTTATTTATCCAACACTAGGCCACTCTTGTTCACATGAATCTAAACTCAATTTATTGATTTTAAAAATTTCAAAACACATTTACTTGAAAACTCCTTACTATAAACTATCTCAGTTCATCCACAACCTTCCAAAACACATAAGATCAATCCTATACAACTTCACCTTACAAACTACCCTTCCTTGTATCTTTTTTTTGCCTGCAAATAGGTTAATATATAAAATCACCAATAATTATGACTTGCCAATTTTGTTTTCACCTTTTTCTATTAAAACACATGTACCAATTTTATTTGACCTATCTCACTCCCCAGGTCCATTTTCACTCTTGTAGCCTTCCAACTTAGGTCTTCTTTAGCCTTTTCTCAACTCCACCTACTAGAAGTCTATACTAATATGTTTTTATAGTCTTATAAATCTTTGATTCATTTAGGGAAAATTAAAATACATAATATTACAAAAAATTGTGATTTTTCCATGGTTAATTATCTCATAATGGATAAAACCCTAATTATCAGGGTTTAGGATCACTAAACAAGCCAAGGCTATAAACAAATGCATATCTTTTTCCATAACTCATTTCAAACCAAAAAATAGATGGATTAAGTTTTTATAAGCATAACACAACTTTTTCCTTCAATAACCTTCTCACTATACCCTTAGAATGTTCACTACAAGGAATCTCAATCTTGTTTCATTGTGTTTTGTTAGCAAGAACAGGGGTCAAACATGGTTTTATTATTCATCACTACCTAAGGACTCCAAATTCTATATAATTGTTCTCACTACCTAAAATTACCATATAAAATCCTCTCAATCACCTTTTTAACCCAACATTATTCAATTCAACTTAACTCAGTCCCTCTCTTGATTGTGTTATGCCCTTTTGCAATAAAGAATATAAGGTTTCAACAATCTTGTCAATACCTCAAGATTCCAAAACTTTAAATTTGGTTTTAAACACCTTTTAAAAATAGTTTATGCCTTTTATAATCTCTTTTGGATTCAAAACATGTTTCAATACAAAATCACACTACTCATAATTTCTTGTTTGTATGGACTGTATGCTATCAATGACTATTGTCTATCACTAACTTGGATTGACAAAGTTTGAATAGGTATTTATAGGTAAAATGGATTACCTCAAACTATCCAATTGTATTACAAATCTCATATTATCCATAGAACTCGACACTAATGAATCAATACTCATATTCTTATTCTTGAACAAATGTATATATATGTGCATGCTCTACTGATTGAGTTTGACAGTCTCTACAACAGTGACTTCTAATCAAATCACTTAGCATTCCCCTATATCAAACAAGAGAATAAAACTTGTTCATAGTTAATATCATTAAACAAAAAATAATTCATTTACCACATGGAAGATTCAAAACACACAATAATCTATCTCAGTCATGAATATCAATGCACACATAATTTTCTTACACCATCCTTCTTTATTCATCCACCTTTCCTATTTACAACTCCATTATTCATCAATATCTAATGTAATACCCATGAATAATTTATAACTAACTCTTAAACACTATATTAACCATTTTTTTATCAATAAACTCTCAACAACACTAAACCCACGTAGGGTGATGACCATTTTGACTGCCACCCCCCCCCCCCCACTATCAACATGACACACTGACTCAACATCATCTTAGGACTCTTAAAAGACATTATAGGTTTTTTACAACTTAATGTAACATGACATAACATTATAACCCACCTTAATCATCTAAACACACTCTCAATCCCTCTTTACATGCTTGAAAATTCAAATTACAAAAAAGGCAGGAAAACTTCTAATTTAAATTTATCTCACATTCATGACTTCTCATCCATTTCATATCTTTCTTAGGACTCTCAGACACATCCTAGACTAACTCTTAGGAAATTATAAGATTACCCTACATCATACTCCCAAGGGGAGAAAATATGATAATCTTCTTCACTCAAATGCTCATATAAATGGGTGTACTCTAGACTGCCACATTTGTACTTTATCTTCTTTGTTGACCTTTACATCCTATCCATGACTTGCTTGTCTTTTGATCTTCACACCTCTACTTGTACCTTTTATTTATTTTACTTGCTTGATTTATTTCAAATTCCTCTTCAATCTTCATGTAATTTAGAATGATTTCCCATTACTTGTCTTTTATCACCTTTTTTGTCCTCTCATCAACATACTTTGTCCTTTTTGAATTCTTTTCATTTTTTTTTCAACCTGTACTCTGTTGTACCTATGTTTTGTTTGATTCCCTTGATCTTCTTGCTCAAAATTAATTCCTCTTGCTTATTTGTGTACATTATTTCCATATGTTCCTTGTTGATATCTATCTTCTATTTTTATCTTTTCAACTGATGGCTTTTGCCATAATGGCACCCTATATCCATGATACACTCCCACATTTGGAGACTTATACTCAACTTGTCTATGTAACTTATCATCAACATATGATCTAACAATAGAAAACTTTGGATTTGCCTTTACTTATTCAATGGGTTACTATATGCTCTACCTTTTATCCATGTCTCTTTGTTTATCAACTTCTCTCATGTGATCCACTGCCACTTCTCTTTCTTCTATGCTTTCTAAGGCATCAACAAATTCTTCATCATCTTCTAATTCTTCATGGAGTGACTGAATGACTCCCTTAGCATCATCTTCTCCTTTTGAAACAAATATAAGTTATCTCTTCTCATCTTTACACTCTTTTTTTTGCATGAGTATTGATGTTGTCTCATATTTTGTCAAACTACACACCTGACTTTTGACTTGGCTACTCACTATCTTCATACCTACATATAGAAACTCAAATACAATGTTAGCTATAAAATAAGAGACCATAATATCCCTTTAAGTTCCTCTTTAATGTAATCCTTCTTCTTTCATTTTTTTTCTTCTTCAAGTGCTTTCTTGGGCATTGTTTTTTCTTCTTTGTTCACCTTCTCCACTATGAAAACTCTTGTTTCTACTTCTTCATCCTCATGTTGCTCTCTTGGCAACTTGATTGTCTCCAATCCTCCTAGGATTATCTATTCATATTTTCCTTCTTCATTTCATGTCTTCTCCTCTTCATGAGCATCTCTATTGGCTTCTTCACTCTTTTCTTCATTACCCATCCTTGCCATGGGCCTTCTACCTCTTTTTTTTAACCCATTGTTCATAATCTTCTAGCAATTCCATTATCTAAATATCCAAATTAATTAAATATTTACTCATTTACCTCATTTCTCTATCCATTTTTATCTCTTATTTTTCTCTTACTAACTTCTCTCTCTTGTGGTTGTTCATCTGAACCCTATCTCTCTCTTTTCTCTCTACTTCTCCCTTCATCTTCCTCTTGAGTACCTCACTTGGGTACACACTCTCTCTCATCTTGTTTTGTTGGCCTCACTTAGACCATTTACCTCTTTTTTTTCACACTTGGAACCTCATAGATAAAATCTCACTTGGGCCTTCCAACTCTTGTCATTCACACTAGGAATATCTCTCTTTCTCAAGCTCTCTTTATGAGCTTATGTCTTCCTTGAGCTTATTAATATCTCTTCTTGTTCAGGGATGCCACCTTAATCCTTAGTTTTATTCTGTCTTTCACCTATCACTCATCATCAACAATATATTCATTTAATAAATCGAACACAAAATACTTCATACCTTCTCAATCTAATGTCCTAACTTTGTCCTTCTAAAGACTCCTTGATCAACTCCTTTCCTATAATTTTATTCACATGCATAGTAAATAAATCAAATCACAAACCTATATATATACTCACACCTTTCCCAAGGCATAACCTTTCTTTGATACCAAATAATGTAGAGCTCTTCCAATAGCCTGTAATTCCTCTTACTCTTGCTTGTAATCTTGCAAATCTTGTTTAGCCAACACTAGGCCACTCTTGTTCACATGAACCTAAACTTAATTTCTTGATTTTAAAATTTTTTAAAAAAATTTACTTGAAAAATCCTTACTATAACCATCTCATTTCATCCACAACCTTCCAAAACATATAAGATCAAATCTATACAACTCTGCCTTATAAACTAGCCTTCTTTGTAGCCCTTTTCTACCTAAAAATAGGTTAGTATGGAAAATTACCAAGAATTATGACTTACCAATATTTTTTCACCTTTTTCCTATTAAAACACACATGTGTACCAGTTTTATTGACCTATCTCACTCCCTAGGTCCACTTTCACTCTTGTAGCCTTCCAACTTAGATCTTCGTTAGCCCTTTTTCAACTCCACCTGCTAGAAGTCCATACTACCAGATCTTTAAACTCTTATAAATTTGTGATTTAGTTATGTTGAGTCAAAATACATAATATTACAAAATTTTTTGATTTTTCCATGGTTAGTTATCTCACAATGGACAAAACCCTAATTATCAAGGTTTAGGATCACTAAACAGGCTGAGGCTATAAACAAATGTATATATTTTTACAAAACTCATTTTAAAATAAAATAATTGATGTATTAAGTTTTTATAATCATAATACAAATTTTTAATTTAATAACCTTCTCACTATACCCCTTGGAATGTTCACTAAAAGTAAATCTTGGTCTTGCTTCATTGTGGTTTGTTAGCAAGAACACGGGTTAAACAAGGTTTTGTTATTCATCACTACCAAAGGAATCCAAGTTATATAAAATTATTCTCACTACATAAAATGACCATATAAACTCCTCTCAATAACCTTTGTAACCCAAACATTATTCAATTCAACTTAACTCAGTCCCTCTCTTGACTGTGTTCTGCCCTTTTGCAATATGGAATACAGGGTTTTACCAATATTATCAATAATTAAAGATTCCAAAACCTTAAATGAGGTTTTCAACACATTTTACAACTATTCTAGGTCTTTTATAATCTCTTTTTGATTCAAAACATGTTTCAATACAAAATCACACTACTCAAAATTTCTTGTTTGTATGGATTGTATGTTATTAATGACTAATGTCTGTCACCAACTTGGCTTGACAAAGTTTAAACAAGTATATATAGGTCAAATGGATTCCATAAAACTATCCAAATTTATTAACAATCTCATATTCTCCACATAACCTAACACTAATGAATCAATGCTCAGATTGTTATTCTTGAAAAAATGTATATATATGTGCATGCTCTACTGACTGAGTTTGACAGTCTCTACAACAGTGACTTCTAATCTACTCACTTAAAATTCCCCTAAATCAAAAAAGAGAATAAAAAATTTTAATATTCAATATATTTAAACAAAAAATCATGTACTTACCTCATGGAAGATTCAAAACACACAATACTATGTCTCAGTCATGAATATCAATGCACACACAATTTTCTTACACCATCCTTTATTCATCCACCTTTCTTATTTACAACTCCATTATTCATAAATATCAAATGGAATACCCATTAATACTTTAAAAATAAATCTTAAACACTCTAGTAACCATTTCTTGGATCAAGAAACTCTCAACAACACTAAACCCATGTAGGGTGATGACCATTTTGACTATTACCCCTCACTATCAACATGACACACTAACTCAACATCATCTTAGGACTCTTAAAAGACATTATGGGTATATTAAAACTTCATGAAACATTACATAACATTATAAACCACTTTAATCATCTAAACACACTCTCTATCCCTCTTGACATGCTTGAAAATTCAAATTACAAAAAAGGTAGGAAAACTTCTAATTCAAATTTCTCTCATATTCATGACTTCTCATCCATTTCAAATCTTTCCTAGGAATCTCATACACATCCTATACTAACTCTTGGTAATTTATAAGATTCCCCTACATCAACCACTCTTGTTCCTCTAGATTCTCTTCCCTAATGAGAGCCCAGTCTCCTCTGCTCACCTCTTCTTCTTCTAGTATAGTTGGTAATTTTTCAAGTCTCCTAGCCTTTTTTCTTAGGCCACATTACCCCTTGAGGAGATCTAAGGTTGATTCATGAATATCCTATGTTTCCAAATGAATATGTGGCTACAAACAAATTACTTCAACTTTTTGAGCTTAAATACTTCTTTAATGGTGAACCTGAAACCTACAACTTCAAAAATTATTGCTTCTTTCCATCAGTTTGGACTTAAAATCTCTCTCCATGACTGGGTAGCATTCTACATGTCTTTCCAAAGATATAAAAACTTTTATCTACTTAGTATTTAATTATTTTGACTCTAGTGTGGTCACTTTTCTCTTCAACTCTAGTTTTTCACTCGTTCTTAGCTTTGGTAATTCAAGATGTAACGCAATGTAAAGCATAAAATGACTTTAACCTTCTTATTTATAGGCTCTAAAAGGGGTGTACCATCATTAATTCCTTTATTTTCCCCATCACTTGATATCATAAATTAATATCTTTTAATGGCCACCATATTTCAAACCTTACCTTATTTAATTAATGCCGTAACGGTTTTATCCCATCATGCCATTGACACATTTCTTGCAAAAACTAACCTCATCACATTAATGGCATGCCCCTTCTCACACCTTTTTTGGAAGTGGGTGATATTTTTATCCCACCCTTTCAGTGTGGTGGAAGCCAACTATTGCATTTTAAATTTTTAACATATGATGAGAACCTTCCCCTTGTGCCTTAAATGACTCATGTACCCTTAATAACTTGAGCACCTTTAAGACTTGCATGCCCACATATCTTATGCACCCAAATAACTTGTGCACTTTTTATTTTTACCCTATCTTGTATAACTTCTTACCCCACACTAAAGCAGTTTGTGGTTCTCCACAAAAACAACATAAAAATAAAATTGCAATTAAAAAAGGTGTGCACAACAAAGGCATCATTTTTATTGAAAGTAGTAAATCCTAATCTAATGGCATAAGCCTTATTGATTACATAACTCCAACTATTATAAATTGAAATATAGCCAAAGCTTATTTCCATTATAGTGCCTTGGGAGGAATTGACCATCCATTCTTTGTAACTAGCATGCCCTAGTAGGTCAAATGATATGTATTATAAATGGACCATCCCAATGGATGTGAAGATTTCTAGGGTGGCATGTGAACTTAGAGTCATAGAAAAAGAACTTCATTCATGGAGAAAAGACTTTATTCTTGATATGGTGATCATGTCTTGCCTTTTATTTGTGTTCTCTACATTTTAGATCCAATGAGCAAGGAACTAGGTCTCATATAATTATATAAACTATCTAATCATGCTTTCATGGATGCTTCATCATCTAGTTGTCCTATGTGCATGATGAAAATGGATGGAATCAAGAAATATACTAGCATATTTTTTTCCTTGTCATACACCAAATTAAATGGTGTGTTTTTGTTTAGGCACTTGTATGTAGTTTGGTAGGCCCATAGTATTATAGATACCCAATCATCCTAATTAGTATGGCCAACATTGTAGATATTTGTTAAAGTGGTACCTAGTATATTATTAAAATATTTAGGAGTTCCATTGGCTTTCAGATGGTATGGTGTTATCTTGTGGTGCATAATCATGAACTTGACCAACAAGATGTGAATCATTTCATTCAAAAAGTATGTACCTTGATCGCTGGTAAAATTGAGGGGGCACCCAAACTAAGTTATTATGTTCTCTCAAATGAATCATGAAATAGTATCAGTAGTAAAATACCTTTTTGACACTACTTTATCCCAATATATAAGGTAAATAATTACTACAATGATGTATTGAGAACTTATTCATTGTCTTGTTGGAGTGATGGGCCCCACAAAACTAATAACCCACTTTTTAAAAGGATCTTGAGAAGGGATGGGTCATAAAGGCATAACATCTCACCTATTAGGTTTACCCACATGTTAGTATATGTCACATTATCTAACATACACATTAGCATCATGGAATAGAGTTGGTCACCAAAGCCTAGCTAGCAGAACCTTGCACACTGTAGCCTCTCTAGCATAGTGTCCACCTGCAATACCTTTTTGAACTTCATGAAGTACCTCAGGTTACTCATGTTTGATTACATAATGTCAAATCACCTCATATGGTTCATTTTTTAAATATCACCTACTATGAGATGAAAGGGTGCAACATAGATTACAAGTTGATTTTTCTCCTATGAGGTGAGAGACTCAGGTGTAGAACTAATGTTTAAAAATGCTACAATATTTTCTAGCTCTTCAGGTACCTATGTAACTCAAAAGATTTTTACATCAGGAAGATCATCCTGTAAGGCATGTGGGGGTTCTTCATTCTCAATTTGTGATAAGTGGTCATGGCCATAGTTATCCTTCCCAAGTTTCACCATTATGAAATATTTGAATTCTTAGAATAGCACAATCCATTGGTAAATCTTCCCATGTAACATTGGTTTATTAACTAGGTACTTTAAAGCCTCATGATCTGTATAGAAAAAAATGGGGTAGCTAAAAGGTACTATCATAAATTTTATAGGGCATAAAACATTGACAAGGCTTCATATTCTATGGTAGTATTATTTCATTTATTCAGTGTGAGCTTCTTATTGACAAACTAAATGGGGTGATCTAGGTGATCACCACATAGTTATGCAAGGATTACACCAACATCCATGCCAAATGCATCCACATGGACATGTAATGGCTTTGTTCAATTAGGGAACTATAAAATAGGACCAGTGACCAACTTTTCCTTGAGTACTTCAAAGGATTATTTATAAGAACTAGTCTATATGAACTGCTCATTGTGCTTTAAAATTTCTTATAGGGGTACAAAAATATTGGAATAACCATGGATGAACTTCTTATAATAACCTATGTGCCTTAGGAAGGCACACACCTCACATTGAGTCTTAGGCACTAACAAGCAAAGAATCATAGATACCTTCACTAGGTCAACTAGGAGTCCTTCCTTACAGATAATATGCCCTACGAGCACACCAAAGGGTGTTGAAAAATAGACACTTATTCAAGTTTAAGGATATTTACAATACCTGATAGTGCTCAAGCATAATTTTGAGATTATCATAATGGTCCTTAACCAAACCATATACTATCCAATAATCTAAATAGACTTGGAGGAATTTCTAAATGAAGTCCTTATAGGCCTCAACTGCTATGCATGAGAACACTGTTGGAGAATTTTTCAACCCAAAGGGCATAATAGTATATGTAAAAGACCCCCATAGGACCAGTGACCAAATTTTCCTTGAGTAATTCAAAGGCTTATTTATAAGAACTAGTCTATATGAACTACTCATTATGCTTTAAAATTTCTTATAGGGGTACAAAAATATTGGAATAACCATGGATGAACTTTTTATAATAACCTACGTGCCTTAGGAAGGCACACACCTCACGCTGAGTCTTAGGCACTAACAGGCAATGAATCATAGATACCTTCACTAGGTTAACTAGGAGTCCTTCCTTACAAATAATATGCCCTACGAGCACACCAAAGGGTGTTGAAAAATAGGAAATTATTCAAGTTTAAGGATATTTACAATACCTAATAGTGCTCAAGCATGATTTTGAGATTATCATAATGGTCCTTAACCAAACCATATACTATCCAATAATCTAAATAGACTTGGAGGAATTTCTAAATGAAGTCCTTATAGGCCTCAACTGCTATGTATGAGAACATTATTGGAGAATTTTTCAATCCAAAGGGCATAATAGTATATGCAAATGACCCCCATAGGACTAGTGACCAACTTTTCCTTGAGTAATTCAAAGGCTTATTTATAAGAACTAGTCTATATGAACTGCTCATTGTGCTTTAAAATTTCTTATAGGGGTACAAAAATATTGGAATAACCATGGATGAACTTCTTATAATAACCTACGTGCCTTAGGAAGGCACACACCTCATGCTGAGTCTTAGGCACTAACAGGCAAAGAATCATAGATACCTTCACTAGGTCAACTAGGAGTCCTTCCTTACAAATAATATGCCCTACAAGCACACCAAAGGGTGTTGAAAAATATACACTTATTCAAGTTTAAGGATATTTACAATACCTGATAGTGCTCAAGCATGATTTTGAGATTATCATAATGGTCCTTGACCAAACCATATACTATCCAATAATCTAAATAGACTTGGAGGAATTTCTAAATGAAGTCCTTAAAGGCCTCAACTGCTATGTATGAGAACACTGTTGGAGAATTTTTCAACCCAAAGGGCATAATAGTATATGAAAATAACCCCCATTAAATGGTGAATTTTGTCTTAAGTTGGTCTTCCTCAGCTATCTAAACCTAATGGTACCCCAAGAATCCATCTATAAAGGAGTATACTTCACAACCAACAACACCTTCCAAGATTTCCTCTATGAGTGACATTGGAAAGGGATCTATCACATAAGATACATTGAGCACTTGATAGTCCATATAGATATAGATGCATCCATCATTTTTGATAGTGATCACTACGGGACTGACCCAATCAGATTTGATAATGGGAGTGATTACTCTAATGTGGAGCATACTGTCAATATCCTCTTTAATGCATGCCTAGAGATTAGGGTTGATCCTATATGGTTGTTTTTTCATTGGTAAAGCACCATTAACTAGCTTGATGTGAATCTTCCCTAAAGATAGGTAAACTCCCTTAATTTCACTATGGTTTCTTGAGAAAACATCTTGATATTATTTTAGCAACTCAAAAAAAATTGTAATCTTTGTATCAGTGTAGTAGTTTCTAGTTATGGCCATCTTTGGTTCTTATTTGATGTCAATGTTGCATTGAAGAGTTTGAAGACTCCCATGATAATGGTTTTCCATTTGAGGCCTTATGTCTTGAATAATTCATGTACTAGTACTTTTAGAAACATCTAAATAGTTAGTCAGGGATCGAGTGAAGTAGATCCTTCACCTTTGTCTACTTGGAAGACAAGCTTTTACTTCCCTACATGAATATTTTCATGTCATTATTCATTAGAAACTAGTGTATCTGTAGGAAATAGATATGTTGAAGGCTCAATGAACAAGTGTAAAGGTTCCTCAAGTTCTCAATGGATATTATGCATCTGATCTTCCACAGGACTTGGGTCTCTTAGAACTGCTTCATGGATGGCCTAGAGAGTGAGGCACAAGTCCATCCTTAGTGATGAATAAGAGAGCGTTAAGGTCATATTATCATTTAATAACTACCAAAACCTAGTTCCCATTTGTTTCTTTTCATGAATATACCAGGAGCATGCCCATGTGTGTAAGGTCTCATAGAATGCATGTACCAATAGGTACTTTGGTAAGTACATTTCCTCATTTCTCCATATTGTCTCATAAGATTCAATGTGATTTTTAGATGCTTGCACACCACTATAACTAATTGTTCCCCTAACCTTATTATCTTAATGAAATATATGAAGTGGATCAAAATGTAATTGATCTTAGTATAGAAGGTGATCTTTATGGGTGTGCCACCATGTTGTAGTGGTGCCATCAAAAAGGTTATATAATGATCTCATCTGATCATTTTTTGGTGTTATATAACTCCTTGAAATGCTAGACAAAGTCATGTACCTCCATTTATCCTTGGAAGTGTTTAGCTTCATCAAGTTTTTCTAGTAGTGGTCTTATCAGTGGCCCTCTCATTGTTGAACCCGTGAGGAAAACAAATTTGTGACATTTATGGAGTGGGTGTGAGAGGTTCTCATGATTGTTGATGGTGCTACATACTCTCCTAGTGAGATCATAGTCACCATGTGCCCAATAATTACAAGCATTGCTTGTAGTGTTATAAATAAATTGGGTATCTATCCACCTCAGAACACTATCTAGGGTTGGATCACATTGCTCATCATTCCAAGAAGTGACATTATATATGTGGTTTATGTCCTCATCAACATTGATGGGTTATATGTAAGGAGGTCTTTGTGCTTGATCCAATGTTATAACCACACGTTGATTAGTGTTCTCAAAGCTAATATAACATCTTTTAAAGATCAAGTCTGCATTGTTCTCATAGCACCATGGTCTTCCTAGTAGAGGTGGGTAATCATCAAATTTAGCTAACTCTAGAACCTCAAAATTTTCTTTGAATGACACTCCAAGTATGTCAACCATGGCATTCTTGAGGACCCCAATAAGGTTAGCATGATTCTTATTTGTCATAAATAGGACATAGGGTGAAGGCTATAGAATTGAACTAGAAATTTTTTAGCAAGCATCTTTGGTGATGACATTAACTTCTACACCAGTATCCACTAAAATGTCCCTGATTACCCATCTATTGATGGTAACATTAACCAATATTTATCTATCTTTTAGGGGATTAGATGAACTAGGAGTGTCCTAATGTTGAGTATGATTTAAAAAATGGTCTTTACTTTATTGAATGATGTGAGAGTGAAATTCATTTGGTAGATGGTATTGACTCTTAATATAAGCACTAAGCTATGGGATAATATCTAAATCTAGCATCTGCTTACATAGTTCTTGGAAGACATCCTACACCACATGTCAAAGTTCAGCTTCCCTTTGCACAATAACACATTGTGTTATGTATTTGTCTTTGAGGAATTGAACCTCACCCTAAATTTATAATATGAGTTCCATCATATCCTGGAGGACTGGAGGATACCCTTTTGCTATTAAACATCAAGGTACACTATAGACCATGGTTCTTCCTATTGTACCTTCTCAATTGAATTAACTATCGACTGGGTCTGTCCCCCACTATGAGTGGTAATATTTACTTATTGAACTATAGGGATGGTTAGGCATGCAATATATAGTGTTTTATGAATTAAAATAATACTATAACCCTTTTCATTTTTATCCTTAGTGATAGTCACATATAGATCAGGACACTTTTACAATTGATGGTCCTTTTTGTAAAAAGTGCATGTTGGGTACTCAAGGTAATCCCTTTGATAGTGGTCTGTAGATCCACATTAGTAATAGGTTCTAGGTGGGAACCAACCACCTCCACCTCCTCATCCTCTCCCTCATCTATAGTAGCCATCTTTATCTTGTGTCTTGGTGATTGAGGTTTGGTGCATGCTACAGGCTCTAACATCAAGGATATCACTGATTAATTAATAGTCATTAGTGTTATGAGTGTAGGCATCACAAATTTTATAATACTTAGACACATTTGTTTATCCCATTGCAAAAGAGGACAATAATGGAAATTGTGTTCCTCATGGTAGATTTCACATGTTTTTTTAAGTACCACACAAATGTTCTTATGTGGGTAGTTGCTTTGTGTATGTCCTTTAGATTCATAATTTGTGCACCAAACACCACTACATGTTTCATATGCATTATTTGTTGTTAAATTTTCTAACTATGATGCCATTGAGGCTATGTGGGCCTCCGTAAAGGGACTAATCTTGGTGTCAATGCTTCTAATCACTTTAGTGTAGAGAGAAGCTTTTAAGGCCTCATGTGTGCTAGTGAAAGTCTGTTGTGATAGGATTCACCAAAAAGGTAGTAACAGTCCTCCCAAAAATAATTATGTGTGATAAGAAATGTTAATTTCAAAGGAAAATTTATAAATCAAGGTTTTAAACCTTTCATCATACTCATGTACGCTCTCTGTAAGTCCTTGCTTTATGTCCTTCAGTGCTACTATATTATACTACTCAAATTCAAGAATTTCAAACTCTTGAAGGAAGTTTATTTTGAGATGATCAAAATTTACCACTACTTACTAAGGGTAAAACTTATAGTACCACTTATGTATGTGATCCAAAATTATAGTTTCAAACTATGTGGCTTTATGCTTAGAAGATGTGATACCTCATGCCCTCCAAATCAATTCGCACTTGTGGACATGTTCACCCACATTTTCCACCTCTTGATATTCAGGTAAGTTTAATGTCATCTCATAGTAGACCATGGTTGGTTGAGGTGTTTGGGTGGGTTGTTTTTGGTAACCTCCATCCCTAATTCCTTGAGGAGGGAGTCTACTTCCTCCTATGCCACCACTTAGTCCTCCTCTAGTGCCTCTAGTAGTAGTGCCCAAGGTATGAGTCATGGTAGTCGATTAGTTAACCAGATATGGGCCTATATTCTATCCTTAGAGATTAGGTCCACTAGGTATCCCAAGTTGTAACATATAATTCCTTTAAAGAGGTAAATATAA
Source organism: Torreya grandis (assembly GCA_037957365.1). Lineage (NCBI taxonomy): Eukaryota > Viridiplantae > Streptophyta > Pinopsida > Cupressales > Taxaceae > Torreya > Torreya grandis. The sequence goes on along the minus strand of JARHVA010000393.1, from coordinate 2,706,819 downwards.
TGTTAAATCTAAATGAGACTCAACCAACTTAGCTTCAATATTCCTTACTAATTTAGCTTCTAAATACAAACTAGTTATCTCCCAATTTTGAATGTGTACTCTATCTAAATCAAATGCATGAGTGCACATAATGTTAGGGGAGCTAGGTTGGTTCAAACTTGGTTCCTTGGTTCTTACCATCTAGCTTGTTTTTCCTTCATAAGATAGAATTAGCATAAAACATAGTTTGAAAGTGATAGGGTCCTCATATGTTTCTACTTCCTTGCAACTCCTAACTATATTCCTTGAGTTCTCTCAATCTCTTCCCACACCACTAACTCCCATGATCCTTTGTTGAGCTTCATCATACTTTCATTTTCATAATGCATGATGGTTGGCTACCATTTTGAACCCATAATCTTCAATCAACCTCTACTCTCCCCTTCCAAATGTGTGGCTCATGCACAAGAGGATTTAGCCATCCATTGGTATGGTTTCTAATCCAAGATCAAAAATTAATTTCTTAATTTTGAAGGAAAAAAGTGTTAGATAGTGATCCCATATATCTCAAAGGAATTAGAATTTAGCTTCTTTAGGACATGAATAGATGGTCACAACATACTATATAATGTAGCTATTTCAAACTCCTCTCCACCAAAAGTTTACTACTCATGTCCATGGGACTCCAAATCATGTTAGAGACCTTTACCATTTTAGTGTCCAAGATTACCTCCTTCCAAGATTCCATGATCATCCTTAAGCATATGCTATTATCTAAGCATGTAAAATAACTGAGGGCTTCAAAAGGAAGGTTTTATATAAGGGACTATAGATATTCTGCTCCACCCACTATCCTACAAAGATTATTCATCTAAGATACAAAACTAAAAACTTATCCTCAATATTGATAACCCATTCTTATATATTTTCTATTGTAATACACTCAAACATTTTCCCATGACTGTGATTCAATTGCTTCAAGTCTTGGTAATGGAACCAAAATTGACAGGACCAAAGTTTCCCAAAGTTCTGACACAACTTGTCAGATTTAAGAGCACACATGATTACCATTGTATAAGCAACTTAAACATGCAAAAATACCAGAAGAACAAATAACTATCAATGAGAAATAACACAGAATATGAGAGGAAACACACAATTGTATTCAACTCATTACAAAGGAAATTACAATAAAGAGATCACACTTTTCTTCCACCACTGTGAGGCTTCCTCCTCAAGGGCTCCAAGTAATCTTCCCACCTGAGTAATCTTGTCTCATAGGTCACAACACACAGCTAACACAAGCTATTGTTCACGTCATTGTACATCTGTACAATTGATTACGAATTGGTACTCCAAGTAGATCTTACCATGATCTTGCTCCTGATGTATTGTTGTCACCTTGGATCCTGGCCAACCCACCGATCTTTGTCTGACCCTCGCATTCACACATCTCCCTGCAGACCAACCTGATCTTACTTATCACATGTAGATCTCCTCCATGATCCTGCAACTCCCTGCATATCAAACCTGATCTTACATACATGGGGAATCCTACTTGATTCCACCATGGGAAGAACTCTCCAAGCTTCACACTTGGGTTCTACAATTTCAACACTTAACAATACAGCCCATGAATCTATTATATAGATCTCATGCATACACTAAATTAGACGGGTGGCTCAAAGACTCAAACTGGTCTTCATCATGCAAACAATGCGTTCACTTAACTGATTATTCGTCAATAGCAGCTCTGACTGCCACAAGCGACTGGCGTCGGTCCTTGTCTTCTTAGAGGTGACCGACACCGGCCGATCTCTTGCTGATGTCGGTTTCCTCTGTGCTATCCCCTGACCGACGTCAGTTGTGGCCTGCTGATGCCGGCGACTGTCATGCACAAAAATCCTCCATGTTTGCCTAGGTGAAGCTTTTAGCTCCACACCCTAACAATCTCCCACTTGGAGATAAAGAGCTGCACCTATATCCATACCAGTACTCTATCTAATCTGCATCCTAGCTTGTATTCCTCTTCAAGCTCCCACTTGAAGACAACCCACCACACTCCCTGTGGTGCTACACCTGTGTCTTGAATTTCTCCATTCGTTTGCTTTGTTATACTCCAACTCAAACAACAACCCCTATGAGTAACCTGTAATCAACAACACTTAACAGATCTGAACCACCTGTTAGTCAAGCTCGCTCTGAGAACGTCCAACCTCGCTTTGATACCATTTGACAGGACCAAATTTTCCCAAAGTTCTGACACAACTTGTCAGATTTAAGAGCACACATGATTACCATTGTATAAGCAACTTAAACATGCAAAAATACCAGAAGAACAAATAACTATCAATGAGAAATAACACAGAATATGAGAGGCAACACACAATTATATTCAACTCATTACAAAGGAAATTACAATAACGAGATCACACTCTTCTTCCACCACTGTGAGGCTTCCTCCTCAAGGGCTCCAAGTAATCCTCCCACCTGAGTAATCTTCTCTCATAGGTCACAACACAAAACTAACACAAACTGTTGTTCACCTCATTGTACATCTGTACAATTGAGTACGAATCGGTACTCCAAGTAGATCTTACCATGATCTTGCTCCTGATGTATTGATGTCACCTTGGATCTTGGCCAACCCGCCAATCTCTGTCTGACCCTCACATTCACACATCTCCCTGCAGACCAACCTGATCTTACTTATCACATGTAGATCTCCTCCATGATCTTGCAACTCCCTACATATCAAACCTGATCTTACATACATGGGGAATCCTACTTGATTCCACCATGGGAAGAACTCTCCAAGCTTCACACTTGGGTTCTACAAGTTCAACACTTAACAATACAACCCATGAAGCTATTATATAGATCTCATGCATACACTAATTTAGACGGGCGGCTTAAAGACTCGAACTGGTCTTCATCATGAAAACAATGCATTCACTTACTGACTATTCATCAACAGTAGTTCTGACCACTACAGGTGACTGACATCAGTCCCTGTCTTCTTAGAGGTGACCGACGCTGGCCGATCTCCTACCAATGCCGGTTTCCTCTGCACTGTCCCCTGACTGACGTCGGTTGTGGCCTGCCGATGCCAGTGACTGTCATGCACAGAAATCCTCCATGTTTGCCTAGGTGAAGCTTTTAGCTCCACACCCTAACAAAAATGTCAAGTTATTTTAGTTAATTCTAGCTCTGACATTGAAGTTTATCCCAACAGGCTAGTGTGTTGGCCCTATCACACAAGAGTTAGGTCTTGCACGTTCACCCAAAGCACATATGAAAATATCAGTTCCAAAAGGTTTTATAGCATAGTAATATATGTTTGTTCATATTTCTTTATGTCGTTCCAAACAAGGGTTATTTAATAGTAAAAATATACTACTATGATCCTTCTAGTTTCAGATGCAACTATTATTATTACTACACAGATCACCATCATTATCTAACACTAGTGACTTAGAAAAGAAAAAGATACAAATAATAAGACTAAGAAATAAATCATATCCAAGTCTAGCACTTAGTGTATTCCACCATTCAAGACATAATTCAAAAAAATATGATATCTCACATTAGATGTTTAATGAATAAAAAGTCAAAGCTTCATCATCTATTCTCCAAAAGATCATCCTCGTAACTTATTACAATAGGGGTATTTATACTTATTTTGCCCTGACCAAGTGTTATAATTATTTAATGTTATTAGTGAATGGTGCAAAGACTCTCAATAAAATAAGAGTTGTGGGACTTAAAATAAGTTCTTTTGAAATATTTAGTTCTATGTACCCCTAAATCCTCACTCTATGTTATATACTAGTGGCCATGTGTTTCATTCCTTGTGATCTAGTGCAAAAAATCTAATCAATAAGGTTGAGGTGTCCCATATGAATCATTATCATAACTTCTCCTACTTCCCATGCACTCCCCTAGCATTCTACTTTCATTACAAGTCTAATATTCTTGAGTTTTCTATGACTTGTTATCCTTTGATTGGGTCTTCTCATGTTAGTCCCTTCTATGCCATTTTACTCTCATGCTATTGTCCTCTTTCACCCAATAGGTTCAGTTCTATGGTGCTTCTATGCCTAGTGATCATATACCATGGTCTTCTCATGCCATGGTCCTTCTATTCCATGCCAATTCTATGCTAGAGTAGGACAACACTTAGTCAAAATTATGGAACAATAGCTTTTGTCTTATTCAATAAGTTGTTTTTCCATTCCCATAAGAATAGGAAAGGTCTTCTTGGGAATGTGAAGTGAACATCTATTTTGGATTTATAATGTAATGTTTACTCCTCTTTTCAATTGAATCATGAAATATAATTTCACTTCCATTACTTCAATATTCTTTTCATCCTGTCATTGGTATCAGAGCCTATAAAAATTAATTTTGTTTCTCTTTTCTTCTCCTTCATGCTAGTCATACAGCCTATCATTGGTATTAATTATTTTATTTCAATGTTTTATATGACTGTGCAACTCTATAAAACCAACACTAGTTATAAGACATCTTTCCCAACCATACTAATTAGATAGAGGGTGTTTGGAGTGCATACAAGTTAATACTTATATTTATGACTTTTGGGGCATTTTTTTTGTCTTTTGAAGACTTGTATCTAATTAAATGTGTAACTATTTCCCAATGCATCCAACCTTGACAAAGGCATTTTAATAGTAAACTCACCTAAAATATAAATGCATTCTATAGTATTTTGTCCTTTTTACTACATTTCTCATAAATCTTGGTGAATTTCCTGTTGTTCTAACTATGTGGGGTCTACTCTTATCTTTTTGAGGTAATGTGGACTAATTTTATTCTTGTTTGTTCTTATCAAGAGAAAAAAATACAATATAATCATCTTTATTGGATATGAGGAATGGAAACTACTCAAACTCAAGGGTGAGCCATCAAATTCAAGGAATTATGCTCATCTCATGTAATATGGAATGTCTCCAAACATGTTTTGGCATGCTATATTTGGGCACACTCGCTATAAAAACATTCATGTATTGAAAAATAATGGTGTTTTTGGCATGCATACATTTCCCAAAAAATTAGATGAAAAGTGTGAAGCCTACATCTTGGCTAAACATTCAAGAGAACCATTTCTAAAGTCATAGTGTAAATATGACATAAAATTGTAACTGGTTCACTTAGACTTGTGTTATCTTCCAATCCTCTCTATTTTTGGTCATAAGTAATTCATATTATTCATTAATCACTATATTAGGATGACTTGGATATAATTTCTAAAGAAAAATCAAAATCCTTTGAGACTTTCCAAAAAAAATGAATCATGATTGAAAATGAACCTCAAACCTGCATTGAGACACTTAGGATAGAGAATGGTGGCGAATACATTGTAAATAAGTTTGAATCCTAAATTGACCAAAATGGGATCAAACACCATCTCAAAGTTTTTAAAACTCCATAACAAAATGGATTTGTAAGAAGGATGAACATAATTGTGATGAATATGGTTTGTGCTATGTTATACTATAAAAGGGTAAATCTGCACTTTTTCGTTCAAGTAACTAAAACAACAATATACCTCCACAACAGATCAACTTCAATAACTCTTGAATCCAAAAATTCATATGAGATGTGGTGTGGTCATCTTTCTTTAGCGCAACATCTTTGGATTTTTGGATCCACTTATTACACATTGATTCCAAAGGAGAAAATAAATAAGTTAGACCATACGAGCCAAAAATGCATCCACTTTGGATATTCTAAATCCTTCAAGGAATACATGATATACGATGAGAAAGTGAATAAGTTTCTTATCGCAATAAAAGACAAAGAGCACACTAATCAATAATTGATTTGACTTATCAAGTATGTAAAGTTTGATGTCTACATGGAGAGTGATTTGGATGTTCTAAAGAATGAGTTGAGGACACACAGTTGGGAATATATTTATTTTATATTGTCTCCTATACATGAGATTGAAACTCCTCTTAAGGAGAGAATGAAACTTCATCAAACAATGAATAAGGGAATAGAATAGAGGGTAGAAAGTGGTGGAATTTTAGAGGATGAATTTTAAATAATTAAAACATATAAATAGATGCCTAAGTGGCTACTCAAACATTAAAAGATGCAAAACCTAATGAAGTTGGGAAAATAGGCATAATAAGTTCACATGCATCCATATCATAATATCACAAGTCTTTTGAATAAATTTAAGATATAATTAGAAAGCTCACTTTGAATGATTCTTTATAAGAAATCATTATTTCATTTGATTTAGAACCAAGATATTTCAAACAGACTAAGAATCTTAAATAATGGAGAAAAGCAATGAAAGATGAGTACAGTGCATTGGTCAAAAATGGGAATTGAAAATTGGTTGATCCTCCAAATGGCTACAAACTTATTGGTTATAAGTGGGTCTATCACAACAAATACAAGGCTAATGAATCATTTAACAATTATAAATAAATTCTTCTCATAAAGGGTTATGGTCAAAAATAAGAAATTGACTATAATGAAACCTTTGAACTACAACAAAATAGACTACCATTTAAACCATGTTGGCTTTGGTAGCTCACAATGGATAGAAAGTTCACCATGTAGACATAAAAACTACATTACTAAATGGTGATCTCAAAAAAATTGTGTAAATTACATAACATAAAGGTTTCAAAGTAAACAGACAAGAGCACAAGGTGTGTGAACTAGAAAACTCATTGTATGGCTTGAAACAATCCCCTCAAGCATGGTACAACAAACTAGTTGACCACCTCATTAACATTAACTTAAAATGTTTTGAGTTTGAAGATGCAACTCTTTTTTAAAATAGTTGATAAAATATTTGTGTTTGTTGTGGTGTATGTTGATGATCTACTCATCAAAGGGAACAATGAATGATACACTACAAAGTTAAAATCAAAGTTGATGTAAAGTTTTGAAATGACTAATTTGGGTTATCTTAATTACTACTTAGTTAGTTAAGTAATTCAAAAACCAAATATTTATTCATTACTCATCATAAATACATTGGTGACATTATAAGCAAGTTCAAAATAAAGATTATAAGCATCTTAGCACACCCATGGAATAAAATCTCAAATTGACTTTCGAAGATTCAATAGACTTGTTTGATTCTACTAAATACAAAAACTCATTAGAAGTTTGATTATCCTACCAAAACTCAACCAGATATATCATTTGTAGTTTGTGTCCTCTCAAGATTCATGCAATAACCCATGGATAGTCATTGGGTAGCAACAAAAAGGGTCCTCAGATATCTCAAAAGAACATAAAATTTTGGGCTCAAATACTCTAGGGAAGGAGAATTCAAACTGGTTATGTACTCATATTATAATTATGTTGGATGGAAAGACCACCTTAGGTTTTCTAATGAATTTGAGAATAATATTTGTTTCTTGGAAATCCAATAAATAGTTAGTGTTAGTAATTCACTCAATAGAAATAAAATATATTGTTTCTTTTAGAAGTAACTAGAGAGATCTTGTGTCTTAGATTGGTTCTTTAATATTTGTAAGAGTAACAAGTTTCGTTAACATATCTCATGGTTGAAAACACTTCTAAAATCTAGATGGTAAATAATCTAGTCTTTTATGACCAAACCAAGAATATCAATACCAAATTTCATTTGATTTGGCACTATGTGAAATATGGTAGTGACAAGTTACAACATTGTCCTACATCAAAGCAATTAATATACATCCTAATTAAAGCACTTGGATGAGAAAAAATTAAAAATTTTAGAGGAATGCGGTCTGACAAAGACCCCTACATATTAAGAGGGGATGCAATAATATTGCATATAATTGTTATTTATTCTTAGGTGTCTTTTATCTCTTTAGATAGCTTTTGTCTTATTCAATAAGATGTTTGTCCATTCCCATAGTAATAGGAAAGGTCTTGTTGGGAATGTGAACTAAATAACCATGTTGGATTTATAATGTAATGTTTTCTCCTCTTTTCAATTGAATCATGAAATATAATTTCATTACCATTCTTTCAATATTCTTTATAACCTATCAAATCAAGCATGCCAAAAAATAATTGTGGCATTTCTTCTACTATGAGATGATAAAAAAAATTGCTTTGAGTGTTCAAACCTAAGTTTTAGAAATTTATATTCCTCATATATAGTTAGAATGAATGTGTTATCACATTTCTTAATGACTTTCACCTCTCGATCATCAAGTATAATAAACTAGAATCATTTTGGAATAAGCATAAGATACTAGAAGTTTATTTTCAATTGAGAAAGGTATAGTATATTGTTGAGAATGAAGTTTGGAAGCCCTGGTGACTTCAGTTAGATTGAACCTTTACCTTGAGGTCATAGACTTGCTTTATCTACCAAAATTACTAGACCAAAACTTTATTCATGAAAATATTAATAAAATTCACTTTGAAAAGTCATATGTCATGTGTACTAGTGTCTAGAACACAAGAATTATCCTCTAATGAACTCTCTAAGACATTAGTTTTTTCATCAGATATGGAAAGCACACATTCAATAAAAATAGGTTGAATCTAGTTTTGATTTTTTATTCATCTCATTTTCTATTTTTTTATAGGCTTCAATTTTATCCCATGATGTTTTGCATCCATGAATCTCATGAATCCCTTTTATTTTTCAGCATTTGTAAAATAAGCATTATTTTTAATTCTACTTTTGTCAATGCTAACTATTATTTTTTTATGGATTTTCCACCTAATTATTTATTCTTCCCTTTGAATCTATCATTTAGTACATTATTCATATAATTTACCTTTTTATTATAATAACAAATGATTTCTTCTATGGAATCTATTTTCATTCTAAAGGATTTTTCTCTTCGGGCTATTTTCTCAACCAATTGATCAAATATGAGTCTTCATCAAACTAGTTTCTTGAAAAGACTCTAATTAGGTTGAATATATGAGAATAAGAGCCTTTATTTAGTCATCCATATAGACATAAATTTTTTAATGAGTTGCATCAAAATCATATTTATGTCATAGATTTTATAAGGCTTTGAAACATTTCAAAAGTTACAATTAATGGCTTAAAATGAATCCCAATATCACATTGGAACACTCAAGACTAATAATGGTGGTGAATTCACTTAAAATACATTTAAAAACTATCTCAAGTAGAATAGAATAAAACATAATTTCACATTCCCTTATACTCCTCAACAAAATGGAGTAGTTGAGTAGATTAATAGATCCATGATGAACATGGTTTAGTAAATGTTGTATTTCAAAGGGGTGAATCTACTTTTTTCGTTAGAAAAAACTCAAATATTAGCCTACCTATGAAACATGTCACCATAAATATCCCTGTATATGAATACATAATTTAAATTTTGGTTTGGTTATCTCTCTTAATTGTGACATCTTCAAGTTTTTAGATCCACATGCTATACATTGATTCCAAACAAGAAATGGAGAAAATTGGAACACAAGAGTCATAAATGAATACTTTTGGGATACTTAAAGTTTTCAAAAGAATACAATAAATTTGATGAGAATAGCAAGAAATTTCTCATTACAAGGGATGTAGTCTTTTGTGAAACTAAAAAGGACATAGCAAGCGTCATTTGACAGTTGAATCGACATCAAAAAATATGCCAAATTTTATGTTGTTAATGAGGTTGATACAGAGGTTCCATCTAGTGAAGGGGGGACCTGTAATTGGGAAAATTTTGAATCTCTATTGACTCATAAAACTGAAAAATAACAATCCCTCTATATAAGAAATTGAAACTTTATTATAGGATGGTCCGATGTCAAAAAATGAAGGAACTTTAATTCCAAAAAATAAGGTAATAGTGACTTGACAAGATATATAAAAAAATATACCAAAATGGGATGAACAAAGATTTAAATATGTCAAATCTTATGAGTTTGAAAAAATAAGCATAATAAGTACACACATAACCACATAATAAAGAAAAAGTTCTAAGATGAATTTCAATATAAGATATGAAAAATTACCTTGGAAGACCCTCCTAAAGAAGAATTCAATGCTTCATTTGACTTTGAACCCACTTCCTTCAAATAAACTGAAAAGCTCGATGCATGGAAAAATACATTATGAAGTGAGTATGATGTGTGGGTTAAAAAGGAACTTGGAAATTAGTTGATCCTCCAATTGGTTTTAAACTTATTTATTTCAAGTGGGTCTTTCATAAAAAATACAAATGAGATGGTTCATTTGATAATAAAAAATTGAGTATTGTCACAAAAGTAAAGAATTGACTACAAATAAACCTTTGCACCAACGTCAGAATGGACCATCATTCAAACCATGTTGGATTTGATAGTTTACAATGGATGGAAAGTTCACCAAATGGACATAAAAAATACATTTATAAATGACAATCTCAAAGAGATAGTGTATATGATTCAACCTGAATGATTTTCCATAAATATACAAGAGCACAAAGTGTGCAAACTAGAAAAATTAGTGTATGGTTAGAAATAAACCCCAATAATGTGGTATAACAAACTCACTAATCACTTCTTGAACATGAACTTCAAACTTTTTGGGTTTAAATATGTAACTCTTTTTTTCAAAACCACTAAAAAATAGTTGTATTTATAGTGGTGTATGTGGATGATCTATTCATCATAGGAAACATTGAGAGATACACTATAAACTCCAATTTAAGGTTGATGAAAATATTTGAAATGAGAGATATAGGTTATCTTCATTTCTATTTGGTATTGAATTGATTCAAAAATCAAAGCATATCTTCATCACTCAATATAAATACATTAGTGAAATTCTAAGCAAGTTCAAAATGACAAATTATAAGCCTCTCAGTACACCCATGGAATAAAATCTAAAATTGATATCAAAAGATATCATAGATTTACTATATGCTAATAAATATAGATATTTCATTGGAAGTATGATCTATGTCACCACAACTATACTAGATATTTATTTCATTTTTGGTATTCTTTCTTGACTCATAAAACAACCTAGATAAAGTCACTAGATAGTAGAAAAAAGTCCTTCGATATTTCAAATGAACACAAAATCTGGGGCTCAAATACTTTAGAGTGGGATATTTAAAATTGGTTGGATACCTAAAATCTCATAGTGCTAGTGATTTTGAAGATGGAAATATACTTCAATTTTTATAATGACTTTGTGAACAACATTTGTCAACTTGAAGTCAAAGAAGCAATCAATGTTGGTGATTTCTCCAATACAAGCATAATACATGTCATTTTTAGAGGCAACCACAAAAAATTTATGGCTTAGAAGGATTCTTTCATATTTATAGGAGTAACATGTTTTGTCAACAAATCTCATGGTTGACATCACATCTGCAATTCAAAATGCAAATAATCTAGTATTTCACCATTGAAATAAACATGTCAACATGAAATTTCTTTGGATTCAACATTATGTGAAAGATGGTAGTGTAAAATTGGTACATTTTCTTATTATAAATAAACCAAAAGACATCTTGACAAAATCATTGGGATGAGAAAATTTTGAAAATTTTAGAGGCATGCTTAGTCTCTCAATAACCCCTATAGATTAATGATGGATGTAATATTATTGTAATACAATCATGTTAATCCTAAAATTAATTGTAGTAGAGATTTTTTATCATAGTGGTAGGCAGATAGTATCCTAGTAAGATGAAGATTATTCATGGAATATGGAAGGAATATTCACATGCTTAGTTATTATTGACCAAATTTGACCCTACAGGTCAAATTGGGACCCTATAGGTAAAAACCTGATCTTTAGGTGTTTTTAGGGGTCTAATATTTTGTCATAGGGTGTATTATAAGTCTTTTTATGTCATTATATGTCATATTAGCCATGGTCATTAGTCATTTTAATATTTATGTCTTTTTAAGTCATTTTGGGGGTCAAAATAGAGCATTAAATGACTTGTACAGACTCCTTGGGAAAATTGAAGGTTTCAAAGGGTGATATCATATGTCATGTGTCATATTATGCCTTAATGTACTTATCTTGCATGTTGTCTAAATTTACACTCACTGCTTGTATATGAAATATGCACCTACAGGTGGCATTGGTAGAGATATAGAGGTACTTATACATATAATATTAAATAAGTGGTGAAATTCCTTTTGGGATCCTAGTAGGTTGAAAACATCATAAAAACCTATGTGAGGTACTAGGGTTGTAATTAAACTATGAGAAACATTTCCAATGATTATGACTATAGGTTTAGGGATCAAATCCCTAATACATCAAAATAAAGCACTTCACCATTTTGTGAATAGCATATGGTCAAGTTATCAAGACTCTTGGTGCATCCTAATGACTAAACCTTTCAACCTCCATAAAATAAAAGAGATATGTAAATGTTGAAGGGAAGATGAATAGTGGATGTTATCTATTGAAAGGCTCAAATTTGCCCTTTTATACACTAAACTCAGTCAATAACATCTACAAAATTTTGAGTCTTTGAGCAACCTTATTTTCCAAGTTGGTAATATGGATTATGCCACCATATTTGAGTAGTTAAAAATATTTTAAAGGAGTATTTATGATCTAAATTATCATCAAATTAGATAACATACTATGTTTTAGGTCCAATATTCACCTAAAGGTTTCTCTTCCCTAAGATTGACCTACAGCTGGGTATTAGCTTCTACACTATTCCTAACAAGGGCTTAGACATAAAAATATTAGATTTGGATAGTGGAAGATTATTTATAATTCATAATATGACCCAAATATTATTTATAACATATTATAATAAGGATATTCACCTACATGATCATACTTATCCCAACATTATTGACTATGTTTGACTGTGACAACAGTGAGCTAGTTTGATGGTGTAAGCATTGGTAGTACATGAGGATGAAAAAAATAGGTTAAAACCAATTAAAAATGAATCCAAGGAGTTATATATTTACTATAGACATTTAATTAAATCTTGAATCATGAGGTACCACCTATAGGAAAGGGAAATATAGTCAAAGATGGAACTCAATCTTGTCTAGGCAAGGTGTATAGAAGAATATGTGAAAGGTTAGAGGGACAAATAAAGATTATAATCCCTCCAATATGATCATGATGTTATTGTGGATATATAATTATATAAATATAATAAATAAGGGGTTTTAGATAGGTAATACACATTCCATATGTTAGAAACATTGTGCACAGTCTACTTACCTATAGTCTATCTTAGGTCTTTGAGGAATTGAAAGGTCAAATCATAAGACCAAGGGATTAGATTTGGTTAAAAGGGTCTCCATAAATTTTTAAATCCCCTCCAATATGTGATTTATCTGAGAAAACATGGGAATTTCCCTTTAATTTTTTAAGATAGAGGGCACTCCCCTTATGTGCAAACCCTACAATCTTGGGGATTGGGTGATAAAAGCATAGACTAGGAGATTAAAAAACCTTGATAAGAGGTGTGATAAGTTATATAAAACCTATAAAAACATGATAAAACATTCATAAATTATTAAATATACACATGTGGTCCAAACCTACAAGAGTTACAGTCAAGTCAGTCAAGTAGGGTTTAAGCCTAAAGACAAATGGAAGGTCAACTTCAATTCCAACCTTAGGAGAACATTATAATCCATTTGGGCATGTTTATAGGTTTATATTAGATGTTTCCAAGATATTTTAATTTAGGGAAGTCATATATAAATCTAATTTTAGCTCAGAGACAGTCCAAGCCTATAGGAAATGGAGAAACAAGCTCGATAGGCTAAATTGAAATGCTTACATCTCCTTGAAGTTTGTGCATGGGGATATAAGAAGTTTGGAGATGTTATAAAGGATCATATACTTAATTATTATGGAATTTTTTTACAATTATAACATTCCATCTACATGAACAAAACTTAAGATCCAAAATGGCTAAAAACCCTCTTAAACCCTTAGTCTAGACCTGATGTGGAAAATGAAAGAGATAATGCACCAAAATGGCATAGTTTGTCCAGAAAAATGATTGGATGTTGTATATCACTCAGTTAGGCTCCATACCATCAAGATGAATTATATAAAATCTATATAGATAGGGTGAAAAAATTCTTATCCTGATTATTTTGTGCATTGTGTAAGCTCTAAGAGGTCTTAAGAGATGAAATCAACTTTGGAAGGAAGCTAGAGACTTGTAATAACTCCCTATGTCCATTTAATGCTTCATAAAAACTCTTAAGTGTCTCAACAAGAGATCTCATCTCATCTAGTCAGAATTGGCATAGTGAACATGATAATGAGAAGGGTGAGAACTTTAAGTGGATGGATTTTTAAGATCTACCTAAGAAATATAAGGCCATGAAGGGTCTTGAAAAGTTCCATTCACTCCATTTTATGGATTTACATGGAAAACTGAAGCCAATTTTGAGGTTAAGTGTGAGGGGTGATTGAAAAAGGAGTTTCTTTGACTAAAAGTAGTGATGGCTCACTCTTAGAGGAATCTAGATGATTAGAAATGCAGCCAATGTATGGAAAAGCAAGTATACAACCCTTCCCTCTCATTCCAATCATTAGACCTATCTCTAGTCAATTTTAGGATGTTCTAACAGGGGTAGATGATGATGGTAGTTTTCTAAGCTAGAAAAAGGAGTTTCATGCCACTTTTCAAGAGTTTCATGTTTTAGATTGACACTTGTGCTTTATGACTTTGCATGATCAGTTTCACATCCTCTTCTCATGCACATGTAACTCTTTCTCTTAGCATGACAAGTGTCTTTGTAACCTTTGGACTTCTTTTTTCTCTTCTCTCTCTTAAGTTCTATAATAACTAGCTTTTTGTCTATGTAAAGGTGTTCCACCTGAGTATGGAGAAGACCTGATCATTTTCACACCATAAGATCAATAAATACTACTAATTTTACCTCTTTTATGACTATTCATAGTGTGTTCACTTGAATTATTGATCTTTCTTAGTGATGACTATTATTTCCTTAGCATTGTTGTCTCATTCTCACACCTATTTGTAACTTGAAAGCTTCTTATTACATGTTATGTGAAGTTTTCTATGAAGTTTCAAGGTTGAGTGAGTTATTCTATTCAAATAGTGCCATTCTAGGCCTCTTGTTTAGTCCTCTTAGCTTAAACTTTCATCATAACCTCATAATGAAATACTAATGTGAGAAGATTCAGATTAGAAAAGTGTATGCCTAGTTAGTCTCTCAGTCTCATGTGTGACATGAAGTTGGTTGGTAGTCATCAATAAATTTAGTGTATTACCTCCTTTAGGATACTTTTCTTTTAGTTTTCTCTCCCTTTTCCTTCTAATCATAGGTGTAGTAGTGATCTACAAGTGGTATTGTTGACCAAATTTAACATTGTAGGTCAAATTGGGGCCTCTATAGGTAAAAATTTAGTATTTATATGTTTTAGGGGGTCTAAATTTTTTTCATAAGGTGTATTATAGGTCATTAAATCTAATTTAATGTCACATTAGCCTTAGTCATTAGTCACATTAGTACATTTATCATTTTGAGTCATTTGGGGGTCATAAAAAGGGAATTTAATGACTTGTACAAACTCTTTGGGAAATGTTAAGATTAAAAAAGGTGATTTCACACCCCCATGTGTCCTAATATGTCTTAATCAAATATTGGTAACTAAAAGTGGTAGGTTATTTAGAAGAAAAGGTAGTTTTTTTTGGGAAAAGAGAAGAGTTTGGCACTTGTATGACCCACAAGGGAGTGTGACATTTGGGATAAGGTCAAGGGATATATATTCAGATTCCTAAAACTCAATTCCACATTTTAAATTATTTTAAAGTTCTATTTATTAGCTAAAACCATTCTACTCCTTTTTCACCCTTCTAGACACATAGAACTAATCATCAAGTTTGTACTTGGTGTGGCCAACATGAGAGGTTCTAGGTAAAATTCCTTTAGGAGGTGAAATTAAACTCAAATATATTAATTTACATAATAATATTTTAAATAATGGTGGCCTATATTTTATGAATTATCCTCATGAAGTTGACTATGTTTTTTTGCTTGCTTATTTATGTACCCTATGGCTTTTGCCTTAGTTTGAGTAGTTTCATAAAATATAGTTGTTTATGTGGTTTACATATGATTTTGAATATATATCCTTATTTTACCCATTATTTTTTCACATTTCAATGTGTTTGGATGAGATAAGTATCTTAAGTTGCAAGAGGAAGCACTTTTCTATGCAATAGGCAGGTTTCCACCATTTTTTGGACCTCCATGCTTTGTTAATGGTTTTATATGGTGTATATAGGTTTATCACCATGTATTAAATTTCCTCTTGGTCTCCTAATTTTTCAATTTTCATTCTAAAAATCAATCTTCATAGTTTGAAATCATATGCAAGAAACACAGTCACATTGGCACTCATAGTCAACTTTATGCCTGCTCTGAGTGTTAGTCATAATGATTGAGTTATAATCACATTTATAATAGATTAATGTAGAGTATAAATGTGTTTGAAATTTTATTTTTGTATTACTATTTATTTGGAGCCTTCCAAATAGCACAAAGAGTCTATGATATCAGTCATGTATAGTATATACAATTAGGCAGCCATTAAAGTTTATCTACAAGAGACTCTTAATGTTGAGATGGAAAGTTGGATAGATGTTTCAATATTTAAATAATGTTAGGATTCCATTTGAATAATTGGTGAAGGCTTTAATTTATCATAAACCTTATAGCTTGCATATTGCTCAGATTTGCTCATTGGTTGCAGACATGGAAATGGCCACTTATAGGTGTTAGCAGAGGACTAAGTTTCTTGGTGATGGAATTTGGACAAGTTAGAAGCATGTTTGGAGTCCTAAGGTGTTAAATATATCCTAACATTCATAATTGAATTGATAGATGGATATACAATTTGAATATCACCTTCTAAAAATAAGATGATAGTGTTTAAGGAATTTTTCCCTGAAACAAGAAAAAAAGTCCTATCACTTTTTGTCAAAAGTAAACAACAAGGTTGTCATGAGATTGGAAGCATCTAGGTGTACTCACCTTATATCCCCTACATATTAAAATAACTTGGTAGAGTTTGGAGAGTATAAGGTTAATTAAGTTTGATTTTTTGGGGCCTCAAATTTACCAAATATGCACTAAAACCTTACATTATCATCTATAGGTCTGAGTCCAAAAGAAACCATTTTCATCCAAGTTGGTATTATTAGGCCATGTATTCAATTTTTAATGGTCTTATATGTTTTAAAATATAATTAAGGCCTATTATATCATCTAAATAATACAATGTATTATCTCTTGTCTCCCATACACACCTATAGGGGTCCTTTCACTTGAAAACATCCACCTACAGCCATACTGCCTCCTCAAAGCTTAACCCAAAGTTGCAAGTGGATCATTCCTTCATGATTGAAATTTTTTAAGTAGTGAAAGGCATATAAATAAAATTTATTAACATTAATATCATAAATATGAGATGATAGGTACTTTTTTGTTCCTCATACACACCTATAGGTGTTCCACATTTGGGAATGCACACCTACAACAGATTTTAGATTTTAACCCAATCATGAAGTGAGTTCAAAGCATGGATACCAATTTTGGTTTATGGAAGGTGAATAATAAATACCTCAAAATTTTTCCAAAATATACTTTCCACATGTTTAAAGGGTGAAGGTTCCCTACAGGTCCCTTTACCTCATGAGGTCAACCACAGTTGACTATGGTAGACATTGAATAGGGCAATAGTGTTTTGGTATGGAAATAACATAAAAGTGAGATAAATAAATAAAAACAAGTATCAAGTGATAATAGGGGACTAAAAAATGTTTTAAATTCTATCTCAAGTCTACAATAACCAACCTACACCTATAGGACCCCACACAGTCAACTATAGTTGACTGTGAGGGGTTGAGAATAAATGAACTGGGTTCCTTGAGTTGTATTTAGCTCAAAAAAAGTGAATTATTGGTAAAAATAAATGTTATATTATCATGGAAGATTAAATAATGGCATTTAATCATTTATTTTATCCTAAAACATACAAGCATGCACCTACAAGTGCCCTTCTAAGGTAGAACATAGTCAAAAGGTACATACAATCTGGACTAGGCAAGGATAAGGATCATATAGAGGATTGGAGTGATTAGAGAGAATGAGAACACATAAATTATGTTCAAAATAGTTTCATGGATCTATCATGATAAAATTATAATAAATAGATGGGATCCAATGATGCATTACATAGTATATTCTCTAAACCTTGCATACAGTCTGCCTTCTTGGAGTCTATCTTAGGTTTTTAGGAATTGGAAGGTAAAATAAAAAGTTAGAGTGTTTAAAACCTTAGTAATCCTTTAAAACATCCAAATTTTTTGAGATAATAGGGTAAGTACCCTTTATTTTGTCTTAGACAGAGGGTACTTTCCCTTATTCATAAGGTGGCAGGTTTAAAGAAGAGAAGTAGTATGGTGAACCAAGAGTTGTGTGAGAATTTATATAAGGTTTTTTAAGTTTAAAAACACATAATTAACATTATAAACACCTCATATAAGTAAGGAAACCAATAGGATGGTCTAGGTTGCTAATTTTGTAGGCAGGCCTAAGAGGCAAGTTTTAGGCCTAGTGTCCAAATGGAGAGTCATTCATAGTTCTAGCCTTAGATATGAATTTAAACATATTGGATAATATTTTTTGGGTCACTATAGAGGTAAAAAATATTTTTTAAGGGAGACAAATCACAAGAATTCCATTTTTGAGCCCAAAACCAACTCAAGCCTATAAGAAATAGAAGGAAAAGCTTGACAAGGTAACTTCAAATGCTTGCATATTATTTGAGGATTTGAATGGAGAAAAAAATTAGATTGGGGAGGTTATTGGGGGTCCTCAAAATCACATTAGTGGATTTTTTATGCATCTTGAATGTTATATCTTCATGAACAAGCCTTAAGGGAAGAATGAACTTAAAACCCTCTTAAACCCTTGGTCTAGACTCGATGTGGAAAATGAAGGAGATAATGATACTTTAATGGAATATTTTTCCCAATATTATGATTGTATTTTGTATAATAATCTCTTATGCTACTCCCCATCAGGATTATTTATATAGAATTGTACAGATAGGGTACAAAATAGGGTACTTTTGACTATTTTATGCATTGTGTAGGTTCCAAGAGGATTCTGAAGATGAAACTAACTTTAGGATAAGGATTAAAACTTGGGATAATCCCTTATACCCATTTAATTATTTATAAAAAATCATAAATATTCAAACAAATAGCCTCATCTTACCCAGTCAAAATTGACATAGTGACCAAGCTAGTGAGAAGGGTAGAAAACTTCAAGTGAGTTGATTTTAAGGTGTGTATGATGACTCTAAGTCCATGGAGGGTCTTTAAACATGTAATTAAATCCATTCCATGGATTTTCATGGAAAATTTATGCCTTTTTGGAGGCCAAGTGTGTAGGGTGCAAGGAGGAAGAGTTTTTTTAGATTACATATGGTGATAGCTCATTTCCAAATGACGTCAGATGACTAAGACTACAAACAATGCATGGAGAGTCATGTATAAAATCCTTCCATCTCTTTCCAAACATCATAATTGTCCCTAATTATTTTTGATATTGTTAAATAGGCCCAAATCATGAATACAGTTTTATGAGCTAGAATGAGAACTTGCATGCCACTTTTCAAGAGATTCATGCCTTGAATAGCCACTTATCTCTTTTAAACTTGCATGGTTCATCCAAAATCCTATTATCATGTAAAATTAAATCATTTTCTCAACTTTAAAAATGTCCTTTTGACTCTTGGACTTCTCTCTTCTTCTCTCTCTCTCAAGTTCTATAAGAACTAGCCATTTTGGCCTTTGTAACTTATGTTTCACCTGAGCATGGTGAAGCCCTGATCATTTGCATACAATTTGATCAATAAGACTACTAATTTTTACCTCTTCATTAATATTCATAGTGTTTTTTACTTGGATGATTTATCTTTCTTAGTGATAACTATGATTTCTTTAGCATGTTGTCTCATTCTTTCATCCTATTTAAAGTTGGAAAGCTTCTTCTTGCAGGGCATGTGAAGTGTTCTAAGAAGTGTCAAGATTGATTGAGTTAGTCTATTATATATTTATATTCAAGGCCTCTTGTCTATTCCTCCTATCCTAAACATTCATCCATAACCTTATAATGTAATATTGATGTGAAAAAATGCAGATTGGAGAAGTGTATATTTGGTTAGTCTCTTGGTTTCATGTGTAACATGTAGCTAATTGGAAGTCATAAACTTATTTGGTATATCATCTCCCTTAGGATAGTTTGTTTTAGTTTTCTCTCTCTATCCCCTCCAAATTTTAAGTGTATTAGTGATCCAAAGTGGTATATCAAGGGAGCTAGCCCTATCTAGAGATTCACCTCATTCATAGGCTACCCACAAGCTTAGAGGTGTTTCAATTGTGCCACTTGTATGAGTAGAGATGAGACATCTCCTCAAAGGGTGAAAATCCAAGTGATAATAGGTAAATCAAGGGATATATCCCTATCTATATATTCTCCTCATTCTTAGGCTACCCACAACTTAGAGGTGTTTCAATTATGCCACTCAGATGAGGAGAGCTAAGACATCTCCTCAAAGGGTGAAAATCCAAGTGACAATAGTTTTTAGCTCACCAAGTGGGACAATTACTCTAAGAAGTTGAAATATTTTTGGTGTTATATTTTATCACATCAGCCTTAAGAGGAATCTATCTAAACATCAATGGTGACTCTGAGATTACATCAGTTGGTCAAGCAGCCTAGGTATTCCTTTTGAAGATTGTTGATAATCATTCTTTTTGTTTTTGCTTCTTAATGAAGTCCTATGGTTATTTTTGGTGTTTATTATTGTTTTACACAAGTTTATGTGGCATCCCAATCCTATGGAAATCCTTATCAACTTTATTATGATCCCTATCAACTCCAATATGATCCGTATCATCCTTGTTATGAGTTGTATCATCCCTAAAATTAACCTCCTCAATATCTTGCTTCTCCTAGTTAACCTAGCCACTTCTCAACTCAGTCCATTTTAAATTTCAATCAAACTCTCTTAGGATATGAGAGGTACATTATATATCTTGATACACTAAGGGGACATGGTCAAGATGTTCCTAGTCATCTCATTCATAAGGTGAGATATGTATTAGATTTGGTTAAAATAGACTGGGAACCTATTAAGGGAACAAATTGACAAATGTTCACAAGTGAGATGCTAGATGTGAGTGGCCTAGTTTGATCCTTAGAAGATAAGCTAAGAATTCATGAAGAACAACCTCACCAAATCTATCATCCCTTATATCCACCTCTCCAAGATGGCTATCAGTTCTACTTAACCTTGTAGTCATATAAAATGTGAAAATTGGTAACTTGAGTGTGGCTTGTGACACCCAACCCATAGGTCCCTCTTGTTTGATCTCATGACCCTCATAGGCATCTTTTTAATGATTCCAAATCATCCATATCCTTATAAATAGTGATTCCACCTCCTCCAAGTAGAATTTCTAATGATGATTTCGTCCCCTAGGTTTTGTACCCTTAAGATAATAGTGCCCAACTTGGACTATAGCATCAGACCCTAGGGTGTCCATTTTTGGTGCTCCTATCTAAGTGCATTTTTACCTCCATAATTTATTCTAGTTTTTATCCTCCTTATTGTCATCTTAACATGAATATATTTGACCCATGACCAATAGATCCATATAAAATCCCATTCAAAGTTCATTTAGAAGGGTTTGGCAATTATCACAAAGCAAGTAAGAATACAAGCAAGACTACTCAGGCATATTTCCCTATTCTATACATACAACCATCCAATACAGATACAAGAACATTAAAATCCTTACACCAATCCCTAACCACCTCAAGAACATATATTTTTAGCATTTTGAATCTTCATACACATAATTTTATGAAGCACATTGAGTGGGAGAACTACATATGGCTTGATCCCTCTTCAGAGTATTGGTATGTAGGTAGCATGCCCACACAATGGGTGTGGATACATGTTCAATGCATATTACACACACTAACGCCTCCCCCTGCCCCCCATATATTTTACAAATTTTTTCAAAGCATAATGGAGTCTAGGGTTTGAATACTAATGCAACTTTACAGGGAGTTTCATGAACATTCAATAGTCAAAATTTCATAGGTAGGCTCACACAAATACGACGAATAAAACCTAGAAAGCTCAAGTCCCAAGGACAACAATGGAAAAAAGGACTATAGTGTCAAACCCTAGGGTGTCGTATTTTAGTGCTCCTATCCAATAACAAAATGAAGGCTAGATCTTGATTTGTGATAGTGTCCCAGTCCTGCACAATGAATTCTAGACTTTATCTCGGCCATCTCAGTCAATTTCATGTTAAGTCTTATTTTCTCTCCCTTATTATTATTTTTAGAAAAGTTTAAATTAAAATTAAATTATACAAATTAGTAGATTAATTATCACATATTTTTTTATTTTTTTAATTAAATTATACCCTTAACTAAATTAGGAATAATATGCCAATATTCCCAAAATTGTTAAATCATTTGGTGAACCTGACTTGCTTTGTTTGTGTATAAAAACCCTAGAAACACTAGGGTAAATTTCTTACTAATTTTTATTATATTTTTTTTATTTTTTAATTTCATAATAAAATCATAAATTAGCATTAAATTTTAAAATTTCTTAGTAATTTTAAATTAATTTTCTTTCAAACCCTTTTTGCCCATACTAGGTCCCTGTATTTTCCCAATATTTTTTTCTATTATTTTCTAATTTTTTACTTACATATTTAAATTATAAATTCACAATAAATTTTAAAATTCCTTAGTAAATTTTAAAAATAATCATTTTCAAAACCCTAGTTGCATATATTAGGTCCCTTTGATTGCTTGAGGTATCACCTTACATCTAAAATCAGATTTCACATAATAACGAAAATGGATCTCACTTATTTACAAATATTTCTAGCATTTCTTACAAATAAAAAAGAGACCATAATTGGTCCTATAATGTACATGAATGATGAATTTTACCATATGTTATTACAAATCTTCATCCTTTGCATTTCACGCTTAATTTTTATAATTTGGAATGATATTAAGAAATTAAGTGCTAAATATGTTAAGGTACCTCTTGCCTCACCTCCCTTAAAACCTCTATCCCATGATGAGATATGTTGCATGGTCCATTTTACTCTTCCCTAGGTCACTACCCATCACCAGAGAGCCTAGTTGACACCCTTTGTCCCTCCACCACATCAACCTCTCGATTATATATGCTCTCCTTCCATAGCTACTACTAGTGTTATATGGATAGTAGATAATATGGTTATATTTGTTACTTGACGTGCCACCATACCTTCTCTACCTAGTCAGGAACCCAACCACCCTCTTATTCCTTCTCATCCCACACCCAACCCACCCATAAAAGAAGATTTATACAAGTCATATGATATTATTGATCAATTGAGAAACACACTAGCTAAGATTTATATGCTAGAACTGCTTCAAAAAGCAATATGTTTAAGGAAATTCTTTATCAAGCACTCACTCAGACTTCTATGCCCATTTATTTAGAGCCTTATTATTTTGCATCAATGGTAAACATGATAAAAAATATATAAGAAGATATTTTGATCATGAGGACATGTCATCTCAAATAGTTATTGATCAAAATTTACCACTACTCATACAAGTTCAAGTCAAAACTAGTGCAGTTAAGAGAGTTATAGTTGATAGTGGTTCCAGACTTAATATATGTAATATTACATTCTTAAAAACCATGGGTGTAGATATGGCATCCATGCAAAAATCATATAAGAATATTAGAGGGTTTGATGATATACCATGACAAATATTGGGCACCATTGCTTTGAATATAATGATAGGGCCCAAAACCCTCTTTACAGAGTTCTAGGTCATGCCAAGTCCTCTTCATTATAATATTTTACTTGGATGACCTTGGATACATGCCATGGGGGTATTTATTTCTACTCTTCATCAATGTGTTATGTTTCTCTATGAAGGATACCTATACACATGCCCAATAGATAACCAACCATTTAGATATTATCAAATTACAGAGTCATCTTCAACTATTTCACTAGATGGGACACCTCATATCATAGTTCAATCACCACTTCATTGCATTTATCTTGATTAGATATATACATATGAGGTAGGAGAGACTAACACATCTTGCACACCTCCACTTACAGTTGTGTCCTCAACTCCAAATATTTAGCTATTCATAGAAGCTTCAACCATTCTAGTTAATCCATCAGTCATGATTCCTACCCCTATTACAATTATACATTCACCAATAATATTTATAATAGTACCAATTGATTCTATAGATATAGTTACTTTGTCAATTACAGATACTCTCACAGCACCATTTTCATCTAAGACTATAGTTAATGAGACTCCCATATCATAGTTACCCCTTGTGGTAAACTCTAAATTACCATATATACATGATTTTGATACAGATTCCTAGGCTACTTCAAATGATGATACAACACCCAAACTCATAGATGATTATTTGTGTGGATTGAGCTTTACACCAGTTGGCCCAAGGGAGTACCAAGATAAATCTAAAGCTTTCATTACACATCCTACATCACTCTTAGCATCTCACACTGCACTCTCAAGATATAATCCACATTTATGGCCATAGATGGATCACTTGGCACATATAGTTCACATGGTTACCTCTATGGATATAGATCTAGTCATTCAAATTTAGGTAGGTAGTACATAACATCAGCCACAGATTATGCTATAGTTGTTACTTGATCATGGATTAATCACACTACATATATTATGACACAAATCTATTACTAGATTATCACAATAGGATGGTTACCCATTTTGTATTTTTCACATAATTATAGGCCATGATACAAAGTCATGTACAGGTTTACAGTAGAGATTGGATAAACTATAGGTTCAAGGTATTATTCAAATTACACCACCACCATCACTAGCTTTACCACTTCCACCAAAGCCATCTACTACCAGAATTAAATGCCCTAGAGGGGACTCAACATATTTACCACTAAAAAATATTCAATTCATCATTGATAGAATGACACCATTATGAGTGATAGATCTATGACTACACATAAATCATAGATCTTATCGACACCTGAGAAGATAACCAACATGCATACAGAATCTATAGTATATGATGATCTTAAGGAATTTTATGATGGTCATGATCCCTTCCTCTATGTCCATCCTCAACAGACTCCGTCCTTAAACCCTTTCCTTCTAGTCTAGTTTTTTATGTCATTGTATACATATTGATTTATTCACATGTTTATACATAGCTTCTTTTCAATTACTTGTACATAGTTTCTTAGTATCTCTTGTACATAGTCTTCTTTTTATTGATTATACATAGTTTTAAATATTTCAAAATACAAAAACATTCAAATATATCAAAAATACTAAAAACAATAGAAAATTCTAAAATCCAAAAACATTCAAACATTCAAAAACATTAAAAATATTTAAATTATATGCATTATCCATGCTTTATATTTCTACTACCATGATAGACTTACATTTTCTATTCTATGTTATTGTTTGTTGATTTGTCTACATTACCATACTTCACTTGATCTTCTTTGAGTGTGTGTAGTGACATCCAAATCAATGATTCCTTCACTCTACCCATTAAAGGGGCATCCTAATTCTACATTTGAGACATACACTAATATATCTACCCCCTAGGGGAATATTCTACATGACTACACCATCTAGGTTATGCCATTCTTACACCACACACTTTAGTTATCATGTTGATGTATATTACTTACTAGATTACATAGATTACTCTATAAACACTCACTAGTATATAGCATTTGTGTATTTATTAGCATCTACATAGTCTTGTACTTCATGTCTTTCATAATTTCACTTATTTATTTAATTAGTTAGATGTGATTGTAATGGCAGTATATTACATGCTTTCCTTTCCTACTTTGCCTAGCTAGATGTGATTACATTTCTCATTTCTTCTTTGTCTCTTGTATGTGTCTTAGGACATTTGCCAATGTCCTTTGCTTCTATTATTGTGTGTGCCTTAGGAAATTTTCTAATATATTTTTTATGTACTCTTTTATGTGATTGTGGATTTCACAGCAACCTTGCTTGTTTTCAATTATATGTGTATGTGGCATTTGAACATGCCTTGTATGTGTGCTTTCTAGTTTGAGTGACATGTGCCCATATCCCTTATTTTATTATCCCCTTGGCCACTCTTGTATGTTCCTTATTTCTTGATTTATGTGATTGTTTTTTAATTATTTGTAATTTCCATGATCCAAATCATGAATTATCTTGCTTTCTTGGATGCCATGATAGACATCATGTTTCATTCCTCCTTGCCAACTAACAACTAACTAGACTTCAAATTTTAATTCAATATATTTCACATGCTATTACATTGGTATATCTATCTAGGCATAGCTTTATTGGTCTAACAATATCTCATTACAAACTATGCTATATCTTGAGATGTCCTATTGATTACCATTGTTATATCATGTATCTTTGTAGCATAACACACTTTTAGGGATCTTTATTTTGAGGGAAGTCATTGCAAGATCTTCATTACTACCCTCAAAAGAGGAGGTAATAAAAAAGGGTTTTTTCATAGAGATCAAAGTTCTTAATGATCAAAAAAGTAGTTTTTAGAACACTCAAAATAACAACTAGACTTCAATCTAGGTAGAACAAACTAGGTAGATAGTGATAATTTTAGAACAGTCAATAGATTTAGCATAGGACAATAGTGCCAAGATTGGAATACAACATCAAATAGTAGGGTTTTCATTTTTGGTGCTCCTATCCAAAAACAAAAAAATTAGGTTTTCCAAAAATAAGGTAGAAAAGTAGGTTTAGCTATAGTTTTGCACATCTAGACCAATTTAGATACAATAGTTTCAGTATATTTTTTCTTAGAGAATCCAAATATAGGGGCATCATATGTGGCATGATGGATCTCATTTTCAATTTTAGATATGACAGTTGGTATAACTTCCATATTAGAATCCATGTTTTAGACACCAGTGATTGGGGACAATGTGCTTGGCACATTTGTCTTCTTTTCTTTTTGATTTTAGCATATTACCAAGGCATTCTCAGTAGTTGCATGCCTTATTCTATCTGTAGTTGGTTGGCATCATTTTTAAGTGGATTTCATATAAGCCTAACCTCCACATTTTGGAATGGCTTTCATATAAGCCTAGTGCCTAGTTTCAAAGTGGCTTTCATACAAGCCTAATATTTACCTTTCAGCGTGGCCAAGAGTGGCCTAGTTTCTAGCATACATTAGGATATCCATGCCACATTATTAGATTATAAATCATACATGGGCTTCAGGATCCATCTCATATGACACATATTTTATATTAGTATCAGTTTATAGCTTCACTTCACAAGGCAATAATGGATCCAAAGGACTAATTACCCTTTATATTCTTGAGTCACCTACTCATAGGGATTGGACACATAGTCCAAACATTGATAACACATGAATGATCGCTTAGCTTCACTCAGTGGGTGATGATGGAGCTAAAGGGCCAGCCTTTGTATTCTTAAGACACTCTCAGGGAATTGAGCACTCAGCTCCATTCTCAATATTACTCAACATCATCTAGCATCACTCAGCACCATAACAAGTTTTGTATTGGTTCATATACCCAGTGAGGTGTATTCATTCATTTCTCTTCCTCTCTCTCTTACCTATCCTTGTACATTTTTATTTTAGATATAATGTATCTAGTAATAATTGATCTACTCTTTTGTTTTCTCTTGAAAATTTACACTTCACACCATGCTTTGTCTATGCACACCCAACATCACACAACTTCATGAGCTTCACCCTTGCAGGTAAGTTCAGTTCTATTTTTCTTTTATCCTATTATTTTGCTTTGTTATATCACCATAATAAAGGGAGGTAAATGTAGTCATATAAAATATGAAAATTGGTAACTTGAGTGTGGATTATGACACCCAACCCATAGGTCCCTCTTGCTTTCTCTCATGACCATCATAAGCATATTTTCATTGATTCCTAGTCATCTATAGCCTTCTAAATAGTGATTCCACCTCTTCTAGGTAGCATTTCTAGTGACGATTCCATCCCCCAAAGTCATGTACCCTTGGGATAATAGCACCCAATTTGGACTATAGTGTCAGACCTTAGGGTGTCTATTTCTGGCACTTCTATCCAAGTGCATTTTTACCTCCAACAGTCAGTTTCTTCTGATTTCAATCCTCCTTGTTGGCCTAACATGAATACATTTTCCCCATGACCAATAGATCCATATAAAATCCCATTCAAATTTCATTTTGAATGGGTTGGAAATTATCAGAAAGAAAGAAATAATATAAGCAAGACTACTCATTCATATTTCTCTATTCTCTATATACAACCATCCAAATCCTTACACCAGTCCCTAGACACCTCAAGCACATCTAGTTTTAGTATTTTTCATCTTCATACACATAATTTCAAAAAGTACATCAAGTGGGAGAACTACATATGGCTTGATCCCTCTTCAGAGTATTGGTATGTAGGTAGCGTTCCCACACAACGGATATGGATACACACTCAATGCATCTTACACACACTAACCCCCTCTATTTTCCAAAGTTCATTAAAGCACAATAGAGTCTAGGGTTTGAAGACTAAAATATATCTATAGGGAGTTACATGAACATTCAATGATCAAATTTTCATAAGTAGGCTCACATGGACATGGTAAATAAAACCCAAAAAGCTTAGGTCTCTTGGATAATAGAAGTAGAAAAGAATTATAGCACTAGACCCTAGGGTATCCTATTTCAACACTCCTATCAAATCATAAAATGAAGGCCAGATCCTAATTTGTGAAAGTGTCTCGGTCCTACATAGTGAATTTAAGACTCTATCTCAACTATCTCAGTCAGTTTCTAGTTAAGTTTTATTTTCTTTCCCTTATTATTATTTTTAGAAAATTTCAAATTACAATTAAATTATAAAAATCAATAGCTTAATTATCACATATTTATTTACTAGTTTAATTAACTTAGAACCTTAAATAAATTAGGAATAATACACCAATATTCCCAAAACTGTTAAATTAGACCCCTACTCATGAACCCAATTAAGCTTGTCAAAGTCATCTTTCCCAATCAGTTGGAAGAGAGTTGGAAAGACAAATCTTATTTTTGAAGTAAACCTTGATAGGTAGATTGAGTTATCCAATATTTAGATGAATAAATCAATTTTATTATTAAAATAAGTTGAATATAAGCCCTCATTTCCCTCTCCCATTACATCCCCACCTCAATAAGATACCTCTAGATATGAGATTCCAAGTTAGAGACAAGGTGGAGAATCTAAGCCTAAGGAGATCCCAAGTTTTTAAAATACTTCATCCACTCCTCAAATTACATCACTACCTCAAGAAGAGACTCCTAATCCTAACATCATAATATGTAATAAGGTGGTGGAATCATGGGGAAAGAAAGGGGATTAAAGCCTTGATAAAGAGTGTGAAGTTGAGAAAGAGATTGATCCTATGCAAGTTCCTCCCACCCTTCCTCAAGAGACATATTTTTTTCCATGCAATCCCTCTTGTAATCCTTATCCTCATTAATATGCCTATCAACTTCAAGAAATACTTTTCAAAGAGAACCTAGCCAATAAAATTGAATACTTATAGTCAAGAATGAAATTGTTAAGGTGTAATGGAAAGTTTAGAGCTAAAATAAAATCCTAGGCCTAAACACACCCCATATAACCTTCCTTAAGAGAGTGCTCAATCTCAATTAGATTTTAATGAATTTATTTTCAAATGGAAGGAAGAAAACCAATATATTTTATCCCAAGGTCCACCTCCCCTTCCTCAAGAACTCCCAAAATAATCCCCTACAATTTATTCTCAATCTAATGTTGAGTTATTTGTTCCACCTCCACCAACTAGTTCATCTTGTCCACACTCTATCACAGTTTACCTTGATGTACCTATGATATGGGAACCTAAAGAGGAGTATTTTTTTGATAATAATTTTGAACTCTTTCTTGAAGAAAACATAGCTCCTTGACAGCCTCATTGGACTAAGTCACCTGATTACAAGATGCCTAGTCTTGGCATCACCAAGAAGGAGAAGGAAATTGAGGATCTTTCAGCCCTTGAAAACCAAAATCAGATTATAATAATTGATATAAAACCTAAGAGTCCTCAAGAATTTCTAAATTCTGAAGAAGAAATCAGTCCTTGTGTTGAGTCTTCTTATTGTGTTAAAAATGAAGAATGCCTTCTTTTTATCAAAGAAGAAATCTTGGATGAAGTCATTTTGGATTCTAAAGAAGAAGATGAAAGAGCTTCTCTTGTTATTCCCCTTCATGATGCTAATCAAAGAGAAGATAAGGACTTTTCATAGCATTTTCTAAGCATTTACAATGATTTTAAGTCTCTCAAGGGGTCTACAACTTCCTTAGAGCTGATTGTAAGTGATGGTAAGTAAGATGACATTTTTCAAAATGTCATAGATGAGCCAGAGGAAATTTCACCTTATCTTTTAAAGGTCAAAACAAGATTTTATTGGCCTCAATATTCTAAGGAACAAGAAACTAATCCTCTTAAAACCATGCCTACAAAGAAGATGCAAGTTGACAATGAGATGAAGAGTGACAATAGTATGAGGTATGTGTACAAGTCTAAGAGGAATAAATTTACATTGGAGACCTATTTTAATATGTTCTAATTGAGAGCAACAAGTGAAGTACCAATAAATAGGTCTAATCTATCAAGTATCTAATCCAAAGAGCAACGTGCTTGGTACTATGATTGATTTCATGAAAGAGATTTAAGAAACATTCCTTTTGATCCTGGAAAGGAAGTATGCTTAGTTGCTAGTTGTGCATAATTGTTTTTTTTTCTATTTTTCCTAAGTTCTTTGAGCATGTGTGTCTTATTAGTGTGTTTTCTTTTCTTTGTGTGGGTCCTTAATTTTGTGTGGTTGAGGTAGTCAATTGGTCTTATCTTGATAAAATCTTGTTGTCAATGGTCAAAGTCCTCTTTTTGTATTTTAGACTTTAGATGACTCTATAAGCCTATGGATAGGATAATGCTACTAATCTTTAGTATAGTAGACATACTACCCCTATGAGTAACCAATTTGTTGACCAAATTTGACCCTGTAGGTTAAATTGGAACCCCTATAGGTAAAAACTTGATATCTATGTGTTTTTAAGGGTATAATATTTTTTCATAGGGTGTATTATAAGTCTTTTGATGTCATTCTATGTCATATTATCCTTCATCATTAGTCATTTTAATATTTATGTCTTTTTGATTCATTTTAGGGGTCAAAACAAAGCATTAAATGACTTGTACGGCCTCCTTCAAAAAATCAAAGGTGTCAATAGGTGATTTCACATTCCATGTTGCCTATTATTCCTTAATCAACTTTTTATAACTAAAAAGTGGCAAGTTCTTTAAAAGAAAGAATAATTTTCTTGGAAAAAGGAGGAGTTTGGCACTTGTATGGCCCATGAGAGAATGTGACATGTGGTAAAATGGTGTGATATGACTCTTCATCTTATTTATACCAATTTACACACTTTAATCACTCTATAAGTGTCAAAATTTGAGCTAAAACCATTCTACTCCTTCTTCACTCTTCCATGCACACAAAACAAGTCAGCAGGTTTGTACTTGGTATGAAAAGTAGGGGAGGTTTCAGATAAATTACTCTTTGGGGTGTCTTCTAAACTCATTAAAATTCAATTTTATGTTTTTCTATATAGTTATTTTTACTTTTTATTTATTAACCATTCATAATAATTTGGCATATCTAATTTACTTACAAATCTATGAACCCTATAGGTTTTGCTCTTGTTTGGATGATTTCATGCAATCCAACTATTGGAATTGACTCTAGGGTACATTTACATATTAAAAACATGTTATACATTCTTTTTTTAGTGTTTCAAGGTTTTCTATAAGCAAATCATCTTAGGTTTGTAGATTGTCTCATTTGAAGCTAACAAGTAGTTTTCCACCATTTGTAAGATCTTAATGCTTTTATAGTGGTTTTTGAGGATTAATATATGTTTATTTATGTGTTTTCAATGTCATCTTGGTCTAATTTACCTTTAAATCTCATTATATAAGCAATGTTCCATGGTATTATAGTAATAAGTATCATATAGTTAGTTTGCTCCACGACTGTCATGCATAGTCAACTGAGGGAGCTCAGTTAAAGTATTTAACACACACATGGAGCCATGATTATGGTATTGAGACATTTAATACATTACCATAGTATATAAAATCAATAAAAATTATTTCATTTAGTAGAAGAGGGATTGTCCTAGTCAACACAATCACCTACATGCTTAGTCTACCATTGATATGTACCTATAGGTGCTTGCAAAAAAGTTCAAACATTAAAGTAAAGTGTGAGAGATTATATCAAGCTTTAAAAAATCTTAATGTTTCATTTTAATACATTTATGTGATATCAACTGGTTCTCAAGGCATATTCCTTAAGTACATTGCCTGAATTCTACTTACTACCTAGATGTAACTCAAATGCACCTACAGGAGTTTGTCCTTGATGTCATGGTGAGATGGGAGATTTGATAGGGTTTTTAATATTTAAAAGTGATATGAGTGCATTTGAAAACTTTTTAAGGTAATAAAATTTATCACAATAACATATATCTTTCATGTTGTCTAAATTTACACTCACTTCCTGTATATGAAATATGCACCTACAAGTGACATTGGTAGAGATATAGAGGTACTTGTACAGATAATATTAAACAAGTGGTGAAACTCATTTTGGGATCATATTAGGTTTAAAACATCATAAAAAACTTTTATGAGGTGATATGGTGGTAATAAAACTATGATAAACCTTTCCAAGGATGATTACTATAGGTTTAGGGATTAAATCCCAAATACATCAAAATAGAGCACTTCACCATTTTGTGAATATCATATGGTCAAGTTATAAAGACTCTTGATGCATCATAATGACTAAAAATTTCAACATCCATACAATAAAATAGTTATTCAAAGGTTTAATGTCATATTAATAGTGGATGTTAGTTTTTAAAAGGCTCAAATTTGCCCTTTTATACACTAAACTCAGTCAATAACATTTATAGGATTTTGAGTCTTTGAGTAAGCTTGTTTTCCAAGCTGGTAATCTAGATTATGCCAACATATTTTAGTGGTTCCAAAAATTTTAAAGGATTATTTATGATCTAAATTATCATCAAAGGAGATAACATACTATGCTTTAGGTCCCATGTTCACCTAAAGGTTTCTCCTTCGTAAGATCTTGACCTATAGTTGGCTATTAGCTTCTACACTATTCCTATAAAGAACTTAGGCATAGAGATATTAGATTTCGACAATGAAATATGATTTATAATTCCTCATATTATCCCAATATGATGTATAACCTATTCTAAGAAGGATCTTCACCTACAAGATCATACTTATCCCAACATAATTGACTTTGTATGACTGTGACAACAGTGAGCTAGTTTGATGGTGTAAGCATTGGTAGTACATGAGGATGAAATAAATAGCTTAAAACTAATTAAAAATTAATCCAATTAGTTTTTAATTTACCTATATACATTTAATTCAATCTCTAATCATATGGGACCACCTATAGGAAAGGGAAATATGGTCAGAGATGGAACTTAGTCTTGTTTAGGCAAGGTGTATGGAAGAGTATGTGAAAGGTTGGAGGGAAAAATGAAGATTATAATCCCTACAATATGATCATGATGTTTTTATGGATATATCATGATATACATATAATATATAAGGGGATCTAGGTAGGTAATACACATTCCATATGATAGAAACATTGTGCATAGTCTACTTACCTACAGTTTGTCTTAGGTGTTTAAGGAATTGGGAGGTCAAATAATAATACCAATGGATGAAATTTGGTTTATATGGTCTTGATAAATTATAAAATCCCATTAAATATGTGATTTTTCTAATAAAATAGGGGAATTTCCCTCTATTTTGTCTCAAATAGAGGGCACTCCCCTTATGTGCAAACCCTGTAGTCTTGAGGATTAGGTGATAAATGGATAGACTAGGAGCTATAAAAACCTTTATATGATGTGTGGGAGGTTTTATGACACATATATAAACATGATAAAACATTAATAAATTATTTAAGCTACATACGTGGTCCAAACCTACAAGAGTTATAGTCAAGTCTGTCAAGCAGGGTTTAAGCCTAAAGCCAAATAGAAGGTCAAATTCACTGCTA
Source organism: Torreya grandis (assembly GCA_037957365.1). Classification (NCBI taxonomy): domain Eukaryota; kingdom Viridiplantae; phylum Streptophyta; class Pinopsida; order Cupressales; family Taxaceae; genus Torreya; species Torreya grandis. The sequence goes on along the minus strand of JARHVA010000393.1, from coordinate 2,672,562 downwards.
ACCTCAAGAGAATAGTCTAATCCATTTGGTAATGTTTTTAGGGTCATAATAGATGTGTAAAATATATTTTAATGTAGGTAATTCATATATAAAGACACTTTTGGCTTATAGATAGTCCAATCTTACAGGAAAAGGAGAAACAAGCTCAATAGGCTAAATTGAAATGCTTACATCACTTTGAAGGTTGTGCATGGGATATAAGAAGTTTGGAGATGTTAGAAAGGGTATTTAGCTTCATTATTGCATTATTTTTTTTTTAATTCCAATGTCCCATTTGCATGAACAAATATTAAGATCCAAAATGGTTAAAAATGCTCTTAAACCTTTAGTCTAGACCCAATGTGGAAAATGAAAGAGATAATGCACCAAAATGGTATAATTTGTCTAGAAAAATGATTGTATGTTTTATAATACTTATTCAAGATCCCTCCCATCAGGATGCGTTGTATATAATCCATATATGTAGGGTTTAAAATTTCTTTTCCTAACTATTTTGTACATTATGTAGGCTCTAGGAGGTCTCAAGAGATGAAATCAGCTTTGGGAGGAAGCTAAAGAATTTTAATAACTCCCTATATCCATTTAATGATTCATAAAAACTCATAAGTGTATTAAAAAAATATCTCATCTTATCCATTCAAAACTAGCATAATGAACATGACAGTGAGAAGGGTGAGACCTTCAAGTGGATGGATTTTTAAGATCTACCTGAATAGTATAAGGCCATGGAGGTTCTTGACAAGTTTAATTCACTCCTTTTTATATATTTTCATGGAAAATTGAATCCAAGTGTGAGTCCAAGTGTGAGGGGTGACTAAAAAAGAATTTTGTTTGGCTACAAGCAGTGATGGCTCACTCTTAGAGGAATTCAGATGATTAGGAATGTAACTAATACATGGAGAAGCATGTTTACAACCCTTACCTCTCATTATAATCATTAGACATATCCATAATTAGTTTTGGTATGTTCCAATAGGGGTGAATGATGATGGTAATTTTCTAAGCCATAAAAGTAATTTCATGCCACTTTTCAAGAGTTTCATGCTTTGGATTGACACTTGTGCTTTATGACTTTGCATTATTAGTTTCACATCCTCTTCTCATGCACATGTAACTCTTTCTCTTAGCATTAAAAATATCCTTGTGACCTTTGGACTTCTATTTTCTCTTCTCTCTCTCAAGTTCTATAATAACTAGCCTTTTTTGTTATTATAAAGATGTTCCACTTGAGTATGGCAAAGCCCTGCTCATTTGCATACCTTAAGATCAATAAAGACTACTAATTTTTACTCTTCTATGACTTTTCATAGTGTGTTCACTTGAATGATTGATCTTGATTAGTGATTACTATTATTTCCTTCACACTATTGTCTCATTCTCATACCTATTTGTAGCTTGAAAGCTTCTTCTTGTAGATCATGTGAAGTGTTTTATGAAGTGTCAAGGTTGAGTGAGTTAGTCTATTCAAATAGTGAAATTATAAGCCTCTTGTCTATTACTCCTAGCCTAAACTTTTATCACAATATCATAATGAAATACTAATGTGAGAAGATTAAGATTAGAGAAGTGTATGCCTAGTTAATCTCTTGGTCTCATGTGTGACATGCAGTTGGTTGGTAGTCATCAATAAATTTGGTGTATCACCTCCTTTAAGATAGTTTGATTTGAGTTTTCTCTCCCTTTTCCTTGTAATCATAGGTGTAGTAGTGATCTACAAGTGGTACATCAAGGGAGCTATCCATATTTAGGGATTCACCTCATTCTTAGGCTACCCATAGCTTAAAGGTGTTTCAATTGTGCCACTTAAATGAGGATAACTGAGACATCTCCTCAAAAGGAGAAAATCCAAGTGACAATAGTTATTTAATATTTTAATATTTCATTCTTGTTTAATGTAATAAATTTGGTTTACACCAAATCTCATTATTTTTTAGCCATTCTTCTTATTATTTATTCTTATTCATGTTGGTCTTACCACAAATTTTAGGAGAAATTGGGAGCTTATATACATGTAAATCTTGGATTTCATATTCTCCACAACCTTTTTCAATAATCTTGAAATGGGATTTAGAAGGTGTTTTTTTTTTATACTTTTTCAACTCTAGGATAAATAGACTTGTAAATGAAAATCCATTTCTTGGTTAAGGTTGGTGGTAAATATTTTAACCAATTATTTGTTAGAAATTGACCAAGGGAATATTTTGGCTAGAGTTATCCAATGGTGTAGGAATGAAGAGAATCTCTCTCTATTCCTTTATTTTGCATTGCATAGGTCCATCATTATAAGCTCATGTTCCACATTATAATAACTTATTTTTAGAAATATTTTAGATAGATATATGAATGTCATGATATATCCCTTGGGAAGATGCAGGAACCATTCCAAGGCTTAGCATCCAAAACTTTGGTGGAATAATCTATGAAATGGATGTCATGATATGAAACTTCTTGGTAAGACATGAAAATTTATTTGATATGATCCTTAGGATCACCCTTTCTTTGTATTTTTATAACTTTGGTGGTTCAAAGTAAGGAGGGAAGGAGATTCACAACATCTCTTAGTTAAAATGAAAAGGGCACTACTCATCATATTTTTAATTATTTATTTCATTTTGGATTCCCTACTATAGTCCTTAGAGAGCATCCTTCATATCTTGCAATTATTTGGTAAACAATGTATCCTTGAGTGGCAATGATGGGGGTAAGATAAAATTAGAATTTGAAGGCTCAAGGGCTTAATTGGTATTTGATTATTGATTATGGGATTTTTTTGGTGTTGTGAAATTTTTGATGTTAAAGGACTAACATGAGAGGTGTAGTCATATAAAATATGAAAATTGGTAGCTTGAATGTGGATTATGAAACCCAACCCATATGTTCCTCCTGCTTACTTCCATGACCTCATAGGCATATTTTCACAAATTCCTAGTCATTTGTAGCCTTCCAGACCTAATCCCAACTTATCCAGATTTCTCTTTCCATGACAAAACCATTCCCTAAGCCCTATCAGTTAAGGATAATTATGCCCAAATTGGACTATAGCACTGGTGCCACTAGTGTCCACTTTTAATGCTCTTATCGAAGTGTATTTTTATCCCCAATGATTAGTTTTTTTGGTTCCTCATCCTTCTTCTTGTCAGCCTAATGTGATAAAATTTAACCCATGACCAATAGATCCATATAAAGTCCCATTCAAATATCATTTGGAAAGGGTTGGCAATTATCACTAAGCAAGCAATAATACAAGTAAGACTACTCAGGAAATATTCCCTATTATCTATATACAACCAACCAATAAACTTACAAGCTTATCAAAATCCTTACACTAGTCCCTAGCCACCTCAAGCACATCTAGTTTAGCATTTTGCATCTTCATACACACTATTGCACAAAGCACATCAAGTGGGAGAACTACATATGGATTGATCCCTCTTTGGAGTATTGGTATGTAGGCAACATACCCACACAAGGGGTGTAGATACATGTTCAGTGAATCTTACACAAAATAACCCCCCATATTTCTCAAACTTAGTCAAATTACAAAGGAGTCTAGGGTTTGAAGAAAAAATCTACTCTATAGGGAGTTCCACAGACATGTAATAGTCAAAACTTCAAAAATAGGGTCACACAGACACAATGAACAATACCAAAAAGCTCAGGTCTCCAAGACAACATCGTCAGAGGTGGACTACAGTGTTGGTGCCACTAGTGTCCTATTTTATCACCCCTATCCAATCATAAAATAAAATCTAGAACCTGATTTATGACACTATCCCAGTCCTACACAATGTATTTCAAACCTTGTAATAGCCATTTTAGTTAGTTTCCAGTTAAGGTTTATTTTCTCTCCCTTATTACTATTTTTAGAAAGATTAAAATTATAGTCAAATTACATAAATCAGTAGCTTAATTATTACATATTTATTTACTAATTTTACTATTCAGACCCTTTAACTAAATTAGGAATAATATACCAATATTCCCAAAAATAATAAAACATTTGGTGAACCTGAGTTACTTTATTTGTACATAAAAACCCTAGAAACCCTAGGGTAAATTTCCTATTGATTTTTTCTATATTTTTCTAATTTTTTACCTACATAATTAAATCATAAATTATAATTAAATTTTAAAATAATTTTCTTTCAAACCCTAGTTGCCCATACTAGTTCCTAGTATTTTCTCAATAATTTTCCAATAAAATTATGATTTTTTACTATCATATTAAAATCATAAATTCACTTCAACTTTCAAAATTCAGTAGTAATTTTTAAAAATATTTATTTTTCAAAACCCTAGTTTCATAAACTATGTCTCTCTAAATCATAAATTTTCCAATAAATTTTTGATTTTTTACTTCCATACTTAACACAGAAATTCACTTTAGATTTCAAAATTTCATACTATATTTTTTAATAATCATATTTCAAATCCTAGTTGCATGTACTAGGTCCCATTTATTATTTAGGTATCACCTTACATCTAAACTCATATTTCACATCAAAACAAAAATGGATCTCACTTATTTCCAAATATTTCTTACATTTCTTGTAAATGATAAGGAGACCATACTTGGTCCTATCATGTACATGAATGATAAAGTTTACCATATGTCAATGCCAAGTTTCATTGTTTCCCTTTCATTCTTAATTTTCATAATAAGGGATTCTATTACAAATTTTATTTCTAAACATGCACGAGATTTTAATATTTCTTTTGCATACTCTCTCTCTCTCATGTGGAATAATTTCCATCTCTATTTTGCTAAACATGTTAGAAATATTATTTTACAAATCAAAGCTCTTTATGAATTAATGCACAATTCCATGGTCTCTAACCTTTTCTTTCTATCTCTCATATGGAAAAAATTTCAAGTTTATCTTTCCACACATATTGGACATATCATAGCACATGTAAAAGTTCTTTATGCATTAGTGCACAATTTCATCCTCTCTATCCCTTATTTTCTCTCTCTCTCTCATATGGAATATTATTTATAATCATATTTATATACAACTTATAACTCCACTTACATGAATTTCATCCCATATACATGGTTTCTACCGAGATATACCGAACTCCTTGGCTACATGGTTTTTACATAAGCTAACTACCACCTGTCAGGTTTTAATGTCATATCTTATGCATAAGAAAGAAATTTCTTCTCCTCCTCTCCCCCAAGAGGGTGATAACTACTTTCCCTCTAACCAGGTCCATGATATCACCCCTAAAAAATGTGAGGAAGCCTATGATATTATTCCTAATGCATATATTTAGCCTATAGTTTCTTCAAACCTTCTTCAACATATGTGCTTACATGTTCAATCAGAAGAAACTAGGGTTTGCACTTGTAAGACTCAAATCACCAGTATGAGAAAGTTAATTTAATATTTACAAATATATAATTAGATATTACATGAAAATATCATAACATTATAAAATCGTATTATAATACAAAAGCCTCAAAGACACCCTAGTGGCAATCATGTATATGCACATTCACCTAGTCAATTGGTTACAAGCAATGTTACATATGAAAACAATAAATCACAAAAAATTAACCCTAAAAATATTGATTCAAAAATTATTCAAAGACTAAATTAATAGTTCAAATAAGGTACTAAGGAAAATGATTAAATCTAAGTTGATCAAACTACCTCCTCTATATCTAGTGAGAAGATCCATATATTATTGTGCATATCATAGAATGCATGGACATCACATAGATTCATGTTTGAAATTAAAAAAACATATATGATATATAAATTAGGACCCTATACAAGGTAAATTAGTCAATAAATCCATAGTGACATAGGAACATATTTACAAAGGGTCAAATTCAGAAATAGTATAAAAGTGGTTACCAAAGCATTAACTCAGAACAACAAAAGGATCAAAAAGAAAAATAAGATCAAGAAATAGTACCATAGGAATAGGTAAATCATGAAAAAAATTCAAATATACCTCTCCAAAATGAGGCTCAAATTTAAAAGTAGTATGGGTTTGGTCAAAAATATCTATATCAGTTTGATTATCAAGGTCAAGGGTTGGGCAAGAAAGCTCAAGGCATCACTTCTCCTATTCTAGTAGTTGATAATGTTTGTCACAAAGGTTTGGGATTTATTTAAAATACTAATTAAAATAATTTATAGACATAATTTATCAAAGGAAAAGATCTAGATACTATAAAAATCAACACTAGCATTCCATTGGTTTAAGATCAAGATGATAATGATGAGTGGAACGATACAGGTTATTATGATTTCCAAGATGCTGACAATGCATACAAATATTTAGATTCATATTCACAAATATTCCCTCATGATTCTAAATCATGCATTATTCCTTTCTTTGATACAAGACACCATGATAGGGAGTCTCCCATGAGACTCATCAGTTAGTATCATTTCTTTTGAGTATTACTTGTACATAGTTTCTTTTTTATTACTTGTACATAGTTTCTTAATATTTATTTTACATAATTTCCTTATGATTAATTTTACATATCTTATATCAAAAACAAAAACAAAAATCAAATATTTCAAAATACAAAAACATGCAAATAATGCAAAAAACACCAAAAATATTTTGATTGTATGCATCATCCATGCTTTACATTTTTACTACTATGCTAGACTTACATTTGTTATTTTATGCTATTGTTTGTCAATATATCTACATTACCATGCTTCACTTGATCTTCTTTGAGTGTGTGTAGTGACATTCAGATCCTTGATTGCTTCACTCTACCCATTGAGGGGACATCCTACTTCTACATTTGAGACATACATCGATATACATACACATTAGGGGCATCTTCTACATGACTATACAATATATGTTATGTCATCCCTACACCACACACTCTAGTTATCACAATGATGTACATTACTTACTAGATTACATAGATTACTCTATCACTATTCCACTAGTATATAACACTTGTGTATTTCTTAGGATATACCTAGTCTTATACTACATGTCTTGTGTATTTTAAAATTATTTCTTTGATTAGTTAGATGCAATTGTATTTACAATTTTTACATGATTTCCTTTCTTTATTTGTATAGTTAGATGTGATTTTATGTCTCAGTTCCAATTTTTTATCTTGTATATGCCTTAGGACATTTGTTGATGTTCTTTACTTCTATTCTTGTGTGTGTCTTAGGACATTTACCAATATCCTTTGTATTTTTTCTTCTATGTGATTGTGGCTTTCACACCAACCTTGATTTTTTTATTGTATGTGTATGTGGCATTTGAACATGCCTTGTATGCTTGCTTTCTAGTTTGAGTGACATGTGCCCATATCCCTTGTTCACTTGGCCCCTTGGTCACTCTTGTATTCTTCTTGCTTCTTTATTTGTATGTTTGTTATTTAATTTCTTTTTCAATGTTTGTAATGCCATGATCCACATCATGCATTATTCTTGATTTCTTGGATGCCATGATGGACATCATGCTCCATCCCTCCTTGAAAACTAACAACTAACCAAACTTCCAATTATAATATAGTACATTACACATGTTATCACATTGTTATATCTATCTAGGCATACCCTTGTTGTTCTAATAATCTCTCATTATAAATCATGTTATATCTTGAGATATCTTGCCTATTATCATTATAATATTATTGTATCTTTGCATCATAACACACTTGTAGGGATATTTCTTATGAGGGTAGTCATTATAAGGTTTTCATTCCTACCCTCATAAGAGGGGTAAAAAATAGGGGATTTTTCATAGAGATCAAAGGTCCTAACAATTTAAAATTTATCTTTTAAAACACTCAAAACAACAACCAGATATCAAACCAGACAAAATAGACTAGGCAGATAGTGAAAATGTTATAATAGTTACCAGATTTGGCCCAAGGTAATAGCACCAAGATTAGACTATAGTTATGGTGCCACCACTACATATTTTTAGTGCTCTTGTCCAAATAGTATAAAAACTAGACTTTTTAAAAGCAGGCAAAAAAGTAATTTCAACTAAAATTTTGCATAGTCAGACCAATTCAGAATCAATAGTTTTAGTACACTTTTGCTTAGAGAATCTAGATATAAGGGGCATCATGCATGGAATTATGGATCTCACTTCTAGTTTTATATAAGGTAGTTGGTATAACTTCCAAATCAAAATCCATGTTTTAGACACCAGTGATTGGGGGCAATATGCATGGCACATTTGTTTTATTTTCTTTCTAAGTTCAGTATTACCCAAGCATTCTTAGTAGTTGTGTGCCTTATTCCATTTGTAGGTGTTTGGCATCATTTTAGAGTGGATTTCATATAAGCTTAACTTCCACATTTTAAAGTGGCTTTCATATAAGCCTAGTGCACCAATTTTGGAGTGGCTTTCATACAAGCCTAATCTCCATCTTCCAGAGTGGCCTAGTTTCCAACATACATTTGGATATCTATACCAACATTATCATATCATAGTACATTCATAGGTTTCAAGAGCCATCCCATACAACACACATCCATATTGATATCATTTCATAGCTTCACTTCATAGGGTAATTATGGGTCCAAAGGACTAGCTAGCCTTTGTATTATTGAGCCACCTACTTAGAGGGATTGGACACACAGTCTAAACATTGATTAACACATGTATGATCACATAGCTTCATCATTTAGTGGGTGATGATGGAGCCAAAGGGACAACATTTGCATTATTGAGCCACTCTTGAGGAATTGAGCACCCATCTTCATTAATGATATTAATCTTGGTACAGTACACATCCAACATCACTCAACATCACAATAGGTTGTGTATTGGTCTATGTACCTAATGAGGTGTATTCATTGTTTTCTCTTCTTTTCTCTCTTGCCTAGCTTTATACATTCTTATTTTACATATAGTGTATCTAGTAAGAACTAATCTACTCTTTATTTTATTTTTTTAGATTCACACTTCACAGTGTGCTCTCTCTATGCACACCTAGCATCACACAACTTCATGAGCTTCACCCTTTTAGGTATGTTTAGGTGTGATTTTTATTTTTCCTTTATCTTAGTATTTTTATTTCCTACATCGCTAGAATAAAGGGGGGGGGGAATTTTGTCATATAAAATGTGAAAATTGGTGACTTGAGTGTGGCTTGTGACCCACAACCCATATGTCCCTCTTACTTACTTCCATGATCCTCATAGGCATCTTTTCACTGATTATCAATCATCCATATCCTTCCATACCTAATCCTAACTTAGCTAGATTACTCTTTCCATGACAAATCCATCCCCCTAGGCCCCATCAATTAAGGATAATGACACCCAACTTAGAATATAGTGCTGATGCCACTAATGTCTGCTTTTAATGCTCCTATCCAAATGCATTATTAGCCCCACCAGTTAGTTCTTTTTTAGTCCTCATCCCTCTCCTTGTCATCCTAATGTGAGCACATTCAACCCATGACTAGTATATCCCTATAAAATCCCATTCAAAGATATTTTGGAAAGAGTTGGCAATTATCACTAAGAAAGCAAGATACAAACAAGACTACTCAGTAAATCTTCCTTATTCTTTGCATACAACTAGCTAATACACTAACAAGATTATCCAAATCCTTACACCAGTCCCTATCCACCTTAAGCACATCTATTTTAGCATTTTTCATCTTCATACATAGTATTTCACAAAGCACATCAAGTGGGAAAACTACATATGACTTAATCCCTCTTCAAAGTATTGATATATAGGTAGCATACCCACACAAGGGGTGTGGATATGCATTCAATGAATCTTATACACACTACCCCCCCCCCATCTTTTTAAAATTTGGTCAAAGTACAAAGGATTCTAGGGTTTGAAGATAAAATCTTCTCTATAGGGAGTCCCATGAACATTCAGTAGTTGAAACTTCACAGACAGGGTCACACAGGCATAATGAACAATACCCAAAAAGCTTAGGTCTCTTACACAACAGTGAAAAAGGTATACTATAGAATTGGTGCCACTAGTGTCCTATTTTAGTGCTCTTGTACAATCATAAAACAAACTCTAAATCCTTATTTGTGACACTATCTCAGTCCTACATAGTGAATTCTAAACCCTGTAATAGTCATTTTAGTTAATTTCTAGATAAGTTTTATTTTCTCTCTCTTATTACTATTTTTAGAAAGATTAAAATTATAATCAAATTACATAAATTAGTAGATTGATTATTGCATATTTATTTACTAATTTTACTACTCAAACCATGTAACTAAATTAGGAATAATACACCAATATTCCCAAAAATAATAAAACAAGAGACTAAGTTCACCAACTATTTTATTAATTGCTTAAGTTGGTCGAAAATGTCTTGGTTTTGGTCTTAGTGGAGTTTTTCCACTAAAACTAATTTTACTTTTCCAATGGTGGCATGAGAAACATGTAGATTGGAAATTTCATTGGTCTATTATATGTTTGATTTATCTTGGCAAATGGAATTACTAAATGTGGATGGATCTAGGTTGGGAAGTGTTTTTTATTTCTTGCTTATAATGCATCTTAGGTTTTTGAGATTATAATCAGTATGAAGTTTATCTCCTATCTAAATAAGTTTCATAAGGACATCACATTTATTTTCATATAATGATTGGTCTACTTGTACATAACTCCATTTAATTTTAAAAAAATTATTGGAGTCATTTTTATATCACTTTGGTTGGTGAGGTTATTAGTATCATCATCATGGATTTGTTCTTAATTAATAATAGAGTCATCAAAGAGGAATCAATTTTATTGAAATGGTTTTCCATGTTAAAGTTTTGATCTAGCCTATATTTTAGTCTTATTTATGATGTTACGAATTTGTTTTAGGTTTTTTTATAATGATTAGATTTGATATTGATTTCACACAAAGGGGTGGGGGGACTACATACACACAACACACCCTTAAACTATTCAAGTGGGAGTGCAATTGAATAGTGTCTAATAAATATACCTTGAAGGCACCTTATGGTTAGTGTTAGGGAATGTTATTTTCCTAAAGCCATTATATGATTAAATTTAAATGGCTCTTATGTTAGGTTTACATAAGGCTTTCTATGGAATTCCTCGTCATACCATTCATTACATGAGGCCCAAGTTTGTAAAAAAATGGTATCATCTAAGGCCTTGTTATTAGTGATCAAATACACTCACTTCATTTTATTTTTAATCAAACCTAGCCACTTAAGATGACAACTCTAAAGAATTTATATAGTCTGTAAGAACATAGATTTTGGATAACACTTGATGAAATCTAAGTCACTAGACCCCTAAAATAAAGATAAAAAGGATTTTTTCACCATTTTTTATCTCTAAAATTGCCTTTTAGTGTGAGTAAATAACATATGCAATAGATATAGAAGACACAAGTGACCTAAAACCATTTATGATTCTCAAAATCACCTTTTGGCATGAGAAAAGAGCCTATGCATATTTTAATCATGCACACAAATAATTAACAAAAATTTAAAAAAAAATTATTTAAATTTGTATATATGAATATGTGATTGAATTTGTTTGATTTAGTCTTATTATATCAAACCTATGTAACATGGGTTAGTAGTTTGTAAATTTAGTTATTCAATAGATGATTCCCATAAGTTAGCACAAAAAGTAAAAGTGTTAAAACTTAGTGCATAAATTCCAATAATCAGAGCATAAATGTTAGAAATAGATCAAAAAATCAAAAATATAAAATATAAACTATAGAACAAAAATGTTAAACATTAGTGATAAAATACTACTAATAGTGCAAAAATGTTACTACCAGTGCAGAAACATCATTTCCAATGAAAAATGTCGCTCCTCAATGTAGAAACATCACTCAGAAGTACAAAAACATCACATGGTATAAAAAACATTAATCCTCATTTTATAAACATCACGCATCAGTGCATAAACATCACTCAATAGTACAAAAACTTCATACTTCAATGCATAAACACCATTAACTATCTAGGACCCACATAGAACACAAAAATACCAATATGTGATACAAAAATTTCATTCATAATAGTAAAAATGTCAAATATTAGAGAAAATTTATTACATATAAAATAGAAATATAAATCATAAAATGGAAAAATCTATTAGATCCTCAAGCCAAGAAACCTATAATATAAACCAAGAATACATATACACCTACTAAACAAAAAACATGTTAAAAGAAACAACCTAAATTGAACAAAAATGTAGAATTGTGATAACCCCTCAAGTTGTACTTAAGAAATTGTAGTGATTTTTTTTACAAATAACTTTAAAAAAAAACACAAAATAAAACAAAATAACATAACTAAACCATACCTAAGAATAAGAGTACTTCAAATTCAAATACTGCATAAAATATTATTCTTCTACAACTTCACAGAAAGCAAATACAATAATACATAGTTATGGCTCATCTAACAATACAACATCTATTAATAAAGTATACAAGTACATAATAAAATTACATTTCTTCAAGCATATGGCCTAATAAATTAACAGATACCAAGATCTCTAGATCTCGATTTGAACCAACTCATATATCATTGATAATCTAAAGTGTCATCTCTAGGTAGTACTACAGTAGAGGAGGGAGAACATCATTCGAGCACTTTACCACATGAACAATAGACCAACGATCTTCCACATAATTTCCTATCACTAACCTCCCCTCCTTTCACAAATAGTTAGATAGAATGGTGTGAGAATCTAGTGAGATGTGCTATTACCCTGTGTGTTGTAAGATTTCTAAAAACATGCAGTGTACCATAAATAAATTTGTTCTAGCATGATATCACACAACATGAAAATAAAACTTATGAAAGATAAAGTATATAACATTAATTTGATCAAAAAAATTATATGGTCATTTTAGATCAATCAATTTCATAACACACCACTTGATCATATTATTTATTGGTGGTACTACCTAGGCTAGTGGAATCTATCTCACTACATATCTATATCATCAATACGGTTTCATATATGACATGGTATATAACTCAAAGACTTGCTACATATTTCATTATCCTAGAAAAAATATCACATCACATACTAAACAAGGAGAAATCAAGATATACACATAATCATCTATGCATGTAATAAACTTATATTAAAACCAATTCCAAACTTGAAACATTAACCATGGTTTATACCATCTGGGTAAAACACACAATAAATTATAGACTACTACTACTACAATAAGATCCAAGTAACTAATCTTAATACAACCCATATCATCTTAGTATGGTGTTCTTAGGCATGATTACTAATTTTCCCACACTTGGTCATAGAAACATGGAAGCATACGCTCATATTCAAGCTAGCATAACCATAACAAATAAGTCATATAATGTATATAATTATATCTTAACATTTATTTGCACTATCAAGATGGTATGCACACCTAAATAATATCCTACCACATGCTCCAACACATATTATTCAAGTAATAACAAACACATAAATAATTATGCAAGTGTGGGTCTAGATATCACAAACACAATATGTACCATCTGGGTACCTTTTGTACTCAAAAATTTATATAAGTCTAACCATTTTTACATATATATACTCTCATAAAATTTCATACAAACTTTTAATCTTCAACAGTTACCAATTATGAGATAAATGTAAATCAAATTAAAATTTGTAGGAACTTAACTTAATGGTCAATTTCAAAAGGTTAAAGTTTCCCATTTCCTAAAATTATTGTTAGCAATCAGTGACCTTAGATATATGTATCTCATCTAATGCACTAGAGAAGCTATTTAATCACATGAATACAATTCCATGTATACATAATTTCTATATGAATACCTTTATAATATTTAGCTACTTCAAAAATACTTAAAAACAATTCAACAATGGATTGTAAAGCCTCAAAAGTCATATACACTTTTATGGACACTTGGCATGTCTCAAAAGATATACCTTTTGGGCATATTATATTTTAATATCATTACATTAATCAGTCTCTTATCTAAAAGTCCAATATTTTTGGCTTATATGGATATGACCATTAATCAATCTCTTATCTAAAAGTCCAATATTTTTGGCTTATATGGATATGACTATGAAAAAGATACCTTAAAATTCAATTTATAATATTAAACCTCTAAGTACAATTTAATAATTAGTATTATTTCTATTTGCCAATTTAAACAAATTTTATAATCTTTTTTTATTTCCATGTAATCACACTTCAACTGCAATATGAAGATCTGAGGCAAAATAAAGTTCCACCAAACATTTGATCCTGAATAAAAAGAAACATAAATGTTTTAAATGATTCGGTAGTTTACTCCAAGACTTAGTGACTCAACCACAAGACTCAATGTTCAAATATTAGTTTACTCATATTACCCTTAACTTTTAAATACCAATTTGAACACACATATCATTACATTAAATATCAAGGTATATAGTAATTTACACCACATTTTAATTGTTTGACTAGTGTCTCTACATATCTATCATAAATAAAGCCTTAATTAACGAAAAAATATCATAACGACCAATATCGTAAATCAAGGTACTTGTAGATTGATGCCACCATGTAAATTATACTTTTGTATTTTTACACGGAAAGCTTTTCTCTAAATATAATACTCTTATTTTAATATCAAAGTAGAAAAATAATTTTATTAAGGTCGAATAAAGTTTTTTTTACAATGGAAAATGATTTGTACGCATGTTATTTAATCGAACCAACATTCTATAAGAATGACTCAGCGTTTGATGTTGTGACTAGTGTCACATTAAAATAACTTTAGTGTTCATATATTAGCTCAATAATTTCAATTGAATACACACTTAGCTTATTTTTAGATAACCTCAACATCAAAATATATATATTCATTGGTGTATTGTTAAATTCAACCAATTTAAATAAAACTCAACTAAATTAAAGGGAGATGCCTTACTATTTTAAGCATTTTACTTTTATGTTGAATATGTACAATGCTATTATATTTATATCATTCCAAACAAGTGGTTGGACGCTTTACTTTATGACTGGATTTTGTTAAAATCAAAAATTGGGCACTTTCCTTATTGCATGGCATCTTAATGTACAACCAGGCATCCCATATTATTTACTGCATTTTTAATTATAGTCAATAGTTCATAATTTTATTCACAACATATAATTTTAAGGACCTGACATCTCAAATCAAAATATGATTGGGCATTCCATGTAGTTAACTTAGTATTCTAATTTTAATGTTGTGCTCAACAATAACTTAACATTAATACTAAACTAGGAATTGAATTTAGAGTATGGGTATTTTATTTTAAAGGTTCAATGTTCAACAAGATGTAATCCAAAAACTATGATATTAGGATGCTTCTTTATCACAATAAAAATGTAGTCAAAAGAGAGGTTCAAAATTTAAGATACTAATATATTTATAATTTGTAGTCTAAAAATAATAAAGTGTTTTAATATAATAATCAACTAATAAAAGTTATAAAGGGGATGTAGATTCCTCCAAGGGTTTGTATGCATCTAGTAGAGTAAAAACGTAGCTAGTAAGGTCATAATACATTATCTATTAAATCAACACTCAACCTTAAATAAACACATACTCTTATAAGGCACTAACTTGTTTAATTAGATGCCCCTTTTAATATGAAATTATATTTAATTCACACATAAGACACTAGAATTAAAATGTTGTCTAAAAATTCAATATGTAGACTATAAAATCGGATGTAACCTCTATAATATGAAAACACAGCCAGTAGATTACCATGGAAACCAATCATGAAATAGGACGTAATTTTTAGAGGAATATAACATGGTCTAAAGAAAATATATGTCGGTTATGAATTAAAATGTTGGTTTAATAACTTAGCACTAATAAATACAAATGGTTCCCAGGTTGAAGAGGATTAAGCATAAGTTTAAATTATAAGATGCAATCCATCCAAAATATGATACAATGAGTACAGTAATACATAGATTTAAGATAATTATATACCATAATAACTAAAGGAAATGCTTTTTAAAATTAATTACTCAAGTATAAAACAAACACAAACAAAATAAAGTGAGATGTAGGTTAGGTCAATTTATAATGCAGTCTAATACAAGTATTCGCTAACCCTTAAAACTATGTAGCCTTTTAAAAATAATTCACATGTTGTTGTAAATTAATACATAAGTTTAAAAGCATACCTATATTGCACATAGAAAGGAAATTTATAGATCCAACCTGGTAATATTCAAATGATAAATATGCCCTTTCCTTCCTCCATTCTTTCTTTTGTTCCCATCAGCTACTTTTTTCCTTTCCCCCTCCATGTGTTTTCATTCACCAGAACTCTTTTATTTATAAAACTTATTTTCCTCCACATGTCAGTCTATTCTTCCAGTTTTATCTTTATTTTATCAATATTGACTTAAGTTGACTTATTAATCTATTTTCCAATTTCCAAATAAATTCATGCATAGATATTTAAGATTGCATTTAACTCAAGTTCTAAATTTATTAATTTCTACTAAATTCTTTTATTTTACTTTAGTTCATCAAACTAACATGTTAAGTTAACAAAATAATATTAAAATCTATTATCCTAATTTTTATGTAAATTCATGCATAATTCAAATTTTAACTTTAAATTACATTAACACAACTTCCATGCAATTTTTAAAATAATAATAAATAATTATTTAACTAAAAAGTAAAATAAATCATTAATTGTATTTTACCTATAAGATAATTATTTTCACAATAATTATATCTATTAACATTAATATAATTATTATCCAGATTTAAATTCAAAAACCAAATCAATTAGGCTAACGAATATAATTCATACTAAAACTAATTCTCACACACATAAATTATCACAAGTAATATGCACTAGCATTTCAATGTAAATGTCATTTAAAATCTATTGTGTGTGTGTGCAGGGTCACTAGCATTTTCCAATGATATTCCCTGAATCGCTTCATCTAGCTGATCCTCTCTGATGATGCTCTCCCTCATCAAGCTCTGAGGGTAGGATCTATCATGTATCCACTTTGTAACAAGTAGGTTATTAATTAAAATCATAAAACAATGATGCAAAACTAACAATTATACATCCTCAAAGTATAGAATAGTCAAAATATAACTATCATATAATATATACTAATCAACAATCCATACCAGTATATGTCAAACTACTCAAATAAAGGCAATTATAATCAAATATTAACCCTACTAATCAATAGATTAAAGGTTATTAATTATAGGGTGAAATTGGTATGTGACATCTTTTCCCCTAAAATTGGTCATCTCCTTAATGACTCTTATTCAAGCAAAAAAATATATTAACAAATAGAGTCTAAAAGCATAAAAACATACTATCAATTACCATATCATGCAATTAAATGCAAATTTTACTTGAAGAACTTATACTAGTTCTCCTAACTAGCACTATTATTAGAGAATTATTCCCATAATACTCCACTCTATGACATTTCCTATTCTATAAACAAGTTTGACTAAAGTCACTTTATGATGATTGGTTTTTTCATGACTACCCCAGGGTCAAGAACCACAAGAAAAGTATAATAAATATCTTGGTAAAAGTTTCACTTCTAACTCAACAACACATAAGATCATCATAAAAGTCAAAACAAATGATCATACAACTCAATTTGACAAGTTCCACCTATCAAATTATAGATTCGATAAGCCCATCTATCAAATCCAGCTCAATAACAACTGAGTCAATGTGAGGCTAAGTAAGATACCATCTTATCACTTATAACTCACATTCCTATTTGACTAATCATTCCTCTATCCTCCAAGACTTGATGATCTTCAAAAGATGCATAAGGTTCACAAATTTATTCTAATAGATCATAAAAATCAATACTATATGGTAAAATATTCTATATGTATTAACATACACACAAGAGAAATCATACAATCATCCTAAGATTAAATTAAGTTGCTACTAATAAATCATAACTAGTATCACATTCTACAACTTAACCTATAGTGTTATATTCATCGTAAAAATGAAATAATACCATAATTAACATAATCATTCAAAGGCTAAGGATCATACCATCCCTACAACCTTATAATCGAGACAATGTCTCTTTGCTTGCACGACTAGCGCACTATAGTTAAAAAATTTATCTATACCCTTTTAGATTTACCAAGATAATCTACACATATTATACCTTACTTGCTCCTGGCAAAAGGTACACATATTACTCTTAAAAACAACATGCTTCAAAGGATAATAATATCAATCTAACAAAGGTATTTAATAACATAACAGTTATAATTAATATAAATCCAAGGTTAGCCACTCAATGTGGTCAAGTACACAATTTAGATAAAATAGTGACTTTATAAAGTCACAATAGAAAGTAGAGAACTAAAATCTCATAACAAAACTTCCTACATACCCTCACATGGTAGAAGGTAACATCGCAACCCAAGTTCCCAAATAATCTTTCACTTACCAGCTTTTAAGTGTACTATCATCACCTATTTCCATAATACGAATCAAAAGGATGCATCAATCCAATCAATCCTACAACTTCTCTCAACAAGAAGTAGAAAACACTATCCCATGAGCTCAAGGGAATAAGATCAAATAGTAATATAGGAACAAGTTTCAGCTTATAAAACAACATCCTAAACATATGAATCTTCTTGATAGCTAAAAAAGATGTAAAATGAGATTAAAAATGTAGCAACTCACCTATAAACTAATTAAGATAGATAACATTTCTTCTCAAGTCTATATAAATATAAGGATGTTAATCTACACAACAAACTCCTAACACAAAGGAATATCAAACAAGACGGCTACACTCAACTATAAGAGAATTTCCACTGCACTAGGTGGTACCAATTATAGTGGTCTTAAATAATTCCCACTCATAGGATCTAAATAAGTAAGACACAAAAATAATGCATATATACTTAATGTGAGAAGCACCCCATGCTTTAAAACACTCACAAAATAAAACACAAATGGATAAGGTGGTTCATGATAGACATAATCCCACTCGAGGTGTTTAATCCAAAGATATAAAATATGATAGGAAACTCTTATTCACAACACATGAACTAAGTTAAGTACTCTCCTACCCATACACCTTATAACCATCACCAACGAGACACTTGATATACCAACCCTTTCACATCTATAGTGGGTATGAATGATCTAAGGATACACACTCAATGTACGAAACATACTTATACATTTCTCCTTTCTATAATGCTTATGGACTCATTAGGTCCTAGAGTTCAAACCACAACTTTGATACCAAATGTGATAACCCCTCAAGTTATACTTAAGAAAATGTAGTAATTTTTTTTTTTTACAAATAACTTAACAGTCAAACCACAGAATAAAATAAAACAACATAATTAAACCATAACTAAAAACAATAGTACTTCAAATTCAAATAGTGCATACAATATTATTCTTATAAAAATTCACAAAAAAGAAAATATAATTGGACACAATCATGGCTTATCTAACAATATAACATCTATTAATCAAGTATACAAGTACATAATATAATTACATTCCTTTAGGCATATGACCTAATATTATAATAGATACCAAGCTCTCCAGAGCTCGAGTTGAACCAATTCATGTATCACTAATAATCTCAAGTGTCATCTCCAAGTAGTATTTTAGTGGAGGAGGGAAAGCATCATCTGAGTGCTTTACCACACCAACCATGGACCAATGATCCCCTACATAATCTCCTATCAGGAAATGCCCCTCCCTTCATGGATAGGTAGATAGAATGATATGAGAATCTAGTGAGACATGCTAGTACCCCATGTGTTCTAAGATTTCTAAAAACATGCAGTATACCATAAAGAAATATATTCTAACATGATATCACACAACATGAAAATCAAACATATGAAAGACAATGTATATAATATTACTTTGATCAAATTTTTCATATGATCATTTTAAATCGGTCAATTTCATAACACACCACTTTATTCGATTATCTATTGGTGGTACAACCTAGGCTAGTGGAATCCATCTCACTACATATCAGTATCATCAATATAAATTCATATATGATATAATATATAATTCAAAGACTCACTACAAATGTCATTCTCCTAGTAAAAATATCATAGCACATGCTAAACAAGGAAAAATCAAGATATACACATAATCATCTATGCATGAAAGAATCTTATATTAAAATCAATCCCAAACTAGAAATGATGGCCACTATTTATACCATCTGGGTAAAACACACAATAAACTATAAACTACTACTACTACAGTAATATCCAAGTAACTACATCTCAAGACAACCCATATCATCTTAGTCTGGTGTTCATAGGCATGATTATCTGTTTTCCCATAGTTAGTCATAGAAACATGGAAGCATACACTCATATTCAAGCTAGCATAACCATAACAAACAAGTCATACAATGCATATAATTCTATGTTAACATTCATTTTCACTATCAAGATGGTATGCATGCCTAAATGATATCCTACCAAATGCCACAACACATATTATTCAAGTAACAACCAACACATAAATAATAATACAAGTGTTGGTCTAGATATCATAAATATAGCATATACCATCCAGGTACCTTTCAAATTGAAAAACTCTATATAAGTCTAACCATTTGCACATATACATACTCTCACAAAATTGCATACAAACTTTTAATCTTCAATAGTTACCAATTATGAGATAAATGTAAATCAAATTAAACTTTGTAGGAATCTAATGGTCAATTTCATAAGGTTAAAGTTTCTCATTTCCTAGAATTCTTTTTAGCAATCAATTACCTCAGATAAATGGATCGCATCTAATGCATTAGGGAATCTATTTAATCACATGAATACAAGTCCATATATACATAATTTCTATATGAATAGCTTTATACTATTTAGTTGCTTAAAAAATACTTAAAAATAATTCAATAATGGATTGTAAAGCCTCAACAGTCATATCCATTTTTATGGACATCTTGGCATGTCTCAAAAGATATACCATCTAGGCATATTATCTTTTACTATTATTACATTATTCAATCTCTTATTAAAAATTCCATTATTGCTGGCCAATATGGATATGAATATGAAAAGGATACCTTAAAATTCAATTTATAATATTAAACCTCTAGGTACAATTTAATAATTAGTATTATTTTTATTTGTCAATTTAACCAAATTTTATAATATTTTCTTATTTCCATGCAATCACACTTCAACTACAATACAAAGATCCAAGGAAAAATAAAGTTCCATCAAACATTCAATCTTACATTAAAAAAAAAACATAATGTTTTAAATGACTCAAAAATTTACACCAAGACTTAGTGACTCAACCACAAGACTCAACATTGAAATATTAGTTTACTCATATTGCCCCTAAATTTTAAATACCAATTTGAACACACGTATCATTATATAAAATATCAAAAAATACAGTAATTACCACCACATTTTAATTATTTGACTAGTGCCTCTGTGTGTCTATCATAAATAAAACCCTAATTGTCAAAAAAATTATCATAACAACCAATATCATAAATCAGGGTACTTGTAGATTGATTCTACCATGTAAAGTTTACTTTTGTATTTTTACATGGAAAGATTTTCTTTAAATAGAAGACTCTTATTTTAATATCAAAGTAAAACCATGATTTTATTAAGGTCGAATAAAGTTATATTACAAAGGTATATGATTTTTATGCATGTTATTTAATCAAACCAAAATTCTATAGGAATGACCCAAATTTTGATATAGTTCTTAGCATCACATTAAAATAACTTTAGTATTCACCTATTGGCTATGCAATTTCAATAAAATACACACTCAACTTATTTTCACATAACATTGGCATCAATATATATATATATATATATATATATATATATATATATATATATATATATATATATATATTCATCAGTATGTTGTTAAACTCAGAAAATTTAAATAAAACTCAGCTAAATTAAAGGGAGATGCCTAACTATTTTAAGTGCTTTACTTTTATATTGAATATGTACAACACTATTATATTTATAGCATTCCAAACAAAGGACTAGATGCTTTAATTTATGACTAGTTTTTACTAAAATCAAAAATTGGGAAATTTCCTTATTGCATGGCATCTCATTGTACAGCTAGGCATCCCATATTATTTATTGTATTTTAATAGCAGTCAATAGTTCATAATTTAATTCGTAGCATACAATTTTTAGGACCTAGTGTCTCAAATCAAAATGTGATTGGGCATTCCATGCAGTTACTTTAATATTCTAATTTTTATGCTATGTTCAATAGTAACTTAGCATTAATAATAAACTAGGCATTGAATTTAGAGTCTAAGCATTCTATTTTAAAGACTCATCTTTCAACAAGATGCAATCAAAAAACTATGATAATAAAACACTACCTTATCATAATGAAAATGTAATCAAAAGAGAGGTTCAGAATTTAAGATACTATTATATTTATAATCTATAATCTAAAAGTAATAAGGCATTTCAATATTATATTCAACTAATAAAAGTTATAAAGGAGATGTAGACTTCTCCAAGGGTTTGTATGTATCTGGTAGAGTAAAAACATAGACATTAAGGTCATAATACATTGGCTATTAAATCAAGACTTAGCCTTAAATAAACACATATTCTTATAAGGCACTTACTTGTTTAATGAGATGCAACCCTTTTAAAATGCAAATATATTTAATTCACACATAGGCCGCTATAATTAAAATGTTGTCTAAAAATTCAATATGTAGACTATAAAATAGGATGTAGCCTCTATAATATGAAAATGCAACCAACAAATTACCATGTAGACCATTCATGAAATAGGATGTAATTTTTAGAGGAATATAACATGGTCTAAAGAAACTAGATGCCAATTACGAATTGAAATGTTGGTTTAATAACTAGCACTGACAAATAAAAATGGTATCCAGGTTTAAGAGGATTAAATGTAGATTCAAATTATAAGACACAATCCATCCAAAATATGATGTAATGAATATAGTAATACATAGGTTTAAGACAATTATATACTATAATAATGAAAGGAAATACTTGTTCAAATTAATTACTCAGGTATAAAACAAACACAACCAAAATAAAGTGAGATGTAATCTAGGTCAATTTGCAATGCAGTCTAATACAAGTATTCACTGACCCTTAAAACTATATAGCCTTTTAAAAACAATTCACAGGTTATTGTAAAGTAATACATAGGTTTAAAAACATACCTATATTACACATAGAAAAAAAATTATAGATCCAACCTAATAATATTCAAATGATGAATACGCCCTTTCCTTCCTCCATTCTTTCTATTTTTCCTAGCAGCTACCTACTTCATCCTCCCCCCCCTGCCCCGCATGTGTTTTCATTCACTAGAACTCTTTTATTTATAAAAATTATTTTCTCCTATAGGTCAGTCTATTCTTCCAATTTTATTTTTATTTTCTCAATATTGACTTAAATTGATTTACTAATATATTTCCCAATTTCCAAATAAATTCCTGCATGGATATTTAAGATTGTATTTAACTCAACTTTAAATTTATTAACTTTTGTTAATTTCTTTTCTTTTACTTTAGTTCATCAAACTAACATGTTAAGTTAACAAAATAATATTAAGATCTATTTTCCTGATTTTTATCTAAATTCAAGCATAATTTAAATTTTAACTTTAAATTGCATTAACATAACTTCCATGCAATTTTCAAAACAATAATAAATAATTATTGAACTAAAAAATAAAATAAATAATTAATTATTTTTTACTTGTAAGATAATTATTTTCATAATAATTATATATATTAGCACTAATATAATTATTATCTAGATTTAAATTCAAAAACCAAATCAATTAGGCTAAAGAATATAATGCATACTAAATCTAATTCCCACATACACAAATTATCACAAGCAATACACACTAGCATTTGAACATAAATGTCATTTAAAATCTATTGTGCATGTGTGCAGGGTCACTAGAATTTCCCACTGATATTTCCCCCAATCACTCCATCTATCCAATCCTCTATGATGATGCTTTCCCTCATCAAGCTCTGAGAGTAGGACCTATCTTGCATCCACCTCACAACAAGTAAGTAGTTAGTCTGAGTCATCATAAACCAATGATGCAAAACTAATAATTATACATCCTCAATGTATGAAATAGTCAAAATATAACTATTACACAATGTATAATAATCAACATTCCATACTAGTATATGCCAAAATACTTAAATCAAAGCAATTATAATTAGATATTAACCCTAATAATCAACGGATTAAAGGTTATTAATTATAAGGTGAAATCTGGATGTGACAAGAATAAATTGAAAAGGAGAATATGGTTCCACCAAGAATGCCATAAATGTATATGCCAATTTAGAGCTTGTACTAGGAACTTGAGAAATAAATTCCAAATCCCTTCTCTAAATCTAACATGACCTCAGTTTGAGAAAAATGAAAGAGACAAATTATTTACCTCTACTTGACAAATAAGTGAAGCTCTCCTTTGTTGATGTGGATTTTCTCATGATTGATATGTTCATGGTTTTTAAAAGGATTTTATAAATATTTTGGCATCATGTAGTTATGGAGGATGATTTATTGATTACCAAGAGAAAATATATATTTTTCCCAAGACCAAGATGATTTCTATCACTCTCATGTATGTATCATGATCTTCTCATGCTTGTGGAAAATGAGGAGGAAGGGTCAATTTATAGATTCTAAATGGAGGAAATAAATGGTTGGGATTAATCATTATTTATATGGTATTTTTTATTTTAGATGGGTGAGATTTGGTCCATTGTTCAATTGATTTGATATCAATTTAATTAGGGATTTAGGGAGTTAGATGATTTAATGAGGAGGTTGGAATATTTGATGGAGTGGGATTGATTTGATTTGAGATTTGGTGTTTTTTTTTTTTTAAATAATAATTTGTATTTATGTGTGCATGGATTTTGTTAGGGACTAATTAACTAACTAATAATGATAATTAGTTAATCAATCATTAGGTGATGCTAGTTGGATTAGGTGGGATTATTTAATTGATGTGTTAATGTTATATGGGAGTAATGTTGTGATTGTAGTGACATTAGTGTGGGCTTATTAGGATGCTACAAGGGTAAGTGCATAAATTTGAGGAACAAAAAGGGGCTTACTCATGGACATGTTTTTCCTAAAAATTGAAAAATTTGAAGTTTTGTAGATAATTTGAGATGGTTATGCTCAAAATTCAAGGATAGTGTAAGAACATGAATTGTAGAATTTTGACTTTAGTTTTCAAAAAACTATTTAAAAAATGGTTAAGTATAACTAGGTCAAACATCTAAAATCTGAGTAGGAAACTTATGTTTTTTAGGAAAATAAAGTAGATAGTCAACCGTGCAAACCATCAATTTTTTATCGTTTTTTAATATTGTTTAAAACCATTTAGTGAAACTTTAGATAATATCATCTAGTTTGTAACCAATATTTTTTGATAATTTTTCAATGAATATTTTTTTTATTATTTTTACAAGTAAATAGATCCTGAAAAGTGACAATAAATGGATAGCTAGTCATGCGACCCACCCCCCACCACCCAATTACCTAAAAAAAATGAAAACTAATTTTTTTGAATGCATGTAGAGTTAGGCCTAGTTTGTAACCATATAAAAATTTTATATTTATAACAATGAAAAAAAATACAATCATTAGGCCATGTATATTTGTGGCATGTAGTGGCTTAAAAAACTATAGTTAGAAATCAACATAGATTTTAACCTTAAAATAGTCCCAAAATTATAAAAATAATATATTTGGAAAGAGGAGAGCGTGATCACTATCATGGTAATAATTTTATGAATTTTTTCATTGAAATTAATAGTGTATTTGGTGATGAAAGTTGAGTTTTATTATTTTCTATCAAAACTATTAGATTTGGCTATGTTAACAGGTTAAAGCCTTTTGCTTGGGAATCCAAGCCATTTCTAAGCCAAAAGGATTGGTTTTTCAATTCAAACAAAACATAACACGTACATGTTATAACACATACACATTAGTTTCAAATTGCACTAAAAATTAGAAAACATTTATTGGAAGAGGATTTTAAGTATAGTAACAATATAAACTTATACTTTAAATTTATTTTTATAAATATAATAAATTAGGGTCACTCTGCATCTGATAGAGTTGGTCTCATAGTTACATGTCTTATGATGTGGGAGATAGTTTTTCAAAATCTAATTCAACTAGTACTTAGGCATTTCAAGATTTCAATATTAAACCTAGGGATTTTACGACATAAATTTTGTAATTGATGTTTATTTTGGGTAAACATAGTCATTTTTAAGGTTTTTGTGCCTTTCAAATTGCTTTTTGGCATTTCTAAGAGCCCAAGGTTTGTCAAAATTGTGGTCTACAAACCACTCACTTTTAATTCAAGGCAAAGTGGTGTGATTGGGGTAGCATAGGTCATATTAATGACCTATGCACATCAAAGGACCACTTTATGTTAATTTCACTTGTTCATCATCCCACCCTCATCCCTAATCATGTACTCCTCATCCCTCATCACCTATAATCACTTTTTCTTCATTCATCATTATCCCTAATCATTTCCTAATTGACCCTCACCATCACTCATCATCTCTAATCACTTCCTCATCATCCCTAATCACTCCATTGACCCTCATCATCTTTAATCACTCCTTTCCCTCATCATCCCTAATTACTCCCTCTGTATCCATAATACTACTAATCACTCCTTTTTCTACTATCATTATCCATAATCACTCCTTCATTGACCCTTACCATCCCTCATCATCCCTAATCACTCCCTCATTAACCATCACCATACCTTATCATCCCTAATCACTCCCCCATCATCCCTCAATCCATAATCACTCCCTTCTCATCTTCATTGACCCTCACCATCCCTCATAGATAACAAGGTAAATATATAGTCACTTTTTAGGTTTTTAGATTATTTAAAAGAATTTATAGGAGTTATAGGTTTGTCAAAATTGAAGTTTACAAACCAATCACTTTTAATTAAATCCAAAGTGGTGTGATTTTTTCATCATAGGTGACATTGATTATCTATGCACATTAAATAACCACTTTGTGTTAATTTTACTTTCTCATCATCCATCCCTCATCCCAAATCACTTCCTCTTCATCCCTCCTCATCCTTAATCACTCTCTCTTCTTTACTCATTATTTATAATCACTCCCTTATTAATCCTCACCATCCCTCACCATATCTAATAACTCCCTTATTGACCCTCATTGTACCTCATCATCCCTGATCATCCCTAATCACTCCTTCCTCATCCCTAATAATCCATAATCACTTCCTCTTCATCCCTCATCATCCTTAATCACTCCTTCATTGACCCTCACTATCGCTCATCATCCCTAATCACTCCCTCATTGACCCTCACCAGCCCTCATCATCCCTAATCACTCCCTCATTAACCCTCATCATCCCTAATCACTCCCTCATTGACCCTTGTCATCCCTTATCATCCCTAATCACTTACCCCCTCATCCCTCATAATCCTTAATCACTCCATACTTGTCCACATTAACCCTTACCATCACTCATCATCCCTAATCACTCCCTTATTGACCCTCATCATCCACGATCAATCCTCACTATTCCCTCATCATCCCTTATCATCCATACTCACTCCCTCCTTGTACCTCCTCATCACTAATCACACCCCCAATACCTTAAGAGTGGTTGTAGTGGTTATTTATTTGTGCTCTATTGGCTTATCTTTTAATTCCAAATTTTTCTCACTCAATTACGGCCCAAGGAAAATCTTCTTGTATTCATCTTATTTCACTCAAATAAGGAACTAAGAGATATCATCTGATTGTCTGGTGGGATTCAAAGATATATATGGTGATCTATGCCTAAACCATGGAGAGAGTGTGTCTCTAAAGCCCTGGGCTAGAATAAATAGGCAAGAAAGTGAGCAAATGGTCAGATGAAATTGAATTACTTACATATATAGATTGGGATTTTGGCATCTAATACAACCCTTCATGTCAATTTTAATTTTGATTATGTCCCTTATAGGCCAAAAGTGACACAAAAACACCATATCCACTTATGATAAAGGTAAATGCAAATAATGGGCCCACCATACTAATGTAACCCATACATAGTGAAGTCCATTTAATGATTTCAAGTAGTTTAAACCAATTATTATATTAATAGGGTATGAATTAACCATCACATCATGTTACCCACACTTGCATATCATTATGTATCACATAAAAATCATGAAATATGTATAAGTATTGAATCAATATATTCTATGATATCAATACATATTGCATCACACAAATCATTCATACCATGTTGCACATTATTACATTGGGTCACTCCCTCAAATACCTTTATGGGGGTGCAATGGATTTATATTTGTGCCTAGTTATCCCCTAGTCACTCATTTCTCTATATATGTTAAAATCCCCCCTTTCCTTTCAATATATGGCTTGAGTATTTAGTGAGGTATTTAGGTATAGTATACTCAAGATCAGTAAATGGCTCAAATATTCAATCGATTAAGGCATGCTCAAGTAGGTAAAGAAGGTAGGGAATATTCAAGTAGGTAAAATAGGTATCTAATAATCAATGGTATAGATCTATTATATATGTAACATGATTAAAATCTTCATTTCTAATTCTATTTATCAAGAAATAAGATTCTTGTGTCAACAACATAAGCTAAGTAGTTAGGGAACAACTAAGTAGGTAGGGAAATAATATGTGCAATATATATATATATATATATATATATATATAAGTAATCTTCCCTTGATTTCAAATAATTTATTATAGAAATGGAAAGTGGGTAGGATAAGAATGAAGCTAGATATTAGGAATTAAGATTCCCTTGCCTTATCAGGTAGGGCATAGCTAAGTAGGTAGGGTAAGAGCAAAGTTATCTATCATAAATCAATATTCCCTTGATATATATGCCATAATGTAAAATAAAACCAAAGACATATATTAGGAAGGAAAAATTCCCTTGATAGTTATGCCTAACTCCCTTGATATCTATCAAGAAGGCAATCTTCCCTTGATATGTTATATTAGGTGAAGCAAAGCTAGGTATCACGAAGGAAAGCTTCCCTTGCCTTAATATTTGGCATAGATGAAGTACGTAGGGAAAAGGATGGGATGAAATTAT
The DNA here is from genome assembly GCA_037957365.1 of Torreya grandis. Lineage (NCBI taxonomy): Eukaryota > Viridiplantae > Streptophyta > Pinopsida > Cupressales > Taxaceae > Torreya > Torreya grandis. The sequence continues at coordinate 2,643,374 of JARHVA010000393.1, read as the reverse complement.
ATTAATTACATATATATATATTAGGGTTTGGCCATCTAAGAATCCCAATTCCAGAGTTGAGAATACAAATTTATATTTATATAGATAGGGAAAAATAGATACTAGTTGAGAATTCTAATCCTAACCCCATATTTGACTTCTCATTTTCTTTATTATTTAGAGTATGTTTATAGTATACTGGATTGCCAAATATATATATATATATATATATATATACATATATACATATATATACATATATATATATATATATATATATATATATATATATATATACATACATATATATATACATATATATGTATATATATATATATACATATATATGTATATATATGTATATATGTATATATATATATATATGTATATATATATATATGTATATATATATATGTATGTATATATATGTATATATATGTATATATATGTGTATATATGTGTATATATGTATATATATATATATATGTATATATATGTATATATATATATATATATATATATGTATATATATATGTATGTATATATATATATGTATATATATATGTATGTATATATATATATATATGGTCACCAATTAGATAGAGTGTGTTTCAATTCATTAGTTGATAGAGTGTGTTTCCTAACCTAACTCAATATATACCCAACCCAACTCGATCTATACCTAACTTGATCTTTACCCAACTTAATCTATGAAGGGAATGAAGGGTGTATGCCTTAATATAGTGTATTGGGGAGAGGCTATTTAGATCTTGGGCATGGCTTTATGAACCCTAAAGGCCAAAATAAGGTCCTACAATATTTTAAGTATACCTCAATCTCTAATAAAATATATCAAAGATTAACATAGGAATTATGGCCCCACCATATATATATATGGGGGTAACCATTCCAAAGGCCTACCCCAATATCAAACTTAACCTACCTGATATAAGGCAATGTAAGATTTCCTTATTTAATTCATCTATGTTAAGGAGTAATAAAAATGAAGCTTACCTTTTTGATATCTAACTTTTCTTCACCTAATTTATTTTCTCATAACTAATCACTCCCTCTAATAAATTTATGGTGGGTGTGGTGGATTTATTCTTGTGTTTGACCATCCCTAGTCATTCCTTTATTTATATATGTTAGTGTAGGATATATTACAAATAGGATCAATTCAAGTATTAGTCATGAAAACTCACAAAAGAATGCATAAGAATTGACAATATAATCCAAACTATACATACGGGCTTTGCTAACGATAATGAAGAACAAATTGAAAGAAAGAAATACTAGTTACCTTCCCAAATAGATTATATCACCCAAGAGTGTCTCAAAATATGTTCTCACCTTGATCTAATGCTCTTGTCTTTGTCAAAAATGGCTTCTTTTCTCCTCCATTGTCTCAAGAACACTATGCATAACCTAGGCTCAATAGAAGAATTGTCTAATCTATCCTATCAAATGAAGCTTGAAATTAATACAAATGATCAACACAAAAATGTGTGGAGATAATTTCGTGTTATAACTCTATAATAATTTAGCTTAAGAAATGGTGTTTTTTGCCTTTCTATTTATAGATTTTAAAAATGATCTAAGATCAACCATGACTATCCATCTCAAGATTGAGATGTGTGGCCATATATTAATCCTATATTTGAAATTAAATCCATAAATATCCTCATGTCAATTTAGAGGAAAAGGCATTAACTAGGCATAGGTGACCCATAATCAAGATATTTTATGCATTTATGGCTTATGGATGCCACCCCATAGATGATGTCACTAGGTGATGCAGATATTAAGAATCAATTTTTGATATTGAAATAATCAATAACCTCCATAGGAAATCCATTTAAGATCTTGATTTGAATTAATTAGCCTTAAATAAGGTTAATCAATATTTATGCAATTCTTTATAAATTGGCCCTCAATTAATCAAAATGGTTAAAAAGTCATATTACTAGGTTGTAATTTGACTCAAGAATAATTGGAAGGTGATGTTAGATGTGTTGGAACCATATTCCCATTTAGGATGTTTCTAATAAAAAATAACAAAGGTGTGTGACATGTACTAATGAATTAGAAGAAAAGAGTGATCTAGAGCACAAAAAGGTGAAATCTTCAGTTTGACTTGAAATAAATTGATCAAATTTAAGAATCACATAAAATTCATTGCTCCATTTAGGGATATATTGGCCTAAATTGGTACTTGTATATGACAAGTTTGCAGCATTTAGCACATTTTTAGTGATTTTGACCTAAATTTTTTATTTGAGTGCAATTTGAGAAAGATTAACAATTTCAACACAAATAGAGTTAGGAATTGGATGTCTATATTTTACCCCTATTTGAGAAGGTGTAGTGAGACATTCAGGTGAAGCAACATATTTTAAAATAAAAGAGTTGTTAAGAATAAAATATAAATGACCCATGATGCCCCCACAAGAGGATATACTAGGATTAAAAAGAAGGATGAACTCTCAAAAAGAGAGGGATAAGTGAGATATTAACCCATGGAATAGATCACATATAGATGAGATAATGCTTGTATACATAGTTATCATTAATGATCAAAATATAATTATAAATATAATGGGCCCCAAAACTGGGGAGAATGGAAAGGATTCAATTCATAAATGTAAGGGACATAATTTGAATGCACCTAATTTGAGAGTGCAAGTTGCACACTTATGACATTGATCAATCTTGAGATAAATTACACATTAAAACATTGTCATCATGGGCAAAAGTGTGGATATCTTGAAATTAGAGGAAAAGGAGAACATGGTCTCCAAAAAGATGATAATAAGAGGTGCCCTGGTAGGGCAAATTTGATCATGATAAAATAGTTGTGTCTTAGTAGAGATAATTTTGATCATTGAGAAATAATAAATAATGGCTTGACCCTATATGTCAGATTTATATTTATTAACCAGTGCAAATTTTGTGTCCCAACATGGGAAAATTATAAAGCAAATAACTCAAGCATATAACCTAAAACATATATTAAAGTGAGCAGGCAAAAACATGGATGTGATGGTGGAATGGTTGCTAGAGCCACAAAAAACCATGCATACAAGGATGCATAAAGAGATGAAAGAAATTAAAATAAAAATGAAGGTGTCCAAGCTGACTCTAGATGTACAAGACAAGTGGGTGCTACCTACATAGTTCCATGGATGTATTTTCTAATATGAACTTCAAGCTAATGTAGTTCACCTAGAATTGGGAGAAAATGGAAGGAGGGATGATGAAAACTTACCAAAGATTGATTAGACTCATTATGCATGCAAAGATATGCACATCTAAGTATAGATTCAGGTGTTAAACCTATTGAGCCTAGTTTATGCATAGTGATCTTGATATATGTTCATCAGAGCTATGTTGACATTAAGACTTTAATCTAGAGCACAAAGTGCTTGCTATAGAAAAATAAATTAGGCACCATTAATATGAAAAACTCATAAAGACATTTCATTTTAATTACACTGAGTTGGTTCAAATTTGAATACCTATAACTAAGGATAATGGTAAATAATGACCAAAACCATATTTACAACTATTTACATTTAAACAAAAAAGCAAAGATAAAGAAAAAGATAAAAATAAATGAACCTAAATTAAAATCAAGATATGAATAATAAGTATTCAATTAGGAATAAGAATGTTTAAGAATAAAACAAGGACATCTTAACAACATGAGATTGAAATCACATCTATGTGGACCATTAAGACATTCTTGAAAAAAGAAAATAAATAAGCAAGACCAAACAAGAAAAAAAAAAGACCACATAACACCAACAAAAATCAAATAAACAAAATTGTTCAAGAATAACTTAATAACATGAGATCAAGATATAAATAATCAAGATCTATATGAATTATCAAGATGCTCTTGAAAATAAAAGAGTAAAAACATACAAGGGAACACAAGACCAAGGTGAGATAAGAAGTAATAAAAGGATAAAATGAGAAGAAAGTAAATGAAGAGGCATGAAAGTACAAAAAAACACCAAGAAAAAAATAAAACACCAATAAAAATCAAATAAACACACACAAATAAAAACCAAATTAGTGTGATTTACAAACAATTATTTATGTGCATCTAGTAGAGGCATTACTTTATATAAAATGTACCAAGGAACAAGGACATAAGAATTTTTCCCTAAGTAAAGAGGAACAATGGAAAAAGAAATGGGGGAAGAGAAGAAAAACAAGGGGTTGGTAGAACTAACTCCAAATGTACAAATCAAGTGGATGCTACCTACATAGTTTCATGGACACATGTTCCAACATGAAATTTAGGCCAAATGTAGTTCTCCCAAGAAGTGGGATAAAATAAAAATGTGATGACCAAAACATATGATTAATTTTGTATAGGAATATGGAAGACTTAACAAATAAGATTGGTCTTTCAAAATGGCAAATTGGTGAGATGAGATGACAAGACAATGGGACTAAATTTAATTGAAAAATGTCAAGAGCGTGGCATGGTGGGATGAGAGAGAATGATATTTTAAAATTTCAAGTGTGTGGGACAAGATGACTAACACCATATAAAGTCAATAGGATAAAATGCTTGCGAAATGGCAAGAGCATGAGGATCAAGATGTACAAAAGTCAAGGATAATGTTTTTATTATTTTATGGATCATTTTCTAATGTTTTTTGTATTTTTGGGATAAAATATGTACAAAGGGGTACCAAATAGTTAAGGATATTTTCATTCAAGATTAAAAGTTCCAACAAATAGCTAAGCTAGTTGTAACATCCCGGTAGGACTATAAACAATGGATCAAGGAACTAACTGAGAGTTCTAATAAAAACTAAAGTTGGTTGTAATAGCACATGCTCATAAATCAATGAGAGTGAGGTTATTAAAAATATAAAAAAATTCACCAAATATTATCAAATGTAATATAGAATATTGTGCAACATGAAATCAATCAGAAGAACCATGCGGTAGGCAAAGATCTTGAGCTAAAAAGGTGTTCTTGTTCACTTGTCTATAGAAGAAACTACAAAATGATATCTTGGCTGAAATACTTTATATAAATGGAATTTAATGTGTTAATAATGTTTATGAGACATAATCTATATCATAATTAGTCGAGGGATAAAAGTTTTCAAGTTATAACAAGCCCATGACATAACAAAGAATGGTGTTCTCGAAGAGAACGGTCCAAAGAATAGGATCTAATAGATGGATGATCCAAGGTGGGGTAAATAACAAGGTTCTCAAATTGAATTGTCCAAATAATATTTTTCTCAAATATAATGGCATAGTGTAGGATAAAATTTGTTTAGATTACCAATGGTCCAAAAAATTTCACTGTCTAAAGTCGTGAAAAATGGTCCAGGGTAGTATAAAAAGGTAGGATAAAATTACTTTAGCATAATTTTCCCCCAAGTAAGGGGTCTTGTAGACAATGGTTCAAACTTATTCATGCATAAAACCTCTTAAGGTGAACAATGTTCATGGGATCTAGAATTTCTTCACCATTTGGTTTAGCCAATCGATATGCCTCTGATCCATAATTTGTCATGATAACAAATGGTCTCAACCAATTAGGTTGAAACTTACCTTTTTTATTTCATTCAATGTTTATGTTATTTTGGTTCTATTTCAAGATAAAATCACGAATATCAAACTCCTAAGGAAAAATGTGCTTATTTTAGCTTCTCTACAATCTATTTTGATAAGCCTATAGGTTTTCTAGGGCAGCCAAATGCTTACCATTAAAAGTTATAGTTCTTGCAACCTTAAGACTTTGTAGTCCTCATCATCTTCAATATGTTCTAGCAATACTCAAAATGATGGTAGTTTAATATCAATTGGGATAATAGCTTCTATGACATAGACAAGGGAGTATAGAGTGGTGATGCAGGAGCATCAACTCACCCATGTACATATTTGTAAATGAAAGTCAATGGGAGTCAAAATAAACCTTGTTTGTGAAGGTAAGGAGTCAAGTCATGTTTTAAATGCTATGTAAAGGGTCTTTACCTATGGAATATAGTATAATATATTAGATCATATGATGGTTTCTAAGTCTTCACAAGTCCAAGAAGACACTTCTATTTCATTGTAGATGTTTTTCCTCCAAAACCTCATTTGAATATTTGAATTATGGTTTAAGGTGTATAAGCCTTGTAGATAAATTGTAAAGGTACAAGACCTTATGTAATGACCCTATAAGGTCAAGGATATGATTTTAAAAGGTCTTCTTCTTATGTCAAAGGTGAAAACACCTCATCGCCCTTTATAAAGGTGGTAATGCTACATTGGTGAAAGGCAAACTTAGTATGTACTAAGTTAAGAAGAAGGTTGTTGAGTAAGTTATGGGCTTACAATTATCATTCATCTCTATTTTTAATGGAGATGATTTGAGCCTCATCTCTAAGAGGGATTAATAAATCATATACATGTATATAAAGAGGGAAAAAAAGAATTTGATGAATTGGGTCTAGTAGAGGAGATATATGTAGGTGTAATGCCTGTAGTAATAAATATGTATGTTCTGTAGAAGAGTAAGATGGAGAGATACAGTAAAAGTGTGAAGAAGGATTTTAGTCCTGCATGACATTATATAGTAATTATAAGATAAATATGAAATAATGAGGCTTGGAATGATACTTATTACATTCTCAACCACTATAAAATCATAAGTTTGTGTGATATTAGTCTTCGAATCATGTTTATCTTTGTATATGTTTATTAATATGTTGAAAATCAGAACACTCAAGATTTTCTATATTTACAGACTTAATAAATGAAAGCTATACAAACTCAAAAAAAATTGTAACATCAGGCTCTCACGGGGTCTGAGTTAATAAGGCAAACTATACACAAAATTAATAGCAAGGAAGGAAAGGTACATAAATGATGTTTTTCAATGTTTATAAATGATCTAAATATCATAACAAGGAATATAATTAAAGGATATTAAGGAGATCATTTCCAAACAAGAAAGAGTCTTGATGAGACTTAAAACTTATAAATTTGTATTTTTATAACACTTAGATAGAAAGTGATTGTTTTATAATTTTCATTCTTATTGGTATGTGAAACACACGTAATGGGGATTGAAAAACTTGTAGAAATCTTCATCCAGTCAAGATACATTCTTGAAAGTCATTGTGGTCAAGAAGAATAAGTAGACCAATAATCTATTAATAAGCTTGAGTTATGGACTTAAAGGACACCTTTTCATCAATTGTGTATTAGATTTCATATAAAGATTTAAGTGAAGGATTATGAGTAAATTATATGAATCACAAAGTTAGTAATTAGCTAAACAATTGAGGTTCTTAGTGAAAAGTTGCTAAGACTAGTGACTAGTTGCATGAGTTTGATTAAAAGTTTAGAGAAGTTAGAGAAGGTTGTATTAGCAACAAATATTTTTTTATTTCCTCACACATGTGTTATCAAGTGTATAAAGTGTAAAATATTTATGAATAATCATTTATATGCTCTCAAGTTTTTTACAACTGTGTAAAATCAGATAGAATATGCTCGGGAAAATGATTATATCTTAGAATTTATCTAGTGGAAAATTATAGAAATTGGATAGCAGGTGAACCTTGGAGATATGAATCTAATGAAAGTGGTTTTGGCTAGATTATAGTAGTATATAAAAATTTATGGCCAAAATATAGGTTAGTATTCTTTAACTAGACCTTCTTGACAAGGTGAGTTTTGGGATTTTCTTTAAATTGGCATGTCTAAACTTATTGAGATTTTATAAACATTTATTGTATGTAATTTTAAACATTATTCAAGTGATTTGAAGGCTTAAATTTTATTAAATCTAAATTTATTTATGACTGAGTCAGATAGGCCAATTGGATAGACTTATAAACCAGACCTAAGATAATAGAATTCAAAGAAAAAAAGGATGATTGAATTCATACTTTAAGAAAATCTAAAAGAATTAGACTGACCATAAAAAAAAAATAATGAAAGGTGTAGAAGAAACCTCACATCTAGATTTGAATCAGTTTAGTAATCAAATATAAGCAAATGGACATGTTAGGTGATATTGAGATAGTGAAATTGACGATCAGTGCCATCAAGTGGATCTTGTTAGGGTTTAATGATTGGTTCTATAAGCCCAGAGGGTAGGAAATATTTGTAAGTGCAAATTAAATCTAGTGTCATTGATAATCTTCTTTAAAATGGCTACAATGGTCTTGTTTGATGCCTTTACTTATTTTTTGCCTTGTGGGTTATATGGAGTTGATTTCTTATGCTTGATCTTGAATTTCGCACAAAGAGATTTTAAATCTTGGTTTACAAAATGTCCACCATTATTAGATATAATGTGATCTAGGATGCCATATTGATAGATGATATGGTAATGGATAAATTTGGCTATTTTATTCTTGGTAATGTAAGTGAGAGGAATGGCCTCAATCCACTTAGTAAAATACTCGATAGCAGTTAGGATATGTTTATGTTCATCTAAAGATGTTGGGTTTATTTTTTTTATGAGATCAAGCCCCCAAGTTGAGAATGGCCATGGTGTTTTGATTGGCTATAGTGGTAATGAAGGTGAGTGTATCAAATTTACATGTTGTTGACAAGGAACACACTTCCTTACATAATTACAAGCATCAGTCTCCATTTTTGGCCAATAATAGCCTATTTTGAGGAGCTTATTTACTAAGACTACACTATTGGTGTGGGCCCCACACATTCCTTCATGAACCTCCCTCAGCACTTGCTTGTATTCTCCTAAAGATAAATAATGAAGAAGCATTCCATCATAGCCTTTGTGATAAAGCATGTTTCTAAGGAGGTTATAACATGATAAATGATAATGTAATAGTTTCTATTGGTTATTAGATAAGTCAGTCAGGAAAACATGATCAAGGAAGTAGTTATAAAGCTCTTAAAACTAGGTTAATTCAGGTGGGGGATTAGGACCATCAATGGCAGATACCCTTTCTAAGTCTTTTATAATATGTGTAGGATAAAGAATATTTTCAATCATAAACTGATACTCTTTAGCACCACCATAAATTTATATCATGGAACCAATCATTGCCATTACATCGGCATATCTGTTGTTGGCTCTTGGAACTTATTCAAATTGCATAGATTTAAAATGACCATTGAAATTATCAATAATTTATTTGGAAGGAACAAACTTGTCATATTTGGTTTGATACTAATCAGTGGTCTGATTGATGATTAATTGGGAGTCACCATATACTTTTAAGCTTTGTATATCACATTGTATATCAAGGTGAAACCCTACAATCAATGCCTCATACTTAGCCGTATTTTTCATACAATGAAATTTATGTATGATATGCTTTGGGAATCAGATCCCCCTAAAGTTTAATCAATAATATGTTGGCTCTAGATATGTGAGATGTAAATTTACCATCAAAATAAAGCTTCCATTATTTAGGTTCCATTGGTTTTTATTCTATTACTATAATAAAATCATCTAAAAATTTGAATTTGAGAAGTTGAGTATCTTCAAAAGGGGCCTTTACAAGTTAATCAGCAACAACTTACCCCTTGATTGCCTTTTTATTCTAATACTCAATGTCAAATCCACTTAGGATCATAACCCACTTAGCTATGCATCCTTGAAGAGCTACTTTGGATAATAAGCATTTGAGAGAATCCACCATGGTGATGACAATATTTTTGTTGTTTAGCATATAGTGCCATAATTTTTGAGTATCAAACACCATATCTAAACACACCTTCTCAATAGGCATATAATTATGTTCATATGCCACCAAAGTGCAACTTAAATGATACACTACATGTTCTTTACCTTGATCATCATGTTGGGCTAAAAGTTCCCCAATGCATGCTCTAGTGTTGATATGTAAAGAAGCAATGGTCATCTAGGTGTTGGTGGTTTCAAGACTGTTGGATTGGACAAATATGTCTTGAGTTTCACAAATGCTATATGATAATTTTCATCCCATTGAAAAATGGTCCCTTTTTTCAAGAGATGGGTAAATGGGTGGCACTTATTTGCCAATTGAGAAATGAACCTACATATAGATTGGATCTTTCCTTGCAAGATTTGTAGTTGTTTAAGATTATTTGGTGGAGGCATTTCCAAAATGGCCTTGACCTTGGTATGGTCAAATTTAATCCCTTTTTATGATACAATAAAACCTATCAATTTCCTTAAAGTGACTCCAAGGACACATTTCTTGGGAATTAGGTAGAATTTATATTCATGAAGCCTCTCAAAGATTCTTCATAGAATGTCAAGATGTCTAGCTTTTACTCTTGATTTTGATAGTATATCATTGGCATAGTCCTCAATAATATCATGCATCATGTTATGGAAGATGATAGTCATGGCACATTGATATGTAGTTCCAATGTTATTCAAGACAAATGGCATGATTTGATAACAAAATGTTCCCCATGAAGTGGTTAATGTACTCTTGTGTTGATCTTATTGGGCTATCTTGATTTGGTTGTATTCATAAAATCCATCCATCAAGGATAATATATCATACCCAAAATTCAAGTCAACAATCATGTTGATGTTGGGTAGAGGAAAATCATCTTTGGGGCACACTTTGTTGATATCTCAAAAATCAATATAAATACGTATACTCAAGGTGTTTTTACTCACTGTTACTATGTTGGGAATCCATTCAGAGTAATCTAGTGGTCTAATGAAACTGGATCCTAACAACTTTTCTAGTTTTGATTTAACTAATAGGGTGATGCATGGATGTATCTTCCTGAATTTTTGCTTGACTGGTTTGGCATTGAGATAGACAACAAGGCGATGCACAACCAATTTTGGGTCTAATCTTGGTATGTCAAAATATGCCCATACAAAGATGTAGATATAATCTCTTAGAAGGGATATAATTTATTCAAATTCTATTTCAGTAAGGGAAGCTCCAAGATAAACAATTTTGGGATCCTCATAGGTTCCCAGGTTCACTTCTTTTATGTTCTCCATGAGAAGTGTGGATCCATCTTCTAGAATTATAGACAAGGTATGATCGTGGTAATCTTCTTCTGCTACATCTTTTAGTTCATGCTAAATTTCTAGATAGTGTGATGAATCAAAATCCACCATCTCAAGTAAATACCAAGTAGAAAAAACCTCTAGAAACTCAAGAGTGAGATGCTCAAACATTTGTTATTGTTCTGAAGAGATGCTTGTACTGGATATAGAACTTGGGCTAGAGGTACCTTCTACATCTTGAGAGGATGAGCAAGAATCCACCATCTCAAGTAAATACCAAGTAGAAAAAACCTCTTGAAACTCAAGAGTGAGATGCTCAAACATTTGTTTTTGTTCTGAAGAGATGCTTGTACTGGATATAGAACTTGGGCTAGAGGGACCTTGTACATATTGAGAGGATGAGCAAAATTTCCCACCTGATAGTGCTTAAAAAAAGTTTTCATTTAAAGGCTTGTCTCTTTCTTTACATTTTCCCTAATCAATGAGTGCCTCAAAGATGTTTTCACTTGATGATCTTGATGTTTCATCTTTATTTTGACTAAGAAAGTTTGTTTGCTCTCCAAAGTAAGTAGAAGGATATAATGAAAAATCAAATCCTTATTTATGATGACCAATGGGAAATCCATCTCATAGGCCCACGTATTCTATAATTGATTCTTCATTTTAAAACTCATCAAGCCATATGATCAAAAAAAATTGGTCCCAATCAATGAGTTCAGGATGGAAAAGGCATAGGGAACAATCAGGGTTTGCTTCAGGATGGGAAAATATAATGGTAAAAATATGGTGTTCTACTTTAGCATGAGAAGCTCCAATAAAATTATAGGATCATGCTTCAGTAGCGGAAGCTCCAATGGTAGATCTTGCTTCAGGATGGGAAGCTCCAATAGTGGGATAGGTTCATGCTTTAGGATGGGAAGCTCCAATAGTTAAGGTTAGAATGGCATTAGAATCAAATAGTTACGTGTTAGCAAGCTCATTGAAAAGGCTATAATGGGATGATACATCATTACTAGGAGTCTCATCACTAGTCAATTCAGAAAAATCACTATCAAAATTTATGACATCACCCCCAGGTGGTATCAATATGAGACCATGATTCAAATTAGGTACTTTAACTAATAAAGGTTTTAGGATTCCTTGTGCTCATGGGCTAAGGCCTTTTCCTATATAATCAATATGATCCATGATTTGATTAGTGATAAGATACTTTGGATCTTAAAATCAATTAGCAATACCTTTAGAATATAACCAGTCTCCCTTGGTAAAATCCTCTTGATCTTTATTTGACATAATAGTAGGTACAAAAACCATAGGTGGCTTTCATTGTTTCTTCTTTCATTGCTAAATCATGTGAGGTTCATTAAGATTTATTGAAGGTTTAGGCTTACCAATTTTTTTTAGAGTTTTAGGCAACTTTTCAACATGGAAGGCATCCTTAAGATTATATGTGGAAATTACCATGTCTTCAATAACAACCTACTTCACAAGAGTTATGGGAAATGGATCAACTAAAGTGGAATCAAGATCACTAGGGTTGCTATAATAGGATGGAGGTGGATGCAAAACTATAGCCTTGTTCTTCTTTGCAATAAATTCAAAACTTGGACAATAGTTATAATTGTGAAATTGAGCCTCAAGATGTTTTAAATACTTGTAACATTGTTGATTGATGAGAATAGTAACCTCGATCCCATCATAGGGAAACTTAAGACATTGATGTAGGGTGGATGGAATGGCTTGTACTTCATGGATCCAAGGATGACCAATAAATATGTTATAAGGTAGCTCAATATTCATAATATGAATCAATGTATGGTGTGAAATGGACCTAACAATGATTGGCAACCAAATATTACTAGTAGACTCCCTCTTAACATTATCGTAAGACTTGATAGTGATTGTCTCTAGCTAAATATCTTTTGTAGTGTAGCCCAATATTTGTACCATCTTAATAGATATGATGTTCAACCCTAAACTATTATCTATAATAACCCATTTGATCTTATGATTTTCAAGGATCACTTCAATGTACAGTGGGTTATTATAGCACAATCTAAGTGTAGACATGTATTTGTGATCAAATGTTACTTGATGAAATGAAGACAAATGTCCCACAAGGTTCTATAATTATTTAGGATTTATATCATTGGGAATAATGGATTATTGCAAAATATTGTTCAAGATAGTTTTATATACTTTAGATGTCTGTAAGAGATTCAAAATGGTAATTTGTGTAGGGGTTTTGCTCAATTGGTTCGATAAACTGTAAGGCTTTTCAACATTAGGATGAGATGGCTTGGCTTTGGCTAGAATATTAGTCGACCTTGGATCTGTTGGTGCCATATTCACATTGGGTTTTGTGGAAGAATTAGGAAAAAGGCCTTGGAGAGTAATTCGTGAGTGTCTAGTTATGACGGTGTAACCTAGAGGTGGTGAGGAGCCAATATAATCAGAAGGAAAAGGGCCTTAGAGGGTGACTCATGGGTGTCTAGTTGCATTAATGCAATTTCAAGTCGGTAAGGATCCATTATAATTAGAGGAAGGGCATTGTCTAGAGATATTAACCCATGAAAATGGAGCTATAATAGAATTAGGTGAACTTGATATAGTATTACTAGAAAGAGAAGGTGTTGACCCTATAATGATGGGTCATGTACTATGAGGAGCACAAGATGGTTCATGTTGTTTGACATAATAATGGCAATATGGGTTGCATAAATGCATCCCACAATGTTTTTATAGTCGTAAGGCATGTTGTTATAACCAAAATTGTTAGTATGGTTATTTTGATCACGATTATGCTAATGTTGATTATGATTTTGACCTTGATTCAGGTTCTAATTCTACCTCTATCCTTGATTTTGGTTGTTACTTAGTGTTGTTTGATTATATCAAGGAAAGGGGTCATTGGATATTTCCATATCCTGATTAAGAACCAGTTTAATCTCAACTTTGCCACTCTCAATCAGATCTTCAATAATATGTCACAATTGGATGCAATGATAGGCATTGTGACCAACAACATGATGAAATTTTCACCATTCATTCTCTTTGTACCAATATGGTTTTAGTCTATCTTGAGGAAATGGCCTTGGTACTAGCCATATAATCAATTTAATTACTACGAGCTTTTGGAACACTATTTTAGTTAGTTCTCCCAATTTGTTAAAGAACCTAAAACCATTCTAGTTTATTCTCTATGGAAGTTATCTCTACAAATTAGGTGGTGGACTAGGAGTTAATTATACATTTCAGGTCGTTAGTGCCTATACCATTTATACGTGTCTTATTTATATCACACCATTTCCAACCATGTTTTTGTTCTTGTTGAAACCCTTAGGTTTCTCTTGCACAATTGTCTAGCTAGAAGAGGGGGTCTGGTTTGATGTTTAACCTTGCATGAAAATCTTGACAAGGCCTTTTTCAATAATATCCTTCTCAATATGTATACCTTTATCGGTAATCTCCTAGAATGAGTTATCATAAGCTAGATGTAGATTGTGCACGACCTCAAGATGTAAGGTTTTTTAAAATATATCCACCAACTATTTGTCTAACAAGTTATGTTGAAAGTGACCCACTAATGATCTATACCTCTATAGATATGCGGTGAAACTTTCTCCATCACATTGTTTGCATTTTCACAAGTCAGAAATGGTTAATTCATGCTCTATGTTGTATGAGAAATGGTTGGCAATTTTTTCTAAGTTATTCCAATTTGTAACTGATCCTTTGTGTAACTTAAGTATTCAATCTAAAGCTTTCCCCACTAAATTTTGTGGGAAAAATCAAAGCAAGTACATGCTACTATAAGCAACCTCTTGGCATAAGATGAAAAATGCTTGAATGTGTTCATGTGGGTCTCCCTTTCCTTTGTATTATCAAATTTTGGTACCTCAAAATGAGATAGAAAATGGACTTGGAGAATAGATAGATAAAATGGATATGGGCATATCTCATCAAACTTGTATTTTTTAACTCTATTATTTGTCTCCAATCATGTCACAATCTCCTTCATGGAGTTCCACTCTTGCAAGTTCGGTGTATTTGTGAGTGGAAGATAATTTACTTGGGTGGTATGTGCACCTACTATTATTGTTGGGGTGGAATGTGCCCCTATTTTTTCTATTGGGGTGGAATGTGCCCCTATTGTTGTGTGGATTTGGTAGGGATGTACACCCTATGATCCTCAACTTGGTTTTGGTTCACTCCTTGAGTCGAGTAGGTAAGTGATCAATTCCTAAGAATTTGTTGCCTTGAATCAACTATGTTCTATTATTTTTGGGGAGTTCTTTATCTATTTACCATTTTATGTGTTGGTTTAGACAAACTAGCCAAATTGTCATGAGGGATATCCTCAATTGAAACTGAATGTTTAGGTCTCTATGTTTGCAAAGTGAAGAGATTCTTGGTGATTAAGAATGTGTGTTATGTGTTTAGTGAAACATTTTACACAACCTCTTGTGTCTTTTTATTTTCATTTGAGACTCCTTGATCAATTATTGAGTTCTCAATAAATGTTTGTTGCATAGGTTCAATCACATTTCCTTGTTATTTATAAGCATCATTGTGGATTGAAGTAGTTACTAGAGAGTCAGTTAAGTCTGGGATAAGCTAATCAACATACGTTGACTTATTTTCTTAATCTTGTTGATAAGATATTTATCAATCAGTCTTGACTCTACAAGTATTTCCTTAACTTTTTTAGAGTAAGAAGGTATGTTTAATTATGCAAAAGCTTGATCTTATCATTTTAGTTCTCCTTCTCTAACTAAGATGTGTAATTTCTCCATGGGAAAATCCAAGGGGAGTCTTATACTAGATTATATCAACCTAAGAGTGCTTCATCTTGGTTCTCTTGGTTTCAATGTATTCTTACTCAGATTCTACTATTGTAGGAATGTCCTCAAAGACCACAAAATTGTCTTAACCATCATAAAAATGCTCATCCTCATAGTTAGGGCTATAAGGGACCCCACTATGAGTGAACCTTTGAGTCATGTCTAGAAAAGGTTACTCTATACATTTGACTAGATTTGAATCAATGTTTTGAAAATGTTTAAACAAGGTATGGATTTTTATCTTTCTTTCAAACAAAATGACTAAGGCCCTAAAGAGACTATAAAATGAGAGGGGATTGGAACCACACACAATTAGAAGAATAATGGTCACAAATTTACTCAACCTTTAGGTAAAGTTGAAATCATATGAATTTGAAGAGGGTATGATAACTCAAAAATCCAAGGTAAAAATTAGTACACCAAAGCCTAGATTTTTGTGATACATCAATACCATAAAATCTAGTTCAAATTTGATGAGTTGATACTAGAAAACTAGAAGAAATCCCTTCAGATTAGGAAGGAGATAATACAAACCAAGAAACTCAAGATGTGGAAACATGCGAGAATTCATAAGTATAAATCTAAAACCTAATAGGTAGCACAACACCACCACATGGTAATAGGAATAGTAGTATAAAATGTGTTTTAGGACTCAAAGCATGAGTGATGTTCAAGATGACTTGAGTCCACCGATGATGACAATGGGATAATGAGTCTATAAATAGCCATTAATCCAAATTGGAAATTGAACCCAAGTTCCCTCAAGTTAAGTGCAATTGGTAAACCCAAATTAACACATCAACCTTATTAACTTAGAAAAGTGCAATTTATAATTTAAACTATCAATGAAGGACTTAATAAAATTTGGTAAGTGGTTTAGACTCAAATAGGCAACACAAATGTACCAATTAGATGATATGACACAATTTTTTAGATGACAAATTTTAATGAGGAAAAGATTGATTTTCACTTGGATAGTGTAACACCTCCTTGTTCAAGAAATTGTGAACAATGTGTTTGGTTATGATCCTTTATTAAAAAGAAATTTTTAACTCAAATCAAGACCAAGTAATCTAAGACCAAAAATACAAATACAACTAAGTAATCATCTTAAGCCCTAAATTGATAAGGTTGCATGATATTATTTAAGTTCATCTTTATATGTGCACTTAAGATGAAATTAAGTGTTCATCAAAAATAAAAGTGCATTATATAGTGGGATTTGTATACCCCTTTCTCTCAAGAGATAATACAACAACATGGACCTTGGGTCTCAACTCGCATCAAAAATATTTCCACGGTAAGTGGGGTTTATCTAAAACTTACAAGTTTTTGACCATCTAGATGGATCTCATGTATACCAACTTTCATGTTAGCACACAAGAGAAGAAACATGTCAATTAAGTCCATGTCAAAGGTCTAGTATTTTTCATAACCACTACATCCATCACTTTCTCAATGTAGTGCGATGTCCAAAATGATCATACGTCTCAGGCTTACCCTCTTACTAATGGAGATGTTTTAACTGATCAAACCACTATCTCAATAGGGTGATCTCAATTTGCATACCCCCCCCATAGAGAGGGGTTGAAGATGATGTCAGATAATGAAGCCTCAAGTTAAAGCTTCCCTATATAACTTATGGGATGTAATAAATCCCCCCTCACAAGCCAAAATGCATGAAATAAAAACTAAGGAAAAAGGCTTTTTGGTTGTTTCTAGATCACCCAAGCCATGTGGGTCTTAGGGAGAGCCTTGACAAGATATGTTTTATGCCTTTGCACTAAGGCACAATTTTTAATTAAAATGGTTTTTTTGATCCCACAAGTTCCTTATAGGGGATGGGGGGAGAGCATACATGCACAAATTCTTTTTTGCTCAAACAATTCTAATAAAAATAAGCAATGATAAATGACTTATATAAAATAAAACTTTGAAGTGAGTTTAGTCTTAAAGCACTAAACTAAAGTGTTTGGTGATGTTCTTTGGCCCCTTGGCCTTAAATTGCAAAAAAAATTAAAGAACTATAAAACATTCGACATAAATAAGTAACTTTTCCTTTAAAGCACCAAATAGAAAGATTCCTAGCTCTTTTTAAGCATCAAAAGGAGTTTAATAGACTAATTAATCTCTAAATGTTCACTGTCCTCACTAGTCCTGCATAAAAAATATGAGAGTCTTGTTTAGCTTTGAAACACTTTTACACATGAGACAAGCAATTATGGTTTAAGTGCTTTAGGTTTATGTTTTTGGAAAACACAGTGACCATGATGGTCACTATTGACCATCGCCAATTTGTTTAAGACCATCACTGATCAAGTTTCAATAAATCATGGTTGGTTGATATTTAACCATTGGTGGTTACCTGTAGACCTAAAGGCATCAACTTTATGCTTTAAAAAATGATGTTAGAATAAAATCTCTAGAAGTTAGGCTTCTAGATCAAACTATGTTCAGACCAAAGACTTTAGAAACCCAATTCGTTAGAAAAAAAGTTGAGAAGATGCTCAAAATGAAAAAATTTAGATCATGTCTTCTTTGCAACCCAACTGTGGGTGATTAGCCCTAACCATCAGCGGTTACTAAAAATCATCGATAGTCACTATGTAACCTATGAGTGCACAAAAACATGAGAAAACAAGCATAAAAATGTTGTTAAAGGAATTTTTAATGACTAAAATGGAAATTTAAAATTACCATGGCATTTTCCTTGCTAAAATGGACTCCATGAGTCCCACCAGATGTTCCAAGATATAGGATGGATTACAAAGAGGATCAATTCAAACATTAGTCATGAAAACTCATAAAAGAATGCATTAGAATCGATAATCTAAGCCAAACTATTAATGCAAGGTTTGTTAATGATAATGAAGAATAAATTGAAATAAATCAATATTAGTTACCTTCCCAAATCAATTCCATCATCTAAGAGTGGTTCTAAGTGTATTCTCCCCTTGATCCAATGTTCTTGTCTTTGTCAACAATGGCTTCTTTGCTCCTCCATTATCTCAAGAACACTATGCATAACTTAGGATCAATAGAATAAATCTCTAATCTAGCCTATCAAATGAAGTTTACAAGTAATACAAATGATCAACACAAAAATATGTGGAGACAATTGTACATTATAACTCTACAATAATTTATCTTAAGAAATGGTGTTCTATGCCCTTCTATTTATAGATTTTGGAAATGGTATAAGATCAACCATGATTGTCCATCTCAATATTGAGATGTGTGGGCATGGATTAATCCTATATTTGAAATTAAATCCATAAATATTCTCATGTCAATTTAGAGGAAAAGTCATTAACTAGGTACGGGTGACCCATAATCAAGATATTTTATGCATTTATCTCTTATGGATGCCACCCCATAGATGATGTCACTAGGTGATGCAGATATTGAGAATCAATTTACAATATTGAAATAATCAATAACCTCCATGGAAAATCCACTTAAGCTCTTGATTTGAATTAATTATCCTTAAACAAGATTAATCAATATTTGTGCAATTCTTTGAAAATTGGTCCTCAATTAATCAAAATGGTCAGAAAGTCATATTATTAAGTCATAATTTGACTCAGGAAGAATTGGAAGGCAATGTTAGATGCATTAGAACCGTGATCCCATTTAGGATGTTGCCAACACAAAATAATAAAGGTATGTGATGTGTACTAATGAATTAGAAGAAAAGAGTGATCCAGAACACAAAAAGGGGAAATCATCATTTTGACTCAAAATAAATTGATCAAAGTTAGGAATCACATAAAATGCATTACCCCATTTAGGGATACATTGGTATAAATCAACACTTGTATAAAACAATTTTGAACTATTTAGTGTGTTTTTAGTGATTTTTACCTAAAATGGGTATTAGAGTGCAATTCAAATAAGAATGACAATTTCAACATAAATGGTGTTAGGAATTGGATGTTTACAGTTAAAATTCCACATCTCATTTCAATATATGGCTCATTTAATGCCCCCTCATCTGAAGCATGTGTTTCAGTGCCCATTCAATAAGAAGGAATGGAATTAATCTATCTTGCACACATGGGGTAGATAAGGTCACTTAAGATAATATATATTACCCCACAAATATAGATACATCACAATATTTTTTCATTGTCACTCATCATATTTAATCACTCCCTTATCGACCCTCATTTTCCCAAATCGCTCCTTTATTAACCCTCATCATCCATAGTCACTCCCTCATCATCTATCATCAACCCTGATCACTCCCTCCTCATCCATTATAACTCCCTCATTAAACTTAATCATCCCTCATAATCCCTAAACACTCTTTACTCATACCACTTTATCCATAATCACTCTTTCCTTTTCCCACCTTATCCCAAATCACTCCTTCTAGTACCTTACGGTTGGTGCAATGGATTTCTTCTTGTCATCCCTAATCACTCTTTTCTCTAATTAGGTTAGAATTCCCATTCTCCTTTCAAGATATTCCTTGGGTATTTAAATAATTATTCAATTAGGTATAAATTATTAAATATATGCTCAGGTAATATATATATGGCCAAGATTAGATACAAGTTATTCAAGATCAAGAAACAACTTGGGTATTTTATCAGGTAGAGAATACTCAAGTAGGTAGGGCATACTCAAGTACAAGAAGGTAGGTAGGGAAAGAATGATAAGTAGGTAGGGAATAATAAAGTATATTATTTTAGGTAGGTCATAGTCAAGATCAAGATATGGCTTGGGTATTTAAATAGGGTATACTCAAGTTGGTAAAGTAGGTAGGGCTTACTCAATAGTGTGTGTGTGTGTGTGTGTGTGTGTGTGTGTGTGTGTGTGTGTGTGTGTGTGTGTGTGTGTGTGTGTGTGTGTGTGTGTGTGTGTGTGTGTCTGTGTGTGTGTGTGTATAACATGATTCAAAACTTAACTTCTCATTCTATCTACTAGGAAACAATATTCACTTTCCAAAAATAGAAGATAAGTAGGTAGGGCATATCTAAGTGGTAGGGAAAGAATATATGCAAGCTATAGATTAGGAAGAAAGCTTCCATTGTTATCTAATAATATATTATATAAAGGGAAAGTAGGTATGATAAGAATAAAGCTATATATCAGGAAGGAAGCTTCCCTTGCCTTATTAGCTAGAGCATATCTACATAGGTAGAGTAATAACAAAATGTATCTATCAGATTGTAAGTTTCCCTTGATAGCTATACCTTAATATAGAAGAAAATAAAAGCTATATACTATGAATGAAAACTTCCTTTGATATTTGTGCCTTACTCCCTTTTTATCCATCAAGAAGGCAATCTTCCCTTGATATGCTATTAGGTGAAGTAAAGTTAGATATCAAAAAGGCAATATTCCCTTGCCTTACTCCTTGGCATATATGAATTAGGTAGGGAAAGTTTTCATTTACTTAATGGGTAGGGAAATTTTGAGATTGAGGTAGGGCCTTTATAATGGTTCCCCCCATTTATCTATGGTGGCATCCCCATTCCTACGTTATCCTTTTATATACTATATTGGTGACTGAGGAATACTCAGAGTACTATAAGTCCCTATTTTAGCCTTTAGGGCCACAAATCCATTCCCAAACTCTAATTACCTCCTCATTGATACAATATATTAAGGCATATGTCATTCATTCCATTCATATATCAAGTTGGGTATAGATCAGGCTGGGTATATATCAAGTTGGGTTTAGAAACACACTCTATCAGCTACCAAAATAGAACACACTCAACCAAATTGGTGATTGCCTATATATCTATCTATAAATATAGTCTACTATGGACATACTCTCAATGACATATAGATAAAATGATAATTCAACTATGGGTTTGGGATTGGAATTCTCATCTAGTCTCTAGTCACCCTTATCTATACAGATATAAATTTGGATTCTCAACTCTAGGATTGGGAATCTTAGATGCCCAAATCCCAATCTATATATGTAAATAATATAAATTCATCCCACCCTTTTCTCAATTTAATACCTATTTATTCTAGTCTAAGGCTCTGGATACACACTCTCTCTATGCTCTATGTGTTAACTTCCATATAGATCTTTAAATCCCACCAGACAATCAGAGGATATATTTGAGTTCCTTATTTGAGTGAAATAGGATGAGTGAAAAAATATTTTATTTGGGCCTTATTTGAGTGAGTAAAATTTTGAATTAGAACATAATCCAATCAATCACAAGCAGGAAGTTACTGCACCCACCATCTAGGTATTGGATGGAGTGATTAAGGATGAGGAGGGACAAGGAGGGAGTGAGTAGAGATAATGAGGAATGATGAGGGAGTCATTATGGATGATGAATGATGGTGAGGGTCAATGAGGGAGTGATTAGAGAGGATGAGGGAGTGATTAGGGATGATGAGGGATGGTGAAGGTCAATAAGGGAGTGATTAGGTAAGATGAGGGATGAGCAAGGAATGATTAGGGATGATGAGGGACTATGAAAAAATGATTAGGGATGACAAGAGATGGTGAGGGTCAATGAGGGAATGATTATAAACAATGAGTAAGTGATTAGAGATGATGAGGGTTGGTGAGGGTGAATTAGGGAGTGATTAGAGACAATGATGGATGAGAAAGGAGTGATTAGGGATGATGACAGAGTGATTAAAGATGATGAGGAATGGTGAGAGTCAATGAAGGAGTGATTAGGGATGATGAGGGATAATGAGGGAGTGATTAGGTCTGATAAGTGACAAGGAGAAAGTGATTAGGGATAAGGGAGGGACAATGATCAAATGAAATTAACATAAAGTGGTTGCTTGACATGCACAAGTCATCATTATGACCTACGTTGTCAAAATCACATCACTTTGGATTGAATTCAAAGTGAGTGGTCTGTAAACTTCAATTTTGACAAATCTAAGACTCCTGGAAATACTAAAAAACAATTTATAAGGCACAAAAACCTATAAAATGACTATATGTTTACCAAAAATGGACATCAATTGCAAACGTTAAGCCTTGAAATCCCTAGGTTCAATAATGAGAGCCTAAAAATTCTTAATCACTAACCAAATTGGATTTTGAAAAACTATCTCCCACATCAAAAGGTGTGCAACTATGAGACCAACTCTATCAGATGAAGAGTGACCCTAATTTCTTATATTTACTAAGATAAATTTAAAGTATAAGGAATATAAATGTAATAATATAAATATAAACTTATATGTAACATTTATTTTATTAAACCATCTACCCCTTCCAATATATATATATGTAGAGGAAGGGGTAGATGGTTTAATAAAATAAATGTTACATATAAGTTTATATTTATACCCCTTCCTATATATATATATATATATATATATATATATATATATATATATATATATATATATATAGTGTGTGTGTGTGTGTGTGTGTGTGTGTGTGTGTGTGTGTGTGTGTGTGTGTGTGTGTGTGTGTGAATGCATTATAGCATTTACACATTATAACACGTACATGTTACTTTCACATTGCAATATATATTAGTGTGTGAATGCATTATAGCATGTACACGTTATAACACATACGTGTTACTTTCACATTGCAATATACATACATACATACATACATACATATATATACATATATATATATATATACATAATATATGTATATATATATATATGTATATATATATATATATATATATATATATATATATATATATATATATATAGTGTGTGTGTGTGTGTGTGTGTGTGTGTGTGTGTGTGTGTGTGTGTGCATTATAGCATGTACACATTATAACACGTACGTGTTACTTTCACATTGCAATATATATTAGTGTGTGAATGCATTATAGCATGTACACGTTATAACATGTACGTGTTACTTTCACATTGCAATATACATACATACATACATACATACATACATGTGTGTGTGTGTGTGTGTGTGTGTGTGTGAAAGTAACACGTACATGTTATAACGTGTACATGTTATAATGCACTCACACTATAATGCATTTGCATCATGTGCATAGCACAATGTGTATGCATTTAGGTTTGATAATCTTAAATCTAGTTTGAAATAAAACATACATATTATGGACATTATGTGTACACATTGTGTCTATAACATGTATGTATTATAGAAAATATCCATGGAGTTATCCCCAAATCCATGTACTTACCCATAGCAGGTTAATTGATGATGGATTGGATGACAAAAAAATTAAGGTGGTGGAATTAGGATGTCTATAATTCTCACCTAAGGTGTGGGGGAAACACAAGGTTTTATTTAGATTGCTATGACTATCCCTGCATAGCATACTTTCATACCTTCTAAGGATAATACCCATGTCACCTATTCATCGACACATAGTTTTTTATGCCAAATGCTCAAACATTTGTGCAAAAAATTATTGATCTAAATAATAAGGTTTTAAAATTGTAAAATAATTCTTATATAATTGGCCATACCATTGATTCTCATGCATTATTACACAATCCATTAGCTCACAAGATCTCAGCTTATCCTTTACCAAAATATTTTTTATCACTTAATCTTGCATTATATATTGTAAATATGGTCCATAAAATAATCTATGAGCCTTTCACATAGTATATTTAGACAATGCATCCAACAACAAGTTATTGACTAAGTTTTTTTCATGGAGTCCTAAATATGATTCCTTGTGTTTATTTTATGATCTCCCATTCCAATCGATTCATGCCTTAAATCCTTTGGCCGATCAATTTATAACACACTTTTGAATTAACATTAATGAGAAGATGTCTTATGCTCGGTTGAAAAAAATTAAGCAAGGGTCCAACCATCTTATCGTTGATTATGTATGATATTACACTATCATGCTCTCTAAGGTGACAAGTCAAATGGAAAATAATGAATTGCAATATATATATTCAAACAAATCTTGGTTTCCCCTTTACATGAGTATATTGTGTTTAATAAATTTCAATCATTTGATGACATATGTCATATAGTTAAGGATCAATAAGTTAAGAATATTGCAATAAATAATATAAAGTATTTGTCCAACCCTCAAACCACTCATGGTGTAAATTCTCCAAGTGAACCAATATTCAAATCAAAATAAATTCATAATAAGAATGATGCAAAAACAATAGTTAACATGGTCTCACAACTAGTTAATTATTTTGTTCTCTCAGTTCCACTAAGGAGGAAATTTTCACACTTATCAAAACTTATTAGGAATATTAGTTTAGTGCTCCATATTGGATATTAGTTTAGTTATAATAATATTGTGTGAGCATAATCACATAGATAGGATTGAGAGATAATAGGAGAGATATTGTAGGAGATAAGTGAGAGATTTGTGGGGGTAAGAGATTAGTGTTGACTCCTTCCTTTAGGATAATAATATACTATTTAATGTAATAAGCTCTATTGAATAGTTGTATTGTGATAGATCAAAAAATTTATACTTTGCACATTTGAACATTCGACTCTTTATTATTATGAGGAAATTCCTATCAGTGGTATCAGAGCATGTACCTTATGGGACCTCTCTACATTTTAAGTCTTGTGAGTAATAAGAGCTTTGGATGAAGACCACATCCATTACTCTTTCCATTTAATAGACTTAAACATATTTTTCATAATTATACAATACAAATCAATACAAATGCCATTGACATTTTATATATATATATATATATATATATATATATATATATATATATATATATATATATATATATATATAATACATGAAGGTTGTACAAAAACTTAGAGTCATAGAATAAAAAATATCATATTGGATCTTAACATACATGTTTGTATTTTTGTAACAAGTATTCATCCTATATTGGATCTAGACATGCATATATGCATTAGTTTTATTTGGCCTTCACATCTCGATGGACTTCATGCATTCACCTTACAACATAGACCCCTCATAGGCTCCTAACCTCTCATTATAACTCAGGGTCACTCTCCATAGTTTGTTGCATTTCCATTTACTGGGGGATCCCCCTCAATTACTAGGCCCATCTCGTTGGTTCCCCTCACATTGGTGAGTCACTCAACACAATCCTATCGGTGGCGGCAAAATCAAGAGAATAAATATGACCTCTACAAACTCAAGAGAATCCTCCACAGTTTCCTATCCACTTTGAGTAAACCACGACTTTTCCTTTGTCTTTAGAAAAACCAATAGCAAAGCCATTTAACAAAGCCCTCCATTTTTAGTCTCAAATTTTTAATTTTAAAGTCTTTGATTTTTTTTGTTTTGTAATCCCATGGTATTGCTTTTCTTTAAAGTGGTTTTAGGTTTCTTTACTTTGGTTTAAGTTTATATTTAAGTTTTTTTAGTTTTAAAGTAACTTGTGGTTTTTAAATATATATATTTTTAAATCATATATATAATTTTTTTTTATGGTATTAAATTTATTTTTTTATTTTTTATGTTATTTTTTTAAGTTTATTATTTTATATTTTTATTTTTATTAATAAATTTTTATATTAAGTTATAATTTTATTTTATTTTTTAAATTTATTAGACATTTGATAAAAAATTTAAGTTAATAATCTTTATTAATTTTTAGTTTATTTTTTTAAAACCAAAGTTTTATAGGGTGGGGGCAAAGTCTCATATTCGTTTCACAAATGACAAGAAAAATGAACATTTGATTTATTGGTGTTTGAGAATGGGAAAAGATAAGAAGAGTTGTTGTGGCGTTGTTTTTGCAATGCCACTATTTTTGGTTGTGTTTGTCTTCGTTTCTGAGGTGCACAGTACTACAAGGAATCAAGTGACGTCACATCTAGATGGACCTGTACAAATGTGAATGCAAACAAAAAGCAACTACTCTCCAGCAGGATGGTGGTTTCAGATAATCAACTTGGGTCCACCATAAAATACGTTTCTGAGTTTTCGGCATATGCTTCATATTTCTCTCACATTCTAATGTCAAAGGACTATAATTTTGTGGCCTAAACCATGGCCAATCTCTTGTGTGGTGGTTCTTTTGGAGTTTTGTGTGAGGGTTTTTGAATTAAGGGTGTCAGAGGATGAGGATTTTGAGTTGTTTTGTGTGGCATTGAATATTTTGAGTTTTTGCAGCATTTTTGAAAAAATCGCTGCAAGGTCTGTGAAAATTTGTGGTTTTTTTGAGAGAATTTGTAGTGTTCTCAGTTCATTGTATGGATTTATGAGCTAGTTGCTGCTATTTTTTTTTTGTGGTAAAATTTACGTAAAGGTCTTTTAAGGATGATTTTTTTTATTGTTCTTCATAACGGTAAAGGTTTTTTACCATTCTTTGTGATGATGGATATTGAGTTTTTCATGCTATATGAAAAAAATGGTGCAAGTTTTTCAAAATTAGCAAGGGCTTGGAAAGAATTTGTTGTCGCTAGGAGTTGTTGTGATGATTTTGAAGCTATGTGAGGAATTCTAAGCTGTTGAGTGGATTTTGAGACCATTCACTGGAGATTCTTTGGTGTTTTTGACACTTAGGAAAGGATTTGTGTACTGTATAATTTATGTTAGAAGGGTTTGGGAGTAAATTTGCAGAATCAATGCGGCGAGCATAAACATGGCCATGGAGAAGAACCATTGAGTTAAATCAGTCATTATGGGCACTCAATAGGTAGAAAAAAAGGCAAGAACAAACAAACATTGTACTCCAGTCCTTCCACCCAAAACCAATATCTTCCTTGGCAACAAGATACTCAAGAACCGCAGCAAGATGAATAGGGGGCCCTGCTTCCACATGCTCTACATATTTTTTTTGTTGGGAAACCTTGTAATTCTTACCACAGGGAAATGGAGAACAACATTCTAAGTTAATAGGACACTTGGAAGGTGACATGCTTGACTCCCCTGTGCATGTTTCCATGTGTTAATTATTATATTATTAATATAGTATCATTTTAAATTTAATATAATATGTTATAATATATATTTTTATTAACATTAATTGTATATTATAGTAATATATTATATTATAATGTAATGTAATATTAATTATTAATAATAATTATAATATTATTATAATCTAATATTATTGATTAATATTATATATAATATAATTAAATATATATAATATATTTTAATTATAATATAATATAAAAATATATAATATTAAATTATAAGTTAAATTTTAATATTAAAATTTTAAAATATCTAATATAATAAAATGTAATGAGACAATTATATATTTTAATATATAATATAATATATTATTTCAAGATATAGGTTAACACTAATATATTAAAATATTAAATATAATAAAATATAATATAAAAAATATATAATCCATCCATATATATATAATTACAAAACTGTAATATAAAATTAAATAATTATATAAATAATATAATATAATAATAATTTAAAAACTATAATATTATATTAGATATAATATATATTACAAATATATTTTATATTAAATATGATATTAATATAATAATATATTAAATATTATATATAACTCATTTATATACAAGTTTATAAAAATTAATCAAATATATATATATATATATATATATATATATATATATATATATATATATATACTATTATATTTATAATTAGTATATATAAATATAAATTCCAAAATAATAATGTCTTATTTTCATATTATACTAACTATGCAGAATTATGGTATCTAATTGGACTAGAATGAATATTTGTTTACAAGAGAATTCGAAGGCCTGCAATGGACAATATTTGTCTTAATTTTAGCTAACCCTCGCTTGATAATTGCTCCTAGGTGGGAGGGAATGTAGTGGGTTAAATTTTGGTTAAAAGGGGAATATACCTCACAAAAGAAAAGAAAACACTTGGCAAGAACAATATAATGTGAAAATTTCTATGATGTAAGAATTTTTGTATTAATTCTCGCATGATTGAGTTTTAAATTGATTAATATTATTTGAATTTTTGCACTATGGTTGATTTCTTCTACATTAATAATAGATTATTGTTGGTGTAGCAAACGATAAAGGTAGTCTATCACAATATAATACATAAAAATGAAATATATTCTACATATAAAAATAAAACACTTACCAAATATAATCACAAAAACAAAAATACAATATTGTGGTTGTTAAGTCTCATTTTTTTAAAAAAAATTAGGATTAGGTTAAATTTATAGTTTATATTTATATTAATTCATTTATTTTTATTATAATGTTGTGAGTCAATTTTTTATTAGTTTTTTATTTTAGTAATATTTTTATTGTCGTTAATGTATCATCATTTTGATTCAATTCCTTTAGTCAAAAGCATTAAATAATCCTTTAAATTCAATCTTTGACAATATATAAATGATGTATGATCTTCAGTGCAATGGATGAATTCTCAAGTGAACCCAATGTCTATCTTTTTGGGGAGATAACATATACTTGGTTAGTACTTGCAGTTCATTTTCCTTATATTTTTACTAAAGAGAGGATGTTAGGAATATTAATTTAGTGATCCATATTTAATATTAATTTAGTTATTATAATATTGTGTGAGCATGATAAAATTATGAGTTGATAATGCAATTCACATAGATAGGATTGAGAGATAATAGTAGAGATATTGTAGGAGATAAGTGAGAGATTTATAGGGATAAGAGATTAGTGTTGACTCCTTCCTTGAAGGATAATAATACACTATATTATTAAACAATTTATTTTAAATAATTAATGTATTGTGATCAACCAAAAAAATTGTGCTTTATACATTTGAGCCTTTAGTTTTTCACCAAACTATGGGGTAATACCTATTAAAACCTCCTCACAAAGTTTTACAAAAGTTACTTGAGTGCAACCTTATGTCTCTTCCTCCCTAAAAATAGTTTCATATGAATAATCCTCAAGCTAAGGGTTTTGATAATAATGCATATTACGACTATCATAGATGTGAAATACATTCAACTAATAGATGCATATGTTTGTGACATAATAGTATATTTGATAGATGAAAATATCATTTATCTTAATACATTTACAAATGTTTCATGTACATATCCTAATGGGAATGCTAAGTTGAATATATTTTTATACCTCTTTCCTAATCATCCAACACCTAAGACTACTTTTAATCATGAGGTTTATCTGGATTTCAATGCACATCCTCCACCAACTTCTTATAATTTTAGGTCTAAGGAAGAGAAACCTCTAGATGGTAATATTGGTACACTTCATATTATACAAATACATAGACCTACTATCACATTTTATGAGCATGAGATTTTTGATGATGAGTACTCTAATGAAACATTATTTATACACACATACAAATATTCACAAACTATACATGGTGTCATGATAAAAAATGGTTCTAGTGAAAATATTTACACCATGACACTCCTCACTAGTCTTGGATATACAAAATCATATTTTATCGATACAATGAAGATAGTTAAGGAATTCGATGGACAAAAACAAAATCTTCTTGGGAGGATTGTATTACCACTCAAAGTGGGCCTACTATAGTAACTAATTTATTCTTATTTCTACCGAGTATATGGGAATTTGAAATATTGTTAGGATTCCCTTGGATAGACAAGATGTGCTTCTTACCATATATATTACGTATATATTGAATTATATACATCCTAGTAGGGTGGTCACAGTTCCAAGTATTCCATATTAATACCATCTTATGTAAGATATTATTCCTCAACCACCCCTACCACCACCATAGTTAATATAAAAACCTAATACGATTTATTTTACTCAGATGGATTTTCCTTGATGATCACTACTATAACATCCATTGCATCAGGGATTTATTCAGGACTCATGGGGGCCATTATCTAGTCCATCATGTCCTAGACTACTATTACAGACTCCTTCACTTATTCCATATAGAACATAACCACATTATTCTATTATGTATTAGATTTCATGTATCACTATTATTCATGGAGTTACAAAACATATGGAACATCATATGGTTGATGATGACGATGATGGATATGTCCCACCACAAGATTGTTTTTTTGTTTTTGATACAAACACATATTTTACTACTTGATCATAATAGGTAACATTATCCTTGTTTGACATAGGACCTACATGTGATAATTTCATTGATGGGATCATTGGTTAGTATTACATAACATTATAAAAAACTCAGAAATTATAAAAACTAAAAATATTCACAAAATTAAAAAAATTGACTTATGCATGACATGTATTACTTGTTTGCATTATTTGTTTTGCTCATATATTGTACAATATATATATATATATATATATATATATATATATATATATATATATATATATATATATATATATATATATTCTATGCACGTGTTTCATGATATACATGAGTTATATACAAGACATATATGTTTCATATGACATGGACACATATATGTGGTACATTATTACACTTAGGAGCTAATTTCCTATACCATGGTATTTATTACTAGGGGTATGATCTATGACTATTTACATTGATAATATTGAGATGATTTATATTGATTATACATGATTTTATCTAACTCATACTATTAATATTATTATTTCACTAGATATTGTATTTGTTATATGCGATGATTACATACATTGATTGTGTATATTAACCTTACTTGTTCAATGCATGATTGATGTTGTTACTGTAGATACTAAAATCTTAATATATATGATAAACTAGTTTTATACTCTTGAAAAATATCACTTTTGGCTCAACCCTTTAGCTTAGGACCTTCCTGAATCCAAAAGGCTCACATTCACCATCTCACTATGCCTAAATGTTTATCCTATAGTCCGACGTTGATATTTTATTTACCTTGATCACCTGTAGCCCACACTCTGTATAAAAATATGATTAATATTCTACTTTTTTAGTTATATATCTTCATTAAATTTCAATCCTCTTGGGCACTACCATCCAGACTAGAATACTAATTTTAACACTAGTGTCTTAGGTCTAACACTAGTTTATGAACCTTACAAATTGTCAATTTTGAAAATATTTTGACATGTATGGGTCAACCTATTTGTCTTAATTAACCATCCTATGAGATAATTTTTAATTGTGTGGTATAAATAAAATTAAAATACCATTCATTATCATCAAGTAAAAAATCAAGCACACATTTATCTTTTACTAAGTAAAATCACATCTCAAGCTTATAAAACTACCTTATTCTTCCCTATTTCCAAATTAGTCATAAGAGTAGTATTCTTATAGGTATAAAGTATTTAAAGAGTAACCCATGAGTATTATTTGTCAATTTATAAGATAAATCACTACATGCACTCACATATAACATATTGCACAATTGTTCACACATAAGCTTGCATAAGGCAGAAAACTACATCAATATGAGGACCTATTCAAAATATTGGATATGTAGGGAAGTTTCATTGATTTAGGGATATTTTATTTTATATCAATATTCACTTGATATGACAAACCCCTATTTTTTCAAGGTGACATGCCCTAATTATAGGACCTAACATTTTGAGCTACATACTGATATCCATTATTTGTGCATGTAAATTTAATAGATAATTTTCAAAGTGACAGTGAACCCTAATAGGAATAGGTGTAATTTTGATAAAAATGCATATAATTCATTGTAGATATAAGCATCAAAATTTGGATATAATCATTGACACTAGTATTTAGATTCTGATGGTAGTATCCAAACTGCCAGAGAGCCAATTTATAGAATCTGATGAATCTTTTTAGAGCATCAACTTATTTTTTTGAACAATTGTATCAATCATACCTACTTAAACATTAATTAATAATCTAAATCATGCATTATTCATGTCTAAGCATTCAAATTACTATTTTTCATTGTACTTACTATATTTTATATATTTTTATTATCCAACACTGTATCAAAATATTATGAATTTAAATTATTTAATTGGATTGCTTACAGAAAAACTTATCCATTTGTTTTACTAGTATATTCCCATATAATCCAATCCAAAAATTCTTACACATTTTGTGAACTTGACCTATGTGTCTTCTTGTGCAACCATAGCTTACTCTAGGGTTTTTTAGCCTTCTAGAGTTTGATATTGTAGTAATTATTCATTTATTGATTTTATTACTCTATATTCAACCTAAGATTAGTTATAGAATAGGTAGTGCACCTATTGAGAATCTTGAGCTTCCTCTTCTACCACATAAAATTTCTTAAGTTAATGCCTTGTCAAATTTTGTCAATACTAAGAGTGATAATAATGATAATGAGAAAAATACTAAATCTAATCATGAAAATAGTGAAACACATAAGGATAATGAATGTGAGCAAGTAGATCAAGATAAAGTTAAAGGTATTAAATTTTTTTGAGATCTTATTCATGAAAATCCTTAATATAACCATAATATCCTCAATACTATATTGTAACCTAAGAAAGCCAAAATAATTAGTGAACAACCATTAGTATCTACTGATATAAATATTAGGGATACTAGATATATCTATCAAGCATCACTTCGATTATCTCTCACCTCAAACACACCATTGATTCCTACATCTAATGGGGGAATAGGATGGTCTTCAATTATTTGTTACCTAAAGACCAAATAAATATTGCTACATCTTCCATGGCAAAAATAAATACTTCAACTCAATTACTAATTTTAATACCTATATAAACACTATTAGTGTTTGCATCTAATTTTGTAACTTCTCAATATCAAATCTTAATCCCAATGGGTTTACTATGAAAAATCTTCTCCAATTTATTCAAACTTTGGATTCTAAAGTTACCAATATTGAGAAAAATGCTGTAAATTCTACTCATCTTATTGATTCACAAGAATTATTGCATAATCCTCTTTCCCCTTAGATATATTTTCACCCTTTTCCAACTAATTTTGTACCACCCACGTTCACACTTTATAATGGAAAGGGTGACCCTGAACAACATCTTTGATATTTCTATGTAGCATGTCTTGATTATGCTTCCAATGATAAAATTTTGACCAAACTATTTCCAAAATACTAAAGGACTATGTTTTGATATGGTTCTCTGATCTACCAGTATGATCAATGAAAGCATTCAAAACTCTAACAGACTAGTTTCTAACACATTTCTATATCAACATCACTAAAAATATGTAGTATGCACAAATTTCAAAGATCAAGAAAAGAACTAATGAGTCCATCAATGATTTACAAGCTCCATGTGGTGCCCTCCACAGTGCATATATGTCTCAAGTTTATTCATGTCAATAGGGTAATCATATTTTTAGGGATTCAATATGAGCATATACTACAATAATAAAATTTTATTCCAAGATAGATAATTATACAACCTATTAAGTTTAATCATGAGTGAAAGGGTAAGAAAAAGGTAATCCCCTTTGATAGTCAACTGATACTTGAAATATTATTACATCATAGATACTTAGTTTACTCCACATAGCCATCATTTATATCTATAGGGTCCAACCAATTGTTGAGACAAGATCAACATGTTTCGGAAAGGGTACAAAGACCCAAAATTATAGTTATACCAAAATAATCATAGAGAAATAATCAATGGTTTCCATGAACCACTACATCTTTTACTACTAATTCATGACCATAGAGCCCTATAAGGCATAGGAAAAGTATCACCAATTCTCCAATTCCATATTATTCACATATGCATGATCCTTGGCACCATAACTAGTTTGTTATACACCATCCTGAGCCTAGATCACCCTATGAGAATCACTTCAATGGGATCATTAGATGGCCTTTTCATTCCAAAAATTTTAAAGAAAAATCAATAAAATATAAATAATTCAAATAAATCAAAAATATAAATATAATTAAAATTTACATGTTTACTAGTTTTTGTATAAGTTGTTTACTTTATGTTAGCGGATAACATATCACTTTTATATACACATATATGTTCCATGAGTAATTGAATGTAATATAGGCATACACTAGATACATGATACATTATCCTACAGATGTTAGACATTTTTTCCACCCACATGACACACTATGTTGGGGGAATCTACTTTATTGATCATGATTGATACATGTTTCATTATTTTATGATCACTTTGCATTATCTTATTGAACTTATATACTAAAAATTACACATTTTTATATGCATTATTACATATTACATAGTATGTTAGATATGTTATACTACATGACATTTTTATATCATATGTATGCAGAGATTAGCATGATGTGCTTATGCTAGTTGTTTATGTTTTATTTTTTCATCTTTTCAAATGGCTTACTTGAGTGTGCATCTTGTTTTCTACCTTGTTTGATTGTGTAAAATTTGAACATGTTCCTTGTTTGTTGGCCATATCTTCCCTTATTTTTTTATTTTATGTGTAGACATTTAAACATGTCCTCCCCTTGAAAGTGCAGCATTTGAACATGCCCCTTATTTTTGGTATCCTTAGATCTATTTTTGGTATCAAGTACTCATGTGTGTGCTTGATTATTTTTTGAGCTTGTTTTTGTTACTTATAGATGTTTTCATGATCCATATCATGCATCTTAGATAATTTTATGGTTGGATACTATGAGCTTCATTGATACATCTCCTTAGACATGATACCATTATATTCTTCACTATTACATGATTGATATAGATATAATATGATTATCTTATTCTTTTTGAGATAATTTTATTGTCACATTTCATTATCCTCACCTCAAAAGGGGGGGTATTATTAGTGGATACATGTCATAGAGACATGAGTCACATACACAGTTGGCAAACTTAACAAAATTTGATAGAATTTACATGATTTAAATATACACTTGGGTCATAACCTTATTCATTTGGCACCAATTTTACATCTTTGAGATAGATTTTATCATATTTATGATAGATATTATACAAAATTTATAGATCAAAGGTTACATTTTGATAGATAATTCAACTTGAGACACATTATAGATGCATATGCCATGAAAATGCTCCAAATCATAGATACATATTTAGATTATATAAACATTTATGCATTGACCTTACCAATATGAACCAATTGAGTAATATCTATTTTAAATAGTTATCTCCCTTGAGTAGTGTGGTTGACACTTATTTCCCTTAACAGCCTTGACACTATTTTTTTTTATCATTGATATTGTTACACCATTTTACCTTAGGTGAGATTATCTAGATTGTCTAAATTATATATACACTTGATTTATGACATTGAGATTTAGTTATATTAATCATCTTGGAAAAACTCACCCTTGAACTATATTAGGGGCGTGATCACCCTATAATTCTTCCCTTCACATCTCAAAGGTTCAATTGTGAACCTATCTCTCCAATGCTTCAGCAAAGAAGCATCATTACCATGGGGCAACATGGTTGTATCGACACACATGTGTACTTATTCCTTGCTCTATTTTATTTAAATTATTCAATTTATAAATTATATGCACTAATTACATTTTAACATGCTCCTAATTTCAATTATTTTACAAACAACAAATTAAAATAGGACTCAAGCCAAATCAAGGTGTGTTGTCCACAACAAGGTATGCATTTCTTTTCTTTAAACCTATTAATTTCATCCTTATGCATTAATATATTAAAGAGGGGGAATTTAGATACTAAAATATGATTTTATATTATAAAATAGTCATATACACTTGATAAATATCACTCATGGATCAACCCTTCAATTTAGGACCATCCAACTACCAAAAGGCTCAAATTCACCATCTCACTATGCCTAAATAGTTATCATATAAACTGACCCTAATATTTTGATTACCTAGATCACCTATATACCATAGTATACATAAAACCCAATTAATATCCTACTTTATAGATAACATATCTTTAATAATTTTCTATTCTCTCAAACACGACCATCCAAACTAAGACACTAGCATCGATGTTAGCGTCTCATGTCTAAAACTAGTGTCTGAACCTTACAAACGATTAAATTTTCAAATATTTCAACATATATGGGTAGACCCATTTTTATTAATTAACCCTCCTATGAGATAATTTCAAAATGTGTGGTATAAATAAAATTCAAATACTATTTAGTATCATCAAGTATAAATCAATCACACATATATCTTATATCAAGCAAAAACACCTCTCAAGCTTGTAAACCTTTCCTATTCTTCCCTATTTAAAATAAATCATAGGATTAATATTCCTATAAGTTTTAATCTTTAACATATCATCTCATGAGTATTTGTTAATTTACAAGTTAGATCACTAAATGTACCCACATATAGCATATTGCATAATCATTCCCACATAAGGGGATACCTACATCAGTCTGAGGCCCTCTTCTTATTATTGACTATGTATGAAATATTCACTAACATAAGGTTATTTTAGGGTATATAAATTTCACTTGATTCCACTAGCCTATATTTTTCAAGGTGGCATGCCCTAATTGGAGGACTTAGGGGTTTTAGCTACATATTGATATCAAGAACATGTGCACGTGATCTGAATAGAGAATTTTCAAGGTGATATTGAGCCCTAACATGCACATGTGTAATTTATATAAAATAACATGTACTTATTTATGGATATAAACATATAAATTTGGATAGAAGTATCGATGCTAGTGTCCAAAATCTGATGGTAGTGTCCAAACTACCAGAGAGCTCATTTTTAGAATCTAGGAAATCCCTATGGAGCATCATCCTATGCATCAATCAGACCTTCTTGAACATTAATTAATAATCCATTTATTATATCTTCTTAATTTTTAAGCATTCAAATAACTATTTGGCATGGTACTTACTATATTTAGCATATTTCTATAATTCAGCATTGTATCATAATATTATGAATTTGAATTATTTAATTGGCCTAATTTTAGAATAGCTTAGCCGTTTATTTTATTAGGATATTTCCCCCTAAAATAATCCAAAAATGGTTAAACAATTACATGTCACATGGTGTGACGCTTTATTTTTTATTACATTATGTGACTCTTTCTTTATTTATGTTTTAACTCTATGTTTGCATGACATTTGATTTTTCATTGTGTGTGTAACATTTGATTGTTCATTCTATGTGTGAAATTTAATTTTCATTATGTGTGGACCTCATACTTGTGTGATATGATTTTACATTGAGTGTAATTTCTTACCTTGCATGAAATTGAGTGCTAATGTGTGTGCTTAATTATGTGCATCATGATCATGACATTTTGTGTGACTCTATATGGTATGTGTGGATAAATATAAGATTTTATATTGATATTTTTTGTGTTTTGATCCATATCATGCACTCTTTTTTATATTTTTAGTGACATGATACATATCACGCACCTTCCACATAGTTGTTATTCGATGTATGGATGTTCATTACTATGTTAGCTATTCACTATGTTTCTCATTATTATATCTATCTTGATATGACACTTGTATGCCTTAGCATACATGTTTCATACATATTTAGATGAACTGTTCTTACTATGATGACATTTTTTCCACATTTTTATAAATGGTTTACACTACTTATATATTTTCCTATATAACATGATGTGTTTAACATTTTCTTCTGAGATGATTAATTTCTAGGATACATTCCTCACCTCAAAAGGGGGCCATATGCAGTGTATTTTCTTAGATATTAAGCCCCCACAATTATAAAAAAAACATATTTTGGGCACATATTACTTTATATTATTATTGGTTTTACTCAAATTATGATAGGTTTGAAAGGAATGAGAATAATATCATTCCAATCTATGAGCCTAAAGTATTGACAACAAGAACATCACAATAAGCTTGCAAACAAATGAAATTCAAAGACAAGGTAAATCAAATGATATTAAAAAAAAACATTCTAGTACAAAGGAAATCCCTTGTATAAGTAGACAAGACAAAAGCAAAAACTAGCCTAACTAAGCAATGTGGGATAAATCTTCACATAGAGTGACAAAACTAGCAAAATGATGAAATACCTAGTTAGAACCTAGCAAGTATGAGAAATAACATACTCTAATACCCCTCACCCCCCCCCCCCACCCCCTCAAGTGAAGCTAGGGGATAATAATAGCCAAAAATGATATAGTGGCATATCCACAGTATGAGTCTCAATAACTAGGCTTGATAAAGTACTCATGTACAATATATATCTATGAAGTGGAAAAAGAGAGAAAACCCATAGGAATAAAACTCCCCAAAAATGATGTAAAATAAGGAATGAAGGACTTCATATGGATCCCCCTAAGGATAATTGTAATCGATAGTGAAGTTATTAATACTTCAAGTTGGGATCGCAAGATAACCAGTGTTGATGTCAAGATATTCAGCTAGAAGATTATATAAACTCCATCTTCATCAAACAATATTTCTTCATATTTCCAAAAGAAGAACATGAATGGTGTACTATAAGTTTGCCCATTCCATAATGAAATATAAAGGAGGCAGAAATACAAAGATATCTAAATCATGTCCAAATTTTAAGTGTGGCATAAGTCTAGTAAGATCATGTACATTGGATGTAATGCCACAAAAATGAATCGATCAGAATAAATACATAGAACCTTCATTGAAATAATGTCCATGGGAAGTGGATATAATGATCAATAAGTGTACTCTCATTGGAACCAATAGAGTCCTTCGAAGTGATAATCTGTGGTGGCTTAACATCTTGCATAGTAACAAAGGAAGGTTCTACAAATAGACATCCCAAGTCTAGAAAAAACTCATCTCATAAAGGTGGCTCAACAAAAATAAGAGCAATTTCCATTAAAAATGTCTCATCACAAGAAAATATAAGTGGAAAGAGTACATCATCAGAAGAGAAAACCTCATTAATAGGAGGAGGAGATGGAGAAACTTTATCCATGTCACTGTCAAAATATAAATCCTCACTAATAGGAGGATAAGGAAGTAGAATAGGAGGTAGAGTAAGAGAGGGTTTAGAAAACCTAAAATGATCAATATCCTCCTCAAAGAAGGCTGAAATAACATCCCAAGCTCTTTTTATTGATGTGGCATCCATACATGAATATGCAAGATATTTGAAACATTGAGGTGAATCAATCTAAGAGCCTCATCATGCATAGATGCAATCTAGGCAATATCTTCCTCATCGATGAAGTTAGGAAGATTGTCAAGTACCATTCTCCATAAGCCTTTTAGTTGAAGGTGTATCTTCATTTTTATTTTCTAAGTCATGTTCTTTGAGGTGTTGAGGGTCTCCATTATCAAAATATAAGGAAGAATTTGAGAATAATAAATAATTATCCCTCCCAAAAGAATAACTCTTGATTCAAATAATGACAATGAACAAATAAATCTCCAAAAATGTGTAAGTCCCCCTAGAATTTGGCACTTTATAAAAGTAGTGTGTTTTTACAAAGTGATGACACCAATGGATTGATAATTAAAAACCATACACTTTTTGAAAAAAAAGAACTCAAATCTGGGTTACGGTTCAAAAGTTATAGGCTTTATGAATTCTCGTAAATGGGTCAAAAATATTTAAAAAGACATTATAAATTGACTTTTATGACCAATTTGGAAAAAAAACCTTTCCATCCAACCACTCATTATAGGCTTTATGAATTTTATCATGGATGTATCAAATCCAACTAAATTGAAAAAAAGACCCTTCCTAATGTTTGTGGGCTCCAAACCACTCAGTTTAATCAAAACCACATTTTTAAGGGAAAAATGCCCAAAAAATCAAATTTAAATGACCATAACTTTATTAATACTCATCATAATTTAAAACTATAAAATTTAATGGAATTCTATGAGAGATGATCTCATAACCCAAAAATATTTTCATAAAATTCCTTACGAGTAAATAGAAGTTGATCAAAACATATCACATTTTGGTAAAAAACATAGTTTTGTCCAAAGGATTTCTCAGAAATTACCGCGTAGCTTATTTTGAATAAAAACTTACCAATTGATGGCTACAACCTTTCATAGCTTGGATAACATGAAAGGAATGAGAACAATATCATTCCAAGCTAGGTGTCTGAAGCATTGACAACAAGAACATCACAATAAGCTTGAAAAAAAATGAAATGCAAAGACAAGGAAAATCAAATGATATTCATAAAAAGCATGTTAGTACAAAGATTACATAAGTATGCATGATAAAAGCAGAAACTAGCCTAACTAAGCAATGTGGGATAAATCTTCACATAGGATAAAACTAGCAAAAGGATGAAATACCTACCAAGCATGAGAAATAACATACTCTAACAAGGTTTGACACATATCTTGAGCATATGCAAGGCATATGTCATGTTTTTATATTATTGTGAGTTGTATTTCACAAATTCTATGAGATTACTACATACATTAAATTGATTTAGATTACACTAGATTTTAGATTGGGGGCATATGTTCACACTTTCACATATATTATGATACATTGGACTAGGATTAGGTAGGTTATGGGTTTAGAAACATATCCAAAGCATAGGTGGTATATTATACATAAATTATACTCAAACATTACTTAGGCATTTCTCATATTCATTGTAACCCTGTATGGATTCCATTACTTAGATATAGTGAGTTATGTGGGGCTAAAGTTTTACATGAATTAAATTCTACACTCTTCTCCATTTCAAAATAGGGTTTTGGAATATTTAACTCAACCAATGTTTTACAGTGGAATATATATGAGGTATTATCACTATATTCTCCATAATCCTCTAAAGATAAGTTTCTAGAAGGCATATTAGTTTGCATGCATACATGTGTTTTTTTTTCCTTGATATTTCATTTCACATATGCTCAATGTTGTTATTTTTAGATTTTATATAATAATTAAAATTTGATTTTTACATGTTTTATTACGAATTTTCAAGGAGAAAGGTGAAACACATAATACATAATTGCGCACACCTATCATGCTTATCTTCAAGTATCATATTATATCCTCTTACTCTAACAATTTTATTATTAAAATAAAATCAGGGATAAATGTAGACACCCGTATTTAATATTATACACTTAATAATCTATAATTTGACCAATCTTTGACACACTTGACATATGCTTAAATACATGTCTCTTGTTCACAACCTTCCTTATCCATTTACACATATATGGTCCTAACCCTTCCAAATTTATGCTACTACTACATAGGAGCTTCCTACACACTACCTAAATATCTTAATATCATTATTAGTCTATCTCCTAATTTCATATCATTAATCATGCTTTCTAAATAGTTTTTTTTTTACTCAAATAGTTCCACCACTATGGACCTATCGTCTTAGCTCGGACCTATTCACACACCATTCAACAACTAGTTTATCAAATTAAAATTTTCATATGGGTTAGCTCATATCTTTCACATTTCAGTTTGTAGGAAAATCACCCAAAGAGTAGGATTATAATAAAATCAATCATAATCCTTTTATCATCTAGTATTCATCTACCTATTAATAGAAAATGTATTTCACATTGAGAGGAACTTACCTGAGTCTCCCAAATCTGAAGTTTATCAAAGGAGAACTCCCTAATCTAAGTATAAATACTATTTTCAAGGTCAAGTCATATGTTTTCAAGTGTTGAAATCCATTAATATGATTGTGTAACATACTATCATTGTATAGTATTGCACACACTCAACTATGTGGGAGAACTAAATTCTATTTGACTTACCTCTTTTGAGTATTGGATATGTATTCAACACTTAGTCACAAGAGCTCAACCCTTCCCTTTCACATGTTGTCCTTGTTATAATGTTTATTTATTACACAAATAGGGTTTTGAATCAAGGATAAGGATAACAAATATATTCATGTCGGATCAAAGACATCTACATGTAATGGAACATTTATCATATTTAATTGTAACTTTTAAAAATATCAATGATCAACAAAATCACACATGATATTTCCACACCCTCATAAATAATGCAACACCACATAGGTGTCTAGTATATGTGTAATTATCTAGGCTCGCGTACTTTTTTTCTTTCATATCTGAATCACTCACAGGGCCTTTCTTTTTCACTATTAACAATTGTCTCCATCCACAAACCTGCACATACTTGAAACAAGCTAATTATGAAATACCTCTAATGTATTCCATAAATAAAAATTTACTATATGTGGGTATTTACACTCATAATTTTTTTATTTTACATCTTAATAAATATAGATATTCTATTAGTTTCATCCTATTAGAGTCACATTAATCAAAAAATAGATAAAACACCAGGAAGGGGAAAATAGGGATCTATATTATGGCAGTAGTTTTCTTAGGATTTTTTATGGGATTATTCATTAAAATATTTAACATAGAGGTAAAATACAAATGGATTTAGTCATACTGTGGCATCAGTTATCCATAGACATCCTTTGTGGCATCAACAGGGCTTCACAACATCCCATATAATAGAACAAAGAAGAATAATCATGAAGAAGAAATGTGTCT
This sequence comes from Torreya grandis, assembly GCA_037957365.1. Lineage (NCBI taxonomy): Eukaryota > Viridiplantae > Streptophyta > Pinopsida > Cupressales > Taxaceae > Torreya > Torreya grandis. The sequence continues at coordinate 2,600,300 of JARHVA010000393.1, read as the reverse complement.
TTTTGACACTTTTAGTGTAATATAATACTTAGTTTTAGTATTAAATTGAGGGGTGGATATCCTTATATCCACATACAAACTTATATAAAAATATATGTACTTGTATTTAATGCCTATGAATCAATAAAAATCAAGTTATATGTCATTATATATGTTATACATTATCAATGTTCTATTAATTTATGCTTTACTTAGAATGTATTTTGGATTAATATAACAAGGATACTTCTCTTATGAATTCAAAACTAGTATGAAATACTTAATCTATTGACTCATGACTTAGCATAGAGTTTATGTCTGCATTTGGTGTCTGAACCCAAGTCTCATATAACTAATGTCCAAGGAGAAGTACCCCTTAGAGTTTTGAAATCTATCAATAAGAGAGATTAAACATTGGTGGATGATAAAAATAAAGCATTTTATTCACCAAGAAGTAAAGAGCAAGTTGAGGATGAGTTTTATGACCACAGGACAATTGGGTGACTTTCAAAGATGTATTATGGCCTTGGATTTTAAGACTAATAAACACAACAAAAGGTGTAAGACTACACATTGAGAAACCTATTTAGTGGACAAAGTAAAAAATTATAAAAACTTGAGGAAATAGGTGAACCTTGAACACAAGCAATAGATTACTGGTTTGAGGCCACTTTAGACTCATTCATAATATTGTGGGTGATTATTTTATCAAATTTGGGAAATAGGAGATGTTAGATCCTAATTAGACAAACTACTATGTAAAATCATAATATTATATATAAAATAAATGACATAAACTAATTTGGAACTTGTTAAATTTGGAAAGATGATAAAAATGAAAAATTATATAAGGAAACAACATAACTAGAAAATGGGAATGCTTTAAAATAAATACAACTATGAAATTCATTATGTGACTATATAATGACATTGTGAATCAGGAATAGTGTTTCACTCAAATTTGGGACAAGGCCATTAGAATTGAACAAGGGTGACCTATGTTGGTGTCCTTAGGGCATGTCAATGTCCTATGAGTGTTCACTCTTTGTGACTGATGTAGTAGGTTTGCCTTACCCATATTTTATATTTGACTATGTAGTATCTCTCGATCCATCGTGAAAAGAATTATATGCCTTATTATTCACTTATAACCCTAACTCTATTTACCATGAATTATAAATAGATGAAATGGGAAATATGGTTAGCATTTAAATTTATGCTTGGCCTCAACACACCCGATGTTGAGCATTGCCTACATATAAATACTCCAAAGTGGGATTAAAATCCATGTAGTTCCCCTATGTTATGATGGTGTGTGTAAAATATTGGTTAAAAATGTTAAATACTATTACAATATTGATGTGATTAAGTGCTTAAAATATGACCTATGACCATCAATGTGTATGAAGACATAACTTGGGTTGTATGGACTCTATATTGGAAAAAATAGGTGCTTTTCTCTAAATGTGAAGTTGGATATTCTAGTGTATTTTAATCATATTAGCCTCTTATAAAAAATGGATTTAAAATTGGATTTATAGTGGTCAATTAGGAATTCCTTCATATGGGGCTTTTTAAACATGTAGGATGACCCCTTACATGAGTTTGAATCTAAAAAAATATGTTATTTGGTGGGAGGATGCAACTATCAGAATTAGATAAAACTAGGGAGCAAGATAGTCCAAATGAAACATCCTTGTTCAAAGTTCAAATAAAACTAAACTTACAATGTGGATCAATCTAAAAGTTAGTTTAGCTTGTTTATAATGTGGAATAGGAATATTTTGAGATCATTAGTTTCTTGGATAAAATGATCATCTGCATAAAAGTAAATGAATGGTGATCAAGGACCATGGGATGAGGCATGATCTAAGTATGTATAAGGAGTGGTCATAATTACATTTTTTTAATAATAAATTTTAATTTATGTGTCTACATTACCCTTCCCCCTTTATTCTATTAATACAAAAAAATTGAATTACTAGAGTAAAAATAAAAATTCATACCTAGACTTACCTATGAAGAACAATCTTGAACGTAGACTAGAACATTGAACTATGTTTCACGACTAACCTACAATGAAACATGTATAAAATAAATTATTACATAAGACAAAAATAAATAAGTAAATACAAGAAAACAAATAGATCCAATGACAAGGAACGAATATACATGATTGGGTATGGGAACTGTTGTGTTTTTTGGTATAAAATTGGTGATTGGAAAGGGTATGACTATTGGTGATTTATTCTTCATTGAAGCACTTGGACTAGATTGTGCATGACCCAATTCTCATTGAAAAGATAGTGTTCTTATAAAATCAAGTTGGCCTTGACTTCATTATTGCATAACTCAAGGTAGGTAGAGTAGTTAGGAATCCCTATATTAATTCCAATACATTGTTTTGGTGTAAAATTGGTGCAAAAAGGTGAACCAACTACTACAGATAGAATAAGGTTCATATCTAGTGCAAAAATGGAGAAAAACTAGTTAAAAAGATAGTATGATCTAATTCTAGTATATAAATCATAGATAATGACACATATTTTTACTCCATCACAAAAAGGGTGAAAATTTGAGGGCAAAAAGTGGTCATGTGTAGCACACATGCCCCAAAATCTAATATCTAGGAATATTGAATCTAAAAACTAAGTAATATCAAGTAAAATTTCTGAGCCAACTTGAGTAAATCATCTTGGAACACATGTCACCCATGATTCCCCCAACTTGGAACAAACCTATGTATTTTTTTTTGAAAATTATGTCTAGGTACTTGTTGAAATCTGCCATATACTAACTAAGATTCTGAATTTTTTTTTAAAGTATTTTTTTCCCTATGTTGGGACAACATGTTGTTTTGGACATGGCTAGCCTATGCCCTTATCAAAATAGAGTAATATTGTCTAAAACTACTTTTTAGGTGAAATATGAGTATGCATCATGATCAACTATGCAAATCCTATTGATTTATGACTATTTTCTATATTATTGTAGCTTGGTCTCTAAGAAAATCCATTCTGTATGCCCCCTCTTTTGAGGTGAGTTGTGAAGCCTGCACAATAACTTAACTCAAAATAAAAATTTATGTGGGAGATGTTATGAAAAGATATAAATTTGAATAGTAATGATAACATGAAGATCATGACATCATCATATTAAAACTAAGCATAATAGTGATATAAGATGCTTGTGGAAATAAGCATAAATAGTGACATCATCGAGATAAATTTTAATAATTAGGTACATAGATAAGTGACCATTTACTAAAGATAACTAAAATTTATTAGTAAAACTTAGGGAGGGATGTGTTATAGTGATCATGGCATCATAATTGATTAAGATGCATGATGTCCATCGTGGCATTGAAAACTAAATATACAAGAGAAAACAAGTCTTATGGCCATGACACACATGCGAAGCACAAAAAACATGTAAAATAATACCAATGGGCCTCAAACAAGGGACATATTAAAATGTCACTCACATGATGATTCTACTCTTAATTCCTTTTGAATTCAAGCATACCTTGATCACCAACCTATACACAAGCTATGATTGAGAATGGTGCTAGTGAGAATGTTTACACCATGACTTTACTTACACATTTGGGTTATACACATAATGATTTACATTATTCAACCAAATCTCTTAGATCATTTGATGGCACATCACAACATGTTCTTGGTGATATAGACTTACCTTCACATGTGGTTAGTACCTTTTCAGTTATACCATACATGAGAGTCTTTGATATGTTGTTGGGATGACCTTGGATACATACTCTCCACATAGTACCTTCTATAGTGCATGGGTGTGTTAAATATATTCATGCCAACATGGTAGTTATAGTTTCCAACATTACATATGAACATCCACTTAAACAAAATAATTTTATACACAAATAATTAATTATCAAACCTAATAAGGTTAATCTTTTATGAAAGGATAAGCAATATACAATCCCATTTCCTAAGTGTAAATTAATTTAGAGACCATTGCACTAGAGGCACATAGTGGATTCCACATAATCATCATCTAATACTAAGTAACATACTTAATTATCTAGAGCAACTACACACATTCCTATTATTGATATTTCTAATAAACTATAGAGAAAAAATGATGGGTTCCATGAACCCCTATTCCTATTACCTCTTCAAGACCACAAATTCCTACTATACATATGCAAAGTATTATAGATACTACAGTTTTATATATTACATGTATACATGATCCTTGGTAGTACCACCAATTTATTGCACTAGATTCCTAGTAGGGATATGCCTATGAGCATCCTTTGGATGAGATCATAGGATAGTTCTTTCTTTGAAAACTATTCCAAAATATTAAAAAATTAAAAAAAAACTTCAAAAATCCAAAAATATTTTCAGCATTTACATGTTATATTGGCTTGGCATCTATTTTGTTGGTTCTATATTGGTAAATGGCATATCAGTAATTTACATATACATGTGTTTCACACATCATTTTAGAGTGATACATGCATGCATATATACATGATCTCTTCCTATATAGATGTTGGGACTTCCTTCTACTCTTGTCATATAGACATTGGGGGCATCTAATTCTTTAATCTTTATTTCCACATAGTTTATATGGTTCTATGATCACTTTCTATTATCATGATCAAGATCATGTAGTTATACATGCCTTTATCCATGCTTATATCTTTCGCAGTGTACTTGATATGTTATGTACTTGACATTTTTTGCTAAAACATATATCTAAGGGATAGTATGTTATTTTTATGTTGGTTGCTTACATTTTTTATTTATGCACTTCCTTGAGTGTTTTATCTTGCTTGTTGAGCATTTAAATATGATCCATTGTTTGCATCCCTAGTGCCTTTATTTGACATTTGCATATGTTATTGCCTGTTGTATGGATATTTGAATATGCCATTTTTTTCCTTGTGAAGATTTGACTAAGTTGTGTCTTTTTTATTGTGTGATATTTGAACATGCCCCTTATTTGAGGTCTCTTTACACCATTGTATTTTGAATTAATTTTGAGTGCTCTTGTGTGTGTTTGATTTCTTGTTGAGATTGTATTGGTATTAGCTAGACATTGTCATAATTCACATAATGCATCTTAGGAATTGATATGATCACATGCTATGTACTTTATTGTTATATCTACCTAGACATGATACTCCTATATGTTACATGATACATTCATAAATTATACGGTTATATTATCCTTTTGAGGTAAGGTGACTACCATTTTTTACTTCCCTTCACCTCAAAAGGGGGGCATATTAGTGGGGACATGTCATAGAGCTTGGCTTCCACATTTTTCACTATTCACATATTCAAATATATAGTGGTTGCATGTTATGGAAACATGATCTCCACATTTATCACAATTCACAAATTTGGATATACAATGGGGGCATGTTATGGAAACATGTTCTCCACACTATACCATCTTTTAGTTTCAGATTTTAATGGGGGCATATTTTAGAAATATGTTCTCCACACTTACACAGGTGAAAACTGGCCAAATTACATAGTTATATGATTCAAACACACTTTTATGGTAGAATTATATATATTGGTACAATTTTTATACCTAGATTTTAGCATGAGACATATATAAGGTGCATATGCTATGCAAAGAGAACATAAATTGCAAAATCAAAACCAATTTTAGATTTCAAAATACTTCAATGAATTTTACCTCACTGGGTTGGACTGTTATGGATTTTTATTGATCCAATCTACTATAGTAGTTGGTTCATTTTTGGTATGGTTGAGATGATTAAATCACTCAATCCTTCCAACCTTACCATATTTATAGTGTGGTTGATTTGGATCAATTCACACTCACCAAGTTATAAGGATGATTAGGTTGCACAATTGAGCTAATCTCAACTGCTAGGTGGTAACTCACCTTTTCTCCAAGGTTGGGGGCAAGTTTCAATTGAAAATTTACACACACACACACACACACACACACACACACACACACACACACACACACACACACACACACACACACACACACTTCAGATTTACATTTGTCATAATCTTAATTGAGATGGTTCATAATTATACATATTTTCAAATCAAGTTACCAAAAGGTAAGGTGGTTACATCGATACATAGGTGTGATAAACCTTGCTCTTTATATTTTAATTATTTTAATGATTTTGACTTCAGATTAGATGCATTGATTATATATTATAACATGATCTTGGTTTTAGATCAGTCACCAACAAAACATTCAAGTTGGGCTCACGCAAAGGCAAGGTGTGTTATACACACCCAAATATGCATTTAGTTGCCTTTAAACTAGAAATTTCATTACTAGATTAAAGGGAGGTAAATCTAGACACTAAATTTGAATTATATAGCACCTTAGTCTTGTACATTTGGTAGATACATATCATGAATGTACCTTCAACTTATAGACCTTCCCACTATTGAAAAGTTTGTATACACTATCTTTATGTGCCAGATTGATTATCTCTTAATCCAACCAGTGTTATTCTAATGACCCAAGCCTTGTATCATGGTTAAATTATTATAAACCTATTTATCTTCTATCTCTATAAGTTATGGACCTATGTCTATTTTCTAGCTTCCTAGACACTTGTGTCACAGTCAAATGCCTACGTTGATGCAAGCGTCCTAATCTAATGCAAGTGTCCAGTGCCCTAAAGTCATCAAGTTTTCAAATGAAACTTATAATTATGGTTATCCTTAGTTCTTTAATTCAATATATTTATAAAAGAGATTGATAAATATACACAATATCAACCCTCATTCATTTACCACTTAACACAAACCTAACAATTCACAAGGCAACTTACCAAAAGCATTCAATCAAACATTCAAGTGAGTAAAACTTCCTTATTTTATATTATTTCCATATTAGTCATAAGTACATCACATCTATAGGTATGAAGTATTGAAAAATAACTCCATGAGTCTTATTTTATAAGTTACAAGTTAAGTCAATGTTGTACTTGTTTTCCACATATTACATCCTTGTGCACATGAAAGCCAACACATAGAGGATAACTACATTAGTTTGAGGCCCTCTTCATAGTAGTGTCTATTTAGGTATCACCTCACTAATAGAGGGGTATTTAGGGTTAGTTTGAAATTGTGCATCCACTAACCCATTTTGCCCATAGCCACTATGAAGATGAAGAACTAGGGTTTTATTATTTGACAAGAAGCGACAACCAATTATCTATATTTGATCACACCATAGTGAAGGTGACATAGTACATATAATATCCCAAGTAGTTATATATAGATCTAACATGTATTTTTTACTATACACCTACATCCAAGTTAGAAAAAAGTGTCAACATAACCATCTGAGGTTGACACAAGTGTCTGAGGTTATATAGGTCAAATTTATAGAATCTTACAACTGGTCCAGGGCATTAATCCAATCTATTTTTAACATGTTCCATATTATAACCACATGCATATAGTTGATCATCTAAGTACTCTTCTATTCATTTCATTGCTATATCAATTAATAGTTGTACTTATTATTTTTATCATATCTCAATATTTAAATTTAGAACATTGTTTATCTGAGTTTACAATCAATTAGACTAATATAGATCTATTTATCACCCTTGTGCTTATTCATCTCTATATTATTAACTCTATACTATATTGACTCATCTTAACTTAGGGTTATACAAGTATTATATGTATTTGATGTGTTTCCTGCATACTTAAGTTTCTTCAATGAGATAAGTTACATTTCATGATCATGAATAATATGGCATAACTCGTCAAAATATTTGAATTTTTTGAAAACAATGGACTCATGTAATGGGGAAATAAAACTTATCTTGAATATGTCTTGGAGCTCTTTATATGCCATTGGATTGGTCATTTTAGCTAACATGGTCTTGTACCTCAAGACATATTCATTGGTGGGTTCAATGGTTCCTTGTTTGTTTTTTGTAATTTGGCCATAAAAAACTTTTTTGGTGATATTGATAGAGAAGTGTGCTAAAAAATGATGTGTAATAGGTTTGAATTCATTTACTCATTGGATTAGTAAATCATATAAATACCTTAGAGCATAGTGTTTTAAGATCCTTGGAAATAATTTGGTCAAAAGTTTGTCATTAGAGGCATAATCAAGGCATGCTATATAGAAAGATTGAAGATGTTATTTAGGATCACCCTTGCCATCATAAAATATGAAATTAAGTGCAAAAAAACCAATTGGAAAAGGGTACAAAGATAAATTTTGGGCAAGAGGGTTACACAATAGCTCTTGTGAATCAATAACATAAGGTGATTTTATAGAATTTTTTTCAATATTTGTAACCTTAGTTTGCAAAAATTTTATAGTATGGACAAGAGCATGAACCTCTTGGTCTTTGAGGTTGGAAATTTTGGAAGTTATAAAAGAGGTGTGCCCATTTTTTGAGTGGATGTGGGCATCTAAACAAGTAATTGGGTTGAAGTATTTATGTTTCCCATGTAAGATGTATCAATATTAGTTTTAGGGAACAAAGGTGTGAACACATATCCCGTGACCCCATTAGAAGCATGAAATGATGATGTGACCAAGGGGAGGGTTTTTCGTATAGACTTAGTTGTAGTGCCATCTAAGGATTCATCATCACTAGGTGAGGAAACCTTAGCCTTAGCATGTTTACTGATTTCATTTCTTGTAACATATAAAAATGCAACTATTAAGCCCTTGTTGTAATTAATGTGAGTAACTAATATTTATTTATCTTTCATTTGAAAATGAGTTTTTTATTAACATTTTCCATTGTGTAAAAATGAATAATTCAAAATTTGATAAAGATTATAGAAATTAAAAAAATGAGAGACCCTAAGCCAAGTTTAGGGTTTTATATGTAAAGACACAGAGGTTAGGTTCACCAAATGTTTAACCCTAAATTGATATAGATAAATATAGTATAAGGCTAAGAATATATAAATGAATAAGCACAAGAGTGATAAATAGATATATAGAAGACCAATTAATTGCAAACTTAGATATATAATATTTTAAATTTAAATACTAAGATATGTTTAAAATAGTAAGTACAACTAATGATTGATATTGCAATAAATGGAAAATAAGATTACTTAGCTAGTTTACTATGTGTATGCATATTTAATATAGAACAGGATGGAAATAGACTAGTTTTAGATTCTAAATCAGTTGTCAAATTTTAGAAATTTGACCTTTATGGCCTTTAACACTTATGTCAACCTTAGATAGTTGCATCGACACTTCTATCTAACTTGAATATAGGTGTCCAGTATGGAATCCCTACTAGATATTGATGCAACTACCTATAATATTATGGGTTATATGTCACCTTTACTCTAGAGAATTCAGATCTAAATCATTACTTGTTTCTCTTGTCAAATCATAAAAACCCTAGCTCTTCATCTTCATAGTAACCTTGGAAAAAATGGGTTAGTGGGCTCATGGTGTCGAGTTAATCCTACAATCCCCTATTTTAGTGGGTGATGCCTACATAGCCACTACTCTGAAGAGTGCCTCAAACTAATGTAGTTTTCCCCTAATGTGTTAGCTTGTGTATGCACATGGATGCAATATGTGAAAAATAAGTACAACAGTGACCTAACTTATAACTTGACAAATAGGAATCAAAATTATAGATGGGTTGTCCCTATGAATGATATTGAAATAGGAAATAATAGGGAATCTTTGCTCACTTGAATGTTTGATTGAATTATTTTAGTAAGTTGCCTTTTGAGAGGTATGAAATTTCTAGTTGGTCAATGAATCAAGATTGATCATGCATATATACCAATCCTTTAGGTAAATATCTTGCATTAAAGCACTTAGGCCAGCCATAGGAATACATTACAATTTGAAAATTTTATGAATTTAGGACACTGGACACTTGCATTGGCACATGACACTTGCATCGGCGTAGGCATCTAACTGGGATACAAGTGTCTGGGAAGATAAAAAACAAGTATAGGTCCAGAAGTTGTAGAGAAATAAGATAAGTAAGTTTATATAATTTTGAGCAATAATAGAAGACCTGGTCATTAAAATAACATATGGTTGGACTAAGAGATAAACAATAAGCACATAAAAATAACAAATGCAAGCCTTTTGATTGTAGGAAGGTATATAAGTTGAATGTAAATCCATGATATATATTTGTCAAGCATACAACACTGAGGTGATATATAATTCACATTTAGTGTCTATAGATGTAAACTAGAGAAAAATGTTTTAAAACAATAATATAAATCTCCATTTGAAAATAGCAAGTAGGAGCAATAGAATCTAAGACCCAATAAAAATATGCCCCCGGTATGAGCATGCCCCTAATTTTAGAATACTCCTAACTATGGACATAATTAAACTACAAATAATAATGATCATATGTAAGCTATATACATTTCATATTGTTGTGGTGAAATTTCATCATCTAAATTTAACTACCCATCCATGTCAATTTATGTTATAAAGTTTTTCTACATTATGTAATGCTTTATTTGACTCTATTACCCAACGGGAAAGACAAGACTATAGGTAAATCTGCATGGATTAAATTTTAAAGGTGATGTTTGTGGGCCCAATTAAAACATTGAATGACTTAAAAGCATTGTATTATTTTTATTTTTTTATAATTAATTAATTTTAATTTGAAGTCATAAAATAGCATCAAGCATTTGACGTATATTTGATTTGACTTTTGTTGTATTTGAAAGAGCATCAAAATAGATTTGATGTCCATTTGAAAGAGTGTCAAGTGGACTTAATATTTGTTTGAGTTAATATCAAAATCAAGCTTTATATCTAGAGTCAATGATTAAATTAATTCTTTTAGAATTAATTAGTTTTATTAAGTGCAAGGTCAAATTTTTATTTTTATTTATTTTTAATACTCAAATAATAAAAGGTAAATATGGGTAAACTTTATTTTGAAGCTCTATTTTGAGTTAGTGCAAATGATGGCTTTCTAAATTCCATTATGGAGGAAAAATAAGTATAAAATGGTTCTTTTTTCTTATAGCTCTAGGTGAATAGTTGGTTGTAATTTGTCTTGTTATGTATACTTTTCTAGATTTGTTGATAGAATAGAAATTAATGAGTGAGATCATTCTCTAGATTTGTAGTTTTTAATGTTTTTTAGTCCCAGAGGGTATACTAAAGGAATCAATTTCCTTTAACTTTTGATTAAATTGTGCCTTCTAGACCAATCAAAATCTATTATTTTTTGTGCATTAAATTATTTACTATTTTGTAATAGTTAACATGTGCATTTTTTTTTTTAAAATATGAAAAAGGCCATTTAACTATTTTTTGATTAGTCAAAACTGTTGACATGTTATTAAGGGGCAAGCTACTGATGTCAAAGATAGCACATAGAAATAATTACCTGTGAAGGTGTTAGTACAACACTTGGAGCAAAATTACATGGATTGATGACATTAGCCACATACAGTTTCATAACAACAATGCTGATGGGTTTATAGTTTGTGATATTCAAGGATTACGAAAGTCAATTGAATTTGTTTGCATTGTGCTAGCTTTTGATTTATTACAATTGGCATTATTTATTTATAAATAGTTGGCCTAACACCTTACCAGTATTGGTTAATGCATTGGCCAAGAAAAAAAATGGAAAATCTTAGAGATTTATACAACAAAGCTCAAAACACATTCTTATAAGATGTCCTATATATAATGGATTTTCCAAAATTTTGGTCGTAATAATTATTGTGTTGTATTGCGGCTATTCAACAACAAGCCAAATCAAAACACACAAGAAAAATTAGATGAGTAAGTGTCAGATTTATCAACAATAAAAATAAATAAGTACTACAAGGCTAGAGCGATTTAATGTTGTCATAACTGTAGTAGGGGAAAATTTTATTCATAGTTTAATGTTCAATTTACTTTTGCTTGTTGGCCATTTAATATTAGTACTGATAATATTGTGTATAATTATTGTGTTCAATTCTATCAACCCAACTTCCCCTCCCATTTTGTTCCATTGCATTTTGTGACTACTCAAGAAATGACAAGGCTCTTGTTGTCAAGGAGATCATTGTTAGTGTGGAGGAGGTCTACAGTAGCCAAGTGCTCTTAGATGGTATTTGTTAAAAAGAATTGGTTTCTTTGTTGAATAATGAATTCCCATCAACTTGAGTTTAGATTTTGTTGAATAGTGATTGGGCTAGTTTCCATGATCTGCAATCTACTATTTTCTTGTCGTGCTTTTGCCTTTCATTCCCTTATTCACTAGAGTTCTAATTTCCGCATTGTGTTTCTAGAATCTTCAACAAATATGGGTGTATTGATTGTTGTATGCATTATCAAAATTTGTAGTACTATCTAACAATAAAATATCTAAATAGAGCACCAATTCATAATACATAGTATTTACCATAATATGATTATAAATTTTATCTAGTTTTTAAATTCCAACAAACCTATAACTTGTAAATTGTTAACCATAATCTTAATTTTTTTAAGTGTTTAGATAGTGTCTCAAAATTTTAAAATGATATATATATCCATGTTTAGATAATACGCACTTTTATGGCACTCAAAATTACCAATTATAGGTAATGTGCATGGCCCCTTGCACTTGATCAAAATAGTTCTAGACAAGCTCCACACAACACATCTGAAGTGCTAGTGATTTATAGCATCCAAGACCTAATAATTAAGAGAAGATTTCAAACATCGACATTGTTAGAAAACTTTAGTTATAGTGTACCGTCATTTACCTTTTTTTTTGTTATTTATTTTAGGTAACACATCTTATTCTTCATTGGCATGTAGAAAGCCTAAAAACCCAATGGAAATGAGGTATCAAGGGTAAATCAAATAATTTTTGAACTGAACAGAAATTGGTAGACAACCATTCACACTGTGAAATGCACGTGTTTCTGATGATTAGATTTGCCAATTGTAGTGGTTTTGGGGCCCTACACGACTTTGTTATAAAGTCCTATTAAATGATATGCGTGTTTCACTTTATTCTTTTATCTTTTTTTATTGGGTGTGGGTGGATAAAATACATACGATGTGAGGATGCCATGCTAGTACAAGAATCTGAACTATTAAATTCATGGCTGTATGACTGTGTTTACATTTTAAAGTTGTGAAATATAATTAAAAAAATTTATAAATCATATTAGATGTAAGGTGGGATTTTGAACAGAGTGTTGAAAAACTCTAAAAAAAAAATTATAATAAAATATATTATTTTTAATATATTTTTCTTATAATATAAATTATATTAATATCTAAAAGGTAATGTTTTGAATAAATAATTGTCATCAAAAAGTTTCATAAGAGATAACTATCAAATTTAGTTCTAATTTGGTGAAAGTTGGAATCCTCAAGTGTAACTCTAATTCAGAAGGAATTGTAGGGAATTTGTTTGGTTATGCCTATTGTGTGGGCCTAGTTCAAGTCATGGATTTAATATCCACTTGGATTTGTGTTATATTTTTTTTATTTTCTGCCATGCTATCCAAAATGTTTGTTTGTATGAGCAGCGAGGCTGGTTATATTGGTCTGGCCATAATGAGTCAAAGTTTTTAATTCTTTCGTCTGATTTTAAATTTAAAACTAATACGATCCCTTAACATTACCTTTGATTGTTCACAATGGTTGGCATTCTGGTGGCTATCGTGGTGTTTTTTTGCAATAACACATGTGACACTGCTTTAAAGCACTGCTCAAAACCCACTACAACATCTTCTAAGATAAAAACTGTCATTAATTAGATGACCAAGAGCTTCTTGTGTGCTGATAATGTCAAAAAGATCCTTGTCCTTTTTTTTCCAGTTCACTGATTAAGAATATAAGAACCAGACAAACAATAAAGATTCTTGACTTGGAGGTAAGTTCTATGCATGTTTGGCTCTTTGCATTCTTCATGCAATTGGAAACTTTATGATATTGACAATATATTCAGGTCATGGTTAAATGAATTGTTTTATAATTCTCAGAAAATTGATTTCTGGAAGCATGCTCAAATGCTTTCACAATTAAATCATCAAAAATGTTATTGCTTTCTATCGTGTGGTGCCAAATGTACCAAGGGTATCCTAGGTAATAGTAACAGAATACATGCTGAATAGTTCACTTAAACAGATCTTGCACATGAAGGATAGATAGAGATTTGATATGCACTCTTTGAATAGGTTAATATTCCACTGCTAAACAGAAAGAACTACTATGGACCCATTGCATGACATAACATGCTAATACATATTAACATTTCTTTTTGTAACGAGATTGATCGAAAAAGATATCTAATAATTTCAACAGATGTTGCTTTTGAAATGGAATACTCACGTTGCAAAAAAAAAAATGTACATTTTGATCTGACATGTAAGCATTTAAGAATGGTTGTACTTTTATAGTTGGTTGCTGAAGACTATTACCTGTGATATCTATTTTTATCTTCAAGAAACTTATAATTTTTTAGTAGCATCCGATTGTATAATCATGATCTATCCAAAATAAGTTTTTTTATTGTGTTGTACCGTTTGATAGCACATGACTCCAGTGACCACAACATAGCCTTTGCTCGATAAAATGCTCTTAATAAACTAACCAAAACATGTCTGAATAACTTTTTTTTGTCAAAATATTTATCCTTTGCAATTGTACATATTCAACGTTGATCCATCTATTCTTCTTGAACAGATTGTTTCTATTGCAATTCTCATAGCCTTTCATCTCAACAGCTTCGTTACAAACCTAGATGAAGCCTTGTTTGACAGGTAAAAGATCTACTTTCATTACATTTTTAATATGTTTTTTTTTCCTTTGTTGCAAATGACATTACAAATATCCAAGATAACAAGCGTTGATATCTTTTCATGGAAATTTACTACTAGGCAATTAACAAGTTTCTTTCGTCTACTATTTTTATATTGTAGAGTTACGTTTGATCTTATTGTTATTTGCCTATCCACCTATAATTGATGCAAGTAATGTCTTCTGTTGATCAAAGATTCAGGGTCTTCTGCAAAATATACGATGAGGATTTGCCCTTGTCCCTACTTCTAACCTTGATGTAACTCGTCATTGCTATTTTACTTTTTAATGTGGCTCATATACTAAATGGCCTTTGATGAACAAAGAAATTAGATGGTTTTATTTAACTTTTTAGCCTATAAAAGAGCTATTGAGTTGTCTGTATTTCATCGTAATAAATCAAATTATTTTAAGAGTGTGAAAAACTAAAAATATATGATACGAACGATCTTGCAAAGAATAAAGCAAGCATTGCCCCTGTTATGTACCAAAGGTTTGACCCTCAATGACTATGTACATAGTATAATTGTCTCCCTGCTATTTAAATCGTGTATGGCATAAGAAGGATTTTGGATTGTTAGATGGATTATTTAGCATTCAATACATCCTAATATGATAACATAATTTATTTTCCATGTGGTCATTTTAGGTTGCATTGTCATAAAACGGGTGTAATATGGTTCACCATAAACAAACACTCAATACTTCAATTCGGCATCCATCATTATCATTGGGATAGGTCAACGTCCATATGATTTCTATCAATAGATCTAAAACTAAGTGGAAGGCAGCAACAAAACCTTCAAAGTGAAAGTGATTTTTATTTTTTAGATAATGGATAATCTTTTCTTTTAATGTTTGAAATAATTTATTTTTTTGGGTTGGAAATTCATATCAATATATGTAGAATTAAAAAATTTATTGTTGAGCATAACAAACAGCCAATCAATTTTGGTGTTCTGCACAAGAGACAACATAAAATTATTTGATGTATCGGTGGAAACAACCGACATTTTTTGTTTCCATTGCACACCCACTCTAGGATCTCAAGTTATCTGCTTCAAATCAAATCACACCAATCAGTTTTTTTCCCCTATTCTTTAAATTTCAACATTTTTTCAAAATAATATTGCAATTTAGTTATTGTTTCCTAAAACTAAATGCAGATTCGTTGGTTGCCATTGTACAGTTGCTTTGATTATGCAGTTGTAATAATTTAAGGGCTATGAAAAAAAACAGAATAAGCTAAAACATATTGACTTCTCAATGGGGAAAAAAATGTGGCATATTTCACAGTCCTAGGATCTACTGCAATGCCTCATCTGATCCAAAACTTTAAACTATACAACTTGCCAGGTTAGAAATCACTATCCATTCTATTTTTTTATTTTTTTAATGCATATTATGTTTAGTACTTTGTTTTGATCTGTCATCCCTATTAGTATATCACAAAGAAGCTTTTTTTGGTCGATATTATGTTTGATTCTTTTTCTGCTCTATCATCTTATTAGTATGTTGTTGTTTTTTCTCGATTTTTTTATATGTTATGTGTTTTATATTTCATACCACATGTAAACAATATCATATAAGAAGTGTTCATTATGAATCTCATGTACAGGGTTTCATGTTCTTGTTCATCATTCTGAGCTCTTTGAGAAGCCACAAGACTACAGCTTCTAGTTTGCACTAACAGTATCCAGAAAGTATTAGAAAGATTGAATTAATAGTTGAAGTTGACTACCCTTGCACTCCATCACAACTACAAACTTGATTGTGTATAGCAAATGGATTTCAAGTCTTGTTACTCTCATTGAGATCCATGGTTGTTTAAATTGGTTGGTTAGGATTATGTAATCATTTGTTTATGTTTCAATCAAAACTAATTTTTTTCATAAACATTTATGCACAAACCAAAACGATATTCCAAATACATACACAAATAAAAGAGAAATGGACTCACAATTACTCAGCTTGGAAAAAAGAGTTAAAACATTAATGTTGTTGTAATTAAATAGATAATACTGGCATCTTGACTATTTCTTCTTAGATTGATATTTGACTACTTGAGTAGAGTGCAATAGCTTAATTCATGTTGTGCCATTGTATTTTCATTGTGGCATGGGTAGTTGTTGATGGGTGGTATATACCAAATTCAAAGGAAGTTTGAAGGCCAATTTTTAATGAACATTCCCTTAAGGGGATTAATGTTTACGTTATCTCTTCATTATCTTTATTTTGTTTCAACTAATGCTTGTTTGGACTCCTTAATCAAGAAGTCGATACATTCAATAAAGGAAACCAAATACACAAATAACAAAGCAACTTCTCTAGCAAACATATCAAAATGCATTTTTTATTCCTTATTTAACTATCATTTAGTTGTGTATAGCAATATCCAGTTTGGAGCACAAGATAAAAGGAAAACTGGTTATGTCAATCTCTACTTGATCACCAATTATCAACAACATCGTTTATGATTAATTACATTTAGTCATTGTTGATATGGTAATTTCATCTATTCTGTAATCTTGTTGAATAATAATTACAGACTAATACAATTGTTCTGACTGGCTAGTTCCTGACAAAGAGCTGACAATGGCAACATACATCATATGGCCAAGAACCAATATCTGACATACTACAGATCTTCTCAACTCTATTTTCATTTCTGCAATAAATTATTTTCTATTTTGCAATAGTTAACATGTGCATTTTTTAATAAAAAATATGAAAAATACCATTTAACTATTTTTTGATTAATCAAAACTATTTACATGTTATTACGGAGTAGGTTGTTGACATCACAAACAGTGCATATAAATAAATGCTTGCAGGGCATCAATACAGCGTTTGGAGCTGTAAAAGTCAATTAAATTTATTTGCAACATGCTAGCTTTAGATTTTGACAATGATGGATGACCTTATTACAAATTGCTATTAGACTAAATAGATTATTTATTTAGAAAAAGTCAAGCTAACACCTTACCAGTACAAGTTAATGCATCGGGGGGAAAAAAAAAATGAAAATCTTAGAAATTTATACAGCGAAGCTCAAAACATATTCTTATAAGATATGACTAATAAATGTTGTGTTGTATTGCAGCTATTCAACAACAAATGAAATAAAAACACAAAAAAGTAGATGAGTGGCATCATAAATAATGTCAGATTTATCAACAATGAAAATTAAAAAGTGATGCAAGGCTAGAGCAGTTTAATGTTGTCATAACTGTAGCAGGTGAAAATTTTATTCAGAGTTCAATGCTCGATTTGCTTTTGCTTATTGGCCATTTAGTACTGAAAATATTGTGCATAATTATTATGTTCAATTCTATTAACCCAGCTTCCCCTTCCTGTTTCGTCCCATTGCAATTTGTGCTTGTTATGGATCGATGTACAGATTTCTTCTAAGGCAGCAACAAAACAAACAAGATGTTCAGCAGTATACAAAAGCAAAAATATGGATACCTTTGGATATTAGAAATAACTGGATACCAGCCAGCCAACCAATAATATGGAGATAACTGCAATAGTCATAAGACTGAAATATATGCTCAGTCTCTCAATTTCTATAAGCATTTGCATAACTTACCTTATCGTGAACCTCTGTTAAAAAATATTAACCCTACAGCTTAGACGGTGTTAATTTCTATAACCCAGCAACAGATTAATTCCACAATAAATTCACCGACATAAATCTGATTTATAACGATTAATACAACTGGGTTAATTAACAATTAATAACAGCGGAAGCAAAAATAACAATAAGCCAATACAAAAAGACAATAACACAGATATACGCAGGAAACCCCAATGCAGGGAAAAACCTGCAAATGTTGGATCTTCTATTCAGCCTAACAGCAAACTTTTCTTTTGAAAAATACAATATATAAGTTTACTGCAACAATCTTACTTTTATAGAGAGCCTAGTTGCTTTACTTAGCGTGCAAGAAAAAAGAAGCTTTCCTTAGCGTGCAAGAAAAAGAAGCTTTCCTTAGCGTGCAAGAAAAAAAAGCTTTCCTTGCTTTCTTTGGCTTTTTTTTACACATAAAATCACTCTAGGACTTATCTTATCCTTACAAACTTAGAAACATTCTAGAAACTACTGTTGCTGAAAATCCAACTCGAATTGTTTTAAAGCATATCTAATCTTGAGTTGCTTTAAAACAATTCCACATTCCACCTTTCGAGCTACAAAAATCAACACTCCCTCTTAGCAAGGAAGGTGTTCTGCACCACACCCAACTTGTCCCTGAAGAATTCAAACTTGCTCTTCATCAAGGCCTTCGTCAGGATATCTACAATTTGTTCGTCCATAGGAATGTAATTGAGCTTCACTATCCCCTTCTCCACACAATCTCTGATGAAGTGATACTTGATCTCAATGTGCTTTGACTTGTCATGAAACACTAAATTCTCAGAGAGTTTGATACAACTCTGATTATCACAATAAATGACTGTAGGATCCAGCTCTTGATTAAAGAGCCCAGCTAGAAGTTTTCGAAGCCAGATAGCCTCACATGTAGCCATACTGGCTGCCATATACTCAGCCTCTGCAGAACTCAGTGCAACTAACTTTTGTTTCCTGTTGTACCAAGAGACTGCTCCTAATCCCAAACTGAAACTACACCCTAAAGTGCTCTTTCGATCAGCTGTACTGCCTGCCCAATCTACATCAGTAAACCCCTTGAGCTTCACTCCATCCTGTTGAACATACTTCAGCCCATAATCAACTGTGCCTTGGAGATATCTCAAAACATGCTTCGCAGCTATCCAGTGAACACGTTTAGGTTCCACCATAAACTAACTGAGTGAGTTCACTGCAAAACAAATGACTAGCTTGGTGTTGACCAGATACATAAGAGAGCCTATCAACTGTCTTTATAAAGTAGGGTCCACTGCCTCTAATCCAGAAGCATCAATCTTATTCCAGTTGGTCACAAGTGGCGTTGACATAGGCTTACAATTTTCCATCCTGAATCACTTCAAGATATCAATTAAGTACTTCCCTTGTCCAAGGAAGATTTCTCCCTCTTTCTTCCACACCTCCAATCCTAGAAAGTAGTGCATCAACCCCAAGTCCTTCATCTCAAACTCTCTTGCAAGATCCCGCTTGCAGTGTGCTATGAACTCCTCTGACCCTGTGAGAAATAGGTCATCAAAATATAACAACAATATGAGAAGTTTACCCTTCACCTGAACATAGTACAGTGTCGAAACTGCCTCACTCTTGATGAAGCCCACACTCTACAAGTAACTATCAATACGTGAATACCACACCCTAGGAGCCTGCTTGAGTCCATACATTGCTCTTTTCAACCTGCATACATAGGAATCCCTCTCATGTGCTTCAAACCCTTCTAGTTGCTCTATGTAAATCTCTTCCTCAATCACCCCGTTGAGGAAGGCCGTCTTTACATCCATCTGATGAATCCTCTAACCCATATGTGCTGCTATAGAAATGATAGCTCTTATGGATGAGTACCTGGCTACTGGAGCGAAAGTCTCATCATAGTCGACTCCTTCCTTCTGTGAAAACCCCTTAGCCACAAACTGAGCTTTGAACTTTTCCACACTACCATCTACAACATGCTTAATCTTATACAGCCATCTCGAACCCACCACAGACTTATCTTCTGGTCTTGGTACTACCTCCCACACATTGTTCTTCATGATGGAAGAATACTCTTCCACCATGGCATCTCTCCATACTTGGTGCTTGGATGCCTCCTAAAAGCTGAAAGGCTCTACTTCAATTAATTATCTCATAAGTGCCACATAATCTGAATAACGTTTGGGAGCCCTTCTTTGTCTGACTAAATCTTGAGGATCACCTACATATTCTTGAGCCTCTCTTAATGTTTGCTCAGTTGCCATGTTTCTCCTCTTCTCACTAATAGGAATATGAGGCTGAGGAATTATTTATTCCTCTATCTGATCATCCTGCTTGTTCTACTCTCCAGCTTGCATGACTGAAGTTTGAGGAATTTGAGCTATCTCAACTGTGGATGTTTGTTCCTCCTCATTCATCAAGTTACTTGACTTCTGAAGAGCCCTCTCTTCCTCAAACTTCACATCTCTGCGAACCACTATTTTCCTGAGAGCAAGAATATAAACCCGATAAGCCTTAGAAGTTTCACTGTACCCAACAAGGATACCCTTCTCTACAGTAGGTTCCAACTTGGTTCTCTTCTCATCATGAATGTGACAATACACAAGACATCCAAAGATGTGAATGTGCCCCAAATCTGGTTTCTTACCAGTGAACGCCTCTTCTGGAGTCAATTTGCCCAACACTTTGTGAGGGCTCCTATTCTGCAAATACACAGCTGTGTTGCAAGCTTCTGCCCATAAGAACCAAGGCAAATCTTGATCATGAAACATGGCCTTGGCTGCTCCAATGATAGCTCTATTCTTTCGTTCAACAACCCCATTCTGTTGAGGGTTGTACGGAACTATCAACTCTTTCTTGATACCTTCCTGAGCACAAAAATCTTTGAAGGCATTCGAGGTATACTCGCCTCCATTATCATACCTTAGTATCTTGATCTTCTTCCCAGTTTGGTTCTCCATGAGAGCCTTAAACTCTTTGAACCTACTGAAGACCTCATCTTTATTCTTCATGAAATATATCCACGTCTTCCTGGAGAAATCATCAATGAAGGTAACATAATACTCATATCTATTCAAGGATGTTGTTGACATAGGTCCACACACCTCTGAGTGTACGAGATCCAAAATCCCTTCAGATCTAGTGTCGCTGCTTGGAAAATTGGTTTTGGCATATTTCCCAAGAGCACAACCCTTGCACACCTCATGATGTTTTGTCTTCATCTCAGGTAGCCCCGTCACTATTTCCTTAAGAATATTAAGTGCTCCATGGTGAAGGTGAGCCATCCTCCTGTGCCACAATTCTCCTATCCCTTTACAGCTAATAACCAACGCATGTACTGGCTCAAACTGTAACCGAAACAAGATGCCATGCCTGACACCAATCACTTTTGCAATCTTGGAATCTTTGGGATGAATATAAGCTTTTCCCCTCTCAAAGGTCACGATGTAACCCTTATCTTCCAAGGCAGAAACTGAGATTAAATTCTTTGTCATGCCAGGGACATACAACACATCCTCCACCAACAAAGGTTTGCCAGACTCCCTCTAAAACTTGACGGTGCCAATACCAGTTGCATGGTACTTGGCATTATCTCCAAGCTCAATATAGAAATCCAGCTTCTCCTCCAACTTGGTGAAACATTCTTTGACTCTCGTCATGTGGCGAGAAGCCCCAATGTCAATATACCATACTCTGTTGGCACTTGAACTTGAGAGACAGGCAATGAATGAAAACTCATTCTCAAATTTTGATGCAAACTCGTCCACCTCTGCTGTAGCAGCAAATTGCTTCTTTTGCTTGTCCTTATTTTTCTTATTTAGACATTGACTGGCATAGTGACCCATCTGATTGCAGCAAAAACATTTAATTTTGCTCAGATCTTTCTTCTTCCCACTCTTGGAAGAAGAACCTTCTGATTGCTCTTTATTGGACTTCTTCTTACCCTTGCTTGCAAGAGCAAGATTTTCTTCATCTTGACCCTTCTTTGTCTGATCTCCTTGATGAGCACCTTCACGGATCTCCTCCTGAACAAAATCATCCCAAAGTCTTGCCCAATCAGGTAGCCGATCTTTGCCAACAACACACTTGACAAACACTTCCCAGTGCTTTGAAAAACCATTCAAGGCTATACGCACCAACTCATCTTCATTAATCATCTCTCCAACAGTAGCAAGCTCATCCCTGACCTGTGTTAGCTTGGACAAGTAAGAGGTCACACTCTCACCTTTAGACATCTTGGTATTATGCAATTTGTCCTTGAGCATCATCTTACAACTCTGATAGTCGCTTTGATAAAGTTTTGTGAGCGAATCCCACATCTCCTTGGCGGTGTCTTTCCTCGATAAATGAGGAATTAAATGATCTCTTACTCCATCCAGGTTAATCCTCTGAGCCTTGGCCTCTTTAACTTCATGTGAATCTAAGGCAACAAGATCATTTATTGGTGGAGTCACTTTTGTGCTAGCATAGATCCACAACCTGTTCTCCTTGAGAACAAATGTAATCCGAACCTTCCACTACAAGAAGTTAGACACACCCTCGAGCCTGTCCTCGTATCGAATGTTGGTTGCCATAGCCACAAAAAGAACTGAGGATGAAAGAACTAATTTTTTTTCTTGAAATCTGTGTTACAAATCTTGGCTTCGTATTCAGAGTTTAGTGCTTTGATACCATGTTAATTTCTATAACCCAGCAACAAATTAATTCACAATAAATTCACAGACATAAATATGATTTATAATGATTAATACAACTGGGTTAATTAACAACTAATAATAGCGGAAGCAAAAATAACAATAAGCCAATACAACAAGACAATAACACAGATATACCCAGGAAACCTCAATGCGGGGAAAAACCTACAAATGTTGGATCTTCTATTCAGCCTAACAGCAAACTTTTCTTTCGAAAAATACGATATATAAGTTTGCTACAGTAATCTTACTTTTATAGAGAGCTTAGCTACTTTACTTAGCGTGCAAGAAAAAAAAAGCTTTCCTTAGCGTGCAAGAAAAAGAAGCTTTCCTTAGCGTGCAAAAAAAAGAAGCTTTCCTTGCTGTCTTTGGCTTTTTTTTACACATAAAATCACTCTAGGATTTATCTTATCCTTACAAACTCAGAAACATTCTAGAAACTACTGTTGCTGAAAATCCAACTCAAATTGTTTTAAAGCATATCTAATCTTGAGTTGCTTTAAAACAATTCCACATTCCACCTTTCAAGCTACAAAAATCAACAGATGGTATACTATGCAAATTTTATTGTATAAAGCAAATAAGCTCTATTAGGATGATGTTGATGTGAGACTCTAATTATGTTTAGATAAATGCTAATATACTTCTCATACCTATTGCTTACATCAACTCTAATTATGTTTAGATAAATGCTAATATTCTTCTCATACCTATTGCTGCAAGTATTTGGAACATTACTTAGATCAAGTAGCATATCCAAGATATTTTTATCCCAAACTTAGATATATATATTTTTCAATCATAAAACAAGACATTTAACATTTTTAAGAAATAATTATTGATAAGTTAAAAAGGGACAAATGTCATATATAAAAAGTAAAACATTAGTTAGAAGATTCACACAGATTCATCTAATTAAACAACAATTATTAAAACTTTATCATACTTTGATTAAAAAATCATTAAATTAATTTATGATGTTAAATGTTGTTCCTAGATGTTGGTGTTAAGCTACACTCAGACCGAAGATGGACTAGTCCAAGAGGGGCCAATAGCTTAGTGGTAGAGCACTCCAGCAGCGTATGGATGGTCCTAGGTTCGAGTCCTAACTGGTCCATGTTTGAACATGGTATCAGAGCCAGGCCTAGGCTAGGAGCCCCAAGCACACGAGAGGTGTGGCTTAAAGGGGGGGCGAAGAGGGGCGCGGCGGGGGTGTGTTGGTGTTAAGCCACACTCGGACCGAAGATGGACTGGTTCAAGAGGGGCCAGTAGCTCAGTGGTAGAGCACTCCAGCAGTGTATGGATGGTCCTAGGTTCGAGTCCTAACTGGTCCATGTCTGAACACTAAACACTTATGAAAAATAAATATGAAAAATAAAGTACAAAATAAAAAACTTTATAATTTATAACTTTTCTATTAACTAGAGAAACATTAATTTATTAAATTCATTTCTTAAAGAAAAAACATCACATTTAAGTTATGTCTAAGTGACTTTTTTTTGTTTTGTTTTTTGGTTTCATATATATTGTTGAATTCAACACCTCAAAGAAACCCTAAGTTAGGGGTTTAATAACATAATGCATGGCTTTATTAGAAATAGATATTAGACTGAACAAATAGTTAGACTAATGCCTTACAAGTATTACTTAATGCATCAACACAGACAAATAATGATTTTTTTTAAAATTTCTATAGTAAAGCTTAAAACACATACTTATAAGATATGCTAGATATAATATATTTTCCATAATTAGCAATGCATTAACATTGATATCTGCATTTGACTGTGTCTGCTTTGTCTGCATTTGACAGGGTTCTAGTCATATCTATATTCAGTTATAAATAGATATGCATAGTTCCAGCAATCTAATTAGCTCACTCCTCAATATTTTGTGCCGAGAATTCACTCAAGGTAGATGTTTCTAGTTTTTGCATAGTCATTTACACTTTGATGGCTTGATCCTAGAAATTGACAATGGATTTGACTATACCTATATTTGAATTGGCAGTATACAATCATTTATGGGTAATGACGTTCATTCCTATGTTTTTTCGTCATTTTACTGTTTCATTGCCTTTAATACCATTGTCAAATTTAACATAAGCATTTTTTTCATAGTATTATGACACTTAGCAAATCCCCCAAATTGTTTCATGTGGCACGATCTTAGGGCACTGACCCCTTGTTGCATTGCTTTGTCTCTATGCTCTCTCCCAACCCTGAGAGACTCAAATCATGTCACATGTCATGATCATGGGCCCCAAGGCCTTCTCATATGTGTTTATCTTTGCTTTCTCTCTTAGCCTTGAGTGTACCAAATTGTGCCACAAGGCATGATCTTTAGGCTTTAGGGCCTTCTTGTATTTCACTATATGTTATTTATCTCCTAGCCTCTATTTCCTTAAATTGTGCCACATTGCATGATCTTGGGTCTTGAGAAATTCTCGCATTTCATTGTCAATGGATAAACGCCACGTGGATGGCCCACAAAAGCCAAGGCGTCGGAAGACCCTTAACTATAAATGTGATCTATCAATTATCATGATTAAACCTAGCAGTGACAAGTGTTTCCGTTTAATAATGGAAAACTTATGAAAGTTGATTTACCTTAATTCACGACTTAATCGAGCTTTGTTTTATGGGGACAACATATTAACATTTTTTTGATGTTGTGTAATCTTTTGCCTATGCTCATAGTTCACCATTTATGCATGACCTTCAAGTATCAAAATCTCAGAATTCATAGCCTTTAGCATTACGTAAAATCAAAGATTCTAATCTCCCGAAGACTTCAACAATCTCCAGATAATACCCCTGTTAGTAGATCGGGTCTTTAGGCAATCGATGTGTTGGAAAATGTAATTTATCCCACGTAAATATAGTATTACATGTTCTAGTTTGTTTAAACTTTACTAAATTTAGAAGTCAGTTATTTTACTTTTAGTATGTTTGTTTTTGTTTCTGCCTATATTATCAGGGATATTGTAAATCTTTTATTCATGCAATCAATAGAAGTGAATCAACAGTCTTGTGTGATCAACTGTTTGGCCCTCAGCTTGGTATCAGAGCCTTGGAGAGAAGATACAATGAGAAGAAAGGAATAGCAGAGGTCTTGTGCCAAGAAAGATCCAGCTAGGAGAAAGGCTGCAGCAGCAGCATAATCATGCATGTATAGATCGCTGAGAAGATTTTTGTTCTGGGACGCGAAGGCGATTTGTTTCACCCATAGAAAGGACTAACCTGATGTTAAGAAATCATGCTCTCTCTCCAGAGGAGATCGTGAGAGCAAGCAGATCGTGGAGTTCAAACAGATCTGCACACAGCGATAGATCAAGTTGTAGTAAAGAAAATGCATTCATTAAAGAGATTGCCAGAGCTGGTGCAACGTCAAAACCACCCATCCGTGGTCCAATGACCTACCCATCAACAAGCTGAAGATGTTAGGCCAGAAGTATGTGAACTTTTCTCGTAGTATTTAATGAATCTGGAAATAGCCAAAGAGAGTGGGTGGCCATGAAGGAAGGATATGACAGCAACAGCGGGGACAGAAGATTGCAATAGCAAGGGCAATCATAAAGAATCTAATCATATTGTTGTTGGATGAGGTAAGAAGCGCATTGGATAGCCTATCTGAAAAAGGTGGTGCAAGACGCAAAAATTTAGAGGACGACGATGCACTGTTGTCATCCCTCATTCTGTTGTGTTACCTTCCTATACACAAGCAAAAAAAGTGGTGAGCAAAGCCACAAAAAAATCAGCAAATCCAGATCCACCAAGCCTACTTCTTTATCCAAAGCCAAGGAGTAAAGCAGACTAGATCCATAACATGGTTGGATCAGATGGTAAGAGTTGGTAGCATCCGCCTACATTTGACAGACAAAATTATGACATTTGGGCTAAGAAGATGAAGATAATATTTATGGCGAATGATTTGTGGGAGTGTGTCATTACCAGATTCACAGACGTGACTGATCTGGAAACATACAATGTATTGACAAATGCTCAGAAGACTCAATTGAAGAAGAATCGGAGGAAGAATGCAAAAGTATTAAATTTAATAGAGACGGCAATGGCTGAAGCCATATATCTGAGAATTGTAGTAGCAAATTATGCAAAGGAAGCATGGGAGATCTTCCAAAATTCCTACCGAGGCACAGATAAGGTATGGTTAGTAAAACTTTAAATGCTTAGAAGATAATTTGAAACATTGCAAATGAATGAAAACGAGTTTATTTATGAGTTTCATACTAGGATCTCTAGCTTGACAAATTAGTTAAGAGTTAATAGTGAAAGAATAGATGATCAAAGGACCGTTGAAAATATTCTTAGGAGTTTGCGTATGAAATATGATCCAATTATCATAGCTATTGAGGAGGCCAAAGACCTCTCAAGGATGACAGTTGATGAATTGATGGGTTCTCTCCAAACCCATGAGCATCGGTTGAACAGATCCGGACCTTCTTCCCTAGAACAAGCCTTCAAGCCTTAAGCCAGTTTCAGAGGCAAGGGGAGAGGAAGAGAAAATAGGAGCAAAATCTTCAGAGGTAGAGGAAGAGGAAGGAGACACTATGTTAGATCAAGCTCAGACAGTCAAAAAGGAGCCAGCAGTTCCCAATCAAATTTTCAAGACTAGAAAAAGAGTATTACTTCAAATCAAAGGTATGATAAAAGTAATATTCAGTGTTATTATTATCATAAGTATGGTCACTTTGTCAGTGAATGTAGAAATAGGTGATATAACCAATCAAGACAAAATGCACATGTATCCACTGAGAATGTAGGTGAACTTGAACATTTGCCAAACACATTCATTGTATGCAATGTTGTTGAGCAGAGCAGTGTTGAGGTATGGTATTTGGATAGTGCATGTAGTAACCACATGAGTGGTAATGAGAATATATTCTCTTTTATTGATAAGAATATTCATTCAAATATTAAGATGGAAAATAATGAAAGAGTGCCTATTTTTGGAAGAGGAACTGTTGTTATTTGCACTAAGCAAGGTAAGAGGAGAGCAATCCATGATGTTTATTATGCTCCAAATTTGAAGCATAATCTATTGAGTATTGAATAGTTGGTCCAAAAGGGATATAGATTTTTGATATAAAATGGAGAGTGAAATTTTTTTGATAAGGAAGCAAAAACATTATAGCTATGGTTCAAATGATAAGGAACCGAATGTTTCCTCTCAAGATGCAAATTGATCTTCTCAGGAGTACAACAATACTACATCAAGCAGCTTTCAAGACAGCCATGAAAGACACATCTATACTATGGCATTTGAGGTATGGACATTTAAGATTTTTTGGATTAGATCTTTTATCTAAGAAGAATATGGTTATAGGTCTACCAAGAATTGTAGAACCTGAAAGAAAATGTGAATCATGCATACTAGGAAAACAACATAGGCAGCCTTTTCAATCAAGAATGTCTAGAAGGGCAAAAACACCTTTGGAATTGGTGCACTTAGATTTGTGTGGCCCAATGAAAACTCTCACCCACTCTAAGAATGCTTATTTCCAAACTTTCATAAATGATTATAGTAGAAAAATTTGGGTTTATTTCCTAAAGAATAAGTCTAAGACTTTTGAGAAGTTCAGATGGTTCAAGGCATTAGTTGAAAAATAGAGTGGATATTTCATCAAGGCCTTGAGATCAAATAGAGGGTGAGAGTATGTTTCTAAGGAATTCCTAAATTTTTGCAAAAATGAAGGAATTGAAAAGTAGTTCACATCTAGATACACTCCACAGCAAAACAAAGTAGCAGAAAGGAAAAATAGGACTATCCAAGAGATGGTCACAAGCATGTTGAAAGCCAAGGGACTCTCAAAAGAATATTGGGGTGAAGTTGTAGCGATAGCAGTGTATTTATTGAACAGGTGCCCCACAAAGGTTGTTCAAAATAGGACTCCATAAGAAGCATGGACAAATAGAAGGTATAGTGTTGAGCATCTACGAATATTTGGGTGTGTGGCATACGCACATGTGCCAAAGAAAAAGAGGCATAAATTTGATGATAAAGGAAAAAAATGTATCTTCATTAGATATTGTGAAGACACTAAAGCATACAAATTGTATAACCCTGTTACAAAACAAGTTGTGATTAGCAGGGATGTTGAATTCATTAAAAAATGAATCATGGGATAGAACCATTGACACTGCATCGGATATCTCAAAATTGATACTCATAGATGATGGAAATGAAGGTGCTCAAATTGAACAAGTCATAGATCAGCAAGGTGAACAATCAACAACACCTTCATCACCTTCACAACATGCTCCTCAATCAGGGAACTCTAGTAGCAGTTCAGATTCAACTCTTATGCCTAAAAAGACAAGGAGCTTGAAGGAGATATATGATGACTCAAGGTATGATGATGAAAACTTGAATTTTGCTTTATTTTCTCTAGATGAACCTAAATGTTTTGAAGAAGAAATAAAAGAAGAAAAGTGGCGTAAAGCCATGAATGAGGAAATAGAAGCAATAGAAAGAAATAAGACATGAAAATTATTTGATTTACCTAAGGGTAAATAAGTGATTGGAATTAAGTGGGTCTACAAGGCCAAGAGCACAGTAGAAGACAAAATTGACAGGTATAAAGCAAGGTTGGTTGTTGAGGGATACAAAAAACAACCTGGTAGAGATTATAACAAGACTTATGCTCCTATTGCAATAATGAAAACTATGCGGGTTATCTTAGCAATAGCTACCAACACAAGTGGAAGGTATATCAAATGGATGTGAAATATGTCTTCCTAAATGGAGTACTTAAAGAAGAAGTCTATGTTGATCAACCACCTAGATATGAAGTATTAGGAAAAGAAAACAAGGTGTATAGGCTCAAGAAAGCACTCTATGGGCTTAAACAAGCACCAAGGACTTGGTATAGTAGAATTGATGCATACTTCAATATAAATGGTTTCAGAAAAAGCAATAGTGAGCCTACACTGTACATCAAAGAGAACCATGGTAAGATTTCGATTACTGTGTTATATGTAGACAATTTAATCTTCACAAGAAATGATGATGCTTTTATTGGTGAGTTTAAAGAAGCAATGAAAAAGGAATTTGAAATGACAGACTTGAGTTTGTTAAGGTATTTTCTTGGCATAGAAGTACAATAGATGGATCATGGCATATTCATCTCTCAGTCAAAGTATGCTTCACAAATCTTGAAGCGGTTCAAAATGTTGAACAACAAGCCTGCACCAACACCAACCACTACAGGTCTGAAGTTGAGTAAGGAAGATTGCAACAATGAGGTGAATTCAACTTTTTTATAACAGCATGATAGGTAGCCTCATATATTTGACAACATCAAGCCCTGATATAGTGTATGTAGTAAGTTTGATTTCTAGATTTATGGAAACACCTAAGGATACAC
Organism: Torreya grandis; assembly: GCA_037957365.1. Lineage (NCBI taxonomy): Eukaryota > Viridiplantae > Streptophyta > Pinopsida > Cupressales > Taxaceae > Torreya > Torreya grandis. The sequence continues at coordinate 2,569,828 of JARHVA010000393.1, read as the reverse complement.
ATTGGCAAGCAGGTAATAGAATGCTAAGATATGTCAATAGAACTAAGAACTATGGCATTCTTTATATAGCATCAAGTGATTTGATCTAGTTGGCTATACAAATAGCAATTGGGCAGGCAGTGTAGATGACAGAAAAAGCACATCTGGTTATGTGTTTCATATAGGTTCAGGAGCCATTTCTTGGGCATCCAAGACGCAACCCATAGTTTCTCTTTTCACAATAGAAGCTGAATACATTGCAGCGAATGCAGCAGCATGCCAAGCAATTTGGCTAAGGAGAGTCTTAGCAGATTTGAAGAAGAAACAAATAGATGGTATAATCATATTTTGTGATAACATGTCTTCAATAACATTGATGAAGAATCTAGTGTTTCATGGATGAAGCAAGCAAATATAGATTCGTTATCACTTCGTAAGAGAATTGGTTAAAGATGATGAAATCAAATTGGCATTTTGCAGATATGAAGATCAGTTAGCAAACATCTTCACGAAGGCACTAGCGAAGGAGACCTTCGAGCATTTAAGACAAAATTTAGGAGTAAAGGATATTATAATAGCTACTGGAATAAATTAAGGGGGAGTGTTGGGAAATATAATTTATCCCACATCTAAATATAGTATTACATGTTCTAGTTTGTTTAAACTTTACTGAATTTAGAAGTCAGTGATTCTATTTTTAACATGTTTTTTTTTGTTTCCTCCTATATTATCAGGCATATTGTAAACCTTTTATTCATGCAATCAATAGAAGTGAATCGGCAGTCTTGTGTGATCAACTGTTTGGCCTTATGGAACAGTTCATATGGACTAGCTAGGACTCAAACATAGGACCTTCCATTTGCTGCTAGAGTGCTCTACCAACTGAGCTACTGACCCCTCTATGGCCAGCCTATCGTCGGTCTAAGTGTGGCTTATTTCCAACACCCCCCCTTAAGCCACAATGTAGGTGCTTGGAGCTCCTACCCTGGATTTGATACCAAATGTGAGCTACAACTCATATGGACCAACTAGGACTCAAACCTAGGACCTTCCATTTGATGTTGGAGTGCTCTACCAATTAAGCTATTGGCCCCTCTATAACCAGCGCATCGTCGGTCTGGGTGTGGCTTATTTCCAACAATTCACTTCGGGTAGATGTTTCTAGTTCTTGCATAGTCCTTTACACTTTGATGGCTTGATCCTAGAAATTGACAATGGATTTGACTATCCCTGTATTTGAATTGGCATTATACAATCGTTTATGGGTAATGATGTTCATTCCTATGTTTTTTCATCATTTTACTGTCTCATTGCCTTTAATACCACCATCAAATTTAATGTAAGCATTTTTTCATAGTATTATGACACTTAGAAAATCCCACAGATTGTGTCATGTGGCACGATCTTGGGGCACTGGCACCTTGTTGCATTACTTTGTCTCTATGCTCTCTCCCAACCCTGAGAGACTCAAATCATGTCGCATGTCACGATCATGGACCCCATGGCCTTCTCATACATGTTTATCTTTGTTTTCTCTCTTAGCCTCGAGTGTCCCAGATCGTGCCACATAGCATGATCTTAAGGCTTCAGAGCCTTCTTGTATTTCACTATGTGTGCTTTATCTGCCAACATCGATTTCCCTAAATTGTGCCACATTACACGATCTCAGGGCCCGGGAAATTCTCGCATTTCATTGTCAATGGATAAACACCATGTAAACAGTCCAGAGAGGGCAAGGCATCGGAAGACCCTAAACTATAAATGTGATCTATCAATTATCACGATTGAACCTAGCAGTGACAAGTGTTTCTATTTAATAATGCAAAACTTATGAAAGTTGATTTACCTTAATTCACGACTTAATCGAGCTTTGTTTTATCTGGACAAGCATATTAACATTTTTTGGATGTTGAGTATTCTTTTGCCTGTGCTCTTAGTTCACCGTTTCTCCATGGCTTCCAAGTATCAAAATCTCAGAATTCGTAGCCTTTAGCATTACGCAAAATCAAAGATCCTAATCTCCCGAAGACTTCAGCAATCTCCGGACCATACACCTGTCAGTAGATCGGGTCTTCGGGCAATCAATGCTCTGAATTAAACCTGAGCTTCCAGCACATGAAGCCGTAAGGAACTAGAATCCTACTCATTGCTTATTTGTGCATAAAAATTATAGCATCAAATACTATTTCCTGATTACCAGAAATGAAATGCACAAATTTTAGGACATAGCCCACAAATTTTTGGTCAATATTTCTCAAGAATATTGGATATTTCTCTGTAGGATTTTCTGAATGTATTACTGTCAGCCTCTCCCTTTTCACCTGAAGATCATCCACTAATGAAATAGGAAATGTCTCCATGGGTGACTACCGCTAAAAATTTTACAACTATCCAAGTTGCCTTGCACTTCATGCTTTATAGCATAATTAAAATCAAATGTAATGGCCACTTGTGTAAAATCATATTACTACATTCCACGTTTATCTCAAATCCACTGTGAGCTTTCAAATGCAAAGAAAAATCTACATAATATTTAATGTTATAAATTTATTAGGTGTTACTGATTCCACTGAATCAATGTTTGTTGTTTAATTTATCACTATTTGTGAAGAAAATTTAAGGAAAAGGTTAAAGATCTGACCAGGACTCTAATTTTACAGTGCCTGTTTGAGTAGAAACTTTAAATATATCCGTAATATAAATGGGTTCCAGCTCCCGTATTTTTATTATACCAATCTGTTAATAAATGTAGCTCTGTCAATATATATCTCGTATTGCCACTATATTAATGCATATACTTTATACTTTAATTGTTATACTAAACCCAAAGAACAACTCCCTAATATTTTAATCTTAAAAAACAAATTATTCATAATTTCAGCATATACGTTTTATAGTAAACGTTATACTGGTATGACAAATCTATCTGAAGTTGTACCAATCAACCTTGATTGGAATTTGAGAGTAAATGCTCCATCATCAATAATTATTAAAAAAATAAAGTTAATTAATATTGGTTTTTAAATTTAATGCTTCAAAAATGATTTAAAAAATTTAAATCAAAATCACTTTCAAAAAAGCCACATGTAATACAGTAGTACAGTTTGAAATTTGTATGTCAAATTTACTGTTTGCATGGTTAATACCGTCTATATATCTATAGAAAGTTTAGAATTTATAATCCCAAATACTTGTTAATAAAAAATCCAGACATCAAAAACATAATAGCATTTATTTAAAATCCTAAAACTTTATCTTTTTACCCATCTTGTAAAGGTCAAATGCATTTTATAATTTTTTAACAACTCCTTAAACTTACAACCTACAATAATTTCAACCTTCCTGAATAATTTCCAAATGATATGCATACCTAACCCATAACAATCAATAGTATATATTTGCTTAAATGTTTAACGGGTAAAAGTTCACCTTGGAAACCACTAGCATTTCAAAATGCTATAAATTAAAAAAATTCAATGAGTGAAGAATGGAAAGGCAATTGTTGGTTGTCACCCCAACTATACTTTTGCTTAGGTAATATGCAATTATTATTGAAACAAATTATGGGTAAACAAAATTAAAAATAGAAAACTATATATTTTATTTCGCTAAAGGATTACGATTTTATATTGCATACAAGAAAGAGTCTATCTAAAAACATTGGGCTAGAAACTTGAAAATTGAAAGAGATCAATCCAGTTGTTAATAAATCTAAACGAAATGATGCAATAAATAACAATAAATACCTAGTAGAGATGTTGCCTAGCAATGATGATTGCTTTGTTTCTGTGTTGACAGTTTGACAGGGGTCAAATTTTACCCCGTTACCTACTTAGTTGTCCACCACTTGTCTTATGTTGTCCTAGATAGCATGCATCATTCCCTAGTCAATGCCATTTGTCACCATTGGCACTCTTGCAAGTCTTCAGGGTATGTTAGTTTCATTTTAATGTCAGGTCCCTGAAACAATGCCATTTGGCACTTTCATGGAACCCTAGGCATGCTCTGATCTCTTGGTTGTGTTTTCAATACCCTAGCTTCTGAAAATATCCAGTGTGACCACGTGTTGTAACAACGGGCCTCAGAAGCATTGATGACTTACCTATGTTGTATTGGTTATGTTGGCTCCGATAAAGCCACATGTCTACTTTTAGCTTGTTCTGACTAATTTCGAATATTCCACGGGCTAAGTCCTCAAAACAATGCCACTTGTCACTTTATTAGAAACCTAAGGCCTTCCATATTTTGTTATGCATTTGAACCATTCTAGGTTTTGAGTACCCGGGGTAATGACACATGGCCATCCCATGGAAACCTGGGACCTCGGGACTTAAACTTTGCATTATACATACTCCCAACTTCCAACTTCATTCAATCCTGCCACTTGTCACCTTCTTACCAATGATGCTACATGTCCATATGTGATTGGATGGCACCCTACCAACTATATACCCTCCAAGAAAATGTATAAATTCAAAGTATAACTTGGGCAAAATCCTCTGTGTTGCTCCCAAAGATTTGAGGACGCCGAAACATCATAAAATAATCTAGAAAAGACTATGGGAATACTGAAAATTAGTCTAACACTCGCTACGTGAAAGACCTGTATGACCTTGCGAGATTAAAATTTAAGACAAAATGATATAATGAACATCAAACCAAAATCTTATCAAGAAAACAATTTTACTTTGGGTAATCTATTATTGTAGTAAACCACATATGTATACAAATTATTTGCAAATAATTATTTTAATACCTTACCAGTACTACTTACTCCATCAACACAAACCAAAAAATGTAAAATTTTAGAAATTTATACATCAAATCTCAAAACACATACTTATAAGATATGTTATATATAATGGAATTTTCATAATTACCACCATTTTAACTATTGTATTGTATTCCAACTATTCACTCATAAACCAAACCAAAACACAAATGCAGTTAAAGCCACAACTTTGTCATGCATTAGATGTAACAATAAAAAAAATAGGTCACACTTTATATGTTGTTCATCTTATTTGTTCGTTATTTGCCTTTCCTTACACTACAATGCATGTCACACTAAGCACCTCAACAAGTGTAATACTAGCATCTCAATAGATGCTTATGGTGTGTCATTTAGCCATCAACCTATTTCTATAAGGCCATTATGATTTTTGTTACAAAGACCTATGGTCACCTTCCTTTTTCCTAATTAACTATATATGCCAATTAGGTTTTATTTTGACAATTTTGATGTTTAAAAATTTAAGACTATATTAGAATTTAAAACTATGTTAAAAACTTTGCCATAGTTAATTCTAAATTTGGAAAGTTATGAAGAGTGTGCTCCTTGATTAATTAAATACTCTTACTCTTAAATGGTTAATAAATTTAATTTTGAATAAGGAAAAAAATGTTGGTATATACTATTTACTTTTATTTTGTGTCATTTTTATCCTCGATATAAACAATAATGTCAATACCCCTACTACTTGAGAATAAAACCTACTAGCTCTCTCTTCCACCTGGGAGCAATGGCTAGTCAACCGTAATGAAAAAAACAAGATAGACTTCATGACCTCAATTTATTGCCCTTGCATCATTAGAATTACATAATTTTATACTATAATGACATATACTCTTGACCTTCTACTACATTTTCCACTTGTGTTGTCAATGTGTTTAACATGTTGGTGGCATTTGTTCATATATGAGATTGGATAAATGTAATGTATAGGGATCAAAAACAAGAATATATTATCTACATTCAAGGGCCACACCAGATGCAAATAAGTTCATTGCAGATAGAGCTAGCACAAAGGTATGCACTGAAGACATAACAAGGTTTAGTTTAACATGCTCCCTAATAATTATTATTGTTAAAAGAAGCCATGTTATTTGCATTTGTATCGAATGCATATCTTTTTAGTTAGAACACTATGTATATTGACTTCATTACAATTTATTTGGTGCTTGTAGTAGAAAAGACGAATCAAGTGACTAAATATGTTGAAATAAAAAAAATCATTAGACAATAAATATGAATGTCATGCTTATGGAAGCCAATTGATAAATGATAATGCTTCATGATATCTTCTTCAAAATAATGGTAAAAAGCATGCCTTGATTGAAGCCACAGCTTTATATTTGTCTAAATATTTCTATTGTATATTGTTAGTCATCTTCAATGCATTCAAACTTAGCTATTTTTATATTGTTAATTCTCTTTCTCTGCTTCCATCCAACTTACCTTTTTGTAATAACAAAATGAAATTGCTATTGTTTACATTGTAATAAATAACTTTACATGAAGCAATTGTTACAGGATGTGTTTATAGTAGAATTTACAACACATTTGTCATTTAATTTGACAATTAATGCTTTAAATATTGGTTATTTAATAGCTTCCTTATTCAAATAAATAAGCATGCAATAATTAAGATTGTTGTATTAGATTTGTTGTTTCATATTTTTTAATCTGGATATATTCCAAACTAGAAAAATTGTGTCTTATCTTTTCTATGTTTAAATGATTTGTCACTACAAATGAAATACATCCATTTGGTTTCAATTCAATCTCAATGGCAATAAACAAAGACACACACTCCTAACTCCTGCAGGGACTTGGCACTTGCTGCCCTTGTTATTTATGGAGTTTAAATTGTTGTTCATAGATAGATAATACATTTTTTTTTACTTTTCATGGTTATGTGCAACTCACAACATTTAAAAAAATTGTGTTGAAACCCCTATGGATGGGATTTGTACCAAGTTTATTTACCTTAATTTTAATTAAGTGAACCTAAACAAGATAAAACTTATGAATATTCATATTATTCAATGTATTACCATAAAACACTAATATAAATGCTAATGAAAATTATGATTTGAATAATTTCACCTACCATTTATTTAAATTACTAAGTGTATTTATATATTTAGTGTGTTACTATTTTGTGTAGGTCTAAGACTATGTGTAGGTTGCTGAAAAGACTAGAAAATGGAATAGAAATCTCTTAGATCAGGTGTAGGAGTGTCTAGATCTACCTGGATGAGTTTGTCAAGATTTGGATTCTATTTTTATACACAGGCATCTAATTTTTTCATATTAGTCTTGTAATTTTTTGCCTTACTATTATGGCATAGGGCACCATGTTTGCTTGAAATTTGTCTTCTTGTGTGAGATCAGCTGCTCATTGTGCATAAATCCAAAAACCTATCTCTTTCTCTTTGAAACCCTAGTTCCACTTTTGACACTAGGTTTTATCCTACAAAAGGGGAAGAAAGGTGAGTTGAGCTTGTATGCATGAGCTACAATGACCTATGATAATCCTCTTTCTCTTAGTAGACTATGATATAAACAAGCTCATAATAATAGACCATGTGTATACTTGGAAGAGAGGATAAGGATCTAGAATAATCATAGACCTAGAAAAGGGTAATCCACACTCAAATGTCAAAAGGATAGGGTTTCAAAGCCTGCACCTAAGACATGGGGTATGTATATCACTGGGTCTCAAGATAGATAAATGATTATAGTAATGATAACAAAGGGGTGTATCAAGGATATAATAAAGATACCACATATAAGGATCTAATAAACAAGGGTAACCTAGATCCAAGATAGTTAAAAATACTAAACTAATAATAGGGTGAGTGGTGTAATGGTCAACTAATGGGTGGTCTATGCAACCTAAAGTGATAATGACAAGCCCAACCAACCCTATATCTATACTGACATATTCAATATAAAGAGGAGTATAAACAAAGATAAAAAACACATCTACAATGGCAATTAGCAAATCAATATCTAATCTACTAAGTAAATAAAGGAAAGAAATTAGGGATATAGATGTTTGACTTTGGGTGGACTTGTTGCTGCCTCAATCTCCCATTTTGTCTCAAGTGGCACTTTGCAAGAGATCTTATAGATTGAAAACCTCAAATGATAAGAAAAATACCTAGATATCCTTACTTGAGGACTCTAAAAATTTGGACACCTCCTCAACATGACTCCTCCTATTGAGCTTCAAATACCATAATCAAAACTAGACCTCCAATATAAAACCTCAACCTATAAATCCTCCATTTATTAATTAAGAGAAAAAATGTGAGCACAAGCAGAGCATATGATCATGTTATATGTTTTGTAATGATAATATTACCCCTATATACACATCTCCAATACCCAAAACTAACTGTAAACTCTAAGTCGATGGCATTGGCTAGGCCAATATAGTTATAAGGATGTCAAGTGACATAAAACTACATCATCCAATCTGATATAATATAATTTATAGATACATGACTCACAATTGTATCAACGAGGCTTATATATTACAAGGAAAGACAATTATGAAACAAACTCTATCAGCCTAGCCAATACATTAAGAGTATAGTGTGGCTAGCAAAATTAAATGGAAAGTAGACTAAGAGGTAATATGGAAAGATACTTAGACTAATAGTAGTGAATATATGATAGAATATTATGCAAACATATTTCTCAAAGTACCATGATTTTATCCCACCCCATTCCTAGTGCACCCTTTATGGTGTGCACTAAGAGACATTGATGAATTGACAATCCCCTATAAGATAAAATGTCAGTGAAGTGATATATTGAAAAATACTAAGTGTATACATATGCCCCACCTGAATCTTATCACATGTCACAATAGTGTAACGTGGAATGGTGCTTTGGGATAGATACATAGTAACATAAAAGACCATAATTGGAAAGAAATGTTGAATGAACTATTGATAAATGAATGGCTAAATGTAATATATACATAACTTGACTTACCTTTCTACATAAATTATGTAAGTAAATACCATAGTCTTAATCGTGAAAGGTGCAATAACTACATTTGAGAAACCCTAAGGATACAAGGCTAAAACGGATAAAAGTAGTGCGCACATATGTTGGATAGTCAATAAATGGATTTAAATGAAAAAATCTCAAAAATGATTATAAACCCTGATAAAATTAGCAAGCCAAGATCGATAAGGCTAAACTATAACCAAAATATCCAAGGAATAAAATAACAAGAGAAATTTATAAATCCATCAAGTTAGGGTTACTGTAGGATAGAAAACCCCAAGAAATGCATCCAAAGTAAGATAATCGAAAACTCAAATCAAACAAAAAACAAAAATAATTATGGAATGATAGTAAAAATATCAATATAAGAGAAATGGAAACCAAACTCAAAAAATATGTGAAAGGTAGAAACAAGATCGAATGGCCCACAAAAAAGGGTGAAGTATGAAAGTTTGAATGGGAAAAATGGGACCATATGGCCTACAAAAAGTGAATAGAAAACTCAAGGTCCCAAATATAACTAATCTAAATCTTATAAATAGAAGGCAATAACCAAGAGAGCATCTTGAAACAACTCAAAGATGTAGCTTCTATTCTAACATGGAAAATCTAAAAGTTGTCATAATGCTACCATGTCTAAAAGAAATAAAGAATAAGAAGCAAAGAAGATGGGAGAGATATTAGAAAACAAATTACTTATCAAGGGGGAAATGGAGGGAAGGAAAAGAGGGCATCACCAAGGTAAAAACATGGTCTTTACTATAAATAAGACACTCTAATCATGTTGGAAAACTAAGATACTTCAACATCAATGGCCCTAGAGAACCTACCTAGCACACATAAGCTTAGGCTAATTAGTGAAGTGTAAATATCATCCTATGATAGCTAATATAAATGAAAATTAAAAGGATCCTACCTTCCCATGATGTTTCCTTATTCCTCAGAACACCTGATAGAGCCATTAGTCTACTATGAGTATTGGGTACTTCTATGAGAAGGTAGGTGACACCAAAATGTAAGAAGATATAGATAAATAATTATGTAATGAGACCTCCTACCCTAGTCTATTGGCCTACTGCATCCCAATGGACCTTGTCTCTATCATGAGGTCAATTGTAGAGTTTGTGATTTGACTTGAATAGGACATGTGCTAAATATATCACATCTTTTGGTGTGATCTGAATTTTAAGATATAATTTACCTTTTAAAACTATGTTTTTTATGATATGGATTTTGACTCTTTTGACTTTTTCTATTTTCCTCCATACAAATTTGGAAAAACCAAACATTGGTGTTAAACATGACTATCACAAGAGATCTTACACTTACTCACTAAAGAGGAAAACCTCGAGATAAATATTCCTAAATACTCTTAGACTTGTACCTTAGAAAAGAGTGCAATCTAGAAATTGACCTTGGTGAGCCCAAAAGGAAATGAAAAACATAGGGAAGATCATGGAAGTGAGCATATAGTGATTGGGTTGGCCCAATCGCAAAAAGAGTATCAACTAAGATGGTACAATGGTAGGTAGGTTGATACATCATAATAATAAAGTGGGAAATCTAGATGAAGGCATGTACAGTTATTTTTATAGTTTTACCATAAGAGAATATGGTTGACTCTAAGTAAGGAAAAAAACTACTCTTAACCATTGCCTTGTCTTTCTAAAAAGACACCTAGCTAAGGTTCAAAGTAAAATCAATCTATAAATCAAAATGAATAATGATCAACATTTATGAGGAGTGCTTGGTTGATTTCCTAGGTCTTATCGTGTAACACACAAACTGCAAAGCCAAGAGGTGCAAATAAGATAAATCTATGAATCATAAAGGTGATAAAGCTATGAATCTTAAAAAAGATAAATCTATGGAGCATAGAAAATATATAAAAACTCAAAGGGTGTACATAATGATAAAATATACCAAAGAATCACAAAGGAAAGTATGGCGAAGAAGATGAAATAAGTGACTATAAAATAAAATTTGGAAGATGATGTGTATTTATGAGGAGGGCTTGGTTGATTCCCTGAGTCTTACCTTGTAGCTCACAAACTTAAAAACCAAGAGGTGTAAAGATGAAAAGAATAACTAAGGACCAGTCATAGGTATTATGGGCTAATGCTAATAAACCCAAAGGTGTAAATAAATAAATGCAACATTAAAACATAAGAGTGTCAAAAATATAGCCTACAATAAATGTTAGCTCAAAATAATAAAAACTAATTATAAACATGCAAGTAATATGTACATAAAATGGAAAAGCATGAATAAAAGGAAACTAGGAAGGATAGAGGTCACACAAACTACTTATTTAAGAAGTAAATATTAGTTGGTTCCTTAAATATATGTCTTTTGTTCATCTACAATCTCTAGTTAATAGCTCTAAGGATGTCCTCGACAAGGTAAAGACCCCACCACTTCTGGGTGTACTTGCCTTCTTTCTCATGGGTGTAATCCAATTTAAATAATAAATCTCCAATATTGAAAGTACAAACTTTGAATTTATTTTTATGTTGTATAGTGATGCAACTTTGTATTAAAAATTGTGTTGTAGAACACCTATGCATCACTTCTCAATTAGGTCTAATGTGTGCAGGCAGACTTCACAAAGCTCTTTGTCAAGAATGATTTTGTGAATATGAATGAATAAAGAGGGTAACTCCACCTTTAGTGGAAGGATAACTTTGGATTCATAGACTAAAGAGAATGGAATTACCCCAGTGGTAGTATGAATACTGGTATGATAGGTCCAAAGTGTAGGGTAAAGTTGAATATGTCAGTCTGAACAAGAATCTATAATATTTTTTTACAAGATCTTTTTAATTATTTTTTTGGTGGCTTCAGCTTGGCCATTTCATTGAGGGTGATAAGGTGTGGAAAATTTGTGCATGATTTTCAATTTTGCACAAACTTGCTTCATGTCCTTATTTTTGAAACTCCCCCTATTATTAGATATAATGGTGGCAGCAATCCCAAAATGACATATTATATTATTAAAGATTAATTTGAATATATTGAAACCAATAACATTAGCTAGGGGCATAGCTTCTACCCACTTGATAAAGTACTCAATGGTGGTAATATTGAAGACATGGCCATATTATGATGGATGCAACTTGTCGATATGATATAATCCCCACATAGAGAATAACCAGGGAGATTCAAGAGTCTAAACATCAACTAGAGGAGAATGAATAAGGTCATCATGGATATGGAAAGGATTAAACTTCTTTGCAAAAGTGATGGCATTGTTTTCTATGGTAGGCAGAAATAACCCATACGTACACATTTACAAGCTGTAGCATGTTTGCTATAATGGCCACCACAAATGCCCCCATTACGATTTCTCAAGAAGATAAGGAACTTATTATTGAGTAACACAATTGGGTATGGTACCTTTGGCATTATGATATTAAAGTTTATTATGCATAAGCATAAATTTAAATGCTTAATTACAAAGTCTAGTCTTTTCACAAGAATCAATCTTAGGAGGATAAGTTTGGTGTTCGATAAATTGGATGATGTCTTTATACCATGAGCTTTGTTGAGTAGTGATGTATTTAATGTGGTAGATAAGAGAATAATCCTTAAGTTCTAAGATAGAGGTATATTTCCTTGTGTGGATGAGGAAATATGTATCATATAGTACCTAATGAGGATGAAAAAAGGAAGGTGACAAGGAAAAATAATCTATGATAGTATTTTGATCTCATGGGATTGCCTTAATAGTGAAAGACACAAAATATTTAGCAAGAGTAGCAGCAAGATCATGATATGTTATAATTTTTTCACTTTTGCATTGATATACACAATTGACTTGGCAACATATAAGTTATGAATCACCTAAAACATGCAAGTAGGAAAGGTCTAAATCAATGGTTGCCTGCACCCCAAGGATGAGAGCTTTATATTTAGCCATGTTATTAGTAACATTTAAGGTTAATTAATAATCTAAAAGAATGATCAGTTAGGACACATCTTGCCCCAGCTCCTTAAAGGCACTTGGCTTTGTCAAAATGGAGTATCCTAGTATCCTCATGCAAATCAATGGTGACCTTGGGTAATTTTTATAAGGTATATTTTGTAGATGTTTTAGACTTAAAGACTACAATTTTAGGTTCTTAAAAGGCCTAAGCCTTGAGGTTAGATGTGAAATTATGGAATTAGTCTTTAAATAAAATATCTTTATGAATGCCATCAATCAAGAGAACATTCTCATATAGAAGAGTACCCTAAAGTTTTTGTTAATTTAGTATCAATGGAGTGACAAGTTGATCGATTATCACTTGTCCTTTGACCAATTTCTTAGTAATGATCCTAAATTCAAATTTCATTAAGAGTATCACCCACTTTTAGATTCAATATTTATGAAAGAAATTCTTAGAAAATAAATGGTGAAGAGGGTTGAAATGGACTATGACATAGGTAGTCTGATAAAGCATGTAGTGCCAAAAACATTCGGAAACAAATTAGAATAGGAGGTATTCATGCTCCACATTAGTGGAGTGGGTATAATAATCTATCAAAGCACACCTAATGTAGTAAATATCATACTCATTATGAGACTCATCTTGTTGTGCAAGCATTTCCCAAGTCAAGATAGGGGTAGATGATGTATACAAGATGATAGGGCAGTCATTATTTGGTGGTTGCAAAGTATGAGGATGAAGTAAGGATTTATTCATGTTTTCAAAATATTTTTGATAATGATTAGTCCACTCAAGATTAACACCTTTCTTGAGAAAGGATTTTACCAAGTGTTTACGCTAAGCTAACTCAAGAATAAATCTATGGATTATCCCAAGTTTCTCAAGATAAGTGTGAATATCAGGAATGGATCAAGTATATGCATTTCAATAATAAATTTGATCTTATAAGGATCCACATCACTCCCTTATAGTGATACCAAGAATCCTAAAATATTTTTGGAGGTAACACCAAACACACACTTTTTATGATTGAGCTTAACCTTGTATTGAATAAGGAACTTAAAGATGATAGCTAAGTCATGAACATTATTTTTGAAACACTTGGATTTGGATATAAGGTCATTAATATAGTTTTTAACTATTTTTTGAATGAGATAGTGAAAAATACAGGCCATTGCATGTTGGTAAGTTTCCCCAATGTTTTAAAGGCCAAATTGCATATTAACATAATAATATGTGCCCCAATCAATCATAAGGGTATCCTTATGTTGATAATTGGGGGTAATGTGAATCTGATTATACCTCGAGAAATTATCCATGAGACAAATCATCTCATAGCAACTATGGAAGGAAGAGGAAATTTGTCCTTAGGGCATTCTAAGTTAATATATTTGATACAAATGTGAATGACTATAATGACTTTTTTACAATTGGGTACTATGTTAGAGACCCATTTCGATTAATCTATGGGTTTTATAAATTTAAAAATTAAGAGCTTAATTTTTTTCTTATGATAAAGAGTAGAAACTTCAAAATGGAATTTATGTTTATTTTGATAAATTGATTTCCCACCCAAGTAGGTAATTATGTTAGAAACAACTATGTTAGGTTAAATATTGATAATATAGAGGAATAATCTAAAGTTGTCTATGTATTTATGGTAGATTTCCTTAGAGATGAGGATAGGTCAAGGTTTTTCAAATGTTCCTAAGTGGACTTCGTTAGTTTCCTCAAAAATCATTGCATTTCCATATAGGAAATGATATGGTGCTAGAGGAAGTTTAGAAAAAGGATCGGGCTTAAGATCCACACTAGCAACATAATAATTAATTTAACAAGAGGTGTTGTTTTTTGTCATGTAAAATTTGAAATTATACAACTTCAGTATGGCTAAGACACCTAATCTATAGGTCCTCATGTTGGCTCACACAACCCTTCTAGGCTACTTCTTTCACTGATTCTCAATCATTTGTAGCTTCCCAAACTTAGCTTTTTGAGACCCAAACAGTCCTCTCAGGCCCAAATCTATTCCCCTAGGTTTCATCCCCTTAGGTTAACAGAACCCAAATAGGACAGGAGCACTTGAATTTAGGGTGTCCTATTTTTGGCACTATTGTCCAAGCTCATTTTGGCCTCCAATGTTCAAATTTTCCTAGATCCTTTTCTTGTTCCATGTTAGCCTCACACAAATTCATTTAACCCACAATCATTAGTTTCCCTATAAAAGGCCATTCAAATTCCATTTATAAGGTTTGACACTCATTTACAAGAGAGATGCAAGAATAGAAGCAAGTATGCTCAAGCACTCCTCTCCATTCTTTGCATATAACCTTCCAATATTATTCAAAGCCTACTCAAGTCATTACACCAGTCCTTAGCCAGCTAAAGCACATCCAATTTCACATTCTAGTTGCATTGATCATACACAAAATTGCACCAAGCACTTCAATGGGAGAACTACATTAGCTTGATCCCTCTTCAGAGGATTAGTATGTAGGGAACGTGCCCATACACAGGGTGTGATGTACATCTAGCGTATCCTTTACACACTAACCCCTTTTATCTCTTTCCCAAGTTTACATTCAAGTTCAAGCACCAGGAGATCCTAAGGGTTTTGAAGATTAAAATAGGCACAAAGTAAGCTCTGCAAGGTCCTAGACCCTAAAATTTTAGTGATAGGGTAACACAGGCATTCTGAACAAAACTCAAAAAGCTTTCAGCCTCAAGACAATAGCACCAAAATAGGACTACAACATCAAACAGTAGGGTTTCCTATTTTTGGCACTCTTGTCCACCCTAAAAATGAAGTTCAAAGATCTATTTTTGATTGTTTCTCAATCCTACTCCTCCAATATTAGACCTTGTCTCAGTCCAGATCAACCAGAATAAGCTAAGTTCTAATCTCTCTCATTTCCTACTATATTTATAAAAGGCAAAAGTATAAATTGTTTACACAAATTAGTAAGTTAATTCTTGCATATTTATTTACTGATTTACATTGTTCATCCCCTTTATTATTTAGGAATATAACTTTAATATTTCAAAAACAATAAAACATTTGGTGAACCCGAATTACTTCAATTTTTTGCACAAAAACCCTAGAAACCCTAGGGCTAATTATTTTTTTCAATATTTTCTTAATTTTTCCTAGATTTAAAAATAAAAAACTACAAATTAATTTAAATATTTTCAATAAATTCACCCAAAACCTAGTTTGCACATACTAGGTCCTATTTACATACAAACACTTTCAAACCACTAGGAAAAATATATTGCTAATTTTAGAAATATTTTTAGATTTTTCCTAAATTTTTTAATCTAAATTCTACAAATTCATAGCAAATTTTTCAAATTATTATACTAATTTTGAAAAAAAAAATTAAACCCTAGT
Source organism: Torreya grandis (assembly GCA_037957365.1). Taxonomy (NCBI): domain Eukaryota; kingdom Viridiplantae; phylum Streptophyta; class Pinopsida; order Cupressales; family Taxaceae; genus Torreya; species Torreya grandis. The sequence goes on along the minus strand of JARHVA010000393.1, from coordinate 2,553,720 downwards.
TGCATCAAATACATTCTCAGTTATTTTTCAGTACTTTTCACATCATTTTTCTAAAAATTTAGTTGCATATCAAACTCATAAAATCAATTTCAACATTAAAAGTCCATATTATTTTACAAATAATATTTTTGAAAAATCCCTAGTTGCATATACTAGCACCTACTTGCTTTTGAGGTATCACTTTACATGTTTTGGAATTTTGTATCCCTTCATGCATATTCTAATTCCTTACTTAGATTATATCAGTTTAATTTTTGATACTATCATCCAAGTTGTTTTCTTTATGCCACCTAAGTTTTTTGCATCTCTTTCTTCAAGATGAAGCGCAAGACTTAGTGGAAATCCTCCTGAGTTCACCCAAATTCCTTCAATTTGCTCATATACAATGGATAAACAAATAGGTTCGACTCCTTCCATAAATGTTACACATCCATATTATACAAATTTTGATCAAAATAACTTTGACCATGAGAAATATGAAAACATCAATGATGAAGTACATACTTATTCTCATGCTCCACCACATTAGACTGCCAATCCACTTCCACCTATTGTTGATAATGAAGTAGTCCTCAACAAAGAGTTGGTTTTACAAAATTTTAGAGAAATAATTAAGAAACAGCCTAAAGATCATACATTAATTTTTTAATCCATCATAGAAATAAAAAAGGCTAAGCAAGTTGAGTCTTCCAGTCATTCAGAGTAGCCAGTTGCAAATGACACTATATGGGCAACTATGTCTCAACCCCCCCTATAGTAACCCAACCTTCTTCTATGCCACCAGTTGTAGCTAGTAAATCCATGTCTCTTGATGTCATATCCCTTGTGCAAGAGATATGATCTCTTCAATCCAAGGTGAAACATCTTGAGCAAGGTACCACTAGACCTACGTAGGCTTTGGATTATTTTGATCTTCTGCATACACCATTGGCACATCACATTGCTTCTACACCCTTGCCATAAGGATTTGTTCAACCCCAGCTTACTCTTTATGATGGCAAGGGTGATCCAAAGACACATTTGAGAGTTTTTCATGTAGCATGTTTGGATTATGTACCCAATGACTAGATACTTACCAAACTTTTTCCATGAATCCTAAAGGATTATGCCTTACAATGGTTTTATAGTCTACTAAATCAGTCAATCATGACATTTAATCCTTTAGAAAACATGTTCCTAGCACATTTAAGTATCAACATTGGTGATAAGGTCTCATATGCAAAGATTACACAACAAAAACAAAGGTCAAATGAGCCTCTCATGGATTATATTCTTAGATACAAGACTATTTTCGGTAAGTTAACTAGCCCCATGGCTGATCAAGAGCTACATGACATCTTCAAATAGAGCCTTCTACTAGCACTGCATGTGTTTATTCTATTCAAAATATTCTCTTCCTTCATTGAATTGTGTCATACACTCCAGGGAAGAGAAGTCAAGCTAATTTCCATGGGCAAACTTAAGTATTCAAGTATCCTAGACACAACTAAGAAAAGTAACATCAAAGTCTCATACAAGGTCAAAATCAATGATAATAAGAATCAAAATCACCCAATAGTTAATGCAGATTTTGAGCCCCCTCAACATGTAGTTTTATCAGAACCTCCTTGTTAGGAATTTACCAATCTACCAGTTCCTCCAGCCAAGGTTTTACAGTAGTTATTAGAATGCAACCTCATCACTCTCCCTCTTATTCAGGAAGCAAATCTAGCAAAGCCTCTTCCATGGGGATATGATTAGCATGCATTTTGTGATTTTCATAGGGCACCAGGCCACACCACAAATAGATGCATTAGTTTGTGACATAAGATACAGGACTTGATAGATGATAATCTAACTGATTTGGGCACTTTATTATAGCCTCCAAAGATAAAGCCAACACAAGATAAAGCTTTGAAAATATTTTTAGATCCATTTTCATAGCATTCAAAATAAGATAAAGAGGACACATCATGTGTTCATCATACATACCATACACATCCTCCACCAGTTACATACCGGGCACCTTTAGTTAAGGCACATCCTTTGAAAGGTATGATAGGTGTGTATGAGTCCAGAGTTCCAACCAAGCCTTCGATATCTTTTTTAGATCAAGAGATTGTGGAGAATAATCTGAGCTATAATACACTTTTTATCAGAGCACATATTCATAATCAACGTATTCATAGTATACTCATTGACAATGGTTCCAGTCTTAATATGTGCACCTTCACACTACTTCAACATTTGGGTTATTTAGAGTAGGATATCACTCTGAAAAACATAGTTATCAATGGTTTTAATGGGAATATTTAGATTTCATTAGGTGAGATAGTACTTCCACTACAAGTTGGTCTTACACATGTGACCACCCCATTCGCTATAGTTTCCAGCATAGGAATTTTTAACATATTACTTAGTCAACCATGGATTCAAAAACTTAGGGTGGTACCTTCTATAGTTCATGGATGCATGAAGTTCATTCATGTTAATCAGGTTATTATAGTTGGTAGAGTTCCTTATGAGTCACCACTCTCTACTTCAGAGCCATCTATCAACTTCCAGTCACCAACTCTAGTTCTCCCACTAGTTTTAACTTCTCCTCTAGTTTTAGTACAGCTTCCACTTCTGATCTAGCCATAGTTATAGCATCCATCACCATTACAGAGGGTTCATACACCCCCATTATTTCAATATTCTAGACAAATTCTAGAAATAGTGTTAACACCTAGAGTAATTATATTACAGTCTCATATAGCTACACAAAGAGCACCTATTCACAGAGCTTCTTCTCCTACTTTTAGATGGGTCCCTAAGAGACCTATAGTTTCATCCACTTCTCAGAGTCACAAGGAGTCCCCACATTTAGTTTCCACTTTAGAGATTTCAGAGTAGTTACAATGTACACAGATTTTAGCTGCACAATCTCAGACACTCCATTGTGCCTCACGATCATACATGATCCCATTATTTGATACACAAAACCATGATAGGGAGTCTCATTTGAGACTCATTGGTTAGTATCATTTATTTCTATCATAGATTGTATATATTATTTCTTGCTTGATTGTACATAGTTTAAATATTGTCAAAAATACAAAAACATTCAAACAATTTCAAAAACACCAAAAACATTTTGATTGTATGCATCATCCATGATTACATTACTACTATCATGCTAGGACTATACATTTGTTGTTTCATGCTATTATATGTTGATTTATCTATATTTCCATGCTTCACTTGATCTTTTTTGAGTGTGTGTAGTGACATCTAGCTATTTGATGGCTTCATTCTACCCATTGAGGGGGTATTTCTACTTCTACATTCGATATATGCATTGATATACACACCCACTGGGGGCATCTTCTACATGACTACACCATCCAAGTTATGTCATTCCTACACTACACACTCTGAGTTATCATACTGATGCATATTATTTACTAGATTACATAGATTACCACATCGACATTTCACTATTACTTAACACTTGTGTATTTCTTAGCATATACCTAGCCTTGTACTACACATGTTTTGCATACTCTCACATTTTCTTTTATTATTTAGATGTGTTTGTATCTTCTAGTTCTTATTTTTGCTTTCATTCCTTACTTAGCATAGCTTGTGTGATTGCACTTTCCAGTTCCTATTTATCTCCCGCTTATGCCTTAGGACATTTGACAATGTTCTTTGTTTCTATTCATGTGTGTGCCTTAGGAAATTTGCCAATGTCCTTTGTTTGTACTCTTTCATATGCTTGTGGCCCTTGTGCTAAATTTGTTTCTTTCACTTGTATGTGTATGTGGCATTTGAATATGTCTTCCATGTTTATCTTCCAATTTGAGTGACATGTGTCCATGTCCCTTGTTTGCATCACCCCTTGGCCACCCTTGTATGCTTCTTGCTTCGTCTGCTTGTTTTCTCCCCACTATGTGCAATGCCATGATTCCAATCATACATTTATCTTGCTTTTTGGATTCCATGATGGACATCATGCTCCATCCCTCCATACTTACTAACAACAAAAAACTAATATCTAACATTACCAGTTTAGTTCATTATCATTCACATACTCTTACATTGTTATATCTATCTAGGCATACCAATGTTGATCTAACAATCTATCCATTTAAATATTGTTATATCTTGAAATATCTTGTCAAATATTCAATGTTATATCTTATATCTATACAGCTTAACATACTTGTAGGACTCCTTTTCTTCTAAGGGTAGTCATGGCAGGTTCATCATTCTTACCCTCAAAATAGGGGGCATCAATTAGGGATTTGTCATAGATATCAAACCTCCTAATAATCAAAATAATAGTATTCAGATCACCCAGTTTAGAATCTAGACATCAAAACAGGTAGAATAAACTAGGTAGACAATAAAGAATCTAGAATAGTCATCAGATTTGGCTTTAGATAATAGTACCAAAGTAGGACTACAGTTTCAAACATAGGGGCACCCACATTTTGGCACTCCCATCTAGGTAGGAAAACACTTAGGGTTTCTAAAAATAGGCAAAAAAATTAGTTTAGGGATAATTTTTGCACTTTCAAATCAATCATATTTAGCAATTTTAGTATAATTTTCTCAAATACAGTGGGTTATCATGCACATCATGATGGTTCTCACTTTTGATTCAGATTAGGTAGTTGACATAACTTCCATATTAGAATCCATGTCCTAGACATCAATGATTAGGGGCAATGTTTGTGGCACATTGATCTTCTTTTCTTTTCAAGTTTAGTTTATACACAGGCATTCTCAACAATTGCATGCCTTACTCCATCTATAGGTGGTTGGCATCACATTTTGATTTAAAATTTCATACAAGTTTATCTTTCTGAGTACTTGAGTTCTCGAGTTGGCTTTCACATAAGCATTTTGCATCAATTTTGGAGAGGCTTTCATATAAGCCCTACCTCCATCTTTCAAAATGGCCAAGAGTGACCTAGTTTCCAACACACATTTAGGCTATCCAAGCCACATTGTCATATTTATAGCACATATAAGGGCTCTACTAGTCATCTCATATGACATATATTCTATGTCGGTATCACTCCATAGCTTCACTTCATGGTGCAACGATGGAGCCAAAGGTCTGTGATCAAGGAATTTAACAAAGAGAGGAGGTTAACTCAAGTGTTAATCCATAAAACCATAAAATCAACACACTAACATACTAACATCTCTAAGCCTAGATCTTAGGGGGAGCTTAATAAACAAACAAAAATTGAAAACCCAACTAAAATGCAAAGAACAACAATCTTTACCTTCCCTAAAAACTCCAAATGGTTTCTTTATTGGCTTGCTCAGTTTATGCATAAGAAGTCTTAATCAATGACATATGGTTAGCATAATCTCCTCTATGCACCATTGTTGAATGCTTGGCTTGATTGATATGGCTTGGCTCAATTTCAACATTATAATACTAGGCTTTTAGCTTCATGAATTTATTCTTGCAGTATAACTCTACTTTGATTGAGCTCTTAAATGAAGAGATCTAGGCTTGCTTTTATAGGCTTTAAAATCCCTTGAAATGGGTTAAATCTGACCATGGTTGAGTTTATTAAGCTTGGTTAAGTTTGGCATATTCCTAAAATATTTTTTTAGATATTTTTAAAAGTGACAAGTCACAACTATGGTTGAGTTTATTAACTTTGGTTGAGTTTGGCATATTCTTAGGATATTCTTTTAGATATTTTCCTAAAGTGACAACTCAAAAAGGTAAGATTCTCTTGAATTTAATTTTTATTAATTGATTATTAGCTCATGGGTGAACTCAATTAAGATTTGAAATTGATTTAACTTGCTAATTGATTTTGATTAGGGTGTGCAAGTTAATTAATTCTTTTTAGGTATTTGGTCATTTGTTTGATTTTGATTAATTCAATGTGTGTATTTACCTTGTTTAATTTATTTAATAATCCAAATTGATTTAATGCAAGGTTATGAAGCCAAATTTGAGACTAATAGAAATTATATGGCTAGGTATTCAATGATTGGCAAGAATTGGTCTAAAGTTGGATATAAAGCCATTGGTGGCTAAATTTAAGTGTCTACAGTTTTCCCCTATTTGGGAAGATGTTGCAAGTATTAAGCATAGTAACATCTTTTTAAAGAATAAAATGGTTCTTTATGCTTATGACTGTAATGGTAATGATTGAACTATAGCTGCCCCCTCGAGGGAGTGGTTGGCAAGTGGGTCGACAAACAGTCCCTCAAAAGAAAGAAGCGAAATGAGGGGACCAAACAAATGAAGATGATGGGGTGACAACATAACTATTTACCCAAAGTTAGGCAAAATCATTGAGAAATATAAGTGGGATGATGTACAATAGTTTGCCCAAAGGCTATTATAAGCATTGTACCTCGATTGTGGTAATGTGGTATGATAACATAATGATTTTCTCCAATAGGCAATATAATCATTGAGAATATGGAGTTGACCCAGTTAGGACAAACAAACAAGAAAGGAAAATTGGTGATAACACAATTATTTTCCCCAGCAGGTGATATAATCATTGAGAATGCATGTGAGATGGTGTATAGTACTGATGTAGTATACCCTGATTATGAAAACATGATTGATGGTTGATGATGGATAAGTTGATAAAGAGGATAAATATGAATTAGGATAACCTACTAGTATGGAGATGCTCATCTGAACTAACAAAGGTTAAAATTCTTTCATTACTTAATTACTATATTTGGGATATGATTGGGTATTGGATTAGGATTATTGTTAATGTCAGTATCGAGGAGATGGTGATGTTGCATTGATGTTGTAGACCTCTCAAAAATAATTTTTGTTGTAGCATTTGATGGTAGGCCTCATGATAAAACACCATGGGGCTTGCCCAAAATAGGCATAAGGACTGGCTCCCGATATCCAATACTCAATGGAAAATAATTACACTGATGATAAAAACCATGATGACAATGTAGACATTTGAATATGGATAGATTCAATAATAATGTGCAAGGAATCACTCAATGAGCACACATAAATTGAATCATGACCATAGTTTTAAAAGTAAATAAATAGGCACACAAACAAACAAACAAAATAGAAAAATAAAGAAACAAACAAATAAAATAAACAAAGAAACAAACAAGTGTTAGTCCCTATGTTAGCATAAACAACATGATAGACATTGCCCCTAGAAACTAGGCAACAACTAAACCAACAAATAAGATGGGAGAATAGAAGAAAAGGAAGGGGGTGGTTGAGTTGTCTCCATATGCACTAGGCAAGTGGACATTGCCTACATAGTTCCATGGATATGATGATCCAATAAAACTTCATACCAAATGTAGTTCTCCCAAGAAATGGGATGAAAATGATGATTGATAGAATACATGATGGATGTGATAGAAGAATAGGGATGAATTCACAAAACAAGGATAGCATAGGATAAAAGGCCAAAAGGATGGGAAAACTAAGGAACAAGTGATTTGTTTGTGACTTAATGAGGGTTCCCAGAATCTTTAAGGCAAAGAAGTGGTCAATGTTTTTGGTTTTTCTACACATTTTTAAAATGTTTTTTGGAATTTTTGAAGCATCTCAACTCAATCAATAATGATGAGACACACTAAAAAGGTCCAATCTTACAAAATGGTGAGGGCATTATAACTTGAAGTGATGCTCATAAAATGGCAAGAATGTTATAACTTGAAATGATGCTCATAAAATGGTGAGAACATGGATAAAGGGGGACTGAGATGACCTCTACATAAATCAAACATAACTCACATAGTTCCAAAATGGTTTTAGCTCATAGTAGTTCACCTCACAGTGGAGTAATATGACTAGTGTATCAGCCAATTCAAATAAAATAGGCACAATTGGTAAGATGGCATAGTACAACATAGGAATAGCTAGGTGATATGTCAAGGAATAATAAATAAATGTTTCCCCTAGTTTTCCCATAGGTGGTTATAACTAGTATATAACTGATAGATCAATGATACCAATTTTCCCCAGTAGGTGATATAATTAGTATCAAGACCGATGAACACTGATTTACCCCAAAAGGTGATATAATTAGGCTCACATAAAAAAACTTGATAAGAAGGAAATAAGAAACAAAGGATGAAACTTCTAAAACTTATATCATACTACTCCAAAATATTACCTTTATCTAAAATGCTTGAAAAATTTGTTGAAACTGATTTGATTTTGTATTCTGAAAATGTGAAACCAATGGATAAACCAAGGTCAAATGGGCTAGGTTGATAGGATTCAAAACATGTTTGGTTAAGTAGGAATGGAATGGTTGGATGGTCTAGTATTGATTTGAGGATAATTATTGTTTATGATAAAAATTGGTCTGATATATTGGATAAAATGATAAGAGGGTTGCCCCCAAGTGATAAGGCTAATAGTTAGGATATGCAACAATGGCAAAAGGAATGGAAATTTGATATGATATGGTACATGTTTGGTTTTGGCCTAGGTATGATAAATGATTATATTGCTCTTGTTGAAGTGGAGATGCACATCTTGATCAACAAATGATACAAATATAATACTCAATCATGATAATGTTATCCCACACCTCATCTAAATAGTTGCTCTATCAAGAATTGGCTATAGATTTGGATGCTAAGAATGTTGTTGTGATCTTCATTGGTCATTGATTTTGATTCCTTTAAGTGCCGATACAAGATATCCTCATAGACTCTACAAAGGAAAGTGCGACCATGGATGGTAAATATGGATAAATGTTGGTTGATAGGTTTGTTTATGAAATGGAATGGTGGAGGATAATGGAATGTATAATAGATGGGAAATAAATTAATATTGATATTTTTTGGCACACACAATGTTATTACTTCTAGATTCGACATAACTTTGGATGTGGCAGGGCTAAAGACTTCTAAATATTCTCTCAATAAGACCACCAAATTCTTATGTTATTTAGGTCTGAGAGTAGCTACCATCTGATTAGGTTGTAGAGTGGAAGCTATTTTGATTTGATCTTTGATAATGTCTTCATTAAGCAGTAAAGAAATTTTGTGCTCAGCCATTGGTGCCTTGAACAGGTTTCTACCAATGAATTTATCTTGATTGTCCCATAACACCTCTAATAAGGTTTCACTAAGTAACATGGAATTTTGAATTTGATTATCCCCTAGCACCTCTAAAAAGGTTTCACTAGAATATACCAAGTTTTGACTTTGATTACCCCCTAATGCCTTCGAAAAGGTTTCACTAAGAGAGTGTTTTTCTATTATATGATTGTGATTTTAGCCTCCTTTCCTTTTTTCATCTGATATGTCACCATGGATGTAGTTCAATAAGGTTTGATTCTAGTGGTCCCAATTGACACTTGTGGGAGATGGAATGTCAATGACATGGCTTTGATAGTTGGTGCTAATAGTATGTGGAATGGTATTGGAATGGAAAGAGGCCACACAATCCTCATAGAAGATACTAGAAGAACGTGTGTCAATGTTGAAGTAATCATCCTCAAAAATCATGGAAGGATCATAAATTTATTCTTACTGATCTACTAGGTATGCATAACCAATATTGTAACAGTCATAAACATATTCTATATTTGAATCTAATTCAGACTCAAGGGAGTCTAAATCTGAGGTCGATATTGATGTTGATTCTACTTTTGATGCTAAATTTGATGTCAATTCCAAAGTAGAACCTGAATCTAATTTTGATTCTTCATCTAATGGTACTCTATTATAATGATGTCTTATATAATGTTTGGTATTAGAGAAGTAACAACCTATGATGGCATAATAGGCTCTACTAAGAATAGTTTGTCATAGTGAGATTCCTTTAGGATGTGAAAAAGGTCAAGAGACAACTCCTTAGAAACTGGCTTATCAAAGGGATGCTCTTGAAAAATAGGCATATGGTCAAGGTAATGATTTTCCCAAAGGCAGTTATAATCATTAAGAAGTGACTCAATAAAGACTAGCTCATTAGAGTGAGACTCCTTGACAATAGGTATAGGATTGAAAGGTGATTCATCATAAGTTGACTTGTCACAAATGGTTATTTCAATAAAAACATCTTAGATTAATTGGTTCTCTTAACCTTGGTTTCCAATGAGTTAGAAAATACTAATTTTTATCATAGCTTGGTCCTCAAATGATTGGCTCAGTTGGGTAGGTACTGATTAGATTGGTTTGGGTTTAGGTTGAATGATGGGCTAAGGTTTGAGATGAATGATTAGCTGAATGATTAGTTGAGGCTGAATGATAGGCTATGATCATGATTGGATTATTGGTTAAGATCATAATTAGATTGGTTATTATTTGGGTTGGATTGGGTAGGGTTTTCTAAAGTGGGGAATGATAGGCACTAGATGATGAATGGTTGGTAGTTGGATAATGGGTGGACATTGTGGAGCTTGATTGCTCACACAAGCCAAAGTATGAGATCCTAAAATATAAATGGTAGGGCATCATGGAGCTTGATTTTTTGCATAAGCCAAAGCATCCAAGTCCTCCTCATAAACCATATCATCCCAGTCAGGGTCTTGAGTTAGATTGTAAATTGGCTTTTGTCTTTGGTCCCTAAATGGATTATTGTAAGGAGGGTATGAATTTGTCTCACAATTATCCTCATCATAGAGGTCTACACTCAATTCCTCCTCACCAACCATATCATTCCATTTGAGGTCTTAACTTTAGTCTTCAATTTGATTTGTGCAAGGTGGATAAAATTCCATCTCACAAACCATATTATCATCAAATGGGTCTTGAATAAAGCCATAAAAATCAAAGCCATTTTATGTGGCCAATCTATCATAGTTTTAATTATATGTGACTCCACCATAAGTGTAGCTAGACATATCTGCATCAATGAAAAAAAATTGAAAAGCAAAAAATCTTAGAGTTTTACAAACTCTGAAAAACTATGTCCAAAGGATAAAGGGTTCAAACATGATCTAGCTTGGTTAAAAGGGGTGGAGCTGAATCTCTATAAATTTTATGCAAAGACTTGATAAAAATAGTGTATCATCAAATGACAAATGCTAAGTGTCTGATACACACAAAGGTCACACAAAATGACCTAAGAATCAAACTACCAAACTCTAATGTTGAAACATGTTCCAAGTAGGTCTAAGCTCCTAAAGGGAAAAAATTTTAAGTCTTTTTTCCAAACATAGAGTCAAAAGCTAGGCTCAAATAGGATAATTGAAACTAATGGCTAAATGGTGGCAAAATCTTGACTTAAAAAGGATGATTGATTAATCTAACAAACTTGGAATAGTTTAACTTAGACAAGGTACATGACTCTAGGCATAAAACATGATTTGATTGGTATAAGATGCCAAACAAGATATGTTTGAAGATAAACTAATTTGACAAAAATAAAAGCACAAAACAATATAATTTTCCAAATTTGAGTGATGAATTAACCCAAGTTACATAATCCAAAAGAGGAAGATTTGGGTATCAACCCCATGAATTGAGGTCTAAACTGAAATCAACCAATATTTAAATTTGAACTTGTAATAGTTAATCAAGGACTAAAATAAGGATAAACTATAAATTTGATGACAAATATCTAGAAATAATTGAATAGCATGCCCACGCTAATCCAAGATTCAACAAGGCTCAAGTGATTGGTTGCAAAAAAATGATAATGAAGACGCAAGATGAAATAAGACAAGTCTTTTGAAACAAAATGGGCAGCCTAATGGCATTAGCACTCCTAAAATATTATGTGAAAAATGGTTTAAGTTTTAATACTTCAAAGGTAGAAGATTTTGAAATGATTAGGCAACATAACGGTACCCTCCTCAATCAAGTGCTACTCCCAATGTTTTAACACAAAAAGAGAATGTTTGCTAAGTTAAATCAAAGTGTCATATGGATGGCATAATGTCTCCTCAAAAAATGGAGTGATGTGGACTCATGACTCATCAAATGATATGGTTTGAAAAATACAATTTTTAGTCTAACACACCAAGAAAAAATGATCAAAATACATTAAGGATAATCATCCAAATCCTAGCAAGGGTATGGCAATGTGGGGTTGATTAAAGTAATTATTTTATGAGTGATATAGATGGATAAATTTTACAATGATTTTCACATCAAATTATACAAAACAAATGCACTTTAATTAGGTTTCCATGGTACTTGGATTGTTGCAAACAAGTCTTGCCCTTTTTGCAACCACTATATCTCTCACTTGCTCAGTTTAGTGTGATATCCAATGTGTAGATACGTCTTGGTGATTAACCCCAACACTAAAAGGTGGTTTAACCACTCAAACCCTCAATCATAGTGGGGGTGATGAAGTTGATTTTGAAATATAAAACCCCAAGTCAAAGCTTCCCTAAAGAACTCGTGGGAGGTAATGAAGTCCCCCTCACAAGCCAAGATGCATGAAATAAATGATACAATAAAAAAAATTATGGTTGCCTCAAGATCACCCAATATTATTACAATTTTTTAGGGAGAGATTTAAATGACATTCTTTCCATGTCTTGGATTAGGCTGAAAGTGTGATGAGATGGCACTTTTGATCCTAAAAGTTCCCTAAAGGGGACAGATGGGAGAGCATACACGCATGTCTCTTTTTACAAAAACCACACAATCAACAAGCAAGTTTATAAATAATTGAAGTGAAGTTAATTTTGTTACACCAAATTGAAAGTGTTTGATTAGATTCATTACTAGCCTCTTGGATTTAATAAGTGTAAATGGAAATAATTGCAAACTGCCCAAAAAAAAGTTGGTGCTTTTGATCCCAAAATTTTATTAAAGGGGACGGATGGGAGAGCATACACGCACAACTCCCTATTTACTCAAAAAATATTAGACTAAAAAAATAATGAAAACAACTTGTAAAAAAACTTTGAAATGTATTCAATTTTATAGAACTAAAAAAAATATGTGGTGGTGTTCTTTTAACCCCTTAGCTTTAAGTTATGAACTTTGAAAGAAACCACAAAAACTTAACCAATAAAACACCCTAAATAGTTTATTTAAACACCAAAATGAAGGATTCCTAGTTTTTTTAGACATCCAAATGAATTTTGAAAAGACTAATTTATATTGAAATGTTTTTCTCCAAATAAGTCCTATAAATAAATGGTCAAACCTTCATTTAGCCTTGAAGCTTATTTATCAAATGAGACAAGCAACTTTGAAGGGTTAAATCTGTCGATCCAAAGGTAAAACCCTAAAAAATCAAACATGTTATGTTAATAAAAGGTATTTTCAAAAAAAAATCAAAAAAAAACTTTAAAAAAATAAAATAAACTTATGAAACATGCAAATAAGTTAGAAAGTAAAAAACAAGAAAACCAAACACAAAAATCATAAAAACCTACAATTAATAATTTAGACATAACTCTTAAAATATAAATCTATTTGTCACAAAAAAATTTAATATTATTTATAGGTTTAAGACTCACTTCTCTGCAAAAATTAAGGTCAAACCAATGTATAACAAAAAAGTTATTATCTATGTACTAACTATTTTTACCAGAAAATTAAAAAATAGAAAGTGATAGTCACTAAAAGAGTTGTAACTTATAAAATATAAAGATATATTTTTTAAAAATTTTACATAATATCAATAACATATTTATCTATACTCATATAAAAATTTATAAAAAAATATTAATTAAATAAAATTTTATTAATTCTTTATTGGCCATTTTTACTCTAGCAAAGCAAAAACAACAAAAAAAAGAATTAAAACTATGAATACAAATAAATTTGTGGTTTTTGCAATTGTGTAGATAGTCCCACTGAGCATGCCATTTTTGATCAAGGAATTTGATAAAGAGAATAGGTTAGATCAAGTATTAGTCCATAAAACCATGAAATCAACACACTAACATACTAACATCTTTAAGCCTAGATCTTAGGGGGAGCTTAATGACCAAACAACAATTGAAAACCCAACTAAAATGCAAAGAACAATAATATTTACCTTCCTTGAAAGCTCCAAATATTTTATTCATTGGCTTATTCAGTTTATACATAATAATTCTTCATCAATGACATATGGTTAACATCATCTCCTCTATGCACCATTGTTGAATGCTTGGCTTGATTGATATAGCTTGGCTCAATTTCAACATTATAATACTAGGATTTTAGCTTCATGAATCTATTCTTTCATTATAAATCTACTTTGATTTGGATCCTAAATGAATATTTTTAGGCTTGTTTTTATAATCTTTTAAATCCCTTGGAATGGGTTAAATCTGATCATAATTGAGTTTATTAAGCTTGGTTGAGTTTGGCATATTCTTGGAATATTCTTTTAGATATTTTCCAAAAATGATAACTCACAACCATGGTTGAGTTTATTAAATTTAGTTGAGTTTAGCATATTCCTAAGATATTATTTTAGATATTTTCCTAAAGTGACAACTCACAAAAGTAAGATACTCTTGAATTTCTTTTTTAGTAATTGATTCAATTGATTTATTAGCTCATGGGTGAACTCAATTAAGATTTGAAATTGATCTAACTTTCTAATTGATTTTGATTAGGGTGCGCAAGTTAATTAATTATTTTTAGGCATTTGGTCATTTGTTTGATTTTAATTAATTTAATGTGTGTATTTACCTTGTTTAATTTATTTAATAAGCCAAATTGATTTAATGCAAGGTTATGAAGCCAAATTTGAGAATAATAAAAAAAAATTGGGCTAAGTATTCAATGATTATCAAGAATTGGTATAAATTTAGATATGAGGCTATTAGTGGCCAAATTTAGGTGTCTACAAGGTCTAGCTAACCTTTGTATTCTTGAGCCACCTATTTAGATGGATTAGACACACAGTCTAGACATCGATTAGCACATGCATGATTCATTAGCTTCACATAGTTGGTGATGATGGAGTCAAAGGGATACCATTTTCATTCATGAGCCACTTTCTGAGGAATTGAGCACTTAGCTCCATTCATGATATTATTCTTGATTCAACACACACTCATCATCATCCAACACATTGCAGCCTCACAATAGGTTTTATATTGGTTCACATACCTGGTGAGGTGTATTCATTATTTTCTCTTCCTCTTACTCAATTTTTGTACATTCTTATTTTATATATAGCGTATCTAGTAAGAACTGATCTACTTTATGTTTTCATTACAAATTCACAATTCACAGTGTGCTCTCTCTATGCACATCTAGCATTATACAACTTCATGAGCTTCACCCTTATAGGTAAGTTCAAGTATGGTTATTATTTTCCTTTATCCTATTATTTCACTTTGATACATCATTAGAATAAATGGGGGGCAAATGTAAAATTCAAAATTATACAACTTCAGTATGGGTAAGATACCTAATCCATAGGTCTTCTTGTTGTCTCACACAACCCTTCTAGGCTACTTCTTTCACTGATTCCTAGTCATCCATAGCTTCCTAGACTTATATTTTTGAGACCCAAGAATTTCTCTTAGTCCTAAATCTATCTACTTGGGTCTCATACCTTTAGGACAATAGTGCCCAAATAGGATAGGAACACTAGAATTTAGGGTGTCCTATTTTTGGCACTATTGTCCAAGCTCATTTTGGCCTCCAATGGTCAAATTTTCTTGGATCCTTATCTTTTTCCATGTCAATCTCATGTGAATTAGTAAACCCATGATCATTAGTTTCCATACAAAAGGCCATTCAGAGTCCATTTAGAAGGGTTGGCACTCATTTACAAGAGAGATGCAAGAATAGAAGCAAGTACACTCAAGTAATCCTCTCTATTATTTTCATATAGCCTTCCAATATTATTAAAATCCTACTCAAGTCATTACACCAGTCCTTAGCCAAATGAATCATATCTAATTTTTCATTTTAGTTTCATTGATCATATATAAAATTACACCAAGAACTTCAATAAAAGAACTACATTAGCTTGATCCCTCTTCAGAGTATTGGTATGTAGGTAGCATTTCCACACACATTGTGTGAAGTGCATCCAGCATATCCTTTACACACTAACCCTTACTCTCTCTTTCCCAAGTTTGCATTCAAGTTCAAGCACCAAGAGCTCCTAAGGGTTTTGAAGATTAAAAAAGGCACACAGTGAGCTTCACAAGGTCCTAGACCCTAAAATTTTAGTGATAGAGTAACATAATCATTATAAACATATTCCATAAAGCTTTTAACCTCAAGAAAATAGTGATAAAATAATACTACAATGCTAGACAATAGGGTGTCCTATTTTTGGTACTCTTATCCAACCCAAAAATGCAGTCCAAGGATCTATTTTTGACTATTTCTGAATCCTGCTCCTCCAGTATTAGACCTTGTCTTATCCAGATCAACCAGAATAAGCTAAGTTCTAATCTTTATTATTTATTACTATATTTAGAAAAGGAAAAAATATAATCTATTTACACAAATCATTAAGTTAATTATTGTATATTCATTTACTAATTTACATTGCTCAGCCCCTTTATTATTTAGGAATATAACTTTAATATTTCAAAAACAATAAAACATTGTTAAAATGGCAAAGCTTGTGATATTGGTGTGGGAGTTGAGGCTCTCTCACATGAAGGAGTTATAAAATGGTTTTATCCCAAGGAAGTGTAAGTAATGGGACATAATACTCAACATAAATCTCTAGATCAAGAGTCATATCACCATTTATATCAAATTATGTGTGGATCTATCTCATAATAGTGGATTTGACATCTAGGGTAATTTTTGAATCTTTAGGAGAATTATTTGAATATTTTTGCATGCCATCACCTGCCTCATACAATCTATTACAATAAAACAATTTTGAACTGTATTGGGTAGGCTCACATAGTTTGATAAAAGAGTAATTGGTTTAAATATATCGGTATAGTCGATGTAATTATTGGAAACATGCATGAGTTGGTTGATATAATTAGAATGAGAAATAGGAGGAAATAATACTATATCAATGCCTTTGGGATCATGGTTGGTATAGTTGGAAAAGTTAGAGGTTGCTAATAAAATTGTATCAACATTTTATAGTGGTTTGTTGGTATATTTTGGAGACAACATCTGGACCGTATCAACATTTTTTAGTGAATGATGGTCAATATAGTTTAAAACATCTAGGTGATTCTAAATTGTATCGATTTACTTGATATATTCAAAAGGACATGAAATTTCCAAGTTGCATTGGGTTAGCTAATACAGTCAAAAATGTTGGGAAAATTATACATTTACTAACAACACACAAAGTGTTTTCTAATGTTGGGTTAATAGGGGGAACATAACCTTTGATTTTAAATTGATCCTCTTCATCACTTCAAGTGAAAGGAAAAATATTAACTAAGTGGGCATCATTATTAAAGGCATGAATCAGAGTAAGATATTTAATGAAGTAAATCCAAGTTCCTTGATTGAGCTTGGGAAATTATATAATCAATGTCATAAGATGGGAAAATATTACAAGCCTTCATAATTTATTGAGTTTTCTCATTGGAATTATCCCTAGTGGATATACCAATTTGACTAAAGATTATAGGAGAGAGTAATAAGGGATCATGGAATATCTTGGCCACCCTGAGGTCATTGCATGCAAAATCATCTTCTATATAGGAAACTTCATTAGCTTTGTAAAGAGGTGGGATCTTAGTATCAACATTAATTGATGTTCTCATCTCATGAAAGGAGATATGGAGGAAGCCATTCTACTATATAAGGAAGTGATCTAGTAGTGTTACAAATAGTTTGAATTTTATTAGGTTCATCATCATCAAAGTCGATGAGAGTGACTCCTAAATCAGGATACATATCGACAAACTTTGAAAGGGGAAGATTACTAATTTGAGGAATAGTTAGGATGTGATATTGAAACTTAAGATTAGGTATTTTTATGTCCCATGGGTTTGGATAATCTTCATTTTTATAATGCTTACCATCTATAGATACCTAAATTTGGTCACATATACTTGATAATGTTAATTATTGACATATCTCAAACCACTTGGCTTACACCCAAATAAATGACTCTTACTCACCATTCTGATAATCTATTTATTTATATGTGGGCTCAACCCCTTAGTTTGTCATCACTACTACTGAGAATGTACAATTCAATGTTCAAACTATCTTTTACATATCTCAGACTATTTTAACTTTAGGATAGTTGTCCCTAATTATTGAGGATAGGTCCACTCTAGGTAGAAAGGTCCACTACCATGGACATGTTCACCTTAAATGGCCTCATCTTTTCACTAATTAAGGATTAGTTTCTAAATCCAAAATATTCATTGGGTCTTCTAGCATGTTTTTCAAGGTCAGCTAAAGTAAATTGTTTATAGGTTTCACTATATAATCAAATCATATCTCATTTCATATGGACTTGATTTCAATCTAGAATTTATCTTTTACACTACTGCACATTGAGAAAATCTTCCCTATTCTTCTCGAATTCAATATTAACCACTAAGAGTAGTCTCAAATCAAGTACAAACCATTTGAAATAAATTTAAGAGCTAAAATTTTCAAGTACCAAATCCAAATGTATAGCTACATACATATAGTTAAGGAGCATAATTTCATAATCACCTTAGGTGAATATAACTACGTGTGGATTGATTCCATCCTCAGAGATTTTGGATACATAGGTTCCAGTCAATCATAAAAGGGGTGATTAGGGTTAGCTTAACCATTACACTCCCCCTATTTTTTTTGTAGGTTTCTAGCTCTCACAAGTTCCCTTAGGTTTCCAAGGAAAAATAAGGAAAATAATGACTTTTATGTGAAAATATTTGTTTAACCCTAAAATGATCTAGGTGATATTATTATTAGACCTAGATTTAATTAAAGGGGCATATAGAAATGAAATAGCACAAGAGTGATAATCAGATCTATATCAATCCAATTAAATGCTAAACTTAGATATAGGCATATGTTGAATTCATAAGACTAAGATAGTCTAAAAATTAAAAGTACAACTAAGTTATTTATGGAAATGAAAAAAAAGTAATATACTTAATTAATTATGATGCTGACACAGTGTTGGATTTAAAACAAGTGGGAAGAAGGCTAGAAGATAGTTCTATAATGTTGAGCATGATCTTAGTTATCATTGTTGTCAAAGTAGTATGAGGCACATGGTGTATTAATGAAAAAGTGGTCTTCATGATGGATTTAAGAGTGTATGTTGTGTATGTAGGTCATTGAGGTGATAGAGGATGTTATGAGGGCTCCGTAGATGCATTTGTGAGGTTCTAGTGTTTCTCATGATCCTTTGGAGAGATAAAAAGTGTCATTATAGCTTAAGAGAAACTAGACCATCATTGAATGTTTTGAAGGTATGAAGAGACCAGTTTGTTTGTGCATTTATTATATGTACCTAGAAAGTCAACTCTGATTAAAGAGTTTCATGGATGTGTTTTATATAGTTCCAAGATCCTTCCCTACAAGTTTGGTATCTTGATGTATTTTATAGCTCAAGTTATGAGCTTCCAAATTTGGTCCTATCTGTAGTGGCATGCTAGAGGCCATCAAATTTATGCTTTAGAAAATAGTCATGGGCATTCAAAAATATAGTTATTAGGGTTTGAATTCAAATAACTATGCATGAGTTTTTGGGACCCAAGAGCATTGTTTTATCTATAAAATCTATGACAGAGGTCAAAACATGTTGGTGTAAAAATAAACTATGAAGTAGACTTCCTATAAATTATCCTCAAAGTGATTTGGAGACTTGGATGTCCATATAGTTACATTTATTATAGGTCAAAGTTAGTTTTTATTGACTATGTTTTTGCTTAGAGAACCCAGGTTGACTAAAGTGGATTTAGAACCTCTTTATTGTTCTTGAATTGGTGTTATGAGTGTTGGATGTTGTTGTTACCTAATTATAATCTTGTTACATGCATTGAGGAAGTTATGAAAGTGTGCCTTTGTGTAATAAAAACTCAATGAAATAGGATAATGTTTAAGGTTTTCATTTTTTGGTAGACATGAATGACTTGATGAGTGGTGTGGAGATTTTCATCACTTTGGATGGATGATTAAAGTGCTTGGATGTGTTATTAAGGTCTTAAAGATCTTTTTAGTGCTTTTAAATGGTTAGACTGATCCTAGTTGTGAATAACTATCTCAAATACATGATGAACAGGGATATGAGGGTTTCAAGGCTTCTTGTGTCTATAAACCCTAATATGAATGTTCATGATGCAAATGGATCTTATTTGACTTATAGAGATTAGTGGAGTGTTAGATGGATTTTTTGAAATGTTTCTTATAGTAGTTTTCATGTTTAAAATGCATGTTTGAGTGCAAGGTGATATTTCCTGTAGAAGGACAATTTTCTAGTAATCTTGAAGAATGTTGAAGTGGTGTTTCTCTAGAGGTTGTGTCATGAGTTGAAATGTTATTTTGATGTTAAGATGAATTCATAAGGTCATAAATGGATTTTTTGTCATGTTTTGAATGAAATGAATATGTTTAGAGGCCTAAGGATAATAGAAGTTATGTGTTGTTCTTAACAAGGTATTGATTGTGTATGTAAAATTGAGTCATTGAGTGAATTTGAAGAGTACCATGAAGAGTTGAGTGTTGTTTATGCATAAATATGACCTTAAGATCATGGAGGGGTAATAAATTGGTTTAATTTGTCTCAAATTAGTTCACAAAAGGTTTGATAAGGACATATCAGTGCTATGTGTTTATAAATTAGAGTGAAGGTTTTAAACAGGAAGCTTGCTAAGATGATATCCTATTTTGATTTGAGTCATGGTGGATTGAGGAATTTGAAGGCAAGTTGATTGATGCATGAAGGTTTGTATTGGAGTTGGTTATCCATGTTTAAATATGGTTTATTCTTGTTTATGATGTTCATATTGAAATAAGAGGTCTTTGTTGAGCGAGAGAGGGTGGTCCTTTTTGGAATTAGGTCTTCATGAGACCTAATGAAGATACAAGGCCTATTGGTGAATTCTAAGTGTAATAAAATGGTTTTAGGATCATTATTCATGATGGAAACTCATATAGGTTTGTCTTAAAGTTTTTTAATAGGTTTGGTTTATTTTTAAGGACCTTATGGGCCATTTTGGGTCTTCGTTTATCCGTTAAGTGGACAGACCTAATTGCATTAGGTCTATTTAAGCCTAAAGGGAGATTGAAATCTAAATAAGAATGGCCAACCTAAAGTTGATCAAATTATGTTTTTTTCTTATGTGTAATATGTTCTAAGGGGTAATAAAATATGAAGCTTGTTGATTTTATGCTTTGGCCGACACAAGAGAGTGAGTAAATGAGTGTTCAAGAGACTAGTATAAGAGGAAGGTTTTTTAGGCCTATTTGGTCTAGATAGAGTGGAGAAAATGAATTGAATATCTAATTTATTTGAATTTAAAGGTAGATAGGTAAGGATGGATATCAATCCATACCACATATGCTTGTGATGATTTTCTATGATGCTTGATGGAAGAAAGCAAATAGTGATCTTGTTTGCAAATAAAAGAGAGCAAGAAGACCTTCATGTGTTGTACATGAGTTTATTAGAAGAGAAAAGTTTCATGTGACTATATATATTCATATGTTGAGATAGAGAAAATTATTATGGCATGTATGTGTTGAGAGTATGATTTTTGAGATTATATTTGAGTAAGGGCAGAATTCAGAGTTGTTGATATGATTGTTATATAGAAGACAATTTTACTTGAGAAAGAGGTTGTTTGAGAGTGGTTGAAGAAGAAATATTGAAATGTGTCCATCATAAATTGTAGAAGACAAAAAGATCAAGTTGGAAATAGAGTTTTTGGCTGAGTTGGTGCTTGGTTATTATTGACCAAATTTGGTCTACATACCAAAATGTGCCTAGTCCAAGAGTCCAAAAGCTGAGCAGGATCCTGATTAAAGATTGACCCAATGTCATGAGGAGAGAATAGACCTAAATTGGAGATCATATATATTTTTAAAATCTTTTGAAACACTTTAAATCAAGCTTAAAGTGTGATCTAATTGATCTTCAAGAGATAGGTCTAAAATTGTAGATGAAGGGTCCAAGCAGGTTTCATGGTGTCCAAAGCATTTAGGAGCATGAACCAAGTTGTAAAATCCTTAAAATATCATTAAAAACTTAAAGGTATGATCAAAAGATGAACTATTCAAGTTTAAAGAACCATATCATCACTAAGATGTCATCCAAAAAGGAATAGGATAGCTCACTTGAGCATTGAATAAATGCACCTCAAGAACTCTCATGAGATAAATAGTTATAGTGTCATGAATTCCCTTGTGCCAAAAACATGCTCTATAAGTTTCATACCCATGTGAGTTTTCTAGCTCAAGATCTAAGTGTTCAAAGATAGACTTGTAGAATGAGACATCCACACGAATGTCAAGTTTGAGCTCCATAAAGTAACCATTTGGGTTCAAAAGGTCCTTAAAATGTTTACAGTTGGTTAAGATCTAATGGTATATGTGAGATCACATACTAACACATGAGATATAAAGGTTCACACTTGGGTAAAATAATTCAAAAGGTCCCTAGGTTAACACCCTTTAAAAAGCTACAAGTTGCATAAGATTTAAAGGTGCAGGTTCACCAAGGAGAGATCTAATGGTGTGTATTCGTTGACAAGAATGTGGGTCCAATATAGATCAATGATCAACATTAATACATACCAATTACCTGATGGTGCATGGTTACTAACAAGAAAGTGTGCCCAATGAGATCTACAGTATGCATGAGCTTGTACATCTTGATCCTATAGTGTGTGCTCAAGTTAACATGTCAAAGAATCTTGGATAGCATGAAATCAAAGGTTCACATGCATTTGTATAGTTTTATCCTATAGTGTGCAAGAGGTCCAAAATTCAAGATCTAACAAAAAAATCCTATGTGACCAATAAGAATAAAGACAGTTGGGCACAATGTAAATGGTCCAAGTTGGTAATCGATGACCAATGAATAAAAGGTAAATCCAAAGAGCTTATATTAAAGGTCAACAAGCCAATCCTAGACATAGGTAAGAAAAATCTTAAAGAACCATGTTGTCATTAGATCTCAGCCAATATTAGACATAGTCAAATAGGCAAGATGGTTAAGGACAAGGCTCTGCCACCATTAAAGTTTAAATAACACCTTTGGTCGATAACTTGGAACCTATTGACCATGTTTCAGGAGTTATTTTATTAAAATATTCATGGATTTCATATGGAATATCCTTGTATACAATATCTTCTTGACTCACACAAGTTTTAGATTCAGAATAGGTCTCTTATGGCCTAATACAAAGATCAAAGATGGACCAGTGATTGTGAACCAAGATCAAGTAGTTTGTAGGTTTCCATGGATATTGTGATTGTGTGAAAACCAATAATTGGATTGTTTTTCACATATAATGGACTTGTGTTCAATATTGGATAAAATACAGATGTAAACATGATCATAGAGAGGTGTCTCATCTATCACATTCTCACATTTTTGATAAATATGTATTGATTGCCACCCAAAATAGATGTGGCATAATTTTGTCAATTCCAAGACATGGTCCTCATCATTAGATCAAATAGATAATGACATGGAGTTCTAAAAAAGAAAGTAGGTGGATGTATAAGTATAATGAGCATTCAATTCTTTTATATAATTTGTTCTTTATTGATAGTCTCATGAGTCAGCATCCTCAAACTTGTGCTAATACATCATAGTTCCTTCTCTCTTCATTTTTCTATATATGTTCCAACTTATACCACATGAAAACTCTAAGAAATTTTTAGACAAGAAGTATCTAATATTTTAGAGAATAGACTCTTATGTTTTGGCTTGCTTAGGCTATGCCAAAATTTGTACTATAACACCTTTTGATGCAATAAAGAGTGAATTTCATCATTTTGCAAACTAGATTGAAGTGTGTTTTATGAATTCATGTACTGTAGTTAAGTGAATGTATGTTCCTTCCCTATGTCTACATTTTCTCACATTTATGAAGTGCTTTTTAGTTCTCAAGTCATTATAAGTGCCATTTATAGTTTGTTATTTCACTTGAAAGTGGGTATCTTCCCTCTCATGTTAGTTTGATAATTGATTCATGCCTTATTGTGAAATACTCATGTGGAATTGATCTTCTTTGGTATTGAATGTGTCTCATAGTGTCCTTGTGTAAATTATAAGGGTTCCAATTACTGGTGCATCACTCCGTTTTACATGTTTTCATATATTGTTGTATCTCTCTATCCATTTTCCAAACAAGTGTTAGATTAGGTCTAGTTTAGGTGATAGATCCAGAAGGAAGTTGGCCTTTTTAAGAGGTCTAATCCATTATTAGGATACCCATAGCCTAGGATCAGTCCCATGTTGAACTATATTTGAGTAAGAGGACCTGAAAAATCCCCTTCTCAGTTAGGGTGAAAATCTAGAACACCAATAATTTTGGCATGCCCAATGGGATTCAGTTTCATTGGCATAATTAAAGTTTGAATATTGGGAAGAATAAATTGAAAAAGGAGGAGACATCTACCATCATCAAAAGTTAAGTATCCTTCAAGTTGTATAGCTTATAACATCTTTCAAATAGTGTTTTCATGCCAAAGGTTACAACAAGATGATCAAGTAAAAGTACTAATTTTGAACACATTGAATTGCCTTATTATAAAAGATAAGATTCAATGGGACAAATCTTTATCCTCAAAAGAAGCATTTATCTCCTAGTCATCATATTGTTTTATTCTAGTCTATTTTCCCCATAAACCAAATCCCTTTTTCCCAAATGGTGATTAGGAATCAAGTTTTTATTCCATTTAATAGGGGTAGTCCTCTGAATTTTGCCCAATATGATGACATCCTTGTGTCTTCCTTAAAGAGCATCCCTTTCTTCTCAGGAGAATGGGATAAAACTATTGATATTGAACATATTCAAAATGTTTCCAACCTATGTTCTATCACAATGTTACTCAAGATAATGTGGATATCAAACTACTTGATGTTTCCTTTAAGGAAAAAGCATTGCAATGGTATAGGAATCTTCCTTTAACCTCCATTTCTATTTGGGATGAGTTAAGTGCAGCCTTAGTGAGGTAATTTGAAGACAAGTCTGATCATATATCTTTGGTTGAACAAATGACTACCATACAAAGGTGCCCCCATGAGTTCATGTCTGATTTTAACCTTAGATTCCAAAAGACATGGACTAAAATCCCTACATTGGTCAGACCATCTCCAGAGTATGTATTTTTGTATTATCTAAAGGCCCTCAATTTTGATATTAGTGTCATGATGCAATCCATGGGTGGAAAGACTTTTCCAAATGCCTATGAACTTGAAATAAGAGTAAAAAATAGCTTGATACAAGCTGGTAAACTTACACCAAGGCCTATAATTCCTATATTCCTAGAATTACAACCTATTTCACCTCCTCAAGTTCCTCAAACTCCATTTATAGATCTTATTCCATCTCCAAAAGCCCAAGTTGTAGCCCCTTCTAATTAGGCTAGTGAGATTGGAGATCTAAAAAGTATGCTAGAAGATTTTGGGAATGAGATTGTTCAACTCAAGAGATAACAGTACCAAGGTAGACCTTATCAACATCAAAACTAGAACACTTATCAGTCCTTAAATAACCAAAGACACCCTTATCAAGGTTTTAAGGACAATAGGCAACCTTACCAAAATCAAGGAGCCATAACCCAAACTAATCCATATGTAGTTGTTGATCCTAAGGTACCTTCTAGTTCAAAATCTATTATTCCTCAAAATAAATTGATGCAAGATTTAGGTTGGTAGCCTTTTAATCCAAATGACATCCAAAACCAAGCCTTAATATCATAAGATATTACTATGCCACAAATGACACAAGAAGAGTTATCTCATCAAGGTGGTCAGTATCAAGACATGAATATGGCATTTCAAAGATAAACTCAACAAGTTCTAGGGTAGCTTGATGTCATCAATGTTAATTGGAAATTGGATGATCATATTGCATTCAACCAAGTTGGTGAAACTGGCAACACAAATTGTCAAGTTGTAACTCTGACTAGAGCTAAAATAAGATCAATTGAGGAAACTCAAGATGTGATCAATGATTATAGTGTTCCTAAGTGTCAAGGATAAACCTATTGTTCCTATATCATAGAAGTTTAGAATGTTGAGTCAGTGAAGGTCCCCCAAATGCCTCTAATTAGAGAATAACTAGTGGTTCAAAAGTTGTAGCCAAAGGCTATTAGAGCCTCATTCAGCATAACAGGTCAAATGAAGAAATCAAATGTTAACATTATCATGTGGTATTACCTTGCTATTCCAAGACAAAAATACATGCTCATTCAAGAGATTTTAGCTCTTAAGGTATCTAAGAAACAGTTGAGAAACAAGGAGTTGTCTTGGCTAATTCAGACCAACAAATCAAGCAACCTAATTGACAGGTACATAACATTATAAACATAGATAAAACCAATGTCAAATAAAACAAAACCCCTCCCTTTTATCTCTCTCATATTTTATGTGATTGCTTAGTCCATAATTATATGGTAGATAGTGGAGTTAGTAGCACTGTCATGCCCAAGCAAATTTCAAACAAGCTTGGTCTTGTATGTGGACCAAATACCAAGGGAGTATTGCAATTGGATGGGTCACCAAAAAAGATATTATGCATAATCAAGGATATAAATTTGACATTACATGCTTTCCCCAATGTTACCATTCAACAAGATGTAGTTGTAGTGTACTTACCTCCCTATTTTTCCAAGTGTCTATCAAGAGACTTTACTTCAAATGTTGGAGGATATTTGTCAGCTGATTAGACCTATTTAATGTTTAGGATTAGGTATGGTACTAAGGTAACAATACATTCTAAACCTATTGCAAGATTTCATTTGGAACCATATATGCCAAGTATGGTGAACACTAATTGTGTTATCTCAGACAAAGCACTAAAAAATAGTGAGGTGGGAAATGAGTCACCTCTAGATGGGTTTCTAGACCTTTTCATTGATGAATGGGCCTATGATTTTCATGAGCATGATCCATACAATTTAGTTGAAGAATAAGGACTTGGTGTCTATTATCTTCATGAAACTAATACACCAATTCTAGCATTGATGAAAAATGATCAGCCTAGTGATGGCCTATGGTAATTATTCTTTGATAGATCTAGGAATAAACATGGCACTAGGGCTTGAATGATGTTAATTTCTTCAACCAATCAAAGGTATTTCTCTTCTCTCAAGTTTTAGTTTGGTTGTTCTAGTAATGTTTTTGAATATGAAGTACTAGTGCATGGCTTGTAATGGTTAAGAAAGATGAAGTTTAGTACATTACAAGTCTTTGGTGATAGTGAATTGGTAGTTCACCAAGTAAGAGGAAATAATGTATGCAAGAAACCACTGCTTAGTTCCAATAAGCATAGAGTATGGGACTTACTTGAGGACTTTCAAGCTTTCAATATTTGTGTCATATCAATAAATAAAAACAAGTATGCAGATAAGTTGGCTACCATTGGGTCATAATTCAATATCCTAGATGACATAAAGAATGAAAAGGTTTAATCACACATCAAGGTGGTTGTAAGGCCTTCTGTCCTAGACAACCATGATAATTGATAAGTATTTGAAGATGATAGTCAATTTTTTAGGTTCTTACAAGAGAAAGTTGAATTCTCCTCAAGGAACCAAGACAAACACTTGCAGCAGTATGGTGACTAGATTGTGCAACTGAAGATAAATAAGTTGCCTAAAGGTTTGGTCACCCTTGAAAACATATTCAGTAATGATGAATAGAGAAAAGAAAAGTTTTCTTTTTCAACCAAACAAGAACACTATACAAATGTGGAGATTGTAATTGGTAAGAGATTAAAGTTGGGTAAAGTTTACACATCTTCAAAGAAGGAAACTTTTATTGAGTTATGTTCAAGTTTTAGAGATGTCTTTACATGAAAGTACAGTGACCTTAATGGATTTGATCCAAGTCTAGCTCAACATACCATTGAGTTAGAGGATGAGACTAGACCAGTCAAACAAAGACAAAGGCTTATTAACCCAAAGATCAAACCTTTTATGAGAGATGAGCTACATAAGCTCATTGAGTCAACTATAATATTTCTAATTAAGCACTCAACTTGGGTGGCAAATTGTGTTCTAGTATAGAAAAAGAATGGTGAAATAATACTATATGTTGACTTCCATGACTTGAACAAGGCCTCTCTTAAAGACCACTATCCATTGCCATCAATGGACCAAATTTTATAGTTAGTTACAGGTTCAAAAAAAAAATCTTGTTGGATGGCTATAGTAGTTTTACCCAGATTTTGGTCAAAGAAGAAGACTTGTTAAAAATAGCCTTCACCACAAAGTGGGGGACATTTGCATACAGAAAGATGCCTTTTGGTTTATCCAAATCTGGAGAAACTTTTTATAAAGATATGGACATGGAATTTTAGGGTCTACTTAATAAGTTTATACTTGTTTATCTGAATGATATAATAGTGTTCTCTAACAGTGCAAATGAGCATATGATTCACCTCAGATAAGTTTTTGAAAGGTGCAGACAATTTGGGGTGTCTTTGAATCCCAAAAAGTGTGTTTTATTTTTCCATGAAGGTAGGCTTATTGGACATGTAATTTTAAAACATGGTACAAGCATAGATCTTGATAGGATAGACTCAATTCTTACACTTTTCTTGCCTAAATACAAGAAATCCTTGCAAACATTCTAGGCAAGATTAATTTCATAAGGAGATACATTTTAAATTTTACTACTTTAGCTAGGCCACTCACATCCATGTTAAATAAGGGTCATAGTTTTAGTTGGTCCAAATAAAGAGTAATAATATTTGAAGAGATCAAGAAAGCTATAGCCAGTGCTCCTACACTCCTAAACCCTAACTTCACCAAGGATTTATTCTTATACACCTATGCTAACATTGAAACAATTTTAGGTATTCTCATGTAGAAAAATAAAGAGACTTTAAAGCAACTAATAGCCTTTTTTAGTAAAGGCTTAAAATAATAAAACACAAGGTATTCTTTTGTTGAGAATCATGTACTTTTAGTTATAAGGTCTCGTAAAAAGTTTAGGTACTTGTTGTCCAATAATAAGATACATTTGATGGTTTCACATCTAATTTTCAAGGATTTCCTCTTGAACAAGGACATAAATGACAAAATAGTTGGTTAGATAACCAAAGTAATGGAGTATGATGTTGATATCAAGGTAACAAAGCCGGTAAGAGGTAAAGGACTTTATGAACATCTAGCCCAAGATTTGTAGGAGGTAAATGGGTTGGTCATGGTGTCAAATGATGAAGAAGTTGTAACTAATCAGACTTCATCTTCTAGATGGTTCCTAGACATGGTAAAGTATCTCTAGGATGGTATTTATCCTTCTCATCTAAATTCTTCAAAAAGGATATATTTCAAATTCTAGTCAATTCCTTTTCTTCTTATTGATAATGTTTTGTCAAAAAGGATATCAATGGCATGTTGTGAAGGTGCATTGAGCTAGGTCAAACATAGAGACTACTTGAGAAGTTCCATGATGGACATGGAGGAGGTCATTATTCATCAAGGATCATAGCCCACAAGATCATGAGAGGTGGGTATTACTAGCCAAGTATATTTATTGATTGTCAGGCATGGATTAGGAAATGTAGACAATGTGCTATGTTTGTTGGAAAGGTTAATCTTGTATCCTTACCTCTCTAACCAATTTTAATGAATCGGCCCTTTATCTAATTAGGATTGGACTTTATTGATCTCATTAACCCCCCTTCAAACTCAGGACACAAATGGATCCTAACTACCACAAATTATTTTACTAGATGGACAGAAGGAATGGCATTGAAAGAAGCTAATGAAACCAATGTTTTGGACTTCTATGAAGGTTTGATTACTAGATTTAGAGTCCCCTTCACTATTATTTCTGACAATTCTATGGCTTTTATGGGGTCTAAGATTATTTAGTGGGTAGTTCAACATAGTGTTTTTCTCAGTACCTCATCAAACTATTATCCACAAGGAAATAGCCTTGCTTAGTCCACTAACAATTAGAGGTCATGGCATCTCAAATTGAAGTCATCTTTATGGTCTGACAAGATCACCTATAAAAGGCCAATAGCCAATTCTCCATACAAGCTATTATATGGTAAGGAAGCAAGAATGCTTATTTCTCTTGAATTTCTTGCTTTGGAACTAATGCATCAACTTGAGATTTTAAATAATGAGTTAATGGAAATCAAATATGTTGAGCTCATGGAGCTAGAAGAGACAAGGCATCATTCCATGTTGGCTATGGAGGCACATTAAACAATGATAAAGAGATCATTTGACAAAGGATATTTTTCAAGAAGTTTTCAAAAAGGAGATTTGGTCCTTAAGAGGGATGAGGATAGAGCTAAGCTAGGAAGGCACACAAAATTTGATTCTCTCTATAATGGTCCATACACAGTCTCTAACTACAAATTTCACAATGATTTCTAACTTGCAAAGATAGATGGTGAAGAGCTTCCTATCCTAGTTAATGGGATACATCTTAAGCACTGCTATTAAGGAAGATAAGTTCCCTGTACATAGTTAGTTATTTTATTTTATTTTATAAGTGTTGTTATAACACATTAGTTTTTTTTTTGTCCCAAGCAAGTGCTTTATTTGCATAGTTGTTTAGTAGATTAGTTGCCTTTGCTTTATTAGGTTATTTTCCCTTTCAAGTTTGTTTGTTTCCCTGTTTGTTGGAATTTTTTATCTTCAAAAGTCAAGAGTATGTCCTACAGTCATGTAAATGGTCCATGTATCATGTAAATGATCCAAGAGTCATAGAAGTGGTCTGATTTCTAAAGCATAGCATGCATGTAGCCCAACCAAGTCACAAAATATCTTGACCAAATTTGGTCTACATACTAAAATGTGCCTAATCTAAGAGTCCAAAAGCTGAGCAGAATCCTAATTAAAGATTGACCTAATTTCACTAGGAGCATACAGACCTCAAGTGGAGATCATATAGATTTTGTAAATATTTTGAAACACTTTAAATCAGGCTTAAAGTGTGATCTAATTGATCTTCAAGAGAGAGGTCTATAATTTTAGATGAAGGGTCCAAGCAAGTTTCATGGTGTCCAAAGCATTCAGTAGCATGAATCAGGTTGTACAAGCCTTAAAATATCATCATAACCTTGAAGGAATGATCAAAATATGAATTGTGTAAGTTTAAAGAACCAGACCATCATCAAGATATAATCTAAAAAGGAATAAACTAGCTCAATTGAGCATTTAATAAATGTACCTCATAAACTCTCATAAGACAAATAGTTATAGTGCCATGAATTCCCTTATGCCAATAACATGTTTTATAAGTTTCATAGTTGCATGATATTTCTAGTTCAAAATCTAAGTGTTCAAAGATAGACTTGTAGAATGAGATGTCTGCATGAGTGTTAAGTTTGAGCTCCATAAAGTAGCCATTTGGGTTTAAAAGGTCCTTAAAAAGTTTAAAGCTGGTCAAGAACTAATAGTCTACATGAGATCATATACTGACACATGAGATATAATGGTTTGTGCTTGGGTAAAATAAGTCAAAAGGTCCCCCAGGTTAATGCCTTATAATAAGCTATAAGTTGGACAAGTTCTAATGGTGTGGGTTCATCAATCAGAATCCAATTATTCACTTTCACTAACAAGAAGGTGGGTCCAATCTAGATCAATGATCAATGTTCATTCATACTAAAGATATGATGTTGCATAGTTACTAACAAGAAAGTGGGCCCAATGAGATTTATAGTATGCATGAGCTCACACATCTTGATCCTAAAGTATGCACTCAAGTCAACATGTCAAAGAATCTTGGCTAATAAGAAATCAAAAGTTCACATGCATTCATACAGTTTGATCCTATGGTGTATAGGAGGTCAAAAAATCAAGATATGACAATAGAATCTTGCAAGACCAATAAGAATAAAGACAATTAGGCACAATGTATATGATTTAAGTTGGCAATCGATGACCAATGAATAAAAGGCAAATCCAAAGAGCTTCTATTGAAGGTTGATGAGCCATTTTTTGACCTAGGTGAGAAAAAGCTTAAAGAACCATATCACCATTAGAGCTCAGTCCATAGCAGACATAGTCATACAGGAAAGATGGTTAAGGACAAGGCTTTATCATTATTAAAGTTTAAATAGAACCTTTGGTTGATAACTTGGAACCTATTGACCCTGTTACAGGAGTCATTCCATTGACATATTCATGGAATTCAGATGGAGGATCCTTATATATAATAGCTTCTCAACTCTCATAGGTTTTAGATGCAGAACAGGTCTCTTATGGCCTAATATAGAGATCGAAGATGGACCAGTGATTGTGAACCAAGATCAAGTAGTTTGTAGGTTTCTATGGATATTGTGACTATGTGAAAACCAATAATTAGATTGGTTTTCACATATAATGGAGCTGTGTTTGATATTGGATCAAATACAAATGTAAACATGATCATGGAGAGGTGTCTCATATATCACATGCTCACATTTTTGATAAATAGTTAACGATGGCCACCCAAAGCAGATGTGGCATAATTTTGTCAATTCCAAGATATGGTCCTCATTAGTAAATCAAATAGATAATGACATAGAGTTTTAAGAAAGACACCAGGTGGATGGATAAGGATAATGATCATTCAATTCTTTTATATATTTGTTCCTTATTGATAGGGTCATGAGTCAACATCGTCAAACTTGTGCTAATACATCATAGTTCCTTCTCTCTCTCTTCCTTTTTCTATATATGTTCCAACTTCTACCACATGAAAACTATCTAAAATTTTTAGACAAGAAATCTTTGATATTTTAGAGAATATACTCTTATGCTTTGGCTTGCTTAGGTTATACCAAAATTTCTAATATAACACCTTTTGATGCAATAAAGACTGAATTCCATCAATTTTCAAGCTAGATTGAAGTGTGTTTTATGAATTCATGTATTGTATTTAAGTGAATGTATGTTTTTTGTCTATGTCTAAGTTTTCTCACCTTCATGAAGTGCTTGTTAGTTCTCACAAGTCATTATAAGTTTAATTTATAGTTTTTTGTTTACATTGAAAGTGGATATCTACCCTCTCATGCTAGTTTGATAATATATTCATGCCTTATTGTGAAATACTCATGTGGAATTGATCCTCTTTGGTCTTGAACATGTCTCATAATATGCCTTATGAAAAGTATAAGGGTTATAATTAGTGGTGCATCACCCCATTTTACATGTTTTCATATATTTTTTTATCTCTCTATCCCTTTTCCAAACAAATGTTAGATTAGGTCTAGTTTAGGTGATAGATCCAAAAAGAAATTGGCTTTCTCAAGAGGTTTGATCCATTATTAGGATACCCATAGCCTAGGATCAATCCCATGTTGGAATAGATTTGAGTAAGAGGACCTAAAAAATCCTCTTATTAGCTAGGGTGAAAATCTATAACACCAACACTTACCTAGGGGGTTGTATCCTCCTTGCAAGTGGGTGATTGCTAAAGTCTAGTCGATGCTAGATAGGTCCAAGGAGTTGGTGCTTCCTTGTTGGGTCAGTGATCAACTAAATTGATTCATGGTTTTATAGGACAAGTTGTCCAAGCTTTGTTTAAGTGGATTTTATTCCCCATGAGGGTTTACCACATAGATGATGTGTTGTGATGTGTTCTCATGTTTCATGCTTCTATGAGTATGCTTTCTTTATGATATTGATAGATCATGTGATGTTGATTGAATGGTCATTATACATATACATTTGATGGATAATAAATTGAGACATTAAAGTAAAAGGGATTGTTTTTAAGGGCACTAAATCATTCCCCCCTCAGTGGTTGTACTTCTAACAATTGGTATTAGAGCAGGTCCTTTAGAGAAGGCTTGACAGCTTGAAGGTGATCTTAGAAGCACAAGATGGCTAAGAAACTAAGGAAAGAGAGTTAAGAGTTGATATCAATTATCAAATCACTTGAGTATAAGATATGTACCTTGAAGGGTGACATGGCCAAAGATGACACAAGGGATGAAAAGACCATTAAGGTTATCAAGAATCAGTTAGGGGTTGCAAATGCAAGCCTTAGATCAAGGGAAGAAGAATGTGATCAGTTGAAGACTGAGCTAGGTTATTTGAAGGTTGAGCATGAGCAGCTCATAGTTAAGGTGAGAAATTTTGAAAAAGATCATGAGAAGGTAGACCAAGTTAATAAGGATGCAAACATGAAGGGCAAAATGAAGAAACCAACCAGGTAGCCCAATGCAATAAGGTATTCCAATTCTTTCCATGGCTATTATTTTGTTTGTCATTATTTTAGTCATATGGCAAGAGATTGTATAAAGATAATCAATTGGTCAAAGGGAGATTACAATCATCATCAAGAAAGAGTCAAAGAGAAGAAGAAAGATGATAAAGTGGTTAAGCCAAATGCTTTAGATGTAAAGGTGTGTCAAGATTTCTTCCTATCAACTCAAATTGTGAATGAAGATGTCAAGTCAAAAGAGCCAAGTTAGAGTGTTGATATTCTTATTGATAAAGAGGTAAAATTCAAAGTGCCAAACAAGCCTAGAAGGATGATGAAGAACATTCAGCCATGTAAGAGCATGGATATTTGGGAATATCCTAAATTTGACTTGTTTTAGATTCCTATGGAATGGGGTGTCTCTATTAGGCTTCATGGATACACTTATTAGTAAGATGAAGCATGTTGGATGATTGTTGAGTCTTGGTAGGTGTTGCATGATAAGAAAGGTATGTTAACATATTGTGGTTTTGTATCCCTATGTGTTGTATTTTTGTATGTTGAAGAATGGATGCTTGGTCTGAGGAGGAACTATTCAAGTTGATCATTATCCCCAAGAGTAGTTGTTGAAGCTAGAAGGCAACATGTTGACATATGCTATAAGGAAGGAGTGAATACTTTTTTATGTCATTTAAAGTGGCCTAATGAGATAGCTTGATCAGGTTTGGTGGTTTAAGATCTATTATGAGCATGGATTTAGGTGAGACAAGTTGTATTGAGTGTGTTCTTGTTGTTAAGATTGAAAGGTAGTTCTTTGTGTTTAGTTGAAGGTTTGTCCTCAATTGATCTAAAGAACTATTAAGAAGTGTTGTCAAGACTTGTGAGCTCTTATAAGCATAGTCATAAATGGATACGAGATTTCATAGGATCATGTGTTTGCTTCAAAATTCAATAATGGTTGTTAGTTTCATGTGAGAAGGATTATTAACAATTGGAAGATGTCTCAGTTTGGAGCTAGTGTGTTGATCATTAGTGGTAGCTCCTATGTGGATGAAGATGTCTTCAATCAAGGTATGTTGTTCTTATTAGATATGCATGTATTAGTTTGATATGGTTCAAATGAAGCATGGATTTAGGAGGAGATAACTTAGGTTTCTTGAGAAGAATGTGAAGTATGGGCATGACTCTTATGAGATATGAGTCAAGGAGCTATTCTTGGTTGATTAGATGGTCATGGGCTAAGGAGGAACTATTAATTCAATGTGTGATTGTTCCAAGTTAGTATAGAAATAGAATCAATTCATATCAATATTATAAGGTTTCCAAGCATAAGAGAGAGTGAGTGAGAGGTTATCTTGTAAGATGAAGTGCACTAAGAAGGTTTGTCTCAGTATGGATGATGGTTCAAGAGATTGGTCAAATTTTTCAAATTCAAGTAGACCAAGGTGTGCATGGTGATAGGGGGAACATGTGTGAGATGCTTCAGAGATTCAGGAAGCTTGTTTTTTTATGGTTAAGTGCAAAGAGTGTTTTTAGGTCCAAGGATCATATAGGTAGGTTGATGAAGAGACCCTTTGTCATTAATGTTAGAGGAGAAAGATCAGAATGAGGGAGAAAGATCAATTTGAGAAAGAGACATTCTGAGAATGGTTTGCCATAAATGACAAAAGGGGAGATTGTTGAGCATGGTCTTAGTTTAATTATTGTTAAATTAGTATGAGGTAAATGGTGCATTAATGAAAAAGTGGTCTTTGTGATGGATTTGAGAGTGTATGCCATGTATGCAGGTCATTGATGTGAGAAAGGATGTTATGAGGGTTCCATAGATGCATTTATGAGGTTATAGTGTTTTTCATGATCCTTTAGAGAGAGAAAATGTTTCATCCTAGCTTAAGAGAAACTAGACCATCATTGAACATCTTACAGGTATGAAGAGACTAGTTTGTTTGTGAATTTAGTATATGTACCTAAAAATTCAACTCTAGTCAAAGGGTTTCATGGAGATGTTTTCTATAGTACCAAGATCCTTCCTTGCAAGTTTGGTATCTTGATGTATTCTCTATCTCAAGTTATGAGCTTCCAAAGTTGGTCCTACTTGTGTGCAGTGACATGCTAGAGGCCATCAAATTTTTACTTTAAGAAACAGTCATTGAGCATTCAAAAATATAGCCATTAGGGTTTGAATCCAAATGATTGTGCATGAGTTTTTGGTACCCAAGAGCATTATTTTGCCTATAGAAGCCATGGTAGAGGTCAAAACATATTGGTGTAAAAATAAAAGATGAAGTATACTTCATGTAGATTATCCTCAAAGTGATTTAGAGATTTGGATTTCTATATAGGTGCATTTATTGTGGGTCAAAGTTAGAGTTTGTTGACTATGTTTTTTCTTATATAACCTATGTTAACTAAAGTGGATTTAGAACCTATATATTGGTATTAAATTTGTGTTATGAGTGTTGGATGTTGTTTTTACCTCATTTTAGTCTTGTTCCATGCATTAAGGAAGTTCTTAAAGTGTGCCTTTTTGTAATAAAATCTCAATGAAAGAGGAATGTGCTTAAGGTTTGTGTTTTTGGCAGACATGAGTGACTTGATGAGTGGTGTGGAGACTTTGATCACTTTGGATGGATGATCAAAGTGCTTGAATGTGTTCTTAAGGTCTTAAATCTCTTGTTAGTGTTTGTGAATGGTTAGATTGATCCCAGTTGTGAATAACAAGCTCAAAGACATGATGAACATAGGTATGAGGGTTTTAAGGCTTCTTGTGTCTATAAACCCTAATGTGAATGTTCATGATGCAAATGGATCGTATTTGACCTATATAAATCAGTGGAGTGTTAGATGGATTTGTTGAAATATTTCTTACAATGGTTATCATGTTTTCAATGCTTATTTGAGTGCAAGTTGATCATTCATATATCATGGCAAGTTTCTAGTAATCTTGAAGAATGTTGAAGTGGTGTTTCTCTAGAGGTTGTGTCATGAGTTGAAATGTTCTTTTGATGTCAAGATGACCTCATAAGGTCATAAATGGATTTTTTTCATGTTTTGAATGACATGAATATGTTTAGAGGCTTGAGGATAATATAAGTTTTGTGTTGTTCTTAACAAGGTACTGATTATGTATGCAAAGTTGAGTTATTGAGTGAATTCGAAGAGTACCATGAAGATTTGAGTGTTTTTTGTGCATCGAGATGACCTTAAGGTCATGGAAGGACTTGTTGAATTTATCTCAAATTAGTTCATAGGAGGTCTGATAAGCACATATCAATGCTTTGTGTTTACAAAATAGAGTGAAGGATTTAAATAGTAAGCTTGTTAAGATGATGTCCTAT
Source organism: Torreya grandis (assembly GCA_037957365.1). Taxonomy (NCBI): domain Eukaryota; kingdom Viridiplantae; phylum Streptophyta; class Pinopsida; order Cupressales; family Taxaceae; genus Torreya; species Torreya grandis. Next base: position 2,516,271 of record JARHVA010000393.1, on the reverse strand, counting down.
TTTGATTTGAGTCATGGTGGCTTGAGGAATTTGAAGGCAAGTTGATTGATGCATGAAGGTTTGTATTGGAGTTACTTATCCATGTTTAAATTTTTTTTATGCTTTTTTATGATTTTCATATTGAAATAAGATGTCTTTGTAGAGAGAGAGAGAGAGAGAGAGAGAGAGAGCAGTCCCTTTTGGAATTACGTCTCCATGAAACCTAATGAAGATACGAGGCATATTGGTGCATTCTAAGTGTAAGAAAAGGGTTTGAGGATCCTTATGAATGATGGAGACTCATAGAGGTTGGACTTATAGTTTTTGAATGGGTTTGGTTTATTTGTAATGGCCTTATTGGCCATTTTGGGTCATTGTTTATCTGTTGAGTGGATAGGCCTAATTGCATTAGGTATATTTATGCCTAAAGGGAGATTGAAATATAAAGGAGTATGACTGACCTAAAGTTTATCAAATTGTTTTTGTTCCTTGTGTGTAACTTATTATAAGGGGTAATAAAATATTAACCTTATTGATTTTATGATTTGGCTGAAACAAGAGACTGAGTAAATGAGTGTTCAAGAGACTAGTATAAGAGTAAGGTTTTTTAGGCCTATTTGGTCTAGAGGGGAGCAAATGAATTGAATATATTATTTATTTGAAGTACAGGGTAAAGAGGTAAGGATGGATATCAATTCATGCCACATATGCTTATGATGACTATCTATGATTCTTGATGGAAGAAATACAATAGTGAGCTTGTTTGCAAATGAAAGAGAGCAAGAAGACCTTCATGTGTTGTGCATGAGTTTAGTATAAAAAGAGAGTTTCATGTGACTTTAGATCTTCATATGTTGAGGTAGAGACCATGATTATGGCATCTATGTGTTTAGAGCATGAGTTTGAAGATCAAAGATCAAAGCTGAGTAAGGGTAGAATTTAGACTTGTTGATATTATTGTTATATAGAAGATAGATTTGCTTGAGAAAGAGGTTATTTGAGAGTGGTTGAAGAAGAAATATTGAAAGGTGTCCATCATCAGTTGTAGAATACAAGATCAAGGTGGAAATAGAGTTCTTGACTAAGTGGGTACTTGGTCAAGAGGTGGTTGAGTTGGTACTTAGTTACCTAAGGGGTTGTAGCCTCCTTGTAAGTGGGTGCTTACTAAATTCTAGTTGGTGCTAGATAAATTTAGGGAGTTGGTGCTTCCTTGTTGGGTTGGTGATCAACTAAATTGATTCATGGTTTTATAGGATAATTTATCCAAGCTATGTTTTAGTGGATTTTATTCCCCATGAGGGTTTCCCACATAGATGATGTGTTGTGATGTGTTCTCATGTTTCATGTTTTCTATGAGTATGCTTTCTTTGTGATATTGATAGATCATGTGATGTTAATTGAATGGTTATTATACATATGCATTTGATGGATAAAAAATTAAGACATTGAAGTAAAAGGGATTGTTTTTAAGGGCATTTATTCCCCCCTCTCAATGGCTATGATTCCAACATATAATAGTCATTAGATTTTGGATCTTATACTTCTGGATCTCTAGACACTAACATCATCCTAGGATGGTTATGTTGATTCTAATATATAGGTTCAATGTAAGTGTTTTTTATGGAATACCTACTAGAAATAGATGTGACCACCGAGATACTTTTCATTTTTTATTCACTTTCACTCTAATGCATTTATATCTAGGTTATGGACTATCATTCCATGTGAAATGGCAAAACCCTAGTTCTCCATCTTCATTGTGACCTTAGGGAAAATGGGTTAGTAGGAACACAATGTCAATTTGACCCCAAAGACCACACTATTAGTGAGCACTACTTAGATATCCAATAATCCAAAAGAGGGCCTCATACTCATGTATTTTTCCCTATGTGTTGGATTATGAGTGAATCATGCAATATGTGGAAAGCACGTACAACAATGACCTAGTTTGTAACTTGGAAAATTGGGCTTGTAGGCTGTGATGTCCCCTTCAATCAGGGAATATATAAACTCATATAGCTCTGATCATAGATACAAACTTGCAGAATAGATTCAAATAAGCATAAACAAATCATAGTATAATCTCTCAATAGCAAATCAAGATCTCATTATTTGTTCTTCTGGATGATTACACAATTGGGTCTCTGTTATACAAAATAAAGAATATTAAAATCTGGTCTTAAAACCCTGGCTTTTGCTAATCTGGTAATGAAAATTGGATCTGGAAGGGTCTCAGCCTGCTGTGTCCAACACACAGTCGCCGGCGTCGGTCGGTATACTGCCGACGTCGGTCACTGTAGGTCCTTATCTGCCAACGTCGGTCTCCTGTCGGCCGATGTCGGTATCTTGAAGCTCTCTGTTAGCTGATGTCGGTGTCTGTATGGATTTGTACGGACCTGTACGGACTTCGTACAACCGCCAATTAAGCACAACTTCCCTGTTTTCAACCCCTGATATGGAAATATATGCTTCTAGCACAGAAGATCTCTAGTTGTATAATTTATTGAATCAAAGCATAAATAAATAAATACCTGGAACATCTGTAATAACTTCTGTGTGAAGTTATCTCTCAACCCTGTAAATTCTGTGATAACTTCTGGATGAAGCTATCTCTCAATTTGGCAATAGATCAGCTGATATTTCACAGCCTCTTAATTGCACACACTAAAGAGGGAACGTTTTCCAATGCAAATGGAATCCTGGAACCCTAGGCTCAGTCTTCACAGAAGAAATTCTTCAAAATCAATAATCAATAGCATAATGAACAATGGCCTCCATGAGAAACCCTTATACCCTCAAAAAGATGTGCTTGCCCTAATTAGGGTTTTCTTGAATTAGCATTAGGGTTTCTAATTTAAAATTAGAGCAAATAATTAATAATTAATAATTAATTATTAATGAGACCAAATAATTAATATTTGATTAAATCAATCAAATATTAATATCTCCCTCAATATATGTCGGATCCTCAAACCGATCGAAGCAGGTGAATCAGGGAGTGATTCCGCACATGACCATACCAAAATACAGGTGCTCCGCTGCATATCAAATATCCCTAAAAAGTAGGAGCTCAGGCCCAATGCATCTGAAATAACCTGAATGAAAACCAAATGTAGAAATTCTGTGAATCAAAGTCAAGCCAAGCTCCATTATGACCCTCTATCCATCATATTAGCCTACGAAGGTCGCATAAAAGGCTAATCATCAAAACTGTCAATGTCCATGAAAAAGGGGACATGACAATCTGCCCCTCTGGAAATTGCTTGTCCCCAAGCAATCTCGGAACAATGAACTACTCGATCCCCCTGGATCCCAAATGTAGTTATGCTCTGCACTTTTGTGAATCAATGTGAGTACCTGCAATATCACCAAAAGTAAAATAAAGAGGAACCCACAATCAAATTGGCGAACACAACTCAACCAATCTCTAAAATCACAACTGCCCTGGATGTGTCGATACTGTAAGCTATGTAATTGGCAACTGCAAATTCCATCTACAAAAGATGGTGTTAATCCATCCCATAACTGATCCCTCTATAACTATGGCACAACCAACTGTACCACACTATCAAATGTGTGAGAAGAATCAATCTGGAGACTCGACTCCACTGGTATCCCAAACTCCTTAGAATCAGGTACTCCCAAGTCTTGAATATGTGTGTGAGCCTCAACCACATGCTCCTCATAAGCAGCTATAGAAACATACTCATCACCAACACTCAGTGTACTAACATCTGAGTACACCTCCACACTCTGAATGCAAGCATCAGACTCATCCTCACTGTCTAACTCCTGAGTTAAACTCACCTTAAGACAAAGCTCATCCACAACATCCTCAACTACTCCTGCCCGTGAAGATAATGCAGATAAATCATTACCTGAAGATGTGTTAATATCTCCCTGTATTGGATCAGCATGACTGTCAAACTCATCATGCAAGTGGCTACATGTCATAGGGAAAGCACTACGATCCTTGGGCCTATTAATTAGATTCTTTAACCACATACAAGCTCTAGGTGAGACATTTCTCCCTTTTGTCCAGACATACCATAAATCTTCTGCCAAGAGTTTGGAAATTTTATCCTCCTCCTCAAACAAGATTGTGAACATAATAGAGTGCATTGATGCCAATATATTGCTAGAATGAAAATCATCTAAAATATTCCAAAATATTTTAAACATCATGCGAATTTCACCAATACAACCTACTAACATCATAATGTTTTCAAACCCATACCTTGCAAATGTTTCAAGTAATCTTGCCCTCCTTGAGAAATGAGGGTCTCTAATGTTATCCAACTTTTCGAAGCTTTTTACCATGGCATAAAGTACCTCTCTCATAATCTGATCATCATGAAAATCAAAGCTAGCTATGATCCTCATCATTTCACTAATGCAAGAGAGAGCTGCAAGTCTTACCACCTCATCATGATGTCTCAATAATCGGGGCTTCACCAACGAATCAAATGCTGGAAATAACGTTGTTTGCATCTCATAAGTATTTGAATGCTCAACCTTGCCTAAATAAGTGTCCAACTCCTCCAAAATTTTTAGAGTGTCATCTGCTTGTTGAAATGGATGATCTAATTTCTTATTTGCATTGTGCATGCTTTCTTCCAAATCTTTGACCCCTCTTAGAGCCATACTGATAATTGAATTGAACCTGGAACTACCCAATAGGATGGCAAGACATTAGTTCTGATGTGCCCAACAGGATGGCAGGAATTTGGCTCTGATACCACTGTGATGTCCCCTTCAATCAGGGAATATATAAACTCATATAGCTCTGATCACAGATACAAACTTGCAGAATAGATTCAAATAAGCATAAACAAATCACAGTATAATCTCTCAATAGCAAATCAAGATCTCATTATTTGTTCTTCTGGATGATTACACAATTGGGTCTCTGTTATACAAAATAAAGAATATTAAAATCTGGTCTTAAAACCTTGGCTTTTGCTAATCTGGTAATGAAAACTGGATCTGGAAGGGTCTCGACCTGCTGTGTCGAACACACAGTCACCGGCGTCGGTCGGTATACTGCCGACGTCGGTCACTGCAGGTCCTTATCTGCCGACATCGGTCTCCTGTCGGCTGATGTCGGTATCTTGAAGCTCTCTGTCAGCCGATGTCGGTGTCTGTATGGATTTGTACGGACCTGTACGGACTTCGTACGGCCGCCAATTAAGCACAACTTCCCTGTTTTCAACCCCTGATCTGGAAATATATGCTTCTAGCACAGAAGATCTCTAGCTGTATAATTTATTGAATCAAAGCATAAATAAATAAATACCTAGAAAATTTGTAATAACTTCTGTGTGACATTATCTCTCAACCCTGTAAATTCTATGATAACTTCTGGATGAAGCTATCTCTCAATTTGGCAATAGATCAGCTGATATTTCACAGCCTCTTAATTGCACACACTAAAGAGGGAACGTTCTCCAATGCAAATGGAATCCTGGAACCCTAGGCTCAGTCTTCACAGAAGAAATTCTTCAAAATCAATAATCAATAATCAATAGCATAATGAACAATGGCCTCCATGAGAAACCCTTATACCCTCAAAAAGATATGCTTGCCCTAATTAGGGTTTTCTTGAATTAGCATTAGGGTTTCTAATTTAAAATTAGAGAAAATAATTAATAATTAATTATTAATGAGACCAAATAATTAATATTTGATTAAATCAATCAAATATTAATATCTCCCTCAATATATGTCGGATCCTCAAACCGACCGAAGCAGGTGAATCAGGGAGTGATTCCGCACATGACCATACCAAAATACAGGTGCTCTGCTGCATATCAAATATCCCTAAAAAGTAGGAGCTCAGGCCCAATGCATCTAAAATAACCTAAATGAAAACCAAATGTAGAAATTTTGTGAATCAAAGTCAAGCCAAGCTCCATTATGACCCTCTATCCATCATATTAGCCTACGAAGGTCGTATAATAGGCTAATCATCAAAACTGTCAATGTCCATGAAAAAGGGGACATGACATAGGCTACTCTTTTAGTACTTTATACCTTTATATGTGTTTTACCTATGATTGGTATGGAAATAGGGAATCTTTGATCAATTGAATGTATGATAGAGTGATTTTGATAAGTTGCCTTGGTCTCTTTGATATTTTTCTAGGTGAGGAATGAATGAGGGTTGATCTTGTATTTATATCAATCCCATTAGAGTAATAAATCACATTAAAAACTTAATCCAACCATTAGGATACATTTAATTTGCAAATTAAATGATTTTAGGGCACTAGATAGTTGAATTGGGTCAGAACACTAGCATTGATGCTAGTGTATTTCCTAGATTTTAGTAACCAGGGAGCAAAGAAATAGGTACATGCTCAAAACTTAGACGTGGAAGATAAGTGCACTTTAATCATTTTGGACAAGAGATAAGGTTTATGTCATCAACATAAGATTGGTTAGACTAAGAGATAGGTCAGGGGGCACAAGATAGATTAGATGTGAGACTTGTAAAAGTGGGACAAGTTTAGAACTGAGAAGAATAGACATGGTATGAGTTTTTATAAGTGTACAAGACTAAGGTGATATATAATTATAAAATAGTGTCTACAATAGTAGAATGAGAATATATTATCCCTCTTGATAGATATAAGTGTAGAAGATAGAGTGGTTACAATTTTATCATAGTCAACATGGACAAGTTTGTAGTCAACAGATGCGATTGGCCTACATTATTTTCCAAGGAGCATAGACCTGTCTAGAAATATATTTAGATTTTTTTCATGATTCTAAGTTATCATAGCCTAGTTTTATTTTAATTTCCACTGTTAGACATTAGTTATAGTCAGCAAAAAATAGAAAATCTAAGTATCAAATTATTGGTTATACTTATTATTTTTAGCATATGTCATTTGTCAATTCCCATTTTAGTCAATTTTGATATACATTCATATTTTATGCTTAAATGTCATATATTATAATCTAAATAAAAATATCAAGTTGTATACCTATTGTACAATATTCATTTTTTAAATCAAAAATAAGGTAAAACATTGTCATGGTTGAAATAAATGCATTGGTTACCTAAAGAAGTAATAAATCTCATATGATGAGTCCAAGGATGGCCTAAAAGGATATTATAAGTTAGTGGAAGATATTAGATCATAATCTTGGTGCATATTGTTTTGACCCCAATGGTGAGGGGGATCCAAATGTAACCAAGAGACTTCTGGTTGGTCTTATCAACATGTGAGCCTACTTTTTTTGAGGTCATCTTTGGAATATCTAATTTTTTAGATTAACTAAATGGAGGTAACATTGATTTGTGAATATTCATCCACTAACACTTTCCTTATGAGAACATCATTGATTTTTTTTATAATAAAGAGAGGTGGGTCATCAGATCGAACAAGAACATCTTTATTGACCATATCATCCTCAAAAAACTCTATGTAAAGTTTCTTAGAAGGGGTAAGATGAGAAATAGTTTCAATGGAATGAACTCTTATGGGTGTGGGTCCTTTAAAAGGTTGAGAATATGGTTTTGGTTCATTACATGGGTATCCCTTTATCTTTTAATTATTGCATGATAATTTTTTAATTATATTATGATGTCTTCATGAGTTATATTAAAGGAATATTTCAAGGCCTAGAGTTAAGCTCATTTAGGAAGTTTCATTATGATTTTGAATTAGAACCATAACAATACTTAGGTTGATTGGGAACACTGACCTTAGAAGCTAAAGTAATAAAAGGATTTGGCATGATAGGTTGAGATTCCAGTGGTGGATTAGGCTCATCACTAGGTGGAAAATCAAGAGAGGAGGTAGTAGTGGCATTTTTAACAAGCATTTCATTGGAAGAAGGTTTCTTAAGCTTGTTATAGGGATATTTTTGAGAGATTTTATGATGGTAATTAACCTTGGAAGCATTCACATATTGAGAATTTGTGTAATAATGATCATAATTTGAATCAATATCATAAATAAATTCATTAGAATTAGAGGTTTGAGGAGGTTTTTGATATTTTTGGTTTCAAGATTTAGAGTGATTGGATCGATTATTAGAGGATTTTAGATGATTTTTATGACACTCTGGTAATAATATCATGACTAAAAGTCTAACATTAGTGGTAAAATATGATTATTGATAGGAGGTTGAAAGATTAACATGGAACTACTAAGTGGAACAAAGTTATGCAACATGAAGGACTAGAAAAATGGAATGGATCAGAAGGTGGGAATAAATTAGTGACCTAGTAAATCTTTGAAGCAGTTAGATATAAATTTAGAACAAATGGTTGTGAGATCAATAATGATGAATATTCCTCTACATCAAATATTAGATCTATGGGGAAGGGTATTTTACCCCAAAACCAAGTCAAGCCAATGGTCAAAAAATAATGTTCTTCTATGAATCTGCCATCAACTCTCAATCCCACTATGCAAGGTAGTGATCTAGACATGCAAAATATTAGTAAGGAATATGAGAAAAATAGTTGCGGGGGAGGACTTAGAGATGCTAGATGAATCTTCTAGTGATAAATGTTTGAATACTAAACAAGATTCTCTAAGGATTTTCATTCAAGCATCAAATATTCAAAACCACTTGTTGGACTTCAAGATAGAGGCCTTGATCTATAGATATAGTGGTATCTAGGTCTCTAAGGAGGATATTCTATCTGTTCAGTCAAACATTGGGTTTTGGTAAGGCCTTTTATGATTTATTTCCTCTCAAAGTGTTTTTTATTGTAACCTTTGATTCTCTTAAAGATAAAGATAGAATTTTTCTAGGAGGCCCCTAATTTTATAAGAATTATAATTTGTTTATGAGCAAATGGAGAAGAGGCTTTAATGTTTCCTAGGAAGATGTTTCCATTATATCAATTTGGTTTAGTCTATATGACCTCCCTTTTTAAACTTGGAATGAAAGTTATTTGAAATTGAGTGGGGCCAATCTGCATTCAATCATTGACATTAATCCAAAAAACTTATCAGGCTCAACAGGTTCCTTTAACTGAATATATGTTAACATGGACCTTCAAAATCCCCTAGTTCAAATGGTAGATCTGGTGTTAGACAAGGTTACATGGCATCAAAAGGTGGATTATGAAATAATACCTTTCAGGTATGCTTACTGTCATGAATATGGTCTTTATAAGATAGCATGCCCAAATTTGGCTAACAGACATTTGAATCCCAATAATCCCATTACTCTAAGGAAAAAAACCTTTGGAGAAATAAAAAATCAATAATAATAAAGTCCTCTAAGGTTTGAAGATCAAGAAGATTTGGAAATAGAAGGACATTTCAACTATGACTATTTATCTCTTAGCCTAGGTTCTTCCCTTAGCCTCTCCTGCTACTTGTGTCAATAATTTATAAAGGATTTTTTTTATGAAGAGATAGCTTCAATGAAAATAACTTATTTTCTGAAGTTATTTTTTCTTAGCTGAAGATTCCAAGTTTATCCCTAAAAATCCTAATCAATTTCATTTGCAAGCTTATAATCCCCACCCTCCCCAAAATTTGTATCCTTGTCCACCTTTCCCCCTCTCAATTTAATGGTGTTTTACCCTATTTTTTTAAAAAAAATTAATATTTTGTACAATAAGTGTAAAAATTGAGAGAGAATCAAAATCCTAAATATGTAAAATTATTAACAATTCTGATTTAAAACTTGCTAAATATAGAAAAATTTTATTTTTAATAAACACTAAGAATAAATGTAATTAAATTGGATTCTAATTTCTATTGACTATTTTGGTTATTTGAAAGTGGAAATCAACAAAAGAGTGGATTGTGCATGCTCAAAATTAGGAATAAAATATAAAATTATTTATGGATAGGTCTATGCTCCCTAGAAATTAATGCAACCCAATCATGTCTATTGATCATGGACTTATCATGATTGATTATGACTAATGACTAACATGAAAAGATAGAAAAATCATAGTTTTAATAGTGCAAGGCCAGAAACATAATCTAAGAATATTCCTAGACAACATTTCACTCCATGGATAACAACTTAGGTTACTCACATCCTTTGACTATAGACTTGTATATGGTAACTATGACAAAAAATTAACTACTCCACCTATTGTGCTTGTGTCTATGGAGAGGGATGAGATAGTGTGATTTAGATTATGTCAAATGAAGTTTTTTGTTTTCCTTATTTTTCCTTTCAAACTTTAGGGGCCTTTGTGAGAGCTTGAAACTTGTAAAAAGAGAAGGGGAGTGTAATGGTATAAGCTAACCCTAATCACCCCCTTGATGATTAACATTACCTATGTATCTATATACGCCAAAGAGAAAATCAAGCCATACATATTTCTCCCACCTAGAGTGATTGTGCAATTATGCTCCTTAACTATATGATGTAGCTAGAAATATGGATTTGATATTTGAAAATGAAAGCTCTTGACTTGATTTGAGATGATTTATACATGGCTCATGTCTGATCCTTGTGAATGATCATGAATTTTGGAAGAATAGGTCAGATTTATCAATTTTTAATAATATGAAAGTGCTCAATTGATAGTGTCACACTAGGAATCGAGTGTATTTGAAATGATGGTTTGATTTGCTTATATAGTGAAATATTTTGAAATTTTCCTTTAGCTAGCCTTAGGAAATGTGTGAGAAGACATCAAATATTAATTCATATTTTGAAAACCAACCATTATTTGGCATGGGACGTAACAACTATAAGTGGACAGGTTTGCGATGGAGGACTTGTCTACATAATGTGGACTTGTCCTAGAAAATCAAGGATAATTGTCCTAAGTTGGAGATGATCTAAGGGTAGTATAAATAAATTTAATCATTTGAATTGTAAATTTATGTTTATTAGTGATGATGAACAAAGGGTTGAGCCTACATATAGATAAATGAATTAAAGGATTGGCAAATAAAAGTTTTGTACTTGGGCACAAGTCATTTAGTTTAGAACATGTCAAGAATTAACATTGTCAAATACAAGTGACAATATTTATGTGACTACAAAAGGAATGTATTTATCCCCTTCTTCCTCTTTTCAAGATTATTAGGGTAAATCTGAGTCATTTTCTACTTTTATTTTAAGGAAAACTCCCAAGTTGGGTAAGGAAAATGATCATGGTAGACATAGGAAGGATTCTCTAAAATTTGATGGAGGCAAGGATTATGATAAATGTAAGACTAATCTTATTAAAGGAAGGGGAAAGTTCCCTTCCAAGTCTGAATGAGGATGTTTTCTTATAATATTAGAGGGATAAGCTCCTCTAACAAGTGGAGAATGATTAAAAGATAAATTCAAATTTCTAGCTTGGATATTTTTTTAATCCAAAAGACTAAACTTTATGATTTTCTATGTGAGACCAAGTGTGATCTGATGTGGAAATAATTAAACGGAAGATATTTTAACTCAGAATGGACTTTGGGGGGGTTATGTTGTCTATGGAATAAAATCTCTATCTTTGGAGAGATTACACAGCTTCATAGGAATTGGATGAACTTGAGAATTGTGGGTTTGAAGGAAAAATGCATAGCCAATGTGATCAATGTCTATGATCCCAATAACCCAACTTTGAAGATTCAGGTATGAATAGAAAGTTCTAATTTTTTGAAACTTCATCATGATGAAGTTGTCATTTTGTTTAGTAATTTCAATTGCATTCTCTCAAATTATGGAAAATGGGGAGGTAGATTACACCCAACTCAGTCCCACCTAGACTTCAATGTTTTTGTTAACTCCAACAATATTTGGGATCTAGAACTAAAAATTGGTTCTTATAGTTGGACCAATTGAAAATTACTTCTAGTTATATTTTTGAGTATCTTAATAGGTTTATACTTTCTAACAACTAGGTTTTGGACCTGTGGAATTTAAAATCAGATATCCTTAAAACCTTTGGTTATGATCACTATCATATTCTTATTAACTTAAAGAAGGATTTTTCTCCTACTCATATTCCATTTAGATTATAACTTATGTGGCTCAATTCCACTTCTCTTATTTATCTAATGAAATAATGGTGTATTATTCTTATCCCTAGTAACAGTTCTAAATTATTTGTTGTTACTTTTAGATTGAAACATGTTAAATCACATCTTAGGGATTAGAACAAGGATACATTTGGCAAAAAAATTATTGATAAGATAAAAATCAAAGAGGATAATGATAATCTTCATAATATGGTTCAAATCTCTATACATGATCAAGTTACTCTTTTATGGGAGAAAGATCTCATGCAAAAGCATCAAGACATTATGTCAAAGGAATAAAAACATTGGTGTCAGGAGTCTAAAGAGAATTGGTTAAAATATGAAGATAAGAATATAAAGTTGACCAATTGACCACTTTTTAATGAATTTTTAGTGAATTATCTTGTTTGAAAACTCATAATGGATAATTATCTCAAGATATAATGATCATTAAAGAGGAAGTTGTGGATTACTTCCATAATCTATATTTAAAACATGGTATCACCAATCATAGAGCTTAATATTATTATTTGGACCTTATTCATTTTATTATCTTTGAAGAGAAGAATCTAGATTTAATTTCCATTTTTTTAAATGGAAATTCAAAGTGCCCTCTGGTCTATGGAAGGTGATAAATATCTGGGTCTTAAGGGCTTCCCTCTGATTTTTATTTTATTTTTTAGGACATTATGAAGAAGGTATATGCAGAGCTACCCAAAAATATATAAAATTAATAATAATTTTGAATTAATTCAATTGTACCATTTGTCTTTGATCCCTAAATAGGCCTCGGCTCAATCTATGGACGATTTTCATCTTATTGCTCCATGTAATACTACCTATAAAATCATTATGAAAGTTATGACTCTTAGATTACAAAACCTTCTTCCTCATAATATTTATCCTTAATAAAGTGGTTTTGTTCTTCATAGACAAATACTTTAATGTATTTTAATCCTTCATTAATTACTTCATTTTGTTAATGTCAAAAATGAAAACTATGATGATTAAGTTGGATGTGAGTAAATATTATGATAAAATAGACTGTAAATTTATTTTAGGCATTCTAATAAAAATTGGTTAATGGTGTTCTAATAGGTTTATTTAAAGGAATAAGGGGAATTAGGAAAGGGGATACCATTTCTCCCTATCTTTTTATTATCATGGTGAAATCCTTGGGGAGAGCTTTTTGTAAAGTAAATCTTAGGGCAACATCAAAGGGGTTCCTATTACAGATGGCTTTTATTTTACACATGATCAATTTGTGGAAAATATATTATAGATAAAATTTATATATTATCTAAATCTTGAGTATTAATGGGTATTATAGATCTGTATCAAGAGGCATCTCATCAATTTTTAAATAATGAGAAGTGTGTTGTTTTCTTTCTTCATACTTCTTAGCCCCTTGAAATAAAAATCTCAAAGTACAAGGATCCTATATTTTCTAATTAAATGCCTCCTTTAAAATTATTTGGGGATCCCTCTTTTTTAAGGAAAATATCATAAAAGTTTTTGGGAATACTTTATTTCTAAATTTCATGCTAAACTGCCTCTTAGAAGGGAAAATCATTGTCTTGGGTAGGTAAGATTAAACAAAATTTGTCCTTCAAGAAATTACAAATTATTTCATGTCCATTCTTGTTACCCTTGTAAGTGTTAAGATGGGATAGAATGTTATTATGAGGAAATTATTTTGGAATGGTATTGAAAATAATAATAGAATCCCTATCATGAAGTGGGTTGAAGTTTACAAACCTGAATGTTATGGTGGTTGTGGTTCAGGGATCTTTCTAGTGTCAGCACAACTCTTTGAGCTAAGCACCTATGAGAGATTTCCAAGAAGAGGATAATATTTGGATCAAGATTATTCCCAAGAAATTTTTGGACTCCCTTGACCTTTTCTAGATTATTTCTTTCAATGATTGGATAAAAGGTTCCCATATCTAAAATTTTATGAGAAAGAGTAGACATCTAACACCTAACTCCCTATGTTGGCAAGTCAAAAATAATAGATTGGTTGACTTATGGTCTGATCCTTGGTACCAATTTGGACCCTTATGTAACCACCCTATCTTTTAAAACCTAGAGCCTTTTTTCTATATTTTTTAGGGAAGGGAAGTTTAGGACTATTGGACCACTTAGATGGAATCTTGGGGTTGCAATATAACTTGTAAATATCCTTTCTTGGATAATTTTATAGTGGATATGGATACGGTTTCTTCATTTCATATTTTTCTTCAATTGCAACCCCTTTGAAATTCCTTAGATGATGATATCTTGATGTGAAGTGGGCACCCTTCTATTGACTTTGTGGTTAAGGAATGGTATGATAAAATTTTGGAAAATGAGATTACTTTCCATAGCCCAATCATAAAGTTTGGAATTCGATTAACTTCCCAAAGGCAATTATATTTATTTGGATGGCCTTGAAAATAAAGACTCTGACCTAGGATAAATTGTAAATAATTAGGTCCCTCATAGTGTGTTCTTTATCTTCAAGCTGAGGAAACTCTAAACCATCTTTTCTTCCATTATTCCTTCTCTTGGTCAGTGTGGGTTTGGTTATTTAAGAATAAAAAATCTATGAGTTTTTTTGGATTCTCTTATCTCTTTAATCTCTAGATGGAATTAAGATAGAAGAGAACAAGTGAGAAATGTATGATAAATGATGACAACAATGATTATATGTATTTTATGGAAGTAAAGGAAATGATGCATACGTAAAGACTCCCAAAACTCCATAAAATATTTTCTTCATAAGCTTTAAAGTAATTGACAAGATATAAATAAATATAAGGTCCTTATGCCAAAATAAAAGATTGTATGAGAATAAATACACCTCCTTATTAAGTGGGATCTCCTCAAAAAAGCTAATGCAGTGCTAACTTTTACTTAGATTAAGAGAAAGAATGTAAAATAGAATCATCCCCTACCTAGCTATGTGAAATTGAATATTTATGGAGATTTTAAAGGTAAATCAATCTTATCAGGTGCATGAAGTATCCTTCATAATCTTGAGGGTAATTTTATTGCAGGTATTGTAGCTAACATTCCCAATGTAACTAATAATCAAGTAGAGATCAAGGCTTTAATCTCATGTCTTTAATTGGCCATTGAACTATATTTTAATAACATTGAAGTGGAAGGTGACTCTCTTCTTATTATTAATGAAATAAAAAACCAATAAATTTGTGATATACCTAGGAAGGGGTATAATAGTAGAATAATAAGTAGTGGTTTAGTACCACATGCATAAGAAGGAAGATTTGGGTAGATGGGAACTAGTATAAATAAAGGGACATAGGATATTGTAAGGAATAAAAGAAGAATAATTGTGAGAAAACTTGCTCAAATGAGGTATCCCCCTCGAAGTGGCAAGTGATTCAAAGTGATTTCTTCCATAAAAGGAATACAGTTTTAATATATTTAGTACTTTTATGATTTTATATATTTTAGCATATAGGTTCTTAACATCTAATATTAGAGTGTTTTCCAGGGCCATTTCCATGATCATGATCCTTGTTACAGATATATTTTGGAGAAGCATATTTTGTATCTTTATTTTATATTGAAGGTTTTTACACATCTTTCTTTCTTGTTCTAATCAGAATTTGAAGCTAAAAATCATCATTTATAAGTGTAAATTATTTTTTAGCCCTCAAAATCATGACTATTTTTCTTCAAATTTCTCTTAGAATATAATGAATCATATCAAACCATTTTTGGTTTTTGTGCATCTTGTTTCCAAAATTCTATAACATTTTTAAATTTTGAATTTTTTTTATTATTTTGAAAGTTATCATAGTTTTAGTAGCTGCTACTTTGTAAAAAAAATGACTATTCTTCTACATACTGCTCTCACACAATAACAAATCATGCCAAAAAAAATTTGGGTTTTGTGCACCTCTATCTCAAATTTCCATAACATTTTCAAGTTTTAAATTTAATTTAGTATTGTATAAGTTATTATAGTTTCAGAAATTTCACTATGTTGTAAAAAAAATTAAAAAGAAGGTGTTTTATGGAAATATGAGTGTAGGATGCATTTTCGATTGAAGATGACATCCAATTTATTATAATCATAGGGATTTATGTTTAATCTCAAGGGAATGTCACTGGATTCTTAACTCAACTTCATAAAACTAGAATGTTACAAGAATATTAGACATCATTCAAGCACCTAGCCAATCAAATGGTAGGATTATCTGATGATTTCTTCCAACATTATTTCATTAACAAACTTTGAGATGAGATTCAAGTAGAGGTTCAAATGTGGCAACCTTAGACAATGATGGAAATGGTTGGTTTGGATAAGCTCTCCAAAAACCACATCAACTAGAAACATCTCCATACAATACCCCCTCTCTAGAATATAAAAGCATTTGAGCATGCACATGCACCTAAGCTAGTAAAAGAAGTACCCAAAAAGGCCCTAGTTGAGCCTGAGATAGCCTCCCAATAATTAGATCAAGTACTAAAAGAGTTAAATAAGGAACTTGCATACCCTAAACAAGTACTTGAAGTGCCTGAATAGGTCATCAATGAGCCCATTCAAAAAATCATCATGCTCGATTAGGCCCCTGATAAGTCTAAGCTGACAATCATAGACCCCAAGTAGGGAACTAACATGCTTAAGATGGACATCACAAAGCCTAAGAAGAGAATTGAAACTTCAAATATACCATATTAAAATGCTAATGGGGATGGCATGTATCCTCCATTGGCTTATCAGGCTAGCTATTTTGAGCACCCTTGCTCTCGTTTTGAGGGTATGATCATCATGCTTCAAATTACACTTCAACATTTATCTATAGTACTCATGTTCACCTTGATGATGCAGATGTTCACCTTGATGATGTACATTTTCATATCTAAGCACAAGTAAAAGAAGTGGAAGTAAAAAAGAACATATGGGCATGCCTCTATCTAGTCTTCAACTTATTTTCATATGTATAGTCCAGCCTTCATTTGGTCCTCCTATTTCTTATCATGTTTCAAGGGAAAAACATATTTAAGGGGGATGGAATGTAATATACACAGGAAGGGGTATAATAGTAGAATAGTTAGTAGAATAATGAATAGTGGTTTAGTACCACATGCATTGTAAGAAAGAGTTGGGTAGATGGGAACTAGTATAAATAAAGGGACATATGATATTGTAAGGCATCAAAGAAGAATTGTAATTGATTTTTCTCAAAGGATGTATCCCCCTCGAAGTGGCAAGTGATTCAGAGTGATTCCTTCCATAAAATGAATACAGTTTTAATATATTCAGTATTTTTATGATTTTATATATTTTAACATACAGGTTCTTAACATATTGTATGCTAAAATATATAAAATCATAAAAATATTGAATATATTAAAACTATATTTCTTTTATGGAAAGAATCACTCTAAATCACTTGCCACTTTGAGAGGGACACCTCCTTTGAGCAAGCTCAATTATAATTCTTATTTTTAATGCCTTACAATATCCTATGTCCCTTTATTTATACTAGTTCCCATTTATCCAACTCCTCTTTCTTATGCATGTGGTACTAAACCACTATTGATTATTATACTAACTATTCTACTATTATA
The DNA here is from genome assembly GCA_037957365.1 of Torreya grandis. NCBI lineage: Eukaryota > Viridiplantae > Streptophyta > Pinopsida > Cupressales > Taxaceae > Torreya > Torreya grandis. Next base: position 2,498,761 of record JARHVA010000393.1, on the reverse strand, counting down.
TCCCTTCTTAGGTATATTACAGAATTTAAACTAGAACCTTTAACATATCATCAATGAGGTTCATGATGTCTATGATCAATTTGAGCAATGTGTTTTTCAACATTACTATATAGAAGTTAATAAGATGTTTGATCTTCTTACTAACTATAAAGATAATGACCTTGCCAATGGGGATTGTTTAAAATCTATTGGTCACATAATTGGCAAGGTCTTGAAATCCTAATTGATAATGACATGATAATATCATTCAATGACACTTGATTTTATGTCTTATATGTCATCATTATTATGTAGGGTAGGCAAGAGGTTCAAGATCATTATGCAGTCTCTTGTGATGGTAGTGGGTTTTTTTTGTATTTTTATGTCTTTCTCATTATGTTTGTCCCTGTGTGTATGGATTTTCTCTTTACCGACAAGTTTCCAGTCCCTTCTCCCCATATAGTGTTTTAAGAAAATGGAACCTAATACTACTAAACTTTTTAAAGGTGACAAAAAGGTTGATTACTATGCTCCAACTCCAATAAAGAAAAAAAAAGTTAGATGCAGGGGAATGCATTGTGAAGTTTCATATTTTAATATTGGTCTTCTTTTAGACAATAAGCTCCAAACTATGTTTAATTATTCCTCTATGACCACTCTTATGTATGTGAAAGATACTTTTGGGGTGGAATTGTTAAATTTGACCTAGTCTTAGATTGTTGAAGAACTTAAATCCCAATTTAGGATCAAACTAGTAGAATTGAAATTTAATGATTAAGAAAAAAAGAACCAAAACTCTAGGCTTCATAGGTTCAAAGAGGTTCTATCTAGTTTTTTGGGTCTACTTATAATGTTTTTGAGTCTTATTTAATTATGAATATGGACAATATTCCCCTATTTTGATCTATTTTGGAGGCATATATGGATTTTATGGCTTCATATACCATCCAAAATGATGCTCTTTCTTTGTTTTTAGGTAGTGTAAGGAATTTGGTGAGGGTATAAAATCTTGGTTTACCCATCCTCAGGTGGGTTGCGCTTCATAATTTACTATCGTTCATTTGAATGTTTCCTTTCCCAAGAATTAGGAGTGTTCACAAGTGTTCTTTCCTAGTAGCAACTCTAATTTGAAATAAGTTGGTGTGGTTGATATCTCTGGTCTTATCACTAAGTACTTTCTAGTGGGAGCCACTCTAAATGATTTTCACATAAATGGATTGGGAATGGTGAGTCTGTGTTCATGTTGGCTAAGATTAATATTATGAATTATCTTTTTATTATTCTTCTTAGCTTAGTTTTCTATTTTATGTAGTTATTTTGGCTTTGTATTGATCTTATGTTGGATTTTTCCTTGGCTAATTAGCTTTTTGGCTTGTGTTTTGAGTTGTTTTGGTAGCTCATTTATTTTCAATTTTCATTGCTAATATTTTTTGTATTGGGTGAAGGCCCTTCCCCTCATTTATTTAATTAAAAAAAGATATCATGATTAATTTTTTCCCCTAAAATGAGATCCATCACAAAATTATTTAAGTCCATGAAATGTGTTATGTGAATGACTAATATTGGTGTCAAACCAACAAAATCTATTGGGATAATGCCATGATGATGGGGAATACAGATGAACATAAGGCCTAGATGGAGATAGTAACTTCCTAAGTTCTTGAAAACTTAAGGGAGACTAGGTGGGTATTTAATTATCTAAATTTTATGCTCCCATTTTTGGTTGAAGAAGCTTATTTTGAAAGGAACTAGCGTTAATTGCATTAGTTTGGGTTTGAAAAGATGATGTTTTATTTGAGATGGTTCAAATTGGGTTATAAATAAATCTTATATTTTTTCTTGATCGAAGTCCTCTTCTAAATTTAGAAGAGAGAAGATCCTAACTTTATAATAAATAGGGGCCTTTAGAGTGGTAAGAAAGAGTTTAAAGAGATATCCATCACTCATGTTATGGTATGCTTTATGTGCTAAAGATTTCCATCATTTGATGAAATCATGGGTAGATTCCTTACAAAATTATTTAGCATTAATGAGGTTGTTAAGGTTATTTTCATGGATCTCATCATGTTGGAATTACTTAACTAAAGTAGTGAATAAACTCTCTAGTTGTGTAAAGGAGTGACTAGGAAGTTGATTATACCATTTTAACGTATCTCTAACAAAGGTTTTGGATAGAAGTTTGGTAGTGGCATAGGTGTTAGTTTGAATCCATTCCTTATAGATATTATTGAAGGCCATATGATTTAAGGTAGGATTAGTAGCTCCATCATATGTGATAGTTGGATAAATGGTTCCAATATCCATAGACCAATGAAGGGAGTTAAATGTTCATTTTGAATATGTTAAAGAATCTTATTTTTAATTAGAGGTTAAATAATAAGATTTCCATTGGCATTTTTAAGAGGAGGATGAGCATAATTATGATTTGGTTGACTTATCATGACTTGGTTGACTTATCATGACTTGAGGAGCTTGATTTATAAATTTTAAGATTTGATTTTTCATTTGAAGGATTTGAATACTACAAGAAGCTTACATAAGGGCCCTTTTTTAACCATATGTGCAACGACTTGGGAATTTTCAATAGGAGGATTTTATTTTTTATTGTAATTAGGTGGAGGATTCCCAACATTGGTGTTGGGAGTAAGGTTCCCAACATTGATGTTGGGTTCCCCAATTGATGTAATAGGGCAAGGTGTGGGGGAATATACTAAGACTCCCATTTCTGTTTGGGGTATAAAAAATGTTATCACCAATATTTTTATTAATTTTTTTAGGATCTCTTGGATCTAAATTTTGTTTGTTTTGAACCATGTTATGTTTGATATATCTAGGTTGAGATTGAGAGAAGTTACACAATGAGGAGCTACCATCAATGGTGGAAAGGAACGAATGAAAGAGCAACCCATGTAAAATATAAATGGATTGAGATTTTTTAAGAAGATCCTAAGAGGAGATATCATGATGAAAAATATAAAATAACAAGGTGTGGAAAGGAAGGAATAATATAAAAATTAGTAAATTAATTCATCCTGGTCAATGCATATAGAACGTAGATGTATAAGTAGATTATATCAGGTTGGCCAGTATGATATTAACTAAGCTAAGAAGAAATTAAGTTATAATTAATATGTAAACACTATATAATGTTGGTTGATATAGTTATAAGCAACATAAAATTGTATTAGGTTGGTTGATATAGTTTTGAATGCATATAATTGTATCAGGTTGACTAATAAAGTTTTAGACACATAAAACTATATCAGGTTAGCTGTTATAGTCATACAAACAAGATTCACCAAATTTTATGATGAAGATGAAGATAACATTAATAATTAAATATAAACATGAATATAATCTAGCTATTAGTGGGGTAGGATTCATGTTAGGTTCAACATAATGTATACATGTGCTAAGATGACCTATAACAATCCTCTTTCGCTTAATAGACTAGGATACAAATAAATTCATAACAATAGAACATATGTATATGTAAACACTCTAAATTATATAACATGATAGTCTTATATACTTGTCATACTCATGCATTGGTTCTTCCTCTCAGTTCTAGACCTTTCTTGCTTCCACAATTCTTGAATTTACTCTCTTGTGCCCTTTAGCCTATCACTTACCTAACTAGTCTTATATTGATGACCCAAGACTTCTATCTTGACCGAAATTCTTAAAACCTATTTATCTAATGCCTTTACAAATTCTAAATATGTACCTATTTTCTTGCTCCTTGTATTCTTGTGTCGTGGATAGACACCTACATCGACACAGGTGTCCTACTCCAATGCAAGTGTCTAATGCCCTAAAATTCATCTAAATTACAAATAAAATGTATCATAATGGTCATATTAAATTATTTAATGTGAGATATTCTCTTAAAATATTGGTATAAATATAAGATCAACCCTCATTCATTCCTCACCTAGCATAAACCTAAAAAATTATTACGTACTCACCAGACAACTTACCAAAATCATTCAAGTGTGCAAAGTTTACCTATTTTCTCCTATTTTCATATCAATCATAGGGACAACATATCTATAGATCTAATGTACTGAAAGAGTAACCCAAGAGCTATATCTACCAAGTTACAATTTAGGCCATTAGTGTACTTGCTTTCTACATGTTGCATGATTCACACACAAGCCAACACGTAGGGGAGAACTAAAAATTCTAAGGCCCTCTTCAAAGTATTGGGTATGTAGGTAGTGCTCATTGATATAGGGGTCTTTGGGGTAGTTTGACACTGTGTGCCCACTAACCTATTTTTTTTCCGTAAACACTATGAGGATGAAGAACTAGGGTTTAATCATTTGATAAAGAGTAACAATCCATGACCTAGATATGAATACACCAAAGTGAAGGTGATGAAAAACCCATAAGCATCCAATTGGTTATATCATATTTTAGTAGGTATTCCATATAAAACACCTATGTTTGACCTAAACACCAGTGTCGACACAACTATCCCAGGTTGACGTAAGTGTCTGAGGCTATAGAGGCACTTAATCCAAAATTTGGTGACAATTTTAGAATACTCTTCCATTTTGTTTCCTACCTGTTCTAAATCTAGATATGTATTAGCATCAGAACTAGCTAAGTATCTAATTTATTTGTCATTTCCATATCTATCATAGATTTACTTCCTATTTTTATCATATCCCAGCATAATAAATTTAGTATACGTTCTATATGAGTTTTGCAATAAATTAGCATGTTATATATCTATTTATCACCCTTGTGCTTTTTCATTTATATATTCTTAGCCCTATCTATCCTAATAGGATCCATATCCCAATTTAGGGTTAAACATTTGGTGAACCTAATCTTTGAACTCAAAACCTTGGTTGGATTAGGGTTTTCTATTTTTTTAACAAAATTCTAATTTCTAATTTTTCAAAAATACAATATAAAATTTATGAAGAATCACATTTCCTTTTTTATCAATATGTGTAATATGGATAAATATATCACCCATTTTGGGTTCTAATTTAAAGTTGTTATGGTGGTTTTCTATGTAAATTGTTTGGTAAAATCTATTATTGAAAGAAATAAGTTAGAGAAAGTGTCGTATAAACCTAAACTCATGAAAAATGGCCTTATTGATAAATCAGGTGGCATGTATCCTAAGATTTCAATATTCAAACTTTTAAATCGCTCTAATATCTATGAGGATATCCTATATGAGTCATTACATGATATCCAAGTACCAAGTGATATAACATTGGCTAATTTTGTAGATATTATGAAAAATCTAACACGTAACACAAACATTATTACCTTTGGTTGTAAATAAGTGTCCTTAAAGAATATCATTTATCAAAACTTGCCTTCAACAACATAATTTCCTTCTGAAAACCAATATGAGCATATGAAAAAAAACCAAAGACGTATAGTGAGGCTATGAATAAAATTTCACTATTAGACTCGTTACACAGTCACCACTTTACAAGGTTATTTTTGTGAGACCATCACATATGACAACCTTGCCACAGAATGTAGAATCACCACATGTTGCCTTCATGTTAAACTCCATCAAATGGACCAAAAATAATGTATTCTTTGAAAATGAGGATCTACCATCCCAACCTCTAATAAATAGTTGATTGCCACCCTATATTCAAGTGTATATTTGTAATAAAATAATAAAATGAGTTCTTGTGGATAATGGTTCAGGGCTCAACATTTGCAACATATCTTTTTTGTCCTTAATTTCCATTGAACATTTAGATTTAGAACCATCTAATATGAACATCAATGGATTTGATAATATTTCACAAGTATTGGGACAACTAATATTGAATATTATTGTGGGTCCCCGTACATTACCTACTTTGTGCCAAGTTATGCCAAATAATGGAAACTATAACATTATTTTGGGATGGCCTTGGACACATGAGATGTATGTAGTTCCATATACTTTTCATAAATTATCAAATGGATACTAATCCATTCAAACATTATATAATGAATAAATGGATAATCCAGCACTGTAATCCTATAATCCTAATTTTGGTTCTTGATATTTTCTCAAATATGGATACAAAAGATAAGTATTGGGAAAACATGAATAGAGTATAGCTCAAACCATTTCACATACAAATAAAACAACATTGGCTAATTATTTTATCTAAGGCACCGAGGAGACAATTCTCACATTTACCTGAGTCACCTACTTCATTACTCCCATGGATTATAGAGTGTCATCTTATATCTCTCCCTCATCCTATAGAGGTTGATATGAATAGACCTCTACCTAAAGGGTATGATGTGAATGATTATTGTGATTATCACCAGTGACCAAGGCATTCTACGAACAGATGTTTTACCTTGAACTATAATATCCAAGACCTCATTGATGACCAAAAAAATATATTTTATGATGATCCTCAAAATAAATCAGGTTCACAACCTGGTGAAGACCATAAATAGAAAATATTTAACAATTTTATGCATGATCATTCAAAAAAGGATCCAAAACTACAAATGACATATAATGCACAATACGGGATTCAAATTAAACAAATCAAATGACATCCAGGATAATAATATTTAACAATCACCTTATTCATGGGTGGTTCTTATTTTTGACATAACCATATTGATCCTACACAAACAAAAACTACCTACAATAAAAGATGTTTTCAATAGGTTGGCCTTGATCTACAAGACTTGCAAATAAAGGTCAGTTGGAAAAACTCCTTAGGCCAAATAATACTACCAATTTCTTGTGGTCTTAAATTAATTCAAACAAGAGTTTGGTTTATGCCTACCACATATCCATTTGCATTTACACTAGGTGCTCTTTGGTTATATCAAATGGAAGCACAAATTGAACAAAATCAACAAGGTATTTATTTTTCTCATAAAGGTAAATTAATCCATATTCCAAATGATAGCATTAGTTCTTATACTAAACATGTAAAATGTGAGGAGGAACATGCTATGTACCATTTAAACTTATCCAACCATTATCCATTAAATGTAAAATATCTAACATAAGGTTACAAGCTCTCACATATTTCAAAAAAATTAAAAAAATCAGAACATTCAAAAATCCAAAAATATTTTCAACATCTACATATTCTATTTTCTCCTTGGCTTTTATGTGTTAGTTCCATGTTGATGGATAGCATATCAGTTACTTCTACATACATATGTGTTTCATGCTTTTATTTGAGTGTGATATAGGCATACATAGGTACATGATTTATGCACTTTTGGATGTTGGGATTTCCCTTTACTCATGTCACCAAGATGTTTGGGGAATTCACCTCTGTGATCATGATACTTCTAGGTTATATCATTATTTGGTCATTTTAAATTATCATGTTTGAGCTAATATTTACTTCCACATGTCTTTATCCATGCTTATATCCTTCACAATGTACTTGATGTGTTATGTACTTGACATTTTTTACTAACACATTTGATCCATGGGCCACTATGATATGTTTACAATGGTTGCTTGTGAATTCCTTTATGTACTTCCTTGAGTGTCTTTCCTTGTTATTGTCTTATTTATTGAGCATTTGAATATGCTCCATTGATTATGACCCCCATGCCTTTAATTTCTTCTTTGACACTTAAATATGTCATTACTTGTTATATGAACATTTAAATATGTCATTATTTCTTTTTGTGCATTTGACTAATTCATATCCATTTAATTGTGTGGCATTTGAACATGTCCCTTTTTTACGGTCTCCTTGGACCATTGCCTTTTGACTTGATTTTGAGTGTTCTTGTGTGTGTACTTAATTTTATTTTTGAGCTTTTACTGTTACTATCTAGACATTGTGATGATATTTATCATGCATATTAGACCTTGATGTGATCACATTTTATGCACTTCAATGATACATTTACTTAGACACATTCTCCTAAATGTTACATGGTTCATTCATTGTTATATAGTTATCTTATATTTTTGAGCTGAGATAACTACCAAATTTTATCTTCCCTCACCTAAAAATAAGGGCATATCATTAGGGGCATGTCATAGAGTCATGGTTTCTACACATTCATAATTTTATTTATATAATGGGGGCATGTTTTGAAAATATGTTCTCCACACTTAGTATTTAGCATACCTAAATTATAGTGGAGTTATGTTTTAGAAACATGTTCTACACATTGTCACATTATCAATTTTTAGATTTCTCCATGTATAGTGGGGGAATTTTACGGTAACATGTCATCCACACTTGTTCAAATTTCCAAATTGGCCAAAGCACATAGTTATATGATTCAGATACACATTTATGCTGGAATTTTATAAATTGTACCATTATTATACATAGTTTTAATATTAGACATATCTAAGGTGCATATTTTATGTAATTTGTGACTAATATTACAAAATCCAAATAATTTTTATATTTCAAACACTTTTAGGGATTGTCACCACCCACCAATTTGGACTTTTATGAACAATATTGAGCCAATCTACTACATTAGTTGGTTCACCTTTTTGGTATGCTTGAGATGATTAATCACTCAATCTTATCAAGTTTTTAGGTTAGAGTTGATTGTATCATCTAACCTCACCAGCTTGATAGTGTGAGTTGAATGGATTCACTCATACTCACTAGGTTATAAGTATGATTAGGTTGCATAGTTGAGCTAGTCTCAACTACTAGGTGGTAATTCATATTTGCTCCAAAGTTGGGGGCATATTCCATCTTATCCCCCCCTTTCTCTCTATTCCCTTAGATATATGTACTTTAAAAATTTATTTATTTGTCCTAATCCTATTTTAATGATTCATAATGATACATCTTTCAATTGAAATTTCCAAAATTCAAGATAGGTGCATCGATACACAGGTGTACTCCTAAACCTTGATTTCTTTTAATTTCAATGATTTCAATACTTTAGATTTCATATTATATGCACTAATTAAGTATTATATCATGCTCTTAATTATAGGTCAGTCACAAAAAAATTACTCAAGTTGGACTCAAGTAAAGGCAAGCTGTGTTATACACATCTAGGTTCACATTCCTTTCCTTTAAACTAATAATTTCATTACTAGATTAAATGGAAAAAAATGTAGACACTATTTATAAATTATATATCACCTCAATCTTGTGCACTTAGAAAACTCAAACCTTGGTTATTTCTCTAAATTTTATACCTTTCCTACTTTCTCAAGTTTCACATATACTCTTTCTTGTGCCCCTTAGTTTATCTCTTAGTCTGACTAGTACTATGTTAATGACCTAGGCCTTTTATCTTTCTAAAAATTCTTAAAATATGTTTATCTTATGCCTCTAAAATTTTTAAATTTGTACCTATTTTATCAATCACTTTATGTTTGTGTCCCCAATAGACACCTACGTCAATGTAGGTGTCTTGCTCTGATGCAAGTGTCTAGTGCCCTAAAAGTTATCTAAATTGCAAATGAAATGTATCCTAATGGTCAACCTAAGTGATTTAATGTGAGATATTCTCCAAAGGGATTGGTATAAATATAATATCAACCCTCATTCATTCCTCACCTAACATATACCTATAAACTTATTACCTACCACCAGGAAACTTACCAAAAGCATTCAAGTGAGCAAATATTCCCTATTTTCTCTTATTTCCATAGCAGTCATAGGTATAACATATCTATAGGTATGAAGTATTGAAGGATCATCTCGAGCTATATCTACCAAGTTATAAGCTAGATTAATATTGTACTTTTTTTCCACATATTTCATGATTCACACACAAGCCAACATGTAGAGGATAATTACATAAGTATGAAGCCCTCTTCAAAGTATTGGCTAGGTAGGAAATGATCATTAAATAGAAGGGTCTTTGAGGTAGCTTAACATTATTTTCCCACTAACCCATTTTTTCTCACAACCACTATGAGGATGAAGATATAGGGTTTGATCATTTGACAGGGAGTGATCATCCATGACCCAAATATGAATGCACTAAAGTGAAGGTAATGAAAAACCCATAATCATGTAAATGGTTACATCCTATTTTAGAAGGTATTCTATACAAGACACCTATGTTTGACCTAGATACTAGCATCAATGTAATTATCCTAGGCTAACACAAGTGTCTAAGGCTATAGAGGCACTTAATTTAGAATTTGGTGACTATTCCATAATACTCTTCCAAACTGCTTCCTACTTACTCTAGATCTAGATTTGTATTAACATTATAACTAGTTAAGTATCTTAATTATTTTTCATTTCCATATCTAGCATAGTTTTACTTTTAATTTTTAACATATCTTAGCATATAAATTTATTATACATTATATCTAAGTTTTGAAATTAATTGACCTATTATAGATTTATTTATCATCCTTGTGCTTATTTATTTATATATTCTTAACCCTATCTATCCTAATAGGATATATATCCCAATTTAGGGTTTAAAAATATACTTGAAAGAGCAAGTAAAGACCTAAAATAATTGTAACCTAGCATAAGGTAACCCACACTCAAATATCAAGAGGATTGGGTTCCAAAGCCTACACCTAGGACATGGTATATGTCTCTCACTATGTATCAATATAGATAATTGATTGTAACAATGACAACAAATAGGTGTATTAAGTATATAATAAAAATACCAAATACAATGAACTAACAAAAAAGGGTAAGCTATATCCAAGATAATTAAAAATACTAAATTGATAAGAGGGTGAGTGGTGCAATGGTCAATCAATGGGTTGTCTATGCAACCTAAAGTGATAATGGAAATCCTAAACAACCCTTTATATATACTAGTTTATTTGGTATAAGGGGGATTATGATAAAAGATAATCAACATGTATATAATGGCAATAAGCAAATCAATATCTAATCTAATAACTAAATAAAGTAAAAAGAGTAGGGATAGAGATACTTAACTTTGGGTGGAATCATTGGTGCCTCAATCTACCCCTTTGGATCAAGTGGAACTTTACAATATATGTTATAAGTTGAAGGTCTTAAATCATAAGAATAAGACCTAGATATCCTTAGTTAGTTACTCTAAAGACTAGGACATCTCCTTGACATGACTCTTCCTATTGAGATTCAAAGACCAAAAGCAAGACTGGAGCTCCAAGTTAAGACCAAGACCTCTAAATCCTCATTTTATTACTTAAGAGCATAAATACAAGTGAAATAAGAGAATATGAGTGTGTTATATGTTTTATAATGATAATATGACCCTATATAAGGTGACTAGCAAAATTAAACAGAAAGTATACAGAGAGGTAAGATGAAAAGACATTTAGAGAAGGTTAGATTGAGAGTGGTGAAGATATGATGGAATATTATGTTGTCATCTCTCATAAAATATCACTAACTAATCCCACCCCAATCCCAACACACACTTTAAGGCATGTACTTAGGGATATCGATACATTGATAAGCCCTCACAAGATCAACTATTAGTAAAGTGATAAAGTGAAAAATATCAAGTGTATACAAAGCTAACCTTAACCACTCCTGAATGAATGGTTGAGTGTTACCTGCATATCCAATAATCCAAAGATGGAAGTCAAACTACATGTAGTTCTCCCCATTATGTGTATGTGTGCAATAGTGCTCCTTTTATAAATGCAACCTATAATCTAGCTTTTGACAGTTAATAATGGTAAACTTGATTTGGTTTAAATGCTAAAAATTGTAGATACTAAAATTTGATTTATATAGCATCTCCATCTTTTATACTTGAAAAATACCTATCAGAGTTATACCCTTCAATTCTAGACCTCCCTACTATTGAAAGGCTTGCATTTTCTATCTCATTATACCTAATTATTTATCTTATGGTTTGACCCTACTATTTACGGTGACCTAGATCTCCTACATTATACATAAAGTTTAAACCTAATATATATCCTTCACTTTCAATTTTAGATCTTCATCAGCTTCCTAGCCTATTGGACACTTGCATCCTACACCAAAAAACTTGCATCGATGTAAGTGTTTAGATTCTTATCAAGTGTCCAGTCTTCAAAAGTCATATAATTTGTAAATATTTTAAATCCTATGGGTCAACCTATTTATTTTATTTTACTCTTTTGTGATATATTTTCAAAAGGTGTGGTATAAATATATATCTAAGCCTACTCATTATTCATCTAGAAAATTCCAAGCAAGTACATATTCAAGCTTAATCAATCAATTTCACAACTAAGTTATATCATTTTATTCTTTCCTATTTTCATATCAGTCATAGGAACAACCATATTATAGGTCTAAAACACTTAAATAATATCCCATGAGTAGTATTTTTCTAGTTACAAGCTAAATCATTGCATGCCCTTGCATATAATATATTTCACCCTTGTGGACACACAAGCCAACACCTAGGGGAGAACTACATGTGGTTGAGGCCATCCTTGGAGTATTGGCTATATAGGTAGAACTCAATGATAGAGGGATCCTTTAGGTCAACTAGACATTATGAGCTCACTAACTCATTTTTGGTAAGGTACAAAGACCTAAGGTAAAGAGTTAGGTTTTATCTACATATGATCACCAGTAGCTTATGTGCATAAATAACATATATCAGTGTAAAGGTGACATAAAACCTAGAAGTATCTAAGTGGTCACTTTGTAATATAATGAATATTCCATACAAGATAATTATGTTGAGATTCATATCAAAGCATTGAAACAAGTGTCCACAGGTCGATGAAAGTGTCCAAAACCCCACAAATAATATTTTTAGAATCTAACAACTAGACCTTGATCTTATCCCTACCTATTTCCACCTATGTATTTCTCAAATCCACATGCACATTTGTAGATAAGCTAAGTATTATCTCTTCTTCATGTTTGTGCAATGAAACTACTATTTTTAATGCACTTTATATATTTATCATAACTTAACATTTTAATTCAAAAGATTCATTTATATAAGTTTTCAATTAATTGGCATGTTCTAGAATAGTTATATTAATCCTTGTGTATAGGCTATTCTACCCCTTTAACTCTAAACCAAACACATCTAAAAAAGGGTTAAACATTTGGTAAACTCAAACTTGTGTCTCCTTATGCAAACCCTAGTTTGACTTAGGGTTTCTTGATTTCTAATTTTTGAGCTATAAATATCTAAAAATTCAAATTTGCATCTAATCCAAAAGACTAAATTTTGTTCAATATGGATACACGTAATATCTATTTCATTGATCATTATACGATGTTTGTCATTTTATTTTTTATTTTTCATGTATTGTTAAATCAATGAAAAACATAATCAGATGGTTTAACAAAATGGTGAAATCAAAGAGAGGAATAAAAATCAAATTTCTATGTACAATTCCTTTTGTAATAATATAGAACTAATATCCAGGATTTAAGCTATGTGATCTCGACCCTTTATTCCTCCTAACTCCTATTCAAGTGACATTGACCATCCCACTCCCATTATTTTCCCATAGCTTATATTTGATTTCATAGTCCATGTTGTCACTACATGAAAAGGTAAGGGTGCCCAACCTGTCTTTCCTCTTGTTAATATACAACAAGTTCTTCCTAATCCTAAATTAGTAATCAAATTTTAAGTCTTATCAACCAATTGAGAAATACACATGCTAATATTTCAATCCTTGATCTTTTAAAACAATCAACTATTTACAAGAATATCTTATATGAATCTTTAGGTGAAACTCAAGTACCAAGTGATATAGAACCAACTTAATTTCTAGTTATTATGCAATATCTCAAAAACAATGTAAATCTCATCACTTTTGATCCAAAATATTTACCATCAAAATATATTATTAACCAAGACTTGCCTCTATTCATATAAATTAGTATGCATAACAAAGTAATCAAAAGAGTGCTAGTTGATAATGGATCTAGCCTAAATATTTGTAGCACAAAATTATTAACAATAATGGGCATTAGCACCAACCTTATTTAAAAATCATACATGCATATCAAAGGGTTTGATAATTCATGCAGCCCACCAATTGGTCAAATCATATTAAATGTGACATTGGGACAAAAATGGTGCCAACTACTTTCCAAGTAATGTCTCAATCATTGTATTATAACTTAATCTTAGATATACCTTGGATACACATAATGGAAGATGTCCCATATACATTACATCGATGTGTCAAATTCATATATGATGGGACATTATGGACATTTCCTATCGATGATAAGCCCTTCAAAATGATACATTTCAATGTGGACGAGATTCCTAAATTGGTACCACCAAAACAATATATTCCAATTGAAATTATACCAACTTATGAGATGGGAGAATCAAGAAAAAAAACTCATTCATCTCTATATACTCATACAAAACTAACAACTAAAGAGCACATGGATACACATCTAGAGTAGGAACCAATAATATAAAAAAAACAAGAATATCAAACATTTGAACTTCCTTTATTAGTCAATACTGAATAATAAGATGGCAAAGTTTCAAATTATTATAATAGTGATGATGATATACCTCATGATATGATAGATGAACACTTGTAAACACTAAATTTTTATCCACTTGAACATCTTTTGCATAACCTATTCACACCTATAGGTCTAGGTACATATAAGTTAACTCCATCTTGAGAAAATAAAAAACCTAATAAAGATAAGGGTAGGACAAAAGTAACTAATGAACATGTCAATGTTGATATACAATCCATCCCTCTTGGTTAAAATCTTTAATCCAACCTTACAAGGGACAAATGCAAATACATCATGTTAGTGTTGACAAATCTTCCACGAGTCAAATTTTTCTTGCCACTTGGAAAGTTCTAGTCTCTAGTCAAGGAAGGAAGAATTCATTGTTTTCCTTTGTTGTTTCTACGAACTCACTCAGGCAGTCAAAATCCATGGACTCACTTAGGCAGTCAAAATCTACGGACTCAGGCAGAAAATCTATGAACTCACTCAGTCAGAAGCTTCTACAAACTCACTCAAGCAGTCAAATTTTCTACAAACTCAGTCAAATTTGTAAAGCACTTAGAAGAAATTCAAAAAAGTTGCAAAAGGCAAGGAAGAAATTTTCTACAGACTCTGTAGGTGTAGTCTTTCGGCAGATGAAGAACCAGTTCAGAGAGTGCAGGGTTTTGTAAAGCTTCTTTAGACTCTTGTCTAGAATTCACAAGGTTAGCCTTTTTTAAACCATTGAACTGGTTCATTTCCTTGGTTCAACGCCTAAGTTCTTCGCTTTGGTTCAAATGGTTCAAAGCTTTGGTTCAATGTTTTGGTTCAAAAAGGTTCAACGAAAGGGCTCAATGTCAAGGTTCAACATGGTTCGAAGCCTTGGTTCAACATTTGGTTCATTTAATGGTTCAAAGTAAAGGTTTAATGCATGGGTCTTAGTTCAAAGGGAGCGGTTCAATAACTGCTTGAACCCTTAAACCGGTTGAACCAAAATTTGGTTCAACGGTGAGTTCAAAGGGAGCGGTTCAATGATAGAAGATAAAGACCGACTGCTACAAGCTTAGATGACTGCTACCACATGGAGGACAACTAGGCTGGTCAATGCTAATGTGGACGGCTTGCTAAAAGACACGTAGGCAGTCGACTAGCTGGAGGACGCGTGGGCTGCTGAGAGGCATTCGAAAGGCTAAGGCAAAGCAAATGAATTCTTTCAGACTTTTTATCTGAAGGAATTCCTTCAGACAAAAAGTCTGAAGGAATTCAAAAGTCACCAAAACATAAAGGCCACAAAAAAAGATTTCAAAAGATAAAAGACACGTAGACTGCTGACCGATGCCTGCTGGAGACACGGACTACCACATGGACTTGGGTGGCCAGTTGTAGAGCACACGACTACTGCCAACATGGACTTCCATGCAGATGGGAGAAGGAGCAAGTATACAAAGTCAGAAGACACGTGGATGGCAGCCAAAGACAAGTCAAAGGAGGAAGACCCAGGTTTTTTAAAACTGCCAGCAACACAAGCAAAAGCCCGCAGCCGATATAAAGCTCAAGGAAATTGAGCGGAACATTTTTGTGGACTTTTTGTCTACGAGAAATGTTTGTGGACATAAATTCCACAAGAAAAACTGCAAGCAAATAGGCCGCAACAATAAAAGCCGATGAGAAATACAAAAAGCCAATAGAGAAGACTAGGTCCGCGAAAAAAACCAAGACAAAAGAAAATGAACAAGAATCTTTTGGTGACGTCCCACAGGCCGTCAAATTTAGGCCATAGGAAGTAACCATTGGGATAAAAATATTTAGTATAAAAACCAAAATAGATGAAGTCGACTGTGCAAAAGGAGCAAAAAATAGATAGTCTAACGAAGATTTGAACAGAGAGCCCTGCCAGAAATAGACATGACCAAAATTAGAAAATTTACATGCAAATGTTGGGTCTATTTTTGAATAAATAGTCAAAGCTTCAGTTAATGAATCATTAAAACCCTATTTGTCTTCTTACAGGGCATGCATCTGAAGGTCAAATTTAGCTTCAACAAGAGTTGACTAGTTCATATTTGGGGTTGACTGTTCCAGATTTAGAGTTAAATAACTGAATCAAATGCCACATCCAAAATTAGAAGAGTTTCATGCAAGGATGAGTGTGCTTCATCAAACAAAGAGAATTCATGCAAAGACAGGGAAAATATATTTTATTGAGTTAACCAAAGTGAATTTTTCTCTTCAAGTTTATACGGCTAAATTTGGCCTATTGTAATTTCTTATATAATGGCTTTTAGCCTTGATTAAAAAAGAATCCAATCTCTCTTGGTTAGACCAGACTCTGCCATTAAGAGTTGTGTAACCTTTTTAATCAATAAGCAGGAGTGTACTTTTAGATTTCAAAAAAAAAAAAAAGAATCCAATCTCTCTTGGTTAGACCAGACTCTGCCATTAAGAGTTGTGTAACCTTTTCGATCAATAAGCAAGTGTGTACTTTCAGATTTCAAAAAAAAAAGATCCAATCTCTCTTGGTTAGACCAGACTCTGCCATTAAGAGTTGTGTAACCTTTTCAAGTAATAAGCAGGAGTGTACTTTCAGATTTCAAGCTTGGCATAGTGTATATTTTTCAGCAATTTGCATAAGTGGTAAAGTTTTCTCCCTTCCCAAATTCTTGTTCGTACCTAGTTGATGTATTGTCCTTGTGCAGGTCATGCTAAAGTGTTCTTCATTGTCTTTTGCTAAGACTGCAAGTGAATGTAGGTGGCTTTAAAGTGTCTTTTATCAGACCTCTCTCCACCATTTTCCCTCAAGTTTTAGTAATTGAACCGAACCTCTGCATGAAATACTTATGCATAAGTGATTAATTTGAAGTCTAAGGTCTTCCTTCTCTGTTGTTCACTCAGTGTTCAAGGTTTCAAGCTGAGTAGGATCATAGTTCTAGTGTATCACCCCCTTTTAGGTAGGATTTCCCTTTAAGTTTCTCCTTCTCCCTTTTCCATGGCAGTCAACAGCGTAGAGTAGAAATCCTCATTGATACATCATACAGGAACCAGCCTTCTCTAGAGGTTCTTCTCACTATTGAGGCACCCACCCTTGTGAGAAGATCCCATTGTTTCAATCGGATAGAGGACTGGCCATTTTCATGCACATCTTTGAATCAGGGTGCAGCTCCAAGTTGACAATAGTTTTTGGCACGCCTGATGGGACTCATTTTTCCTGGTTTTTATGAAATCACAGTTTTTACAATTACAGTAGTGTTCTTCAAGAAGTATTCAGTGACTCCAAGCTCAAGCAGTTATTTCTAACAGTTCAGGACAACTTCCATGTAAGTCTATTTTTATTATTATGGATGAATTTTGATGGCTATGTATGGAGAGAATTCCTATGCTATGTTTCCTTATCAGCCTAATGATGGATCATACCAACGTGGTCATGATATCTATGAGCCTAATCAAGGTTATTATCAAAGCACTGTTGAGCCTTATCAAGTTTCTCATGATCCTTATTGTCAAGAACATGACTCTTACCTGCTTGGTAATCCATATCAGTCTCAGGATCAGATTTCATCTTCCCCATATGGTTATGATGTCACATATGAGCAGTATCACCTTCAAGAAAAAATGAATGAAATAGAGCTCAGAATACTGGCATATGCAAGAAAGGTTTGTTCTAACTCTCAGTATGAAGAAATAAATGGTCTATTTTGAAATGTGTCTAATGATCTAGAAGAGATAAATGGACTATGTATCCTTACACTGGAAAAGATAGAGGCTTGGGAAAGGCAAAAAATTGAGTTAAACCAATTGTCTACAAAAGGCTATGGTGATTCTTATTCTCATGAAGTTCTAAATCATCCCCAGTATGCACCAAGGGAGCTTCCTAGTTGGAATCAAAAGCCTATTCAAGTGGCTATTTATGAGGCTAGACCTTCCTATAGCCCCATCATTACTTCACCAATCATCTCTCAAGCTCAGGTTGTCTAGAAGGACAAGCAGGTTCCAAACTTTGATGAGGTAATGGCCAAGTGCAAGGAGCAAAATATAGAGGTTTTTAAGAGTTTCTCTTTTCCTCCCCTCCAAAACTCCCTAGAGAATTCCATTGCCCTCAAGACTCCAAAATCTGATCATTTTCCCTCTCAAACAAGTGAATTTCATCAAACTCCCGCCATCACCCTTCCTCAAGAAGACCCTGTTCTTTAGAGTATTGAGAAAGAGGTTGCAGCTCCAGGTTAGGTTCTTGCAGAACATGTAGAGGATGCTTCAGAGGTGTTTAAAGAGGAAATTCCTATTGATACTTCTCTTGATGTTGTAATTGAGCATCTAGTCATAGCTAAGAATGGGAACACTGATCTTGATATAGAGGAACCTCAAAAGGTGCTGGTACAAATGGAAGTCATACATGAGTTACAGGTATCTCCTATTGAGAAAGATCTAGATAGCGTGACAATGGATTCAATTCAAATAGACCAAAATGAGGAACAAAAATATGATTGGTAGCTATACCTTGAGCCTCTACCAGAGATTGAAGAGCTTTGTACAGATATGTTGGCTATTGAAGAGCATGTTTACAAGCAGCGTGATAAAGAAACACCTATTCAAGATCCTAGTACAGATTGGGTTGCATATTCAAAGCTCCTTGAAGAGCTGGATGAACTGGCAGTAGTCAACAAGAAGGACATGGCCACTCAAGAACCATGCATAAATGGGGTATCACTTGACATGGTGATAGATGACAAGCAATCTGAGAACACTCAGGGAATACTTGGTGAGTTTATCTTTATTGGTGACTGGTTTGCTATTGATGACTCATTCAAGAAGGTGCTAATACAGTTGGTCGACAAGGCAACTACCTCATCAAAGGTTATGACTAATATACATCCTGCCTTGCAAATTGTATCATCTCTCGAAAGGAGCGAGTTCAAGAATTTTCCATTTGATCCAGGTGGATTATACCTTATCATGGTTAACTAGGTTATTTTAGTTGTTTTTACTTTCCTCCAAGTGTTGTAAAAGCACAGTAGTTTGTTTCAATTTTTTTCAATAAGTGCTTGTTTGCACATTTGCTTTTAGTTAGTTTTCAACTTTCATGTGTTTTCCTTCTTATTTTGAAGGAAGAGGTTACTACAGCAATGATCTGAGCAGTTTCTCAATCAGAGATCAGATTCACCATTTGAAATTCATTCTAGCATTTATACATGACTGGGTCCTCAAGCATAGCAGGCATGCTTCCCAGCTGAGTCACCAGAATGTTGACAAATCTTCCACAAGTCAGATTTTTCTTGCCACTTGGAAATTTCTAGTCTCTAGTCAAGGAAGGAAGAATTCATTGTTTTCCTTTGTTGTTTCTACGGACTCACTCAGGTAGTTAAAATCTATAGACTCACTCAAGCAGTCAAAATCTACAGACTCACTCAGGTAGAAAATCTACGAACTCACTCATTCAGAAGTTTCTACAGACTCACTCAAGCAGTCAAATTTTCTACAGACTCAATCAAATTTGTAAAGCACTTAGAAGAAATTCAAAAAAGTTAAAAAAGGCAAGGAAGAAATTTTCTACGGACTCTACAAGTATAGTCTTTCGGTAGATGAAGAACCAGTTTAGAGAGTGCAGGGTTTTGTAAAGCTTCTTTGGACTCTTGTCTAGAATTCACAAGGTTAGCCTTTTTTGAACCATTGAACCGGTTCATTTCCTTGGTTCAACGCCTAAGTTCTTTGCTTTGGTTCAAATGGTTCAAAGCTTTGGTTCAATGTTTTGGTTCAAAAAGGTTCAACGAAAGGGCTCAATGTCAAGGTTCAACATGGTTCGAAGCCTTGGTTCAACATTTGGTTCATTTAATGGTTCAAAGCAAAGGTTTAATGCATGGGTCTTAGTTCAAAGGGAGCGGTTCAATAACCGCTTGAACCCTTGAACCGGTTGAACCAAAATTTGGTTCAACGGTGAGTTCAAAGGGAGCGGTTCAATGATAGAAGATAAAGACCGAATGCTACAAGCTTGGATGACTGCTACCACATGGAGGACAACTAGGCTGGTCAATGCTAATGTGGACAGCTTGCTAAAAGACACGTAGGCAGTCGACTAGCTGGAGGACGTGTGGGCTGCTGAAAGGCATTCGAAAGGCTAAGGCAAAGCAAATGAATTCTTTCAGACTTTTTATCCGAAGGAATTCCTTCGGACCGAAAGTCACCAAAACATAAAGGCCACAAAAAAAGCTTTCGAAAGATAAAAGACACACAGACTGCTGATCGATGCCTGTTGGAGACATAGACTGCCACATGGACTTGGGTGGCCAGCTGTAGAGCACACGACTGCTGCCAACATGGACTGCCACATGGATAGGAGAAGGAGCAAGTATATGAAGTCCGAAGACAAGCAGACGACAGCCAAAGACAATTCAAAGGAGGAAGACCCAAGTTTTTTAAAATTGCCAGCAACACAAGCAAAAGCCCGCAGCCGATATAAAGCCCAGGGAAATTGAGAAAAACATTTCCACAGATTTTTTTTCAATGGGAAATGTCTATGGACATAAAGCCCACAAGAAAAATTGCAAGCAAACAGGCCGCAACAATAAAAGCTGATGAGAAATGCAAAAAGCCAATAGAGAAGACTAGGTCCGCAGAAAAAAACAAGATGAAAGAAAATGAACAGGAAGCTTCCGGTGACGTCCCGTAGGTTGTCAAATTTAGGCCACAGGAAGTAACCGTTGGGATAAAAATATTTAGTAGAAAAATCAAAATAGATGAAGCCGACTGTGCAAAAGGAGCAGAAAATAGATAGTCTAACGAAGAGTTAAATAGAGAGCCCTACCAGAAATAGACACGACCAAAATTAGAAAATTTACATGCAAATGCTGGTTCTATTTTTGAATAAATAGTCGAAGCTTCAGTTAATGAATCATTAAAACCCTGTTTGTCTTCTTACAGTGCATGCATCTAAAGGTCAAATTTAGCTTCAACAAGAGTTGACTAGTTCATATTTGGGGTTGACTGTTCTAGATTTGGAGTTAACTAACCGAATCAAACGCCACATCCAAAATTAGAAGATTTTCATGCAAGGATGAGTGCGCTTCATCAAACAAAGAGAATTCATGCAAAGATAGGGAAAATATATTTTATTGAGTTAACCAAAGTGAATTTTTCTCTTCAAGTTTATACGGCTAAATTTGGCCTATCGTAATTTCTTATATAATGGCTTTTAGCCTTGATTAAAAAAGAATCCAATCTCTCTTGGTTAGACCAGACTCTACCATTAAGAGTTGTGTAACCTTTTCGATCAATAAGTAGGAGTGTACTTTTAGATTTCAAAAAAAAAAAAAAAATCCAATCTCTCTTGGTTAGACCAGACTCTACCATTAAGAGTTGTGTAACCTTTTCGATCAATAAGCAGGTGTGTACTTTCAGATTTCAAAAAAAAAGATCCAATCTCTCTTGGTTAGACTAGACTCTGCCATTAAGAGTTGTGTAACCTTTTCGAGCAATAAGCAGGAGTGTACTTTCAGATTTCAAGCTTGGCATAGTGTATATTTTTCAGCAATTTGCATAAGTGGTAGAGTGTTCTCCCTTCCCAAATTCTGTTCATACCTAGTTGCTATATTGTCCTTGTGCAGGTCATGCTAAAGTGTTCTTCATTGTCTTTTGTTGAGACGGCAAGTGGATGTAGGCAGCTGTAAAGTGTCTTTCATCAGACCTCTCTCCACCATTTTCCCTCAGGTTTTAGTAATTGAACCGAACCTCTGCATGAAATACTTATGCACAAGTGATTAATTTGAAGTCTAAGGTCTTCCTTCTCTGTTGTTCGCTTAGTGTTCAAGGTTCCGAGCTGAGTAGGATCATAGTTTTGGTGTATCACCCCCTTTTAGGTAGGATTTCCCTTTAAGTTTCTCCTTCTCCCTTTTCCATGGCAGTCAGCAGCATAGAGTAGGAATCCTCATTGATACATCATACAGGAACCAGCCTTCTTTGGAGTTTCTTCTCACTATTGAGGCACCCACCCTTGTGAGAAGATCCCATTGTTTCAGTCGGATAGAGGATTGGCCATTGTCGTGCACATCTTCGAATCAGGGCGCAGCTCCAGGTTGACAACAATTAGTAATGTGGAATCTTCATATAAATATCCACAATAAATTTTACATATCATAATAAAATAAAATTCTTTGCATATAATAGTTTTTATGCTACTTGAGCATAAGATGATATCTTTACCTCCTAATAGACACAGGTTAGGGAGTAGGCTTATCTGTACAGAAGGATCAAAATATTGCAATTATCATAGAATCATAGGCCATGATACAGATCATTGTGAGGCATTAAAAATGCAAATTCAAAAGTATAAAAATGAAGGGTGTATATAGATTATGCCAAAGTAATGATAGATATCATTGATTTTGAATAATTCACAAGTGAAAAGTACAAATGGGAATACTAGAAAGTGCCCATGACAATAGGATCTAACCATTATTATAAACATTAATGGGATCTATTATGAACATCTCAAGGTTGATGTCAATAACTGGGACATAATTTGTATCATTTCTTATTTACAACAGTTCGAACATACTATAGAAGATTTATAGCATTGTCAAGTTTTTTCCATAATCTTGTGGATACATTTAGTTACTTATTGCATGTGGAAAAAATGTGTCCTCTACGAGTATATGTGTATTAGAATATGAACCACATTTGACATTTTATTTTATCTAGCATTGGTTGGTCGATATGAATGCAACAATGGATACTACCGATATGTGCCTTACTTTTCCTTTTGAGGATAAAGAGGTTCACATCTAGCATGATAGATATGTTAATAAACTAATCCAACTATTTTAGGTGAAAAAATTCAATCAAACATTGAATAGGTAATAATAGCATAATATAAATACTAGTGTCAAGAAAAAGGTTTATTAGGTGGTCCTATCCTCTTTGAGGATGAGGACTTCTTGGATTAAATAGTTCTAAAAATAAATAAAAAATACAATATTCAAGAAAAGACAAAAACATTCAAATAAATTCAAAAATACAAAAATATATAGCATTCACTTGTTTATTATCTCTTTGGAATCTATGGTGTTTACTTTATGTTAGTGGATATCATATCATTTCTTTTCCAAATACATATATCCTTCACATGTACTTGAATGTGATACATGCATATACTAGATACATGATACATGCACATATAGATGTTGGACCTTTACTCTTCATGTGTGATACACTACGTTAGGGGCATATGATTTCTTTATTACAATTGATACATGTTACATTACTTTATGATCATTTATACATTATTATGTTGAGATTATACATTAATTCTTACACATGCCTATACTCATGTTTAAATATTTCATAGTGTAATTGATATGTTATGTTACATGACATTTTCTCTATCACATACATGCATGGACTAGTGTGTTATTCTTATGTTAGTTGCTTATGCTTCATTTATTTACATTGTCACTTCCTTAAGTGCCTTTTTCTTACTTGCTATTGTCTTAATTTTGGAATATTTTAATATGTTCCTTCCTTGAGTGCCCTTGTGCCATTGTATTTTGCTTTATTTTTCTATCTATACATTTGAATATATCATTCCTTTAAGTGTGTGGAATTTGAATATGCCCCTTGTTTGAGGTCTCCTTAGACCCCTCTTGTGTGACATCGAGTGTTCTTGTGTGTGTACTTGATAATTTTTTGAGATTTTACTATTACTTTATAGACATTCCCATAATACATATCACGCATATTTTGGTTTGTTTTGTTTACATACCATGAGCTTCATTGATATGTCTACTTAAACATGACACTCTTATATGCTACATGATTCGTACATAAATTATATAGTTATGTTATCTTTTTAAGGTAAGGTAACTACCAGATTCCATTTCCCTCACCTTAAAAGGAGGGACATATTATTAGGGGCATGTCATAGATACATGGCCTACACTCTTATATAAATCTCAGAATTTCCAAAAATTTATTATAATTTACATGACTCAAATATACACTTGGGTCAGAATCCTATACATTGCACTAATTTTTAAAAATTTGGAATAGATTTTATCAAATTTATGACATATATTATACATAGTTATAGATTAAAGGTTACATTTTTATAGATACTTTAGCTTGAGACATTAGATGTGTGTATATTGTGCAAGTTCACCAAAAATTGTAAATACATATTCAAACTTATTTACCAAGAAGCATTGTTTCAAACCTTTTTTTTCTATAGCAGTTAGATTCTATTTAACCCTAAAATGGATTTGGATCCTTACTTTGGTGTACATATGGTTAATAATATATAAATGTAAATGCATAAGGGTCATAATCATATCCATAGCAAGCCACTTTGGTGTTAAACTCAGATATAAACATATTGTTATCAATCTACATAGCACCCAATAGAGATCAGATTGCTCAAGTTTGACTCATATCTGGAATAACATTGGAATGATATAATGTTGTGGGATGCCTATGTCTAGATCAGACCTCTAGTTGTGAGGCTAGCTCCTTTGATGTATCATTATGTTCTGCTTACTAAACTACTGAGTGATGGTATCAAAAGGTGGAGAAGGAAACTGAAAAGGAAATCCTTTTTTTTTATGATACACATGAAATGTTGGTTATCCACTCTATTTTAGGTCCTAAAACACTTATTATACAAGCAAAGATTGAATCTACAACTCCAATTGACTCTTATGCATCAGTATTTCATGTAGAGGTTTTATCAATTGATCTAAGCTTGGTGGAAATGATGGAATAGGCCTGATTCAAGGCACTAACCAGCCACTTATATCAACTGTTAGCTCATCCAAAAGACATCAAACACTGAACATGACCTACATAATCTGACAAACTAGAAACTAGGTGAGAATCAGGACTTGACAAGGGAGAAAGCTCTACCACATATGCAAATCAACTGACATAAACACACCATACCAATATAATGAAATCTAAAATATCATTCTTATTTATCTAAAATGTTACAAAACTCAATCTTGGTAGAGTCTGGTCATGCTAAGAGAGGGATGGATCCCAAAAAATGGCTTTTCTAGCCAACATATATAGAAGATAGCAGAAATAGCTAAGAGATTGGGATTAGAATGAGAAGAGGAGGTCAACTTGATGTCAACTCAAGTCCATTTTGAGTTCAAATTAATACAAAATCCTTCAATATATTTTCCTTGTTTCTTTGTCTTACATGAAACCTCCTTTTGGCATGGAAAAAGAGTGGTGGGCCCTTTGACAAGTCAATTCTCTTTTACATGAAAGCTATGCCATATCTTGGATGTTAACTCAAGCTTAAAGCTGAGTTGGATTGCTTGAAATTCCTTTGCATGATAACCAAGGACAATGCATGATGTTGGTCAATTAGTCAACTAAAGCTTTGATTGGAAGTTCAAGGCTAGTTAACTCTACTTGGTTCCTCCTTGCATGAAATGACACTTTAAAGGATGAAAATGTGCATGAATCTCCATTTTAAGATTAGATATGCAGTGTAGAAACTCCATGTAAGCTCTTTTCTCTCAAATATAGGCCTGTAGGTATAGTTTTGGGGCATTGTATATTATGTCTATAGGTTACATTATCTTATTAAACCCTATCAAAATCTCTGATTGTATGCTTGACTAGTTTCGTAACAATCCTCTTGTCACCATGTATTCATTGGATCTTCTTCTAGTCTAAAGGATTTTAAGACTCTTCAAAATTCCATATTTGTTGTATATCTCCTTGTAGTGCCCCTTAAACCCTCTTAAATACTTTTCATGCCTTTTGGTCTTAGCTCCTTTATTAGATTTCCAAATTTACTTATTCATGCCTTTTGGTGACCAAACTAGCCTTCTTGTGCCTTTAAAAATCCATCTGGTGCATTCATAACCTACTTGCTTATAATAGTGCTCCTTTATGGATGCCATGTAGATCATTATTCTTTCCATCTCAAGCCCTTATTGAAGCTTTAAAAATTCTTGTGCCTTTAGCTCTCCTTCTGAGATCTATCAATCCCATATTGATCATGAACTCAACTAATTCAAACAAACACCTTCAAGATAATTGGTTGATAACAACCTTGACTCTATGACGTAGTTGTAAGTTGTCTTAGAACTTGACTGTAACAGTGTTTTACCACTATAGGTTATCTTAAAGTTCTTGAATAGACCCATTTTACTCTTTAAGCCCAAAAATGAAGTTTAAGAATCCTCATGGCCATTGATGCATTGGTAGTGCTCTCAAAAGGTCTCTTTGGTAACCAAACTCTTATTTGGCTATACGTGAGGGTTAAGTACAAGCATGTAGGGTCTTTTCAATCATTTTAGGTTTACATGTTTCCCTCTACCTCCATTATGATTTGACCTACACATGAATTAAGACCTTTGAACCTTAATCATTTCCACTAAAGACCAAACCATGCATTTGTTATGATGAAATCATAACCTTGAAGGTGACTATATTATCATTTGTTACTACAAGTGTACGTACAATGACTATGTGTGACCTCAAGAAAGGCCCAAAAAACATATTTGATCCTTATTCTCTATAGAGTCTGCATTGATTACTTAATGAGGTCATTTGTAGTCATTGTAGAGAGACCCTTGTCTTTGATGAGATGACTTCATTAGATTCCTTAGTGTGTTGGATTTGTTTTAAGTCCTCCTTTTTGACTGTATGTGTCTTTGAATGGCCTACAAACACTCTTTATCATGTTCATATTGCTCTTTGATCAACTTATGGTTCCTTGATGATGAGACTAGGTGATGGAGATGGGTTAGAAGGTGATATCACATGAATGGAGAATAGGAACATGATGGAGGGCTAATAAAAAGCTTGAAGACAATGGTAAATAGTTGTGAATGGCAGTGAGATGGGGATGAACAACATGGAGGTGGAAAGGTGTGTGAGGGAGGATGCCAAGACAAACTTGAGGATTCATTTGCAAACATGAACCAATCATAATCACACCATATGAAATTATAGACCATTGGAGGGAATCTATATGCTAAAAATGAAACATAGTTTTTTCCAAAAAACCTTAAAATATTTAAAATTCCTTAAACCATGCTAAACTAGGCCCTTAAAGACACTAGAGATCACCAATGTGGGATAAAACATGGATCCTTTGTATAATTATTTTTATAAACCTACTTGAAAACATGAAATCATGGAGGAAAATGATGCCATGGACCAAAACAAGAAAACTTGAAAATCCACTTTCTCTCTCCAATTGTACAACTCTTCTTGAAATCATGCCAATTTGTAGATTTGACTGGTTATTTTTCCTTGCTATGTTTGATAATTAAATGCATGAATAATAGCTATATGATGAAATGGAGAGGTACCTTAATTCCTTTATATTATGGAACAACTTTAATTTTATTAAAACTCTACCCAGGTGATGAAAATTTGAGAAAACATTGTTTGCCTTTCTGGTTGCAAGGCTACAAAAAGTGGCCTAATTTTAAGTTGATGGTTCATGAGCATGGAGAATACAATTAAAAAACCATGTAATCCATGAGGAATCCCTCTAAGTCTAGTTTTTTCACCCCAATATTTAGACCTTCATCTTCTTCCAGCAGATCGTACCATCAGAAAACCTGTAAGTAGGTCACTATGTGTAAAATTGTCAATTAGAAGGAAGAGACTAGTTTAGGGCCTGTTTGGCCTCCAATTTCCATGTAATTCTTAATGAATATTTTTCATGGACTTATTCCCTTATTTAATTCCTTGTCTATATGTAATTTCATACAAGTTCATACCTCTCTTTGTGAAATGGGTGAAAAGAGTGTATTTTTGGCCTTTTAAAGCAAACTAAGCCTTCCATCACCAAGTTTATTGCATGTAAAGGATTTCCACATAATATTTATCATGAAAAAACAAATAAAAATCCTTTTTCATGCTTTGGAGGCTAATTTTGGCACATGGGAGCCCAAAATAGGCCCTTTTTGGCTTTAAAAATGCATCAAACACCTTTTCTTGTTATGAAATTTTGGACTTAGATATAAAACATATTTTTGAATATAATTAAAGGCATTTGACATTATTTTATGACCCTATTTAACTTTAATTTTGACATTTGAAGTTTTAAAATTAACTTTTTAGGTAAAATTACTCAGTTTCAGACTGGTTTGAATGGGCTAAGCAGTACTGGGAAAAAATTTGAACTGTAGGGGTTGGTATTTGGCCTTAATAGGACAAAATACCAACACCTCTGGTGACTCACAGGGGTTGACCAGCCTACTGGTTAAAATAACTCACTGGATTCCATTGGCAAATAGACTCTTTTGGGCTTTGAGACACCTTTTCTAACTAGCATAACAAGACTGAAGGGAAACACAACTAAATTAGAAATTAGAGACAACTAACGTATGAAAATAGGAAATTAATGAAAGGGAAGTAGATTTTTTCTTGTGATAATCACTTATTGGAACAAAACAAACCTACTAACCTAAAATGAGATGATTTATTCTAGAATCAAATGGAAAATTATTTGATACACCATGGAACTTTGAAATGTATTGGCCATCTCGTGATATCTCTCTTTTATAGCTACGATTAATTAGATACTCATGTCTTCTTGATGATGCAATTGGGATTCTAACCTCTATTATCAAGTACATTGATTGAAAGTATGGATTTAAGACCCAACCATCTTATTACCAAATCCATGTACTTTAAAATAACATCTTCAATTTTTCATCTTTTAAGAACTATTGATCATGATCATGTACACCAACATGTTGTATTTCCTTTGTCATATCTTCAAGGCTAACCTCTAAGTGAGATGGATCTGATCTTGTGACCTCTTCAGGCCATTTTTGTTCATACTCAGCTTCTAAAAGTAGACAAGCATCTAAAGATGATGAGAGAGGTTGATGACCATGCTTGAGATGCTAAAACATGTCATCTCTTGAGAAAACAACTTCTTGCTTGATGATAGCACTTCTCTCAACCTGCACTGAACCACATTCAAGTAAATAATAACCTAAATGAAAGATGTCAAACAAATCTAAAGATTTGTTCTCATGAAGTTTAAGTACAATTGGAATTTCTTCACTATGATCATAAGGTTGCAACACATATTTTGGTATCTCATATTGATCAATCAAAATTGCTTCATCTTTAGCATCAAGCTAATAACTTGGCATGCTCTCAAAATCATATTGATCTTCATCTTCTTTTGCTGATTGGAGTTTGTCTTCTATTACTTCTACAAGATCTTGTTATTCATGATGGATGGTAACTATTGTGTGATCAATAAGCTCATGGAAAGCACCTTTAACTTGTATAATTGGAGTGTTTTCCTCCTTGATTTCATCATCTACTCTCAACTGATCTTCTATCTTAGCAACAACTTCTTTGACTTCATCAATTTATTCCTTGACACTAAGTGTGTCAATGATGATGTCCTCCTTATGATCATGAAATACTCTTTCATCTTCATATATCTCAACTACAACCTCTTTAATTGATTCAAAAAGGATTGGCAACTTCTCTAGGATTGGCATGGTAGATCCCTAAAAGTATTCAATAAGATGAGAAAGATCCAAAGAAGTTACCATAGATAATTGATTTTTCTTATAAAACTACTCTGCTTAGATCACCTTCACCTTGTCTCTCTACTACACCATTTCTTGAATGGCTTTCCATGAAGGAAAGGTCTTGGACTTCTAAGGAGAAATGAGTGGAGGATGAATGATCTTTGGTTTTCTCTTAAACTCATCATCTTGGCTTATGTTTGAATGTTCTTCTTTCTCCATAGACTATTGTACTAATTCTAAGTCATGAAATTGGGTTTAGAAACTTTTTGAACTAGACTTGTGGTAGTTATGGGCATGAAAGAAGGAATTTATTGTTATGTTGCATTTACAGCTACCATTGAATGTTGGAGATGTTGATTTACAAGCTCAATTTGCCTGCCTAGATTACCCTCAAAATCATGAATTATATAATTAGAAATCTCTTCATATAAACTTGAAGATGTAGGCTCTTGTATGGTCTGTGCAATCTGAAAATTATACTTCTCATAAGAAAATTATTCAACTTTCTAATACCTCTCTTGGATAGACTTCCAAGTAGGAAAGCTAGGCAAGGCTTGGTTTGACTCTTGAGGGTTGTGATAAACATTAGTTTGTTGATCATAAAGTGAAAAGGGTAGCTCTATGGAAACATATTATTGATTATGATGACCCTGGGGTTTCTCATAAACCACCAACCTCTCTTCAATGGCTACTATTAGACAACCAATGTTCAAAATATCAGCACTAAACTTTGAATGTCCTTGCCTTATGAAAGTTGTGCATACCTATTTATTGTATTGTAAATTATCTCTCATGCTTTGAATTTGGTGCTTGGAAACCTCCTATCTATATCTTTTCTTAGTGTCTATGCTTCTCATTTGTTTCTCATAGCCAAAAAATGTTTTCTTGAAACTTGGGATGGACTATTTAAGGACTTTAATGAGATGGTCAGAAAGATAAAAAGATTCATGAGAGTTTTTATATGACTAGTATGAGCTTTTATATTTTTGATAAATCTCTATATACTCATCATATGGATGATATGGATCATGATAGGATTGATATGGGTCATGAGGATCATACTATAATTATTGATAAGGAGAAGAATGATATAATTCTTCTCTATAGGATACCATGGCCTAGAAAATCATGAATATAACTAAAATTATGGACAATAATGTACCTTTTACCTTGAGATAAGGACCAGAGGAGTAATAGAAAATAGTTTTGAAGATTAATATACTACAAACTTGTACTCCAATGGCTAAATTTGTGTCCCACTTGGCATGTTAGAACTGTTAACAATCCAGATATCACCCAATAAAGATTAGATTTCTCAAGTCTAACTCATATCTAGACTAACATTGGAATGATCTAAGGTTGTGGGATACCTATGTTTATATTATACCTCTGGTTGTGAGGCTAGCCCCTCTAATGTATCATTATGTTCTGCTTACTAAACTATTGACTGATGGGATGAAGGCAGGAGAAGGAAAATAAAAATTAAATCCTATTTATTTTTGGTGATACACCTAAAATGCTAGTTATCCACTCTATTTAAGCTCCTAAAACATTGATTAGATAAGCAAATACTGAATCTACAACTCTAATTGACTTTTATGCATCAGTATTTCATGTAGATATTTTATAAGTTGACTTAAGCTTGAGGAAAATGATGAAATAGGCATGATTCAAGGCACTAACCAACCACTTATATCCATTTTTAGCTCAACCAAAAGACATCAAACACTGAACATGACCTGCATAATCTAACAAACTAGTAACTAGGTGAGAATCAGGACTTGACAAGGGAGAAAGCTCTACCACATATGCAAATTAGCTGACATAAACACACTATACCAACATAATGAAATCTAAAATAGTCTTATTATTTATCTAAAAAGGTTTAAAACTCAATCTTGGTAGAGTCTGGTCATGTCAAGAGAGGGATGGATTCCAAAAAATGTATTTTCTAGCCAACATATATAGAAGATAGCAAAAATAGCCAAGATATTGGCACTAGAATGAAAAGAGGAAGTCAACTTGATGTGAACTAAAGTCCATTTTGAGTTAAAATTAATACAAAAGCCTTTAATATATTTTCCTTCTTTCTTTGTCTTCCATGAAACCTCCTTTTGTCATGAAAAGGAGTGGTGGGCCCTTTGACAAGTCAATGCTCTTTTGCATGAAAGCTACGTCGTATCTTGGATGTTAAATCAAGCTTGAAGCTAAGTTGGAGAGCTTGAAAGTCCTTTGCATGATAACCAAGGAGAATGCATGATGTTGATCAATTAGTCAACCGAAGCTTTGATTGGAAGTTTAGGGCTAGTTAACTCCACTTGGCTCCTCCTTATATGTAATGGCACTTTAAAGGATGAAAATGTGTATGAATCTCCATGTTAAGATCAGATATATTGCGTGGAAACTCCATGTAAGCTCCTTTTTCTCAAATACAGGCCTACATATATAGTTTTAGGGCACTGTAGATTATATCTAAAGGTTACGTTAGCTTCTTAAACCCTATCAAGAGCTCTGACTATATGATTTACTAGTGTCATAATAATCCTCCTATCACCATGTATGCATTGGATCTTCTTCTAGTCTAAAGGGTTTCAAGACTCTTCAAAAGTCCCTATTTGTTGTAGGTCTTCTTGTAGTGCCCCTTAACCCTCTTAAATACTTTTCATGCCTTTTGGTCTTAGCTCCTTCATTAGATTTATAGATTTACTTATTCATGCCTTTTGGTGACCAAACTAGCCTTCTTGTGCCTTTGAAAGTCCATCTAATGTATTTATAACCTACTTGGTTGTAACAGTGCTCCTTTAGGGCTGCTATGTAGATCATTATTCTTTACATCTCAAGCCCTTATTGAATCTTAAAAAAAAAATATGCCTTTAGCTCTCCTTATGAGATCTATCAATCCCATATTGATCATGAAATCAACTAATTCAAATAAACACCTTCAAGATAATTGATTGATAATAACCTTAAATCTGTGAGGTAGTTGTAAGTTATCTTAGAACTTGACTATAACAGTGATTTACCACTATAGGTTATCTTAGAGTTCTTGAATAGACCCATTTTAATCTTTAATCCTAAAAATGAGGTTTAATAATCCTCATGGCCACTGATGCATTGGTAGTGCTCTCAAAAGGTCTCTTTAGTAACCAAACTCTTATTTGTTTGTAGGTGAGGGTTAAGTATAGGCCTATAGGGTCTTTTCAAGCACTATAGGTTTACATGTTTCCCTTTGCCTCCATTATGATTGGACCTAAACATGAATTAATACCTTTGAACCTTAATCATTTCCACTAAAGACCAAACCATGCATTTGTTATGATGAAATCATAACCTTGAAGGTGATTGTATTATCATTTCTAATTGTAGATGTACAGACAATGACTGTGTGTGACCTCAAGAAAGACCCAAAAAACATATTTGATCATTATTCTCTTTAGATTATCCATTAATTCATTAATGAGGTCATTTGTAGTCATTATATAGAAACCCTTTTCCTTGATGAGATGACTTCATTAGATTCCTTGGTGTGTTGGATTTGTTTTGGGTCCTCCTTTTTAGCTATATGTGCCCTTGAATGGCCTACAAACACTCTTTATCATGAACATATTACTCTTTGATCAACCTATGGCTCCTTGATGATGATATTAGGTGATGGATATGGGTTTGAGGGTGATATGACATGAATGGAGAATAAGAACATGATGGAGGGTTGACAAAAAGCTTGAATACAATGGGAAATAATTGTTTATGGTAGTGAGATGGGGATGAAAAACATGGAGGTGGAAAGGTGTGTGAGGGAGGATGCCAAGAAAAACTTGAGGATTCATATACAAACATGAACTAATAATAATCACACCATATAAAATTATATACCATTGGAGGGAAGGTACAGGGTGAAAATGAAACATAGTTTTCTCTTAAAAACCTTAAAATATGCAAAATTTTGCTAAACTAGGCCCTTGAAGACACTAGAGAGCACCAAGGTGGGATAAAACATGGATCCTTTAGAGAATTAATTTGAGAAACCTTCTTGAAAACATGAAACCATAGAGGAAAATTATTCCATGGAACAAAATAATAAAATTTGAAAATCCACTTTCTCTCTCCAACTGTACAACTTTTCTTGAAAGCATGCCAATTTGCAGATTTGACTGGTTGTTTTTCTTGCTCTATTTGACCATGAAATGCATGAATAATAGTTAAATGAGTACATGGAGGGTTATATTAAGTACCCAAGATTTTAGAACCACCTAATCTATGAGGAAGCCCTCTAAGTTTATTTTTTTCACCCCAAAATTCAAACCTTCATCTTCCTCTAGTAGACTGTACCATCAGAAAACCTATAAGCAGGTCACTATGTGCAAAATTGTTAATTAGAAGGAAGAGAATGGTTTAAGGCCTATTTTCCTCCAATTTCCATGGAATTATTGATGAATCTTTGTCATGGCCTGTTGCCCCTATTTCATGCCTTGTCTATAGGTAATTTTGTACAAGTTCGTACCTCTCTTTGTGAAAAGGGTGAAAAGAGTGTATTTTTGGCCTTTTAAAGCAAACTAATCCTTTCACTACCAATTTTATTGCATTTAAAGGAGTTCCACATGATATTTATCATGTAAAAATAAATAAAAAGCCTTTTCCATGCTTTGGAGGCTAATTTTGGCATGTGGGAGCCCAAAATAGGCCCTTTTTATATTTAACAATGCATCAAAACACATTTTAGTATTGTGAAATTTTGGACTTAGGCATAAAAACTATTTTTGAATATAATTAAAGGCATTTGAACTTATTTTATGACCCTATTTAACTTTAATTTTGACATTTAAAGATGGAAAATTGACTTTTAGGCAAAATTACTTAGTTTTAGACCAGTTTGAATGGGCTAAGCAATAATGGGAAAAGTTTCAAACTATAGGGATTGGTATTTGGCCTTGATAGGCAAAAATACCAACACATACAATGAATTTATTTTGTTTATTATAGGCTAAATATATAAATTACAACTAAGTTATGCATGAAAATGACAAATAAGTAATATACTTAGTTGATTATGATGCTAACATAGTATTGGATCTAGAACATGTAGGAATTAGGCTAGAAGATGATTATAGAATAGTTGTTAAATTTTGGATTAGATGCTTATGGAGCTTTAGACACTAACATCAGCTTGGATGGTTGTGTCAACACTATTATCTAGGTTAGATGCAAGTGTCTTATATAGAATACCTACTATAAAAGGATGTGACCATATGGATGTTTATGGGTTTTATTTCACCTTCACTCTAGTGCATTTAGATTGAGGTCATGGACTATCACTCTACATGAATTTTTAAAACCCTAGTTCTTCATCTTTATGGTGACTTTAGATAAAAATGGGTTAGTGGGCACACAGTGTCAAGCTGACCCCAAAAACCCCTCTATCAATTAGCACTACCTACATATCCAATACTTTGAAAATGGTCTCAGATTGGTGTAGTTCTCCCTTACATGTTGGCTTATGTGTGAATCATAAAATATTTATAAATGAAGTACAATAGTGACCTAGCTTGTAACTTGGCAAATCAAGCTCTTGGGCTAATCCTTTAGTACTTTAGACCTGTAGATGTGTTATTCTTATTACTAGTATGTAAATATGGATGCTTTTGTTTAATTAAGTGTTATTTGAATGTTCTTTGATAAGAATACTAGGTATTGTTCTAATGTTTCTAGGTGAGGAATGAATGAGGTTTGATATTATATTTATATCAATCACTTTAGAGAAGTAACTTACACTAAAGCATGTAGGTTGACTATTATGATACATTTCATTTATAAAATAGATGAATCTAGGGCACTGGACACTTTCATCAGGTTAGAACACTAGTGTCAATATTTATGTCTATCCCAGACATTAATGTTTAGGGAGTAGGAAAGCAGGTGTAGGATCAAAAGTTGTAGAAGTGGAAGATAGGTACATTTTGACAATTTTGGGTAAGATAGAAGGCCTAGATCATCAACATAAGACTATTCAGACTAAGATATAGGCTAAAGGGCATAAAATAGAGCATATACAAAAATTTCAGAAGGTGGGAGGGGTCCATAACTAAGAGGAACAACCAAGGTATGAGTTTTCCAAGTGTACAATACTGAGGTGTTATATAATCCTTAAATATCATCTACATTCCCCCTTTTTAATCTAGTAATGAAATTGCTAGTTTAAAGGAAAGGAATGTGTACCTGGGTGTGTAGAACACACCTTTTATTTACATGTTCCCAACTTGAGTTCTTTTATGGTGACTAACCTGCAACCAAGATCATGTTATAGTATATAATCAATGCATATAATTTGGGATTGAAAAAACTTGAAATAGATTAATATTTAAAGAGCATGGTTTAGGAGTACACCTATGTGTTGATGTAACTGCCTTGCCTATTAGCAAGTTGATTTTAAAAATATGTATCATTATAAGGCTTTGAAATTGAGATTAGGAAAAATGTAAATAAATCTTGAGAGTGAATTTATCCAAGGAGATAGAGAGAGATATTTTAATGCACATGCCCCTACCTTTGAAGCACAAGTGAGTTGCCACCCAGAAGTTAAGATTAACTCAATCGTATCACCCAATGATACTTATAACGTGATGAGGTTGGATGATATAATTAAGTCCAACTTGAAAACTTGGAAAGATTGAGTGATTTAATCACCTTATTCGTACCAAAAAAATAAACCAACTACTACAGTAGATTGGCTCAATAAATTCTATAAAAGTTTGATCGAGGTATCAGTACGTAAAAGTCTATGATGTGGTAATAGTCCATAAAAGAGTTTTAGAATCTAAAATTGGTTTGTATTTTGCAATATTAGGCACAAATTATATATAATATGCACCTTAGATATGTCTCATGCTAAAAATATATATAACATTGGTACCAATGTATAGAATTCTGCCACAACTGTGAATATGAATCATATAACTGTGTGTTTTGGCCAATTCAAAAAACTATGTAAGTTTGGAAAACATGATTCTAAAGCATGCCCCCACTATATATGTAGAAATATGAAAATTTATATAAGTTTAAATGTGAATAACATGTTTCAAAAACATGCCCCCACTATAATTTAAATATGTTGAATATTGAATAGGTGTGGAGAACATGCTTCTAAAGCATGCCCCCACTAAATCTAAAAACTGTGAATGTGTGGAATCCATGCCTATATGACATGCCCCCACTAAATATAAAAACTATGAATGTGTGGAAGCCATACTTATATGGGATGCCCACACTAAATCTAAAAACTGATATAAGTACTAAATGTTGAATTAGTGTGAAAAACACACTTCCAAAGCATGCTCCCATTGAATCTGAAAATTGTGCCAAGTGTGGATAACATGTCTCTATGACATGGACACACTAATATGCCCCCCACATTATGTGAGGTAAAGATATTTATTCTTATTTACCTCACCTTAAAAGGATAAGACAACTACATAATTTGTGAATGGAACCCTGTAGTATATAGAAGGAACATGTCTAGGTAGATATATCATTGAAGTGCATTGAACCAATGTAATCACATGAAGGCCTAAGATACATGATAAAGATAAGAAAATATGTATTTAGTAACAATATAATATCAACAAGAAAATAAATCACATATTAATATCACTTAAAATCAAGTCAAAGGAAATGGTCTAAGTATACCACAAACAAGGGGCATGCTCAAATGTCATACAATCGAAGGGACATGACTTAGTCAAAATGTCCAAAAAATCAAGAATGACATATTCAAATGTCCATACAACAAAAAATGACATATTCAAATGTTAAATAAACTATACATAGGCATAGGAACCACAAGCAAAGGAGCATATTCAAATGCTCAAACAAGGGATACAATATCAAGGCAAGACACTCAAAGAAGTGCATAAAGTAAAACATAAGCATGGCATAGTATCCCATGGATCTAATTTTTTAAGAAAAAATGTTAAGCATATATCATATCAAGTACCTTATGTCAGATATAATCATGGATAAAGGCATGTATAAGGATATGTATGAGCTCAAACATGATAATATAGAGTGACCATAGAATGATATAACCTGTGTGTATCAAGATCAAAGAAGTGGATGCTCCCAATGTTTTCATGACATGAGTAGAGGGAAGGATAAAAATCTAAAAATAGGAATAGATCATGTATATGTGTATGCTTATATCACACTCAAAGATAAGTGTGACACACATGTGTGTATGTAGAAGTAACTGAATATGCCATCCATCAACATGGAACTAACACATAGATGCTAAGGATCCTATACATATAGGTGCCAAAATATTTTTTAATTTTTTTTATTTTTTTGTATTTTTGGAATATGTACAAATAAATAATTATCCTATGATCACATTCAATGGATGCTCATAGGTATCTCCCCTCTGGGAACTTGGTGTAATAAATTGGTGGTCTTATTAAGGAGCATGTATAGGTGCCATATATGTCACTATATAATCTACCATGCTCTATGGTTTATTTAAAGTTGAAATAATATGAACATGTTTAGTTATGATTGATATCTTCATATAATGTGTAGTATAATTAGGAAGTTGTATCATGGTCCCTTGGTATGTTAGTATTTGGAATTCATACTTTACATGAAAGTGTACTTTTACTTATTTACTCATTATGTATACATTACTTACATTTGTTTCTGTAATGTATGTTTTGATATGGTAAATTACATAGTGGTATGAGATATTTCAATTTGATGAAATTTCTAATTTTTTAATAATGAGGCAATCACTATATGCAATGAAAACTAGATGTAAATAAGAAATATTTAATGTAATGATCATGTGCTAATGAGACTATTGATTTTGATTTTGTATCTAACTTCAAAGTATCTATAAAAATATCTTATGAATATATATTTATTTGGTTAGGTACCCATATCTACTATGTAGATTCACCTTCTCCAAGTGTCCCTTTATGAAGGACCCAATCGACCAATGGTTCCTTGGTAAGATAAATGTGGGAGAGATCAATCCTGAAAGAAAGTACACTAGAATAAAGACTTCTACTAGTGGTCATTTTATATTAAGGATGATGGATCACATGTTCCTCACAAAGAGCAACATGGGATGGCTTAACCCTCTTAGGCAGGCCTCTAGGAGAAGTATGTGAATTAATTCTAGATATGTACTTTCTATGTACAATAATTCCCTAATCGGCTAATTTTGTAAGCTTTTGCTCATGATACAAACACTCATTATCTTGATGTCCATTAATACCATGGTAACTGTAAATCTGTTGTCCTTTTTCCTTTTCAAATTGGTGTGGTGGATAATGTGAATTAGGAGGGAGTGTTATCATTCGTTTATCTACCAAAGTTCACAATATATCATTTGGTCTATCTTGGTACCAATAAAACTAAATAAGTTGTCATTTGGTAGAGGTATATGATCTAACTATGGGACATACTCTATAAGAATGCTCCTTTCCTTTGTTTAACACTTTTATTTATTTGTTCTTTGACATATATTATTGGATCTATAGAAGGTGTTTGAATTGGTTTATGATATTTTGTAACTTATTTATTTGCCTTGAAAACATGACTCTTATCATGTGTTATTTTTTATGAAGAGATAGGCAAGTTGGTTTGAATATTCATTAAAGTGCATGCATATTTATGTAAATCCCAATATAGGGTCTCAAATGAAGCAAAGGGCTTATGCAGTGCTCTTTACCTAAGTGGATAAAGATGACTTCTACTCAATTTAATTTTTACTTCCAAATCTAAGGATGTATAAGTTAAGGAATACAAGGCATCCTTAAATTGAATAATATAGTCTTGTATAGGCTCATTTTCTATTTGTGTCAATGTGTACAAATGTTCCAATGGTAGATTAGGTTAAGTATAATGATGAGAATGTGATAGAAATACATCCTCAATTTTCTTTAAAGTTGATAATGAACCAATTAAAAGACTATAAAACCAATCAAGATCCTTATGGATCAAAATCCACATTTTCTCATTTTGGAGCAATCGGCCCTTTTTGCCTTAGGCTTGCTCAACACCTTTCATGGTTCTTCCTTTGGCCTCTTCCTTCCCAAGATCCTTTTTGAAAATTTTGTCTAAGTATCAACCTCCTTCTACTTTCCCCCACATGTTATCCCAATGCTTCTTCGACCCAAAGAATCTCTCATTTCCCTCCAGTGTAGCATGGGATCGACACATGGCAACTGAGTGATCGTTTGAGGTTAGTTCATTTTGGTTAGACATTTGGATAGTGTCATTGGCTAGCAGATGAATAGATGGGGCCCACCAAACTATTTATTGGTGAGCATAGTTCCAACACATGGCATCCTCATGCTTAATTTTGTAAATAAATGCCCAACTTCCCCCTAGAGGAGCATCTACTTTACACATGGTGCCCTCACGCTAAACCTTACCAAAGAAGTTCCCAATTTCCCTAGAGAAGTGCTAGCTTGACATGTGTCATCCCCATGTTTATCCATGAGTAGTTTTAGCCTATTAGACCTTGGAGTTGTGCCATTGGCTAGCAATAAAAAGAGAAGGACCCACCATGCAGTTATAATAAGAAGGAAATGAGCCTTTCCACGTGACACCATAGTGCTCTTTGAATGCAAATGTTTTCTTGTCAGAGTTTGAATTAGTTCCATTGTATGATAATCTGGGCCCCCCTCTCCCAATAAAGCTTTTGGAAGACTTTAAGCTAGCTTAAAGTGTTATCTATTAAATTTGAAGGACCACAGTCAGGGGGTCATGTCATAACAAAGCAACTCTAGAGATAGACACATGGAATCATTATACTTCTCCTAAGTGTCATGGCCATAATATAATGATGTGGTTACACCATATCTAGGATCTGGAGGCTACCTACACTCATGAACTTGAGTCCCTCATTCAATTATAATGATATCATCATGGGTACAAGTGCGAAGATTTTTAGGAGTCATTCCTATGAGAGACTGTCTCACCTATATATTATAGGCTCATCCCTTTTGGAAGGGGTTGGTTATCTTTTTACTACTATTTTCTACTTTTGTAAATAGCCATTTGTAATAGAATAGAAGTATAGCAGTTAGCATTTTCTCATTCTATGACCTTAATAGGTACCCCTCATGGGTGTGACTGGACATTTTCTATGTGCCCTTGAGGCCTTATATATTATTTTATCCACCTAAAAATGAAGAGGATGTGGTATTCTATGTCAATTTGAATGGAAAGT
The DNA here is from genome assembly GCA_037957365.1 of Torreya grandis. NCBI lineage: Eukaryota > Viridiplantae > Streptophyta > Pinopsida > Cupressales > Taxaceae > Torreya > Torreya grandis. The sequence goes on along the minus strand of JARHVA010000393.1, from coordinate 2,457,677 downwards.
TATCTTTTTTTGTCATTTCTTTTCTTTTGCTTCTATAGTTTTGATCTATACTTGTCTTATAGATCTTAATTCATGCTTCATGCTCCTTCATGGTCTATAGTGCTTAAGGATTGAATCTCATTTATGAAATAATAGGTTAATGATTTAAATTTCTTGGTATATCACCTTAATTAGTGTTACTTCAGTATTATTTACATTTCTTTCCTTCTCCCTTTTCACCCCCTAACTTAGAACAAAGAGTCAGTTTCTAAAATCTTGGAGGTTGATTTACAAACCATAATTTGGTCCCACACCTATAAAGCTTCCCATAGGATGTCATTAAACCTAAAGTAAGAGTTTTAGGCATCAACATTTTATTCTCTGGAACACTCAATGAGATAGATCTACTAGTCTGATTAGAATTTAGAGGCATGATTTCATGATCCATAGGCCCATAACAAGGTCATAGATAGTGAAGAATTTGAGCCTACTAACCCTACCTCTAGGAGCTCCAACTCATTAAAGGACCATAGGGACTCACAATACTCAACAACAATAATTATAAATGGCTCTTCCAAGCCCACCAATAAACTTCATATCATGGGATAAAGATAGCCCACTTATCCCTCTAACACCCCCAGTGACATGGGATCCCATTCCCATGAATGCCTTGAAGGTGCTCCCTAAATTATCAGGAGAAGATTTCAAGACCATGGTAAAACGTCTCCAAGATGTTTTAAACATGTGCACTATGCACTACATTAATGTGTAGAACATAACCATAAGGCTACTAATAGCATCTTTCAAAGGATGGGCTCTTGATTGGTACTGATCTTTGCCAACCAACTCCATCGAAACCTTGGATGACTTGGGTGACAACTTATTTGAGTGATTCAATGATAAATTGGACCTATCATCCATCCTATAGTAACTAATAACCATCAAGAGAGGCCTATAAGAAGCCATTACTAATTTTAATACCGAGTTTGAAAAGACCTAGCAAAGGATCCCAATAATATCTGAACTACCTATAGGCATGGATATTATTTTCTAACTCGAGGCCTTCAACTCAGATATTTTGGTTATGATTCAATTGCTTGGAGGCCAAACATTGTCAGATGCTTATGATCTGGTAGTAAGGGATTAAGGGTTGAAAATAATTTGATGGATGTGAGAAAGCTACCTCTACATCTGTCAATGCTGATGTTCCAAGACATATCAATGCCTATATAAGAAGAAGCCTTGAGTACCTCAAGATCCCCACTTTTTATGTATATATCCACCTACTCAGGCAAGTACATATTCTCAATCCTACCTGGCCATGGAGATGAATGATATGAAGAGTATCTTGTAGAACTTCTCTAATGAGATAATAAGTCTTAAAAAGAAATAAGTTATGACTCTAAAGCTCCATTTCAATAAATACCAATAAAGGAGAGCACCATACCAATAGAACCAGTACCAAGAGAGACAAAGGTTAAACCACAAAACATTGAACCATCAAATGTAATGCTTAAATCAAATGGTTGTGATACTTGATCTTTTACATACAATATCACCTAATGTCAATAGATAGCTAGTTGCCAGCCAAAACAACTTTGAATATGACTCTAATTTATGTTGATTTCCTTGCAATAATGCTCATGGACCTTGAAACTATCTAAGGGGTGAAGTACAGTAGAAGGTTGTTGAATAATGGCAATAAGGGAATGCCCCTAATTTGGCTTACACATACCAGTCTCTAGGGATTAAGAATGTAGTATTGATGGTGAAAATGTAAGGGATATCCCTAAAATAAGAAGAAAAAATATCCCCAAAGCATGTACTATTATTTTGGGTTGAAGGCAAAGATACAGTCTATGCAAGTGAATTTTCTATGTATACATCCCTACAAGTTCAATCAAACTACTACACTCACTTAAAGAAAATATTGGCTAAAAGCCCCAAAGCTATCACAAGGCCAAAAGTGATGTTAGGGTGTGGAGCCAAAAGCTTCACCTTAGGCAAACAGGGAGGTTTCTGAGCATGACATTCACCAGCGTCGGTAGGCCACAACCGATGTCGATCAAAGGAAGCGCAGAAGGAAACCAACATCGACAGGAGATCGGCTGGCGTCGGTCACCTCCAGTTAGGCAGGGACTGACATCAATCACCTGTGGCGGTCAGAACTACTGTTGACAAATAGTCAGTTAAGTGAACACGTTGTTTGCATGATGAAGACTAGTTTGAGTCTTTGAGCCGCTTGTCTAATTTAGTGTATGCATGAGATCTATATAATAGACTCATGGGCTGTATTGTTAAGTGTTGAACTTGAAGAACCCAAGTGTGGAGCTTGGAGAGTTTTTCCCATGGTGGAATCAAGTAGGATTCCCCATGTATGTAAGATCAGGTTTGATATGCAGGGTGTTGATGGATCATGGAGGAGATCTACATGTGATAAGTAAGATCAAGGTTGGTCTATTGGGATGTGTGAATGTGAGGGTCAGAAAGGAGATCGGCGGGGGAGCTAGATCCAAGGTGACAGCAATACATCAGGAGCAAGATCATGGTGAGATCTACTTAGAGTACTGGTTCGTACTTGATTGTACCAAATGTACAATGAGGTGAACAACAACTTGTGTTAGCTGTGTGTTGTGACCTATGAGAGAAGATTACTCAAGTGGGAAGATTACTTGGAGCCCTTGAGGTGTGGAAGGCCTTGTAGAGGTGGAAGAAGAGTGTGATCTCTTTATTGTAATTTCCTTTGTAATGAGTTGAATACAATTGTGTGTTGCCTCTCAGTTTCTATGTTATTTCTCATTGATAGTTATTTGTTCTTCTGGGTATTTTTTCATGTTTAAGTTGCTTATACATTGGTAATCATGTGTGCTCTTAAATCTGACAAGTTGTGTCAGAGCTTTGGGGAACTTTGGTCCTATCAAATGGTATCAGAGCGAGGTTGGACATTCTCAGAGTGAGCTTGACTAACAAGTGGTTCACATCTGTTAAGTGTTGTTGATTACAGGTTACTCACAGGGGTTGTTGTTTGAGTGGGAGTATAGCAAGGCAGAAGAATGGAGAAATTTAGACACAGGTGTAGCACCATAAGGAGTGTGGTGGGTTGTCTTCAAGTGGGAGCTTGAAGAGGAATACAAGCCAGGATGCAAATTAGACAGCGTACTGGTTTTGGTACAGGTGTAGCTCTTTATCTCCAAGTGGGAGATTGTTAGGGTGTGGAGCTAAAAGCTTCACCTTAGGCAAACAGGGAGGTTTCTAAGCATGACAGTCGCCAGTGTTGATAGGCCACAACCGACGTCGATCAAAGGAAGCACAGAAGGAAATTGGCATCGACAGGAGATCGGCTGGCATCGGTCACCTCCAGTCAGGCAGGGACTGACATCGGTCGTCTGTGGTGGTCAGAACTACTATTGACGAATAGTCAGTTAAGTGAACGTGTTGTTTGCATGATGAAGACCAGTTTGAGTCTTTGAGTTGCTTGTCTAATTTAGTGTGTGCATGAGATCTATATAATAGACTCATGGGTTGTATTGTTAAGTGTTGAACTTGTAGAACCCAAGTGTGGAGCTTGGAGAGTTCTTCCCATGGTGGAATCAAGTAAGATTCCCCATGTATGTAAGATCAGGTTTGATATACAGGGTGTTGCAAGATCATGGAGGAGATCTACATGTGATAAGTAAGATCAGGGTTGGTCTGCTGAGATGTGTGAATGTGAGGGTCAGAAAGGAGATCGACGGGGGAGCTAGATCCAAGGTGACAACAATACATCAGGAGCAAGATCATGGTGAGATCTACTTGGAGTACCGGTTCTTACTTGATTGTGCCGGATGTACAATGAGGTGAACAACAGCTTGTGTTAGCTATGTGTTGTGACCTATGAGAGAAGATTACTCAGGTGGGAAGATTACTTGGAGCCCTTGAGGTGTGGAAGGCCTTGTAGAGGTGGAAGAAGAGTGTGATCTCTTTATTGTAATTTCCTTTGTAATGAGTTGAATACAATTGTGTGTTGCCTCTCAATTTTTGTGTTATTTCTCATTGATAGTTATTTATTCTTCTGGGTATTTCCACATGTTTAAGTTGCTTATACATTGGTAATCATGTGTTCTCTTAAATCTGACAAGTTGTGTCAGAGCTTTGGGGAACTTTGGTCCTATCAAGTGACCTTTGAGAAAGTTCCATCACCTTATCCCTCACCTCTGACATATCCAAAGCAAAGCAAGGTAGTGCAAATCAAAGCAAAAGATCCTAAGGTCTCACCTTAAGGGTCATATAATGTGGTGGAATATCTAAAGGGGGTTCTAGCCAATGTCTCCCTCTAGGATGTCTTATCGATCCCTGAACAAAAGTCTTTATTAAAGGAAGTCTTGGAGAAGCAATAAAATCTCATGCAAGGAAAGTCGACTATGAACTTTTAAGGACAAAGGGGAAGGAAGAAAGCATGAGTGTACAAACCTAGATGCCCTATATATTCATCAATACCAAAGAGGGGGTAATTAAAACAAAACCTACCCCATTATATTTGACACTGATTGTAGGGAATAAATTATTGCACAACTCCATGATTGATTCATGTGCAAGCATGATGGTGATGCCTAAACAAATAGCAAATGCACTACAATTGAAGTATGAGCTATTTAATAAAGGAGTGTTACAGTTAGATGGGAAGAAGGTTCAAACATTAGGGATCATCAATGCTCTTCCCCTCACATTATATTCTTATCCTAGCATTATTGTACCATAATACACTGTAGTGATAGACATCCTACCTATCTTTGGGCTATGTTTGTCAAGATACTTCATCATAAAAATAGATGGGTACTTATCATTGGACCAGTCCCACCTAATCTTGAAGACCAAGTATGGTTAAAATTTGAAAGTGTTATGCGAACCACTCCACCTAAAACACATAGTAGATGAAGTTATGATGAACTTTGAAGCAATGTACACCTCCTTCTCAAGAATAAATACGTACTACATGGAGATGCTTGAAGAAGAAAAGGTTATGGACACCAGAAGTCCAAAGGAAGAAGCCCTTGTAAATGAATTCATTGAGAATGACCCATTCACAAAATTCAATTCCACTAGCCTTGGAACTTACGTTATCCATGATGAAGACTAGGCCATTCTTGAGATCATAAAGAAGAAAGGAGATCAAAATGAAGGGCTTAAAGATGAGTCTATATTCTGGACTCTAAATTTTGATGGTGTGAAGTGCAAGACCAAATTTAGAGTTGACATCCAACTAAAATCTCCTTCCAAAAAAGAGACCCTCCAAACTAATTTCAATTTGCCTATATAAATAATGAGGTCAAATATGAGGCACTAGTCCATGGCCTCAGCCTTGTCGAGTGGATGGGCATCAAATAGATAAAGGTATTTAGTGATTCCAAATTAATAGTAAGGCAAGTAAGCGGGGTAGTAGATGCAAAAAATGTATGCATGAGATCTTCTCACAATAATATATAGGATCTAATTGAAGCCTTTAAATCATTTAACATTCAGATCATCCTAAGGGTTTTGAATGTGGAGATTGATAGAATGGCAATAATGGGTTCCCAATTTGACCTAGTAATAAACTTGTTCACTAATAAGCAAGTAGTACAGGTAATCATCAGGCCCACTATCTTAGACAATGACCAAAATTGGTAGGTGTTTAAAAATGATGTTCAAATTACCATGTTCCTCCAATAATCATGTGAATTTGTGGAGCAACTACAACCAAAAATTAAAGAGGCCTATGGGGACCAAATCATATAATTAAAGACCAAAAAATTGCCAAAAGGCCTTATTACCTTAGAAAATCTTTTTAACTCTAATGATGTAAGGAACAAAAAATGAAAGTTTATCATAGATAAGGGTGATTACTCTAACCTTGATGTTAGAGGTAGGAGGAAGCTAAAGGTTGGAAAGGAAGTTACCTAGAAATATAAAGAGTGGTTGGTTTCTTTCTACAAGAAATAAGAAGGGTCATTGCATGGAATTATGATGAATTGAAGGGATATGACCAAGAGGTCATTCAGCACACCATAGATTTAGTGGAAGGATCCAAACTAGTCCATCAAAAACAAAGGTTGATATACCCAAATATCGAATCCTTGATGGCCCAAGAGCTCAGGAAACTAATTAACTCAAAGATTATATACCCAATCAAGCATTCAACTTGGGTGTCCAATCTAGTTCATGTGTGAAAGAAGAGTGGAGATATCTAGTTGTGCATGGATTTATAGGATTTGAATAAGGCATCATTGAAAGACCATTACCCCCTTCCCTTTATAGATTAGATCCTCTAAATATTAGTGGGTACAGAGATGTTTTCTCTTCTATATGGATTTTCCATAAATAATCAAGTGTGGGTGAATGAAGAAGACCAGCACAAGACCACCTTCACCATGAAGTGGGGAACCTTCACATATGTGAAGATGCCTTTTAGCCTCTCTAATTCTTTGGTGACATTCCAATGAGTAATGGACATAGCTTTCAAAGGCCAAATCAATAAGATCATCCTCATCTACCTAGATGACCTTGCCATTTTCTAGGGAAAAGTAGGATCACTTCAACCAGCTAGAGAAGGTCTTCCAAAAAAGCCAAGAATTTGGGGTGTCTTTGGAGTCTCATAAGGCAAGATGCTTAGATATGTAGTATCCATAGAAGGAATCATCATTGATCTGGAGAGAATAAAGGCCATCAAAGACTTAGCCTTGTTGGTAAATAATAAAGGCATGCAATCTTTCCTTGGAAAGATTAATTTCATCAGTAGGTTTATATCTAACTTCATATGATTTGTGATACCAATCACCTTGATGCTAAAGAGGGACCAGGGATTCAAGTGGACACCTAAAGGAAGAGTGGCATTTGATGAAATCAAGGATGTAATATCAATTGTACCTATACTAGTTAACCCTGACTTTTCCAATGATTTCATTATGTATGTCTATGGGAGTAAGCATAGCCTAGTAGTTATGTTAACTCAAAAGGAAGAGGAAGGAATAAATTAACACTCGATCATGTTCTACTCAAGAACATTACATGGGTATGAAGTCAAATACAATTTTATAGAGAGATAGACTTTTGCCATAGACAAGGGCCTCAAGAAGTTTATGCACCTTATGGTGGGCAGCAAAGTAATGGTGTATGTGGCCCACTCCAATGTTCATAAATACATAATGAAAGGATAAATCACCAAAAAAAGGTCTAATTAGATCACCAAGATCCTAGAGAATGACATCAAAGTTAGCTTGACTAAGCTGATTAGAGGAAGGGGAATCTACAGGTACCTATCCCAATGTAGATGTCCTATTAGAGAAACCAAGCATGCTAGAAGCAATCCTTTTAAACCAATTTGAAGCTGACAGATCTTGGGTGGTCGATTAGACCCACTTCATGCAAACTAGTTAGTCTCCTGCATTTCTATAGGATGTAAGGGTCTATCTACATGTTATTATAGGGAGTCTTATTCAAAAGGAACTTCGATGGAGATTTGTTCTAGTGTATTGAAAAACACCAAGCCAAAAATATCTTCCAAGATATGCACTTCACTCCCCCAGGTAGCCACTTCTTAGATAAAACCACTGTGACCAAGATTATATGCATGGGGTATTACTGGCTAACCATGTTCATAAACTACCACTAGGTAGTCAAAAAATACTAAAAATGTCAGTTCTTTGTAGGAAAAAGAAAGAATTTGACCATGCCTCTAAACCCAATCATGACTGATGAACACTTTGCACAATAGGGCTTAGACTTCATCAGGATGATCAATCCTCTCTCAAGTGTTGGTCACAAATGGATATTAATAGCTACTGACTATTTCACTAGGTATACTAAAGTATTCCCACTAAGAGAAGTGATCACAAATATGATTCTAAGTTTCCTAGAAGAGCTCATAGCAAGATTCAGCCCACCCAAGATAATCATCTTTGACAACGTAAAAGCCTTCCTCAGGTCTAAGATTTTTGATTTCACACTCTAGAATGGTATCTTATTAAAAACTTCATCTAATTACTACCCATAAGGGAATGGGTTAGTAAAGTCAACAAATAAAAACCTTATAAGACTAATCAAAATGATGGGTGTTGATTGGCAAAGGGAGTGGCACATGCATGTGAGAACGGCTCTACGGAAAAACTACATCACTCCAAAATAGATCCTAAAAACCTCCTCATATGAATTTGTATACAAAAAAGAGGTGGTCATGTTGGTGTCATCAAAAATCCCTACCTTACATCTTTTGAAAGCTATTGAAATTATGGAAAATGGGGCAATGGAGGTTAGACTCGTAGAGCTGCTTAACCTCCAAGAAATAAGAGAATAGGGAAGTGATGTGAAAATAAATTAGCAACAAGTAGTCAAGCATTGGTTCAACAAGAAAACATCAGACCCAAGATTCAAACCTAAATATTTAGTTCTTAAATATGACCAACAAGCTACAAAGCCAAGCCATCTTACAAAATTTGATTATATTGGAAGAGGACCATTTTACATCATCAGCAACAAGCAAGGAAATGCTTTTGAGTTAGAAGATGAAGAGGTCAATACATTGGAGATCTCAATTAATGGGATCAATTTGAATCATTTTAAGTAACTTACCTTCCTCCTCCTTCTACATATTTAGTTAGTTTCCCTTAGCTTTGTTTCCCTTTCTATTGTTGTTCCCTTTGAATAAGTGTTATTGGCACAAGTGGCTTGTCTAGTTGCCACATGTCTTCCCCCAACCCTCCTAAATCTTAAAAACATTCTCTAAAAGATAGTTAGCTACTCACCTCACCTATCATTAACATCAGATGATCCATTTTGCATGATTCCCCATAATGATCATTATAAATCTCTTTCAAGTGGCTTTTCGAGCATGTGTGTCACCCTTATCATTTATGAGGGTGCCCATTTTCAAATTTTTCATATTGAGCACACCTAGTATCATTGGTGTATAAATACCCTTGCCTCATCTGATCTAAACACTTAGATGCATTAGAGATTTTGAAGAGCATTGTGCAATTAAGTAGAGCATAAAGGAGTAGAGAGAGCCGAGCTTAGAACTAAAAAAATTATGAACAAATTTGTTAACCTAATATCTTGTTCATGATAAAGAGTGATTTTCAAGAAGAATCCATGAGATGGATCCTTCCACATCTTCAAGGGGAGAGAAGCATCCTACAAGAGAAAAAACCAATAGCTCAGGTAGCTAAGGAGACCTTCCCCCCAAATATGCGATGAGTAAATCCTATGTTTTTGCTCCCACTCAATGAAAGGAGAAAGTGTCAAACATCAATAAGGCAGCCAAAGGGAATTACAGAGACTAAGCATTGGTTACTAACTTTTTGGATGATATCTTCAATCCTAAGCTGGCCAAGAATTCCAAAATTTTGAGAGAGGGCACTCATGCCCGAATGTTAGAAAGGGTCCATAGGGAGGAATATTACTCATTTGGTTGTAGAATGTGGAACTACATACTAGAATAGTTTATGGTGCCTCATATTCATCCATGCCTAGAAATTATTACCCTCTTTATGGAGAGGTACAATGCTAGCACTAACATAATTACTGATAATGCCCACTTAAGGGTGAAAATTAGTGTAGACGATATCAGGGAGATGTTACGACTCCCAAGTGACCCTAAGGCTGATATTTGTAACATGAAAATCCTTCAGGATGTCTGGGACTCTTGAGTCCATGAAAATGAATAATTCCTTGGATTTCTCCTCAAGAGAGACATCATGAAGATGCCTCCTCTATCCATCCCCCTAGTGAGCTTCCGCACGCAATACTTGAAGGATACCCTATCTATGTTAGCCTTCATCTTCAAGATGGATTCTGATGCTAACGTCAATGAATTTTAGTTGGGGCACTCTTCCTCCTAACCATGATAGAAAAGGGGGAGATGTATATGATGTATTTTATAGATTCTATCACCACTACCATAAAGAATGATCTAGAAAAAAAATTGATGTTGGGTACCTTTTGGTACTCATGCTTCCTCTTGCATCTCATTTTGTACCAACACTCCTAGTTATTCTCCATATATCTCAACCTCAACTCTTCTAATATAGATGTTTTCCCAAACATGGTAACCCCAGTCACTGTATGGACCCACATCCTATCTTTCATAGGGGATTACTAGGAGTTCTCAAATCTCTTTTTGTCTCCAATTCTCATCAACCTCAGTAAAGAGGCCCTTACATTTAGAATGATAGATGCACAATGGTCATGGTTCATTAGGAATAGGATCTTGGTCGATTAGTTCTGGGAAACCCATTTTACATTCATACAAGTGTATAGTTTCCAAGGAGAGCCTTTTTAGCTCCCATGTATGCTAACAGATAGGACCTAGCCCTAGAGTTAGCTCACCAGCTCGATGCAGTGGACTTGATCTACAGAGCAAGGAAGAAGAAGAAGGCTTTATATGATGTCCCTTTCACAAGAAATGGCTTCATAATGGTAAAGAGGTAGAATGGATGCCTACTCATGGCCAAGATGGTGGAGCTTGGCCTTGACCTAATTGATGACAGATGGAACTATGATCCAAGTAGATATATAGCATCCTTAAAGACCACTAGCACTCCCAAGCATTAGACCCAGCCATACTTGGAGTAGAGGAGGTCACCCATTGAAGACATCCTCTAAAATTATGTATATATATAAAATCTCATTGGACACCCTCAAACCATGGGAATCTCTCTATAATATGATCCAGATGTATGACCAATCTAAAAAATTATTAAAGGGGATAAAGAAGCATCTCACCCAGATGGATTGGAGTGAAGAGAAAATAGCCACTTATACAAAATATATGTATGAGATCAATAAGCCATACTCCAATTTTTATGATGAAGAAGGAGATGAAACCTTTGATAATCTCTGGGATGAGCATCACCTAGAAGAAAGCCTGATAAAAGTAGGATTCTCTTCTGAGATAGAGATAGGAAGAGAATAAGAAGAGGAAGAAGAAGAAGAAGAAGGTACCCCTAGGCAAGAAGTAGGGGATATACCATAGTAGAAGTAGGCCAAAGTCTTAGAGATTAAAAAACCTTCAACTTGGCCACCTCCTATGTACCCATATCCCACCACCCTAAAATAATAAAAATCCCCCTCTGAGCATCTCACAACTAGTTCATCCTAGTGCAAGTGGCTTGAGGCACCAAAATCTAGCCCTTCACCATAGCTCACATAGAAGAAGATACATTTCTCATAGCCCCTTCTTTCTACTTTTGCCTCTCTCATTGCCTCCACATCTCCATCCACCATCTCACCTTAAGTTGCAACATTCTCTGCTTCCTAGCCAATTACTTCCTTAGCCCCACTCTCCTTTACATCTACTTATCCCATCATCAAGCTCTCACTACTTTCTACCATGGTCCCAATCTCTTTCCTCATGCCTTTTTTACCCCTCTTCCTTTAGCATCTACCTCATCCTTCATCATGGCACAATCACCATTCACCCTACCCTATGGACTCCTACCTTTCTCTCCTTCCACCCTCACCCTTCATTCATTTACCTATATAGGGATAGGTTTTGTTACTTTGTAGCAGTAAATGACCATTTCATTCATGCTACTATCAAGCACCAAAGTAGTACCATCAATAGATAAACTTGATAAAGAGGGTCCAGGAGGCTTGAATAGAGAAAAAAAAGGGAAGCAATCCAAGACCCCTATAGAGACTTACATGTGGTCATTTTATGACCTTAAAAAACAATCCCTCATGATTTCTCATTTGACCCCTTCAGTCGTCAAGCCCCAAGAGTAGATGCAACCAACGGACTATGCCATACAAACTATCAACCTCAATCTTAGCCAAGCCAAGCCCACTGATAGGGTTGAGTTGATGGAGTAAATTCAAAAGTCTATAACCACAAACTATATCAAAGTGACCTGACAACTAGAGAAGACCAAGCTGGAACTCACCAAGGTGAAGGCTACGATCAATCGCCTCAATGCTAAGGTTAAGGCCAAAGATGTGGAGCTCAATAAAATAAGGTTCAACCTTCAGAGCCATGTCTCTAATGAAAGCTTTCAAGTGGAATCTAATATGTGAGTGGTTTATGAGACCAAGCTACAGGAGAGAGAGATTAAACTAACATAGATCCATTAAAAGTTCTTAGATTCTAATTTAGCTTTTTGATAATTATAGAAAAAGGTGCAATAGGAATCCTCAATCAAGGACCAAGAAATTGAAAAATTAAAGAATGATCTCACCACTTGCTCATAGATCATATAAATCCTCCCCATGATCCATTAGCTATACAAATATTACTAGGAGAGGATCAAAGATGGGGGCATGAACCTAAAGCCAATGCTCACTTTCATCATAAATTCATAGAATATGAGCTTTTAGGTAATCATAGCTATTGACTAAGTCATCACCTTCATGTTTTCCAAGGTCTCAAATTCATAACTCCTCATCTAAAAGCTTTACATAACTTTGGATGAAACACTAAAAGCAGTTGGGTGGCTGACTGAAGGCAAGCAATAACAAAGGTAAATGATTTCATAGGTTGCAATAAGGTAGCCAACAAATGCAAGGCATTCTTTAATGCCTTAAATCAAGTAGTCCAAGATAGGCATGGGCACATTGAATATCCATTATAATTGGGACTCCCCTCCCCATTCTTGGTAGATAATAGTGTCCTCCTAGAGGACCAAATTAAAGTGCTTCTAGAATAGAAATAGAATAACCAGACTATATTCACAGCTCTCGATCAATCACCTAGTATCTCTAAAGTGGAGAAGTTATTACAGCCACTCACCTAGCTGGAGTTACAAATAATAGAGATTATTCAAGGCTTAGGGAGTATCTCCTTCAAGGAGATTATTTATTTAGATAGAGCCTTTGAGGCTCTTAACAAGAACACCCAATCTAAGGAGGAAGAAGGGGTGCCTTTACAGGTGGCTCTTCAAAAGTTGTAAGTTTACAAGAACTTCTTCCTTTGAAATTTTACTTTGACTAGTCTGAGTACCAGAGTTTTGGGTTCTCTCATCTATAGGTAGATGCCCCAATGAGTCACTAAGAACTGTGGATCAAAATCCATGTTTTCTCATTTTGGAGCAGTCAACCCTTTTTGCCTCAAGCTTGCTTAGCACCTTCTATGGTTCTTATTTTGGCCTCTACATTCTTGGGATCCTTTTTGCAAATTTTTTCTAAGTATCAACCTCCTTGTGATTTCCCCACATGTCAGCCTAACACTTCCTTAACCCAAATAATCTCTCATTTCCCTCTGGTGTAGTGCAGGCTTGACATGTAGTAGCCTAACACTCATTCAAGGTTTGTTCATTTTAGTCAGACCTTTAGACAGTGCCATTATCTAGTGGATGAATAGATGGGGCCCACCAAACCATTTATTAGTGAATGTGGTTCTATCACATGGCACCATTATGCTCAATTTTATAAATAAATACCCAACTTCCCCCTAGAGGAGCTTCTATTGTACACACAGCACCCCTGCACTCAACCTTGCTAAAGAAGTATCTAATTTACCAAAAGAAGTGTCAACTCAACATGTGTCATCCCCACACTTATCCATGAGTAGTTTTAGTCTATCAAACCTTATATTTGCACCATTGGCCAAAAGGAAAAAGAGAGGGACCCAATATGTGGTTATAACAAGAAGGAAATGAGCCTTTTCACGTGGTACCATGACACTCTTTGAAGGTAAATATTTCTTGTCAGAGCTAAAAATAATGCCATTGGATGAGAATGTGGGCCCCTCCCTCTCCCAATAAAGCTTTTGGAACACTTTAATCTAGCTTAAAGTGTTATCTATCAAATTTGAAGGACCAAAGTTAGGGGGTCATGGCATAACAAAGCAGCTCTAGAGATAAACACGTGGCATCACTTCACTTTTCCTAAGCATCATGGTCATAAGAGAATGATGTAGTTGCACCATATCTAGGATTCAGAGGCTAACTACACTCATGAGCTTGAGTCCCTCATTTAGTTTTAATGACATCATCATGGGCATGAGTGCCAAGATTTTTAGGTGTCATTCTCACGAGAGGTTATCTCGCATATATATTCTAGGTTCATCCCTTTTGAAAGGGGTTGGTTATCATTTTATTGGTATTTGATACTTTTGTAAATATCCATTTTTAATAGAATAGAAGTAATAACAATTAGCATTTTCTCATTATTTAACCTTAATAGGTTCCCCTCATGGGTGTGCTTAGACATTTTGTATGTGCTCTTGAGGCCTTTTGTATTCTATTCTCCACCTAAAAATTAAGAGGATGTGGTATTCTATGTCAATTTGGGTGGAAATTTATCTATTATTGTCATTTCTTTTCTTCTACTTCTATATTTTTGATCTTTGCTTTCCTTATAGATCTTAATTTATGATTCATGCTCCTTTATGGTCTGTAGTGCTTAAGGATTCAATCTATTGTATAAAATAATAGGTTAATGCTTAGATATCTTGGCATATTGCTATAGTTAGTATTATTTTAGTATCATTTGCATTTCTTTCCTTCTCCCTTTTCACCCCCCAACTTGGAATCAAGATCCATCTTCTAAAATCCTAGAGGTTGCTTTACAGACCGCAATTTGGTCCCACACTTGTAAAGCTTCCCATATGAGGTTGTTAAACCTAAAGCAAGATTTTTAGGCATCAATGATCCCCTTGGGTTAAGCTAAAATGAAAATCCTTTAAGATCAAGCTTTCATTTTGGGCCCAATATTAAAATGAATATATATATATATATATATATATATATATATATATATATATATATATATATATATATATATATATATAGTTATAAATGAATAGAAGGGTCCCCTTGACCATTGAAGGGGGAGAAATTGGGCATAGTAAAGTTCAAAGGATAAGGATGTTCAAATAAATTGCTAATAATATGTTACTTTTTTAATGTATTCTCCTCAAGAATAGCCTCATGAGAATTAATTTTTAGTTTAAGAGTGTTGACTTGTTATTGTAAATCTTGCATGGTAGTCATGATAGATAGCATATCATAAGAAGAGGTTGAAGTTTTTGATAGTGGCTGTAAATTTCCATGCACATGGAACATAGGAGTAATTGAATATTTTCCACTATCAAGGGGTGAATCAGCACATGTTTTTACTTCATGTTGAAATGGGGTATCCATGGTTAAAGAGGTGTGTGTATCATGTCGGATTAAATGAAGGTCAGTACTATTGTCATTAAAACCCTTTTGGCATTAAATAGGAGTGGGGATTTTTTTTACTTGTAATAATTTTCCCTTTTGCATCAAAAGTTTCAAAGGAGGGAAGGGAAAAAAAACTCTATTTTATTACAACATCATGAGAGGGAAGAATGCAATGTTCACTTTCGGTTTTACTTTCTAAAGAAGGGAGAGAAGTTGCAATGTTATTTTTGATGTTCTTTGCCTTACATGACTTGATATTTGTAAAAAATACATGAGATATAATTGGGGGAGTATTTGTGTCCCCAAAAAATGCATGTTTTGTAAGTACTTCTTTATGATTGTTATATGCACTCTCATTTTTTTCATTAAGCGAGATAATGGGAGACATATGACTTGCATTTTGCTCATCAAAAACTAGAGGGGAAGAATAAATTTGGTTGTTTGAATTTGAATCATTCAAATAGAGAATAGAATTTCAAAATTAATATTACTTGGAGAAAAGGGCACACACTTGATTTCATCAACATTTTTTTCATGAGAGATAAGGGATGAACATTCAACTTCTTCAACATTTGCATTATTGGAAGGGGATGCAGCACACTCATTTTTTGAAGTAACTCAAGAAGGTATGCATTCAATATTTTGATTTTCAACATTATGAGTGCTACCATTTCATATACATGTTAAGTCTTCATCATCTTAAAATAAAGGAATAGGATCAGTGTTATAGCCAATAGGAATGTCATCACAGTCATACCTAAAAGTATAAATATCATAATCACTACCTTGCACATTTGCATCTATATTCGAATCATTGGTTTTTTCATTATCATAGTTTTAAGAAAAAGAGGTTTTATCCTATTTTTGGTGTTATATATCTTCATATGTAATACATTGATCATCAAGTAGATTAAATTAATGATCATAATGTAGCTTCCATGCATGGTGTTATTCTAGTGATGCCATAAGGGTTGTAATGTTTAATAAAACTATGAAGCACACAACCACTAGGGCCAAAACAATAATGCAACTAAGAATTCATAAGCTATGCCCATTTAAGTAGAAGTATATAGGATTAATAATATAGAAATGATAATGCACAAGGGTGATAATCAGATCTACAGTAGGCCAACTAGGTGTTAAACTCAGATATAAACATATACTAAATTTATTATGTTTAGTATAAGCTAAATATAGAAAGTACAACTAAGTTATGTATGGAAATGACAAAGAAGTAATTTAATTTGTTGGTTCTAATGCTAACTATTAACAAGTTTGACCTCATAGATCAAACTATCACCCCTGTCATTTAAAACTTTGTTTGTCATGTTTTTTCCTATTAATTGGTATGTTGGTTTTGTAATGTCCTTTAAATAGTCATCCAAATCCTTGATTAACAAATTTTAAGGTAGTTTTGATGAAATTAAGGTTTTTATCATCATGGCCATGTCTTTGTTTAGGCCACCTTTGTGACCAATTCAGGTTATGTCATGAGATGAAAAGCGTCCATAACATCCTAAGAGGCCTTATGGATTGTGTCAAAGTCATCTCATGTTGTATAATTGATCAAACTAGTTGGTGGCCATCCATATAGTTCTTCAAGGTAAAATTGAGTTTAAAGCATCTTTATGACCTTATTTTTCCATAATGAAGTTAAAAAGTGATTTTTAAGATGTTTTAGGTTATAAATTTGATTTATCTCTCATATCGACCTCCTTGGTAGCTCTAAAAGGGCCATCTATTTTTTTGCTTAGTACAGGTAGGAGAGAGAGAGAGAGAGATAAGTCAAAAGCTATTCATAAATTATAATTACCCTAATTACCTTCATATTATTTTTATTGGTGGTTAGATTCATCCCCACATCTTTATGGATAATCGCTAAGAGTGTAAGCAGGTCACTATGACCTAGTCATCCAGACAGGGTCCAGGTTTGTCTCCATTTATTCACTTTTGAGATTGATGGATTAAAAAGGTTTTAGGGGGATTATTTCAAGGTTAAATAGTAAATTTTTCATGTTTGAATCATTATATAATTTTCCTTGATAAGGGGATTTTTGATAGGAAATTGGTTGTCTATCTTGACTTGAGACTTGGCAATTTTCAAGCATGTTCGATATATCAGTTGAATGTATTAATTTTCAAGAGTTTTCAAGCTCGTATTTTATGTAAATTACATATATTTTATCCAAGAAAAAAAATGATGTGCCTTCATCTTGAAAAGGTCTTTCTTGAAATAGCCTAGTTGGTCATTTGGTCCTTCTACAAGTTATGATTGTAGGTCTAATGAGATTATTTATGTGTGAGGGTATCTTAGTCAAGTTATCATGATCTTCAAGGGATTATAAAAGGTAATAAAGTATTTCTTTACCTTATAAAGACATTCCATGTATTTTTTTAATACTATGCTCTTAAGAACTCAAAATCTCTCTTGTAGGCACTCTTAACCACACGCTAGAAGCATATCATGGCAAATTATAGGACCTTGCTTAGATCTTACAAGTAATAAAGGTTTGTTTCCAAAGCATGAGATTGTTTGATAATGTTCATAATAGTATTCAATATGGCTAGTGGCACTATGAGAACAAATGACCTCATTGGAGCCTCAAATGCTTGAATAACACAATAAAGACTGTGTATGACTATAATGTTAACTTGTAAGACCTTCCAAAGGACTGTGTATCTTCATAAACATGTTTATGAGGTGTTAGATGAACCTTGAAATTGGTCTAAGCTAATTTAAGAATATGAGAGTGCTTATTTGGCCTAAGGTACATCAAATTCATGAAATGAAACCTCTCAAAATGTTGTTAGCAAAAATTAAGGTTCTTTAGAATTTCTTAAGGTAAGATCATGATTTGGTTTCTTTGTTAATTAAACTCTTTAAGTGCTTATTCAGTGGGGTTAATGAGGTGAGATAGAGTCAAAAAACACATTAGATCATGTTGTTATATCACCTTGTCATGATGATATCTTCTTAAATTCCATACAAAAGAACAAAATGGCTTCCTATAGTCTATACAGGTACAAAATGATGACCTACAATCATATAGGTGGAAGCACAGTCAAGTTTTTATGCAAGTGAACTTGTGTAGATGAAGAAGGTGAAATATGAGATTCTTATAATATAGATTATGTAAGGTATAATATTGATTTAATTAAATATTAAATAAGGTTTTTAAAGTGGAGAGAAACCAAAATGGCTTCCTACAGTCTGTATAGGTACAAAATGATGACCTACAGCCATATGTTAATACACATAGTCATACACTTTGGCTCTATGCACTATTGATCTTCTTGTGAGTAGATAATAAAATATGCTATGATATTGAATGATTTTTGAGAAGGTACAAGAATGAATTGACTAGACCAAGGGAGTTTAGCAGAGCACCAAGTAAGGTAAAATGACTACCTACAACCATCTTCTTTTGGCTCAAACAGGGAGTTAAAGGTGACATAATGCTTGTCATATGATATATGGATCATTTACAGAATTAAAATAAGTGATTAATGGATTTTATAGGGTTGATGAGGTTAAATAACTCAATAAGGGATCTTTTTAGTCCTAAAATAAGAAAATGAAACCTATAGTCCCCAAGCCTATAGGTCCTCATTATGGACCAAATCAACACCATAGGCCAATAAAAACAAACCTAAGACATGAAAATATTAATGTCTATATAGATGAATACAGATTCCAACTCATAAAATAGTAGCTAGGTCACTTAAATGGTCATATATAGTCTTGGGACTAAGTACACAGTCAAATATCCACCTACAATATTGTGTACAATCTGTACTTGAAAGTAAATGAGACTTGAAAATGCCATTGATGAGTTTGAAGAAATTATTATATAATGAAGTGAATTAATTTGATTTTGATTCTTCAAGTAATATAACATTATGAACAAATAAATTTCAAAATGACAATCCTAATGATCAAATACTAAAATTGGCACCTACAGGTTGCCAGTGGAATAGACTGACATTAGACCTAAGGAAAGGGTGAAGGTGTTGAAAGAGTTTTGAGTTAGTATGTGTGACAGATCCCTGAGTCTAACTTGATATTTTAGACAAGTTAGGATTCAAAATAATATTAGTGACTTTTTTGGAAGTTGAAAACCATTGAGACATCTAAAAGCTAAACCCAGTCAAGATGACCCTAAAAGGCCACCTATAGGCCTACTTTAGGATGAGTCCAAAGTGCATACCTAAAGATAACTAGAAGAGTATGTTTAAGATATGATTGAAAACTAATTTAAACCTAAAATAAGTCCAAGAACTAGGAGAAGATCATTGGAATGAAGGAGAGAACTTGAAACCCCTATACACAATCAAAAAATTAACCTACAACTCTACATACTTAGGTAAGAGTTTTATTTAATTGAAGAATGAGGGAAGACTGTGAATAGGTTTGAAAGAGGTTAAGTTGGTAAGTGGTATAATACTATCATGAATGTAACATTTTAATCCTTATAATATATTACAAAATAGTGGAATGAATATGAGACTCTATTTAGAACTAATCAAGCCTAATTCATACACATAGGCTATCTAGCTAGTCATGAGAGATTTTTGTGTTTTGAGAGTCCTATAGGCACAATCACACCTTGTGATTTGTTATAGGTGATTTTTATGAGTTAAAAAATACAATCATGTTTACCTTAAGGACATACTAACAATATACATACCCACTATTTTGTCTTAGACCTTGCCCACTACATTAGCAAGAGGTAGTCATGAGACCAAGGGGAATGTTTGAGGGCTAAACACAAAGTAAGAATTTAAAACACCATATAGGGCCTTTAATTCAATATAAAGACATAAAATATGTCTCAAGACACTCTCAATTTGCACAATAAACCTTGATTTTCAATCTAAATGCCCTTGAGGGCTAGCAAAGAGATGACAAGCCTAAATTTCAAGACCCTTGACCAATACACCAGATGTATGCAGTGGGGTAAAAATAACTACCAAAGAATGTATAATAATGGGAAAGATTTTTTTAGTTTTTTATGAACTTATATTAGTAGTGATAATGATTTTTTATGCCCAAAACTCAAATTTGACCTCTCTCTAGCTCAAGAGAGCTAAATATGCCACCTAATGAACAACTTCACATACTCACACCATATCCCACACTTTACATGGGAATATAATACATTTGTGATAGGTTATGATGTAATTCAAGAAGTTTTTCCAATTTTAAGGAGCTCATTTGGTGGTTTTTTCTTTATGAACAATCATTAAGACCCCAAACAGGTCTTAAACCCTTCTAAAACCCTGATTATGACTAGTCAAGGAAAATGGACCTAAAATGCACATCTAATGCCATATTTTTCTCCTAAAAACTCTTATATTTTTTTTAAGACTCCAATGAGGTTATACACATGTACTTTAATTTTTATTTCACCTATATGGACTATAATAAATGCCTTATTTTGTGTGTTTTTTATGTTTTATAGGTGTTATGAGTAAAATAAAGCTTCCCAATAATTGGATGAGGTAATTTGGGATTTTTTATGACAGGTGGTCAAACCATACCCATTTTCCAAGGTAGTCTCAAACAAGTTCAAAATAAGACTAGGTGACATGGTGATTTCTTGGTTTGCATACTTCTATAGTGTTTCAATACCCAAAAATTGACATGGAAGTTAGTGATATCCTAGTGAAATTTAATCACATAAATTTGGGTGATTTAACATGTGTGTGATATCTCTGGAGAAATATTTCTACTGTTCAGGCCTAAGAGGCCTAATTAGACCTAATTAGAGAGGAAAATAAAGCAAAAAAGATACTTCCACTTGGAGTTATCTCATAAAATTTTGTGTGGATATGTAATGGGATATAGGGTACTCAAAATGTTCCCAATGTTCCAATTTTATTTGTACAATCTTCTAGACAAGGAGCTTTACAATTTTTGAGGGCTACAAGGAATGGGTGATAAAGCATGTTATATGAGCAAAATTGAATATGTTGGGATACTTAAAGGCTTAAAATGATTTGTTTCAAGTTTTAATTAATTTTTAGAAGCCTTCCATGGAATTAATTGTTCTATTTCAAATAAAAACCCTTCTTTCTCTCTCATATGCCTCTTTGTTCATATGAAGGAATCAAGTGTTCAAAAGTACTAAATGATGCATATAAGTTTTCCAAATACTTTATTGATGATAATCTCTCCCTATAGTGCCTAATCAAGCATTAATAAGTCAAATTTTTATTAGGATAAGTTTTCAAATTTTGAAATGTTCTCAAAGACTCCTAATAAAGCCTTCTTTCCTTCCAACACCTAGCTTATTGAAGGAGTCAAACAAGCACTAAAGAGTTCATAAAAAACCTCAACCAGGTGGAGAGACCTCATGAATGTCTTATAAGAAGTGTTTAATGATAAATTAATGAATACTTAAATTCATATTTTTAAAGAGGATGAATAATTCTTTGACAAAGACATAAAGAGCTAGAATATAAGGTTCCTTGGCAAGGATTTAGGCATTGTTATTGGTCAAACTCCACCAATAAAGGATAATGACCTCTTAAATACTTATTCATGATTCTAATACAAGTAAAAATTAACCCCTACACCACTTTTGGGGAAGGGAAAAAATATAATAATAAGTAAGTTCTATGTTGGAGTTTGAAAAGGACTTAGTGAAGGTTTCATCTCCTAGTTGTAAGGATTTACTTTGTATTTATCTCTCCTCTCTCATTATCTCTATATGTAATTCTATGTTTGGAATTTGAAAAAATCCTTAACCTAATTTTTGTCAAGGAAATTTTTAGAAAAACACTTGTACTTACCTCTTTTAAATGAATAAGAATGAATTCATGCCTCCTCAAAGCTTGTAGCTAGTGTATGTTCATGGTTTATTGATGAATGACTAATAGTGTATGCTTCCTTTCATTTTGTCCTCTCCTATTTACATATTTATAGGTATTATCTCATCCTTATAGGTTACAAAGTGTGTTCTAATCATCGTGTATGTATGACAAGTGTAAGCTTTCCTTAGTGTCTTTGAGAGACCTATTGATTAACTTCCTTAGATCATACATCAAGCCAAGCCTCTATTTGAAACATTAATGTATGGAGACCTGTTTTTTGAGAAGTGTAATCAGGTCCATGTTCTTATTTTTCCTTATTAGTGCATATTACACAAGTAGAGGACACATTTTTTTGTATCACCTAAGTTAGATAGGTTTTCTTTTCAGTTTACCCTCTTCTCTTTTGGTAGTGTAGAGTGAAGATCTTAACTGATACATCAAGGGGAGATAGAACTTAAAATATAGATATTCAATCCATAAATTAGGCCACCCATAGATTAGTATTGTCTCCATATTAATTTAGACTATGAAGGCTTAAAACTGTCTTCATAAGGGTGCAAGTCTAGTAGTTAACAATTTTTGGCATGCTTGGTGAGACATCAGTCTAAAGTAGTGGAAGGATTGTTAGTCTTGTTCTTCTAATGATAAACCATTTGAGTCATTAAAAACATAAATGTCATATTAAATTTCTATCAGTTGGTTCTATCAGCCCAGGCATAGTTTCTAAGTGTATCTTCATTTCATTATCCTAATGTTGTTTTTTTTGCTCACTTTGAGGAAAATGGCAATTTCATGCAAGTTGATGAGCCTTATTAGTAGTATGGTAATTCTTATCAGCCCTGTGATGAGCCTTATCATTCTTATGATGAACCTTACCAACATTATGATTATTATAATCTTTATAGTGATCCTTATCAGCCTCACTATGACACCAATTATGCATCTCAACAGCATTGTCAAGACTTACAGCAGTCATACTCACCTCCTACTCCATTTACAACTCAATATCATGATTCCCCTACCATATCCTTGTTTTCATTTAGGCCAAATGTGTTAAAGTCTGAAGGGGTGATGAGAGTGTGGGATAGAGAGTTAAATGTGATACCTTTTCACCTCATTGAGAAGATGAGGAAAATAATACAGATGTTGACAAGTAGGTGGGTAGTAGTTGGAGAAAAGAATTAGTATGTTGTGACTTATGAATTACATGAAATGAGAACTATGATCTAATGGTGGATAGATAAATTAGTGAGATGGTATAATCAAGATATCTAACCCAAACAACCTTAGCCATCTCTTCTTAACCCTAGTCAAACTTCTTGTATTCCAAGTTTCTTTCTAGGTACACCTACCCTTACTCACAAAAACAAGCTTATTCCATCATAGAGGCCTTCTTGGGATATGAATCTTAGCTATTCCATGCCAAGTCTTGTGGATTAATCTCCTCCCATCACTCTTTAATAACCCCCTTATTTACCATATTATCCCTCTTATGTTCCAAGAGATTTAATTCAATCTCCAAGTGAACCTACTGGTTTCAAAGTCCTACCTTAGAACCAAGTAGTTAAGTCTTGGGGAAAATAGGAGGAGGTGAGTGTTATATAGTATGATCTTAAAGAATACATTATGCCTATCCAATCCCCATTTCTGATTCCTCAAGAACCTAAGGTTATTCCACCTTAGAGGATGATTCAAGAAGACTTTCAAGACAAGATAGAGCTCCTAGTTGAGGAGGCTGAAAATGAAGTTACAACTAAGATAGAATCTCAAGAATATTATAAGAAGATTGAAATGGTTGTTGACAAAGATAAAAAACTCATAAGACAATTCAACTTACTTTATATTCAAGCATTCCTACAATATTACACCACCTCCAAGACCTCAAATTACAAGAGTACTCCCTTAATCCCCAAGCAAATTCATGAGCTTATTCATTTCCCTCCCAACATCTCCATTCTTGAAGAGAAGCCTATTCTATGGAGGATAGAGAAGGAAGTTACAGTTGTAACTAAATTTCAAATAGAATGTGAAGATGTTTCAAGTATTCATGAAAAGTAAAATTTAATTGGTACTCCTCTTGGTGAGAGAAAAGGTAATTTGACCTTCAAAGAAGATGGGTAAGTTGTAGTAGAAGGTAAAGGAGACATTGAATTGTTTCAACTCCCTTTTGGTGTGATTAAAGACCATGGAAAATAGGTCATAGATGATTACGAAGAGCTATTATTATAACCTCTTGATGATTTGAAGATCTTGTTATATTTTAACTTCAGGTAAATGCGCCTCATGGTAACTCAAGTGTGCAAAACAAGGTTGGTCTTGATGTAGAATATATCCATGAGATGGTATAATATAAAGTCATGAATGAATTTTAGATAGTTTTATATGAGCAAGAAGTTGAACTTGAGCAAGTTGATTCTCAATCACATCATGATTGCACATTTGACATTCTTGACAACTCTAGAGCTCTACTTGAGAAAGTTGAAGATGCCATTAAAGATGATCTCATTAAAGTTGATCAAAGTGAGGAACAAAAAGATGATTGGAAGTTGTGCATTGAGTCTCTGTAAGAGATTGAAAACCTTTATAAGGATATGTCACCCATTGGAGAGCATGTTTATGAAAAGTTTGATCAAGAACTACCTATTGAATATCATGATGTAGATTGGATTGAATGTTCAAATCTCCTTGAAGAGCTTGATGAACTTGTATCAACTAATAATAAGGATGAGGTTAATCAAGATAACATAGAGACTCAAAGATAATGCCTAGATGAGGTATCACTTGATGAGACTGCAACTAATAAGTAGTATGAGAAAGATCCTAAAGTACACGATGAATATGTATTTATTGGTCATTGGTTTGATTTTGATGATTCATTTTAAATTTTGTTAATAGGATTGTAAATCATATAGAAGCTAAGCTCAATGAAGCAAAATTTTGAGAAGCATCTTGTTTCATATCTTTGTTCATCATGTGAAGTAAGTGATCCAAAAAACTTTCCCTTTGACCCTAGAGGAGGATTCTTTGTAGGTTAGTTGTAGTCAGTTTAGATTTCCTCTAAGTGTTGTCTAGAACATTAGTTTTCTAATCTTTTATTTTCAATAAGTGATTTGCTATCACATGTGTTTGGTTAGTCTAGTTGACTTGCTTTGTTGCCTTTTATTTTCTTATCTTTGAGGAGTATAACAAACTATATTATTTTGAGTTAGGAGTTATGGTCATTGGTCAAAGTCTAATCATGATTGCTTAAGAGTGTAAGATTTATCTCATAAGTCCAAAAGAGATGTCAATGGTCTGGTTCTCAAGAATAGTAGGCATGCTTCCCAGTTGAGTCTCTAAAATGTTGACAAGTTTGACCACACAGGTCAAACTATCATCCCTATCATTCAAAATTTTGTTTGTCATGTTTTATTCCTTATTAATTGGTATGATGTTATTATTATGTCCTTTAAATAGTCATCTAAAGCCTTGAGTAATAGATTTTAAGGTAGTTTTGATGAAATTAAGATTTTGATCATCATGGCCATGTGCTTGTCTAGCCACCTTTATGACCAGTTTCAAGTTGTGTCAAGAGATGAAAAAATTATATAGAATTATAATAGGCCTTATGGCTTGTGTAAAAGTCATCTCATATTGTATAATTGATCAAACTGGTTGGTGACAGGTTTGACTAACTTCATAGCTCAGTTACTTGCATTTTGGGTCATTTTATGGCTTTTGGAGCATGTTTTGCATGTGAATTATAGTCTATTATCATAATATGGACATGGTATACTTTTTTAGGTAGTAAAAGTATAATGGATAAATTTTATAGTACTTTCATAAGACTTCTCAAGTGATTTTGGTAGTTTTACTACCAAAAAAACCTATTTTGAGCCCATTCGTATAGTTTTTCAAGGTGAAATTAAGATTCAAGCATATTCAAGACCTTATTTGTCCAAAAAATTCAAATCAATCATTTTTAATATCTTTTAGGTGAGAAAATGAAGAAAAATTATTTATCTCTCATATCGACCTCCTTGGAAGCTCTAGAAGGGCCATCAATTTTTGCTCAATATAAGAAGGAGAGAGAGAGAGAGAGGTTAAAATATCTTGGGAAATGATAAGGACCCTAATTAACTTCATATTAGTGTCATTTATTTTTCTATTCATACCCCCATATTTATAAATAATTGCTAAGATTGTAAGTGGGTCACTATGACTTAGTCATCCAGACAAGGTCCAAGTTTGTCTCCATTTTTCACTTCAGAGCTTGATGGAGAAAAATGGTTTTAGGGTGATTATTTTAGGGTTAAATATTAAATTTTTCATGTTTGAATCATCATCTAATTTGCCTTGATAAGGGTATTTTTGATAGGAAATGGATTGCATGTCTTGACTTGAGATTTGGCAATTTTCAAGCAAGTTTGATATATCAGTTGAATGTATTCATTTTCAGGAGTTTTCAAGATCATGTTTCAGGTATAGTACATATCTTTCATCGAACCAAAATTTTTAGGTACCTTAATCTTGAAAAGGTATTTCTTGAGATAGTTTGGTTGGTGATCTGGTTCTTTTACAAGTTATAGTTGTAGGTTTAATGAGATTCTCTATGTGTGAGGGTATCTTAGTGAGGTTATCATGATCTTCAAGGAATTATAAAAGGTGAGAAAGTCATGCTTCACCTTGTAGGGAAATTTCATGAATGGTTTTAATACTATGCTCTTAAAAACTCAAAATCTCTCTTATAGGCACTCTTAGCAACAGGATAGAAGCATATCATGGTAGATTATAGGACCTTGCTTAGATCTTACAAGCAATAGAGGAATGTCTCCAAAGCATGAGATTGTTTGATGATGTTCATAATAGTATTCAATATGACTAGTGGCACTATGAGAATAAATGACCTCTTTGGAGCCTCAAATGCTTGAATAACATAGTAAGATTGTGTATGACTATAATGCTAACTTGTAAGGCCTTCCAAAGGACTGTGTATCTTCATAAACATGTTTATGAGGTGGTATATGAACCTTGAAAGTGATCTAAGATAATTTAATGAGATGATAATGCTTATTTGATCTCCAAGGTACATCAAATTCATGAAATGAAGCCTCTCAAAACATTGTTAGCATAAATTAAGGTTCTTTAGCATTTCTTAAAGTAAGATCATGATTTGGTTTCTTTTTTATTAAACTCTTTTAGTGCTTCTTTAGTGGGGTTGATGGGGTGAGATAGAGTCAACAAACACATTAGATCATGTTTTTATATCACCTTGTCTTGATTTTCTCTTCTTACAATCTATACAAAAGACCAAAATGGCTTCTTATAGTCTGTATAGGTATAAAATGATGACCTAAAACCATATAGGTGGAAGCACAATTAAGTGTTTATGCAAGCAAACTTGTGTATATGAAGAAGGTGAAATATGATACTATTATAATATGGATGGTGTAAGGTATAATAGTGACTTGATTGAAGACTAAACAAGGTTGTCAAAGTAGAAAGAAACCAAAATGGCTTCCTATATTCTGTACAGGTACAAAATGATGACCTACAGCCACATTTTAATACACACAGTCATACACTTTGGCTCTATGCACTATTTATCTTCTTGTGAGTAGGTAATAAAAGATATTATGAGATGGAATGATGTTTGATAAGGTACAAGAACAAATTGACTAGACCAAGGGAGGTTAGCAAAGCACTAAGTAAGGCAAAATGACTACCTATAGCCATCCTCCTTTAGCTCAAATAGTGAGTTGAAGGTGACATAATGCTTGTCATATGATTTTTAGATCATTGAAGGAATGAAAACAAGTTAGTAGTGGATTTGATAGGGTTGATGAGGTAAATAACTCAAGAAGGGCTCTTTGTAGTCCTAAAACAAGCAAACAAAACCTATATGTCACAAGCTTGCAGGTCCTCATTATGGACCAAATCAATACCTCAGGCCAATAAAATCAAACCTAAGACATGAAAATATTTATGTCTGTGCAAATGAATACAGAGTCAAACTCATAAAACATCATCTAGGTCACTTGGATCATCAGAGATAATCTTGGGAGTAAGTACACAATCAAATATCCACCTACAGTATTGTGTATAGTTTATACTTGAAAGTAATTGAAACTTAAAAATGCCATTGATGAGTTTGCAAACCTTGTTATATAATGAAGTGAATTCCTTTGATTTGGATTCTTCAAGAAACATAACATGATGAACATACCAATTTCTAAATGAAAATCCTAATGCTCAAATACTAAAATGGGCACCTATAGGTTGTCAATGGAATAGACTGACATCAAACATAAGGAAAGGATAGAGGTTTTGAAAGAGTTCTGAGTCAGTATGTGTGAAAGATTCCTAAGTCTAAATTGATATTTTAGATAATATATGAGTCAAAATAATATCAATGACTCTCTTGGAATTTAAAAACCATTGAGACCTCTAAAATCTAAACATAGTCAAGATGACCCTAAAAGGCCACCTATATGCCTACTTTAGGATCAGTCCAAAGTACATAGATAAAGAGAGATAGTTGAATATGTTTGAGAGATGATTGAAAACTAATTGAAACATCAAAAAATTCTAAGAACTAGGAGAAGATAATTATAATGAAGGAGATATCTTGAAACTCCTATACATAGTAAAAAAATAACCTACAACTTTGCATACTTAGGTAAGGGTTTTACTTGATTGAAGAATGAGTGAAGATTGTGAATAGGTTTGAAAGAGGTAAAATTGGTAAGAGGTCTCATTCTATCATGAATGTATCATTTCAATCCTCATACTCTATTATAAAATATTGTAATGAAGATAAGACTCTGTTTAGACCTAATGAAGCCTAATTCACACACATAGACTATCCAGTCAGTCATGAGAGAATTTGGTATTTTGAGAGTTCTATAGATACAATAACACCTTATGATTTGGTGTATGTGATTTTAATGAGTTTAAAAATACAATCATGGTCACCTTAAGGCCACACTAATATCAAACATACCCAATGTTTTGTCTCAAACCTTGCCCACTCCATTGGCATGAGGTAGTCATGAGACCAAGGGCATGTTTGAGGTCTAAACACAAATTAATTATTTAAAATACAATGGATGGATTTTAGGTCATATACATACATAAAAAAGGTCTCAAGACACTCTTAGGTTACACAACAAACCTTATTTTTCAATCTAAACGCCCTTGAGGGCTAGTAAAGAGATGACAAGCCTAAATCATAAGACCCCTAACCAGTTGACTAGATGTATATAGTGGGGTAAAATCACTAATAGAGAATGTATAATCATGGGAAATATTGTTTTATATGTTTATTAAAAACTCTCAGTAGTGAGATTGAGTTTTGTGCCCAAAACTCAAATTTGACCTCTCTCTAGTTCAAGAGAGCTAAACATGCCACCTGAGGAGCAACTTCACATAATCACACCATCTCCCACACATTGCATGGGAATATGAAAAATTTGGTATAGGTGAGGATGATATAAAATATTTTTTTATAATTGGAAGGAATTTAGTTGTTGGTTTGTTCTTTATGAATAATCGTTAAGACCCCAAACAGGTCTTAAACCCTTCTAAAACCTTGATTATGACTAGTCAAGAAAAATGGACCTAAAATGCATATATAATGTAAAAAAATTCTCATAAAACCTATTTCATTTTTTTAAGACTAAAATTAGGTTCTACACATGTACTTTTATGTTGATGTCACCTGTATGGACAACAATAAATGCCTTGTTTTGTGTGTGTTTTGGTGTTTTTTAGGTGTTTTGAGAAAAATAAATCTTAAAAATAATTTTATGAGGTAATTTTAGATGTTTCATAACTATAAAAGTCCAAAAAAACACATAGTATATTTTGGATGTGTTCAAACTAGGTTCATTTTCCAAGGCAATCTCAAACAGGCTCAAAATGAGACTAGGTGACAAGGTGATTTCTTGGATTGCATACTTCCACATGGTCTTAGGACCCCAAAATTGAAATGGAGGTTTTTTATATCCTATTTAAATTTAATCACACACTTTTGGGTGATTTCACACGTGTGTGATCTCTTTATATCAATATTTTTACTTTTTAGGCCTAGGAGACCTAATTAGGCCTAATTAGAGAGGAAAATGAAGGAAAAAAGATACTTCCACTTGGATTTAGATTATTAAATTTTGTGTGGAGTTTTAAGGGGATAGAGGGTACTCAAAAATAATCCCAAGTTTCCAATTTTATTTTTAAAATATTTTGGACAAGGGGATTTATAGATTTTTGGGGTTATAAGGAATGGGTTTTAAAGCATGCTATATGAGAAAAATTGAATCTTTTAGGATACTTTAAGGTTATAAATTATTTTTTTAAGGTATTAATTCATGTATATAAGCCTTAAATAGAGGTTATTTGTCTGGTTCAAAGCAAAACCCTTCTTTCTCTCTCTTATGCCTCTTTGTTCATATGAAGGAATCAAGTGTTCAAAAGTACTAATTGATGCATATAAGTTTTCCAAATGATTTATTGATGATTATCTCTCCCTCCAGTACCTAATAAAACATTAATAAGTCAAATTTTTATTTGGATAAGGTTTAAAATGTTGAAAGGTTCTCAAAGACTCCTAATAAAGCCTTCTTTCCTTCCAATGCCTAGTTTGTTTAGCACTAAAGAGCTCCTAAACAACCTAAAATGGGTGGATAGACATCATTAATGTCTTATAAGAAGGTTTAAATTATAAACTAATTAAACTTAAAGTATTATTTTTAAGGAGGAGGAATAATTCTTCAACAAAGACATAAAGAGCTAGAATATAGGGTTCTTTGGCAAGGATTTAGGCACTGTTATTGGTCAAACTCCACCGATAAAGGTTGATGACCTCTTAAATACTTATTTATTATTATAATAAAAGTCAACATGAACCCCTATGCCACTTTTGGGGAAGTAAAAAAAGATAATAATAAATAATTACTACGTTGGAGTTTGAAAAGGACCTGGTGAAGGTTTCATCTCCTAGTTTTAAGGCTTTACTTTATCTTTATCTCTCCTCTCTCATTATTTATATTTTTAAGTCTATGTTTGGAATTTTAAAAAATACTTAACCTAATTTCTGACAAGCCCATGCTCATAAAAACACTTGTACTTGCCTCTTTTAAATGAATAAGACTGAATTCATACCTCCTTAAAGCTTTTAGCTAGTGTATGTTCATCGTTTGTTGATGAATGACAATGATAGTGCATGATTACTTTCATTTTATCCTTTCCTCTTTACCTATTTTTAGGTGTTATGATTCATAGGGTTATGATAAAAACTTCTTTCCACTCTATCTTCTCTAGATCTCTCTGGACTAGTTTTAAGTCCTTCACATTGGACTTAGGGGATTTAGCTTCCCTCTTCACCAATAATCAATTTGTCTATACTAACCTCAATAGATCATATTTTCACCACACTCTTTTCCCACAATACCTATGCAATTCTACTTCATCTAATTCTCATAACATTCCTTGATAATCTCAAATGAACAATCTTTAATAACTAGCTCAAAATAGAATTAACCAAGATCTTACCTTGCTCTGATACCAAATGATTCAGAGGGTTATGATAAAAGCACATAATTCCACCTTTTTTGGCTCTGATCTTAATCATTAATCTCAATGTGAAAATTCCTTACTCTATTCATAAGCTTCAATCTATAGTATTTGATCTTCTCACTAGATTGATAGCATTCACTAGCATGACTCTGTTCAAGAGGAACCTTTAAAATCATTCCCAACTATCATTATACCTTTCATAAGTCTCTCACTCATCCCCTCAACTCATTCCATTCATTTTTTCCATCATCTTCCATTCACTCACTTACTTGTTCCTCACAAGTTCACAACTTAAGGCTCAAAATATCAAATATTTTCTTAGGTCTCATGAAAATAATTTGCTATTATGGATGATATTTTGTATGCATCACATACTTTCCTCAATTCCTTTGGACCTCTCATTCACTCTTCAATATTCACTTACACACTTAAAGCTCAATAGTGAGGCTACTTGCTTATAGCCTTTTTTCACAAATATCCTATGTTTGATTATTATGAAAGTCTTCCTAAAGATATAATCCAATATTTAGGCACCCCCTATCTTCTTACTACTTCCTATGAAGTTTCATAACCTAACTCTTTGTGTAGATACTCTTTCCCTTGTAAGCTCCTTGCCAATTAGGCCTTCTAGCCCTCCTTGCACTTGCTTAGACTTCAAACCATACCATGCCATATTGTACCTAATAAAAACCTCTTTAATCCTTCTCATATCAAAATATGTATGATTTCAAAGTTTTGTTAGTTTCCCATGTTTATAATTAAATATATAGGGGTTTTGGTTCCAAAACCCTAGCTAGTGGACTATATATTCCGAGAAGGGTTAAAATGAAATATTTTTGGTTTGGGAGCATTTTAAATTATACTAAGACCTTCCCAAGGTTTTTCCTAATATTATCCACCTCCCTAAATTTATAATAATCCTTAACCAATCCCATTATGGCTTATAATAAGCAAAATACATAATTATGTGTACTCTTATGGGACTGTATAATAGTTTTAGCAATATTTTACACTTCAAAAATGGTTTCCAATGTCCAAATGAACTATTATCAAGAATTTCCCTCCTTCCACTAATAAAAAGTCATAAATAAGTTAGTAACTACCTTTTTTCTCCATTAAGCAATCTTTCCTTGCATTCTGACTGAGCAAAACAAGGGTCTAACTGTGTAAATAGGGTTCTTTCATATATGTGGACTATGCATTGATCATTTACCATTAGACTTGCATTCAAACCACCTAATCTACCATCCCATCAAGCAAAATCTTATCTAAAAACCATCATCTCAATCATAACCATAGTCTATACCTCAAGAAACATCAACTCACCTTCATTCTTAATTGTCTCAGGCATGTACAGGGTTTAAGGGTAGAGACCAATTTTTCCTAAGTCTCTTCACTTCAAAACACTATATTCAATAATAATAAATTCTGTAAGATTAAAATGGCTTCAAGATTAATGTACTATAGGAGATCTTTTCTTAAAAATCTTTAAATTCCACTCTAAACATCCTCTTCTTGACTGTAACCCTCCATTTATTATCTCAGACCTAAAATACACACAAGAATGATATATACTCAAAGCCTTGAGGGCTTTTAAAAGGAAATATATAATAAAAAATAATCTATATACTTATCATGTGAGAGTAAACACAAAAAAATAACTCTTTTTTATTAATATTAACCATCATTTGTTACATATACAATCCATTCTTAGACTTTGCCACCTTCTTGGAGAGTATACAGACTTCTTGTCTTTATTTCCTATCTCTCCTTATTGAAGCTCCCTAATCTCTCCCTACTCTCATGCTACAACTTCTATTTTCATCTTCATCTATGTTGGCTTTTGGGTGGCTATAATCAAGACTCTTCCACCACCTTTTTCTCATGACATGACACTTACACATAGTTACTACATATCATATTCTTATACTAACTCACAACTAACTTATCTCTTTGACATCCCATTAGACTTAATATGACCCCTAGGACCTTACTTATTCATTTGACATCTTTAACACTAATTGAAACACCACTTACAACCCTCACTAAGTCCTTTATAATTTCAAATATTTAAATTATCACTTTTGGTGATAAAACTATTAGTTCCTCCTTATGACTCATGATTACTCCTAAATACAACAAATGGATCCTAAAGGATCCTCACACATACCTATATCCCAAAATGGAGCATATATGACCCCTAACTAGCATATGAGTTTCAACAACTAAAAGATGGTGTTTGTGTACTAAATGCTCCTGCATCATGTTAGCTCATCTTTATAGGTTTCAGAGTGTGATTTATTCATATTATATGTATGTCAAGTGTAATATTTCCTTAGTGTCTTTGAGAGACCTATAGATTAATTGCCTTAGATCATACATCAATTCAAGCCTCTATGTGAAACATTGATGAATGGAGACCTCTCTTTTGAGATATGCAATCAAGTCTATGTTCTTATTCAACATTCTTAGTACATATTACACAAGTAGAGGACACATTTTGGTGTATCACCTTAATTAGATAGGTTTTCCTTTCAGTTTACCCTCTTCTCTTTTCCCTTGAAAGCTAGTAGTGTAGATTAGAGATCCTAATTGATACATCAAGGGGAGTTATCTCTTAAAATCTAGAGATTCAATCCATCCATTAGGCCACCCATATCCTAGGATTATCTCCATGTTACTTTAGACTATGAAGAATTAAAACTACCTTCACAAGAGTGCAAATCTAGTAGTTAACACTAACATAGTGTTGGATCTAGAATAGGTAGAAAGTAGTCTAGAAGATTATTCTAGAATAGTTGTTAAATTCTAGATTGAATGCTTTTAGAACTATAGACACTAATGTCAACTTAGGATGGTTGCATCGATGCTAATGTCTGGTTTCAATTTAAGTATCATGTATGGAATACCTACTTGAAAAGGATGAAACCACTTAGATGCTTATGAGTTTGACTTCAGCTTCACTCTAGTGAATTAAGATATGGGTCATGGACTGTCACTCCTCATGAATTTTCAAAACCCTAGCTCCTCATATTCATGGTGATCTTGGGGGTAAATGGTTTAGTGGGTACATAGTATCAAGCTAACCTCAAAGATGCCTCTATCATTGAGTGTTAACTACATATCCAAGACTCTAAAAAGGGCCTCAGACAAATATAATTCTCTCATACATGTTGGCTTGTGTGTGAATCATATAATATGTGTAAAGTAAGTACAACAGTGACATAGCTTGTAACTTGTAAAATTAGGCTCTTGGATTGCTCCTTTAGTACTTTAGACCTATATATGTTTTGTTCTTATGATTGGTATGGAAATAGGGAAGCTTTTATTCAATTGAGTGATCTTTTAATGTTCTTTAGTAAGAATAATAGGTATTATTCTCGTGTTTCTAGGTGAGGAATGAATGAGGATTGATCTTGTATTTATATCAATCCCTCTAGAGAAATAACTCACATTAAAGTACTTAGGCTGACCATTAGGATAGATTTTATTTACAAAATATATAACTTTAGGGAACTAAACACTTGCATTGAGTCAGGACATTACCATCGATGCTAGTGTCTATCCCAAATATTAGTGTTTAAGGAGTAAGAAAGTAGGTGGAGGATCAAAACTTATAAAAGTGGATTATATGTACATTTTAAGTATTTTAGGAAAGATAAAAGGCCTGGGTCATAACATAAGACTAGTTAAAATAAAAGATAGGCCAAGGGGCATAAGATAGAGCATATACAAGACTTGTGGAAGGCAAGAAAGGTTTAGAACTGAGAGGGATAGCCAAGGTCTAAGTTTTCCAAGTGTACAAATTATTTTAGTAGTGTGGTTGAGATACAACACCCTCAACAAGCTAACACTACCTCCATTTGGCAAGGTGAGTTGGTTATACCACTTAACTTGGCTTTTATTATACCATCACTTGAGTTGTGCAATTGAGATTCAATGATCTCAGTGGTTGTGTCACAACTCACCCTTGCACTAGATTTAGGGCATAATTATCTTCCAATATTCCTCTTCAAATCTCCAAGATTTAATTTTCAACCTTTCTTAACTCCAATGCTTCATAAGTAAGCATCTTTACCAAATCAAAGAACTAAGGGGCAATATGGTTTCATTGACACATGTGTAATCCTTCTTATCTCTTTATTTTTAAGAATTTTAATTATGTCAAATTTTAGATTATATGCACTACTTTATATTATATCATGTTCTAGGTTACATGTCATACACTAGTAAAACACTCAAAGTTACTCAAGCAAAGTAATTATGTGTTCTACACACCCAAATATGCATGCCTTTCCCCTAACCTAGTAATTACATCCTTATGCATTACTAAATTAGGGGGGGATGTAGATACTAAAATTTGATTTATATAGCATCTTAGTGTTGTATACTTTACAAGTACCTAAAAAGCTCTACCCTTTATTTATAGACCTCCTTGTTGTCAAAAGGCTCACATTCACCATCTCGCAATGCATAACTATTTATATTATGGTCCAACATTATCATTTATGATGACCCAAATCTCCTACATAGTACATAAATCTTAAAACTTGATATATATCCATCACTATCAATTTCATATCCTCAACAACTTTCTATAGCCTACCAAACACTTACATCCCATTAACACTTGCATCAATGCAAGTATCCATATTATTATCAAGTGTATAGTCCTCAAAAGTCATCTAATTTTAAATTATTTTGAATCCTTGGGTCAGCCCATTTGTTTTATTTAACCCTTCCATAAGATATTTTTAAAAGGTGTGGTATAATACAAATCTAAGCCTACTAGTTATTCATCTAGTAAATACCAAGCAAACACCTATTCAAGTTCAATCAATCAATTATACTAATGAGTTATACTACCCTATTATTACCTATTTTCATATCAATCATAGGAATAGTCATATTATAAGTTTGAAGCACTCAAATAATAGCCCATGATTAGTATTTGTCAAGTTACAAGCTAGATCACTATATACCCTTACGCATAGTATATTGTATCATTGTGCACATAGAAGGCAACACCTAGGGGATGACTGCATATGTATGAGGCCTCTTTGGAGTATTGGATATGTAGGCAACACTCATTGATAGAGGAGTCTTTAAGGTTAAATCAACATTGTAAGCCCACTAACCCATTTTGGTAAGGTACAAGGACCTAAGGTGAAGAGATAGGGTTTGATCCACGTACAATCACCTATACCATGTATACATGAATAAAATATATCAGTATAAAGGTGACAAAAAATATATAAGGTTTCATTTGGTCACTTCATAATATAATGAATAATTATTATAGGATATTTACATTAAGATTCAGATAGAAGCATCGATGCAAGTGTCCAAGCCCCTAAAATAATATTTCCAAAATCTAATGACTAGATCTTAATCTTGTCCCTACCTGTTTTCATGTTTATATTTCTCATATATGCCTACACATTTGTTGATAATCTAATTAATATATATTCTTCATGTTTATGCAGTCAAACCACTATTTTGACTGTACTCTCTATATTTAACATAACTCTGCATTTTAATTCAAAATATTCATTTCTCTAATTTTTTAATTAATTGGCCCACTCTAGAATAATTTTATTCATCATTTTGCATAGGTTATTCTACCCCTTTAACTCTAAATTAAACACATCTAAAAAAGAGTTAAACACAAACTTGTCTAGAGTCTACTCCTTGTGACTATTTTTTTAATTGGGAAGCTTAGGGAAGTTAGTTTTAATGTATAAGTGAAAGAATAGGATTTCTTAGTGATTACTTGAAATTTGTAGATAGTGTTAGATAGATGAAATAAGCTTATACTTATTGTGTATTTATGTGGGAAACTTTATGTACTTTATCACCCCACTAACATGTAAAATGTATGAACCAACCCATAAGAATGATTTGAATTTTAAAAATGATAATTATTTGGCACATAGACAAATTCTTTAGGGTTAGACACCACAAAATTTTGTAGGTGTCTAAGTTTGATGGAACCACTTGAAATCTAGGATTACTTATTTTATGGTCTAGAGATAGTTTGAGTGTGATAATGAACATGTTATGAACAAACTAGGGAATTGTTATAAGTGGATGATGGCAAATCAGGAAGGTTGAACCCATGTAAAGCATGTGGATAGAAGATAAGGGTGTAAAAGAGCCATATGTGTATGCATAATTCATGTACAGTGAAGGTAAGTCAAGATTGAAATTTTCCAAGTGTTTAATACTAAATTTTAGTGTCTAAACAAGTTCACCCAATCTGATTTTTTAGAAGACTTTGTGCTTCTAAGCAAGACTTTTGTTCCCAATACATTTTCTATTATTGTTTTCATTTTCATTTGACAAGAAGAATTTCCCAATCATTTTATCTAAACTCAAGTTACCTTCTATGTTTATCATGTCATGGGTTTCTCGTCTTAACCTCCATCTTCTTGTATTTTTAGCTTTATCCATTTTCTCTTTTTGTTTATTTTTTATTATTTTTGGTTAAAAGAACTCAAAAATACTAAAAACCCAATATCCTATGAGAGAGATGCCCCTTTCAAACCAAGAGGAAAATTACCTCTCTAATGGTGATTTATCTAATGTTGTAAAATTATGTCATTTCCTATTGGGTAAGCTAATAAAATAAAATGAAATATCAATGATGTATTTTTTTATCGACACATCTCACCCACTCAAAGACCACCATGAGAAGTATCCATGAACATATAAATGTAAACCTATATGATAGGTAGATAAGCATGATATATATAAATGTCTCACTATGTAATTGATAAAGATAAAGGCAAAGATTTTTTTGTTTTAGTTTTTTCCATTTTATGATTTTGTAGAAGAATTTTTCCCCTTACATGGATATAATATGGCCAATGTGAGCATCTAAGTTGCATACTACCTATAGATGTGTAGTGCGTATCAAGGTGATGTAGGGAAAGATCTGTACTATATGGATCATGGTGAATACATGATTTGAGTAATGTGGTGAGAATTCGAAGAAAGTGAAAGGAAAGATCAAGTGTGCACATGCAAAACAAAAATAGACATATAAAATGTCAAAAAATTAAACTTGATCTGCACCACATGGCCTAGGACCTTATGCAAGGGACAACCCCATATTTAGAGATAAACACTAATGTTATAAAGAGTGCGCACTAATAAAATTATTGAAATAAACCAAAACACATTTAATAAGACAATTTTTTATTTTTAGGAATGCAACTTCTATTTGACATGGAAGAATACAGAATAAGTCCAAAGTGTACAATGTTATAATAAGGCTAAAAATTTAAAGTTCCTATGATTAGAAGGGGAAACTCTTCCTCTAATTTGTGTAGAATAAATACATGAATTTAGATGTGTATGATAAATATTAGATACTATAGGCATATTAATAATCACTACTATCTAGTTCAGCTCTCAAGAATGTCAACCTTTAGTTGGTTGAGTATGTTACATATTTATACTACAAATACAATAAGATAATTACAAGTGTTGATGGTTACAAGTCATTTCATCTTATAATTGCATAATGATTGAGCTTATTCCAAGTGCATAATGGTTTGTATTCTCATCAGATGGTTACTCTAAAAGATTATCTAGCATGTCATAAAACTTTAAAGTACCACTTGGTAAGCCATACAGAAGTAAGGAGTTTACATGTGGTTATTGTGTGAAGCCACTGCATGTAACAGGGTTTTTGTGTAGGAGTATGTTGCAAGGGTGATGAATATATGTTGAGTGAAGCAATATTTTCATGGGGAGTGAGATGTTGTAATGGTTATATGAGTATCAAAAAGATCTATGCAAAAGTGAAGTGGTGCACAGTGTTGTGACGATGTAAAAATATGTCATGAGGCTTATGCATATGTTGTAACTCCAAGTTGAGAGGTGAAAATATATGTAAAGGATAAGTGTATGAAATTTCATGATTGTGCATAGATCAAAACTCCTGAGAGGAATAATCCAAAGGCAATAACCAAAGCTAAGTGGCAAATTTACAATCATGAAATGTCATCAAGTCAAAGAAAAATGATTGATTGATAAAGTGAATTCCAAATCCATGTAAAATAAAATGATAACACAAAGTCCCCAGAGCCTTACACATGTGCCTATAATGTGATCCTATGCATGTACACCTCTTTGATCTTGTGTTGAAATGTGTTTATTATGTCTCTTTTGTCCATACCCAATTATGATTTTTGACCATAAGATTCCCTTAAAATAGTGTTAGCATTTTGGGTTGGACTAACACCAACGACTTCCCACTAAATTAAAAAGTGTTTCTTACGTTTCAATCCTCCAAAAGGGGCTCATACTATACATATTTATCTCACTTATATATGTATGTAACATCTTGAATAATGTAGAATGCAATGTTATCTTTTAATCTTTGATACTTGGCATCATACAACTTTGAATTTGTGTATTTAGATTTTGATTTATGGGCTGATCTAGGGGTGCTCCTTGAAGTTTTGAGATATGAATATTCCTTTTGATAATGTTCTAATATAGTTTTAGGTGTTTTTGAAATGATTCTCAAATGTTCCTAGTTAATAATAACCATAGGGATGATTTGTATATATAGATAACTCTTCTTAATTCCTATTATGACCGACACATGAAACATGTCTAGGCTGACCTAATGCAGACTTTCCATTTTTAAAAATAGTCATTGAGGTCCCCTAGAAACTATATATAAAGGGAGACACTTGTAATAACTGATACTATATAGGTTTATCAGTATTATCTATAAGTGCAAAATAGGAATTTGAAATATGGAGATGATTTATATAGGATTCTTAAAAGTTCTTATATATAGTCAACTGATCATGAAAAAATGTACCTAGTGAATAGAGGTGGCTAAGGATTTTGATGAGTATATGGTTAGAGGGAAAGTGTTCTCAAGATTCAAAGATATGTGTAATGTCCAAGTGTGTCAAAGTATGTCAAATTTGATGTTTCCAAAGTTTTAAATACCAAATTTAGGTGTCTACAATTATTTGCTTAAAACAGAGGCTATAAATTTGGGAGAAATTTATTTCATTAATAATTTTTTATCAAATATTAACATTCAAAAACAAAATTCTAAAATATAAAAGGCTATATTGCATGAAACCATTTGTCAATCAAAGAGTCACATTTTGCTCAAGAAATATTAACTAGTAAGGCTTTATGAAACCATTAGCTTAACAATCAAAGTGAATTATCAAGTTTTAATAAGAAATTCATAGACATTCAGGAATCAAAAGCTTCCCTTTCACCAACTACCATAATTTTAGTGTAGATAAGACCAACAGTATGAGTCTCTTACCAAACACTAACTTTAACTAAAGATACCTAGTCACCATACACATTTCACCACATCTTCTTTTGATTATGATAGATGAACAAAGGCCATGTAACAGCTAGTCCCTACCTTAATTGTCAATTTCAATAGAAATTGTAATGTCAATTATGTTGAGTTTACCTAGGGCATGTTGGAGGCTAAGTCATAGGTCATTAGAATAAAGGTTGCATATTAACAAGAGGTAGTTCTTGTTTCTAGATACGAAGGACTTTTTATAGCTAAACAAAACCACATAATAATTTGATAGAGTTAATGTAAAAAAAGGAATGAAAAATAAATTGAATTCATATAGTAATTAGAACATAGATATGCATTTTCCTTAGTGGATTATGGTAATATAAAGGAAAAGAATTAAATAAAAAGTTAATGTTGTAACTAAATTGAATTTTTTATTAAAATATCATATGCATGTTAGTGGAGACTTTTTATTACTTTTGATTTTACCTACACAGCTGTTAGTGGGCTTACTTAGGGTCGTTAAGGTCATTAGGGGAAATACACTTGTTTTAACCTTTTTGGTGTAGCTTAAGTAAATCTTATGTTTGATTAAAAGGATGAGTACACTAAATTAGGGAAATAATATGCATAAAATAGCCACTAATTTATTACATAAATGACTAGGTTTGAATTTCTAAAAATAGTATTAAATATGTGTAAATAAAGACTTATCTAGAAAACACTTGATACAGATGATCTGAGTGCCAAAAACTAAGATGGAAGTAGGTCTAAGTGTCATCAACTAGATCCCTATGTTAAAACCCCTACTAGATAGTAGTGTCACATTTGGATAGTAACATCATGTGGCTCTAGTGTCCTAATATTAGCACTAGTGTCCTTTATGTAGGACTGTCCTAAACTTTTAGGTGTACCTATGTTTGGATTTATGGGTTTTGTTCCTATATACATGAAGTCTAAAACTTTGTATTATACTTGTAATAATTGATTTATAATGCAAGCCTTAATCCGCCTTGCAAGTAATGTATGAGATGAAAAGTGTTTTCATTAGTAGGATAGAATGGACATCCTCAACACCCTATTGTGAAGAGAGTTACCTACATACCAATACTCCAAGGAGGGATCATGCCTGATGTAGTTCTCCCTATCTGTGTGTTGGTACGAGTGCAAGTGATGTTAGTATGATAATGGCCTTGAGTTCCTTGACTGTGCTTGAGATTGGAAATTTGGAAAATTTGAGCTTAGGGCTATTGTAGATGGTAGTA
Organism: Torreya grandis; assembly: GCA_037957365.1. Taxonomy (NCBI): domain Eukaryota; kingdom Viridiplantae; phylum Streptophyta; class Pinopsida; order Cupressales; family Taxaceae; genus Torreya; species Torreya grandis. Next base: position 2,415,654 of record JARHVA010000393.1, on the reverse strand, counting down.
TATAGAAGTAGGGTAGAATAGGGATTAATAACCTTGATTTTGCTCAACTTGTTTCATATTTGAATAGGTATTTTGCATCTAATTTCCATCTAGTGGATATAGGGATAAAATTCATGTGTTTATAGTGTTATTTTGCTTTTGTGGATAATAAAAGATGTCTAGGCTGACCTTAAGAGGGTTTTACTTTTTAAAAATATATTCATTTGAGAAAGATATGATAAATGAAATAAGCACCATTTTGGGGACACTAGCACCATGTGGCTCTAGTGTCCTTAATGTGGCACTAATGTTTATTTGGTAGAACATTGGGCACAAAGGGACAAGATCAAGAAATGAGTACTTAGGACTATGTTTGAGCTAACTAGGGATGCCTGTGGCCTACACAAAGGCTAAAAAAGTTTGATAATAGGCCCTAGGATAAGTCTAGGGTTAAGCTAGGAATAAGTAGTCTTAAGTATCACCCTTATCACTCTAATACCTCTTTTAGGTGATTACATTTCCCCCCTTTATACTATAAATGTAACAAAGATAAATGACTAATATAAAGGAAAAATAAGCATACTTGGACTTACCTAGGAAGTGAAGATTGTGAAGATGAGTCTGAGTATGTGAAGTTGAGTCTACGTATGTGAAGTAGAATCCAATGCATGACTTACAAATGAAATGTGCATAAATCAGTCCTTACTCAATAAATGTCAAAATCAAAAGACTATGCTGAGTAAAGAAGGAAAACATAGTAAAGAAAAATAAAGAGATGGGAAAGAGGAAAGGAATTAATACACATCATAGGGTATACAAAATAATGCATGAACTTGGTGACAACCTATGTGTGTGTATGTGCATGTATATAATGATAAATCAATGAATAGTTTGGAATAAGCTGATAGCTTTCTCAATCTTCATGTGTGGGTGGATCAAGAACTCAATATGGTTTTGACTCCATCATTGCCCACCCCTACTTGGTAGATCATGACCTATGAATAGCTTGGATTAGACTAATAGTGTGTCTAACCCTCTCATGTGGGTGGCTCAAGAACTCAAGTAGGCTATGACTCCATCATTGTCTACCCATATGTAGTAGATGTATCTAAAATTGAACTACATGAAGTATTTAAACTATTTAACTAAGTGTATCTAACTATGTATGTCAGTTTTGTGGTCACTCAGGTACATTAGGTAGCTCTTGGCTACTCGAGAATGCCAACCACTGCATATAGAGTAAGGCATGAAATTAGTGATAACCTAGAATATTATGTCAAGTATAAACAATGTAGATAATGACATGGAATTTTCCATTCCATTTGATCATTCATTTTGTAACCAAGCATATGGAAATAATGTGTCGTGCACATGCCCCCAATCTGGTATCTGAGTATATTGATTCTGGATTGAGTTGTAATAGTTGTATTTAAGTATTTGAATTGACTATGGGAATGGTCATGCTTCACATGATGCCCCCAATCTAATCAAATAATATGAATCTAAGCTAAGCTAGTATGAATCTAAGCAAAAACTAAGTACAACTAATAAACCTGTAATTAGATCTATGCAAACCTATATTATACCTATTGTATTATTTTTGCCAATCTGAGTTGTTATAAAATTGAAACTATTGGATAGTAATGCCATGTGGCTCTAGTGTCCCTATTTGGGCACTAATGTCTTTCTAATCTAAAATCCATGTCATTGTACTAATTTTTTGAGTCATTATTTTCCCTCTATGTTTACCTATGTTTGATTTTATGTAATCAAGCCTATGTGCTAAAAAATGTACTATGAGTGAAATATAGGAACCTGGTCTCTATAACAAACCCCTGTGAATGCCCCCTCTTTTAATGGGAGTTTTTGAACCTATGGAAGAATTATCCTCAAAAGAAAAATCTCTACAAAATGAGTGTTAATCAGAGCATATATGATAACTATGTAATAATCCAATATGATGTGCATATATAACATCAAAATGTAAGATAATCTGAGCATAAGAATGTAATTTAAGTGTATGTCATGTCTATCATTCCACAAAGGTGTCAAGATAAATTTAATCAATGTATGTAACAATAAATCTCAGTATAACTAAGTATCTAGCTAGGGGGATGGAGCATGATGTCCATCATGACACCCATTTAGGAAGGGTAGATGCATAAGGTCCCTCATGGCATCAAAAATTGGTGTGTGTAATAAGTAAATACAAGTGTCATGACCATGACACATACAATAAAACATACATACAAGACACATGAGGCACACAAAGTAGGCCAAGGGGCTAAAATACAAGGGACATGGGCACGTGACACTAAATCTAAGAAAATAAGACATACAAGGATATGTTCAAATGTCCACATGTACAAGCAACAAATAAGTTAGCTTAGAGCCACATAGGACATGTTCAAATGTCTACATAAATAATGAGGAAAGCACACACAAGGGACATGGGCACATGTCCAAGGCATACATACTATGAATAGAAGTGGCATAGAGCCAAAGAGTAATGGCATATTCAAATGCCCTCGAATAGAAGAAGCATAGAAATACAATAATATCTAAACTAGGAAAGATAGAAATGAAAGCATTCATGAATATGTAATACAAATCTATGTAAGATATAGGATGTACAGATGTTGAGTCTAAAGTAGAAATAACAGGCAAAAAATCTAAGTATGAGTAGTAATGATTAATATCTAGATGTAACAATGATAAAGCTAGAATGTAGATAATGTAAGGATATAACCTGGTAATAGAAATTGTGTATAGGATGCCCCTAATTAGGTGAATGTGTTAAGTAAAGACCCATGTATTAGTGTATATGCATTCAATGGGTAGATATTATCAATTCTTGATCAGTGTAGTGGGCATGAGTCCTGTAAGCAATCTACAAGCACTCGACAAGGACAAGTGAAGCATGTAGTATGATAAAATTGACTATACTAAGATAGCTAGCATGTGTATTGTCTACCAAATATAAGAAGTGTAAACATAGTAATGCATACAATTTGTAAATTTTTATGTTTTCTAAGTAATATTTGAATTTTTTTTTGTGTTTTTAGAATATTTTTTTTGTATTTTTTAAAAATAAGCTATGTACAAGCAATATGAAAATGAACCATGTACAAGGATCAAGAGAGAGGGAAAGTATGTACAAGAAGAGAAAAACCATACTAACTGATGAGTCTCATGGGAGACTCACTATCACTGTGACCTATGTTAGATAAGGGAACTATGATCATGCTTGCTATGTGAAAGGGCAACTGTGATCCCATAATCTATTGTACTGAGTGATCTATATTTGTATATGTATCTGCCTATGTAGTGGTGTTAGGAATCTATGGCAATGACTGTGGTGTCTTGTGAATGTAGGGGTCTTAGGAACCCATATGGTAGAAGTTGTAGGTGATATAGGTGCCCTATGTTGAGAACCCTAAGAACCTAATAATATTGATCTTAATAAAAAGTGAGTGGAGGAAGGCCCTCTAGAATTTTTGACATATCTATGATGCAGTGATCTCTCTAATAATGGTCTCCATGGGAGAGTATGTGTACATGTCGATAATATAGGATTATACCTCACATGCACTAGTTTCTACTAAACTTTGTGATATATCAATAAGATTGTGCTTTGAGTTATAACTGATAACTGTGTTATATCTATTAACTGTGCTAGAACTGCAACTATTGACTATGAATTAACTACCTATGGAATAGGTAGAGGAAGTTCATATGTAAGACCCTCAACTTTGACCCCCTAATTTACATGTATGTATTTCAAGAATCTATGTACTATGGATGGGATGGATCATAGCTATTATATCCATTTCCTACCCAATAACATATCAAACATACTTTCACTAGGTAAACTAAGAACCAAGTGGATATATGTGCTCATCTAACCTGTAATGGAAGCACAATCTCCCTGATGGACCTCTGAACATGACCACTAAAACCACTAATAATTATATCTATGGGTAATATACCCTAATTTTAATACCCCAAATGATGTAAAAGTGTCATAGTACACATGTTAATGCTTGACACATTATCAACCATAACAATCTAGATAGGATGATGATCTATATATGCTCATATAAAGAGTGCATATAAATCTATATTGTCATCAACAATCTCCTGGTCTAATAAGGTGATGAGTGGTCTAGTTGGAACTATACTATGGTACATGTTGTGCACCAAATCTGGGATTCAATAAAATATTATCAAAATGATAATGCAAACCCAAAATTAATGACACCAATATAAATGGATAGAAAAGGTAAATCAGAATGATTAAAGCAATTGTACCATCATTTTTACCTTCTCATAACTCCATTCCAAGACTAGAAATTCCAATGCTTGAGCTAGTAGACTTGAGATGTTGGATTACTTGTGATAGCTTGATAATGGATTATTTGAGACAAGATGGATATGGATTTTGCTTGGATTGGCTTGATGAGTGAGCTAATAGCTTATGCACTTGATCATTGACTTCTTCATTAACTTGAGCAAGAAGGAATGTCTTAGTTTTATAGGTTAATGGCGGAAGATCTTATGGTCCAAATTTGAATTTGGGCCATTAAGATCTAGGGTGGAGGATTTTGAATCTTCTAGAATAGAAAATTCTATAGGAAAAGAGCTAAAATGGAGATATTTCTAGAATTCTCCAATTCTATAAATCTCTTCATAGGGTTTTAGGGGTTTAGGAGAGGTTAGTATAGGGTGGTGGGTGGGTAGTTAGAATTTTCTTAAAATTTAAATTAGCTAGTGGGATTAAGGAGTAGGTTAGTAGTTAATAGGATTTTTTATGGGTTTAATGATGGGATTAATTAGTTTTTAAGCTAGGATAAAGGTTACATGGGATATTGGTATGGGTATGGGATTTAGGCCAAGGGGTTATTGTGACTAGGAAGTATGCAATTTTTATGCTAAATTAGTAGGAATTGGTATGATTAGAGGGGAATTAGTATGATTAGTGGGTCATCACATTTTAGTTCATACATTTTTTCCCTCTTTGAAAGGGTGTTGTGAGTAATCGAAGTAATGATCTTTTAAAGAAAAAACCATAATATGGTTGATTAGATGATTGATGGTTCATAAGTGGGATGCAAGATGTTAATGTGATGCCCCCTTGAGGAAGCATGTGGGGAGACACACCAACCTAGATGGTGATTTAATTAAGACATCCCAAGGTGGTAAATGGATAAAGTTGATGGGGGAAAAGATATTTGTTAGTGGATCACAAGGATGCCCCAGTCAAGATAAGTGGCTCTCGAATGATAGGTCTAGACAATGGACATTTTGTCTAGAAAGTGATTTAGTGATGAAAAAGGTGATTTGATAAAAAAAAATCAAGTGATTGATGGGTATGGTAGCAAGGACACATGCTCTAAAAGGCTCGAAAGGATAGGATAATGATGAGGAGCCACTTATCATAAAATCTAGGATTTAATTAATTTTTTGTATTTTTTTATTTTTTTATGATAAGAATCCATGTTAGGGATAGTGATAATGGATAATGATGTATGGAATGTTGATAGGGATGTGTTTGGGGTTTTGAAAGGGACTGGGGCCGGTATGCCTTACTTTTTTGATGAAAATGAAAATTTTAACAGGGGTGGGTAAGTCATGTTTATGGGATGTTACTAAGGGTGATAATAGACAATGGAAGAGATTTAATTAGTTTTGGGGAGAAAATGGTATGGGGTGGGGGGAGGGGGGTTGATATAGGCTAGGGGAGCTATGGGGGATCTCATTTTCACATGTTGTTTTTAGAGATCCAAAGCTCAAATGAATGATGGACCACATTCCTCAAGCTTCCCACTATGGAAAAAATGTCTGTGTACACCATAGGGAGCTAGAGGTGGGACCATCAGTAAGTAGAATATGATAAATTTTGTTTTAATACAATTTTTAGATGTTTTAGTTGATTTTTAGGGTAGTTATAGGCTAAAAAAGAAAATCACATCGTGAGTCTACAATCTCGTGACTACGGATTTTTCCCTCAGTCATGAGATTGTAGAGAAGAGTGGTGGGAATGTCAAGGTAAGTAGTGGGATTCTAATCTTGCTATAGGGTAGTCATGATATTTCAATCTTGCTATAGGTTAGTCATAAGATTGTAATCTTTCTAATAGGTATTCATGGGATTGTAATCTCACTAATGGGTGATCATAGGATTGCAATCTTGCAACTAGGTAATCATGAGATTGTAATCCTATGAGAATGGATGATGGGGTTACAACCTGGCTACTACTAGTGGTAGGATTATAATCATGCTAATAAGAAATAGTGGTATTGTAATACTTCTACTAGGATAGTAGCGAGATTGTAGAAAGACTAGCGAGATTAGTTAGCTAAGTCTAGTTTGGGGAAAGGAAAATTGGTTGGGGGGAGGCTAAGGGAGGTAGTAAGTTAGGTAAGGGGAAGGATTTGGGCTTAGTGGGATCATGGTTATGAGGGTAGTTGGGGTAGGATGAGTTAAATTAAATGATAGGTGAAGGCACTTGTTAGGGTATATATAGGAACTAGGTAGGTACAGGTGATAGTGATGATGGTAGGTTGTGTTTGTTTGTGATGTAGGAGCACTTAAGGATTCTAGCATCATGATATCAACATCTCGATATCCTTTATGAGATGTGGCATATACTACCAATGGATTACAAAGTATTGGATCTCGTTGGGTTGCATGATGTGGTAATGATGCCACCCATTAGGATTAATCAGGCATTGACCATAGCATTAGTGGAGAGGTGGCCCTCTGAGACCAGCACATTTCATTTCATGACTAGTGAGATGACCGTCACATTGGAGGATTTTAATGGGATCTTCCACCTATCGATGAGGAGTGTGAGGATATATTAGAGATATATAACTTTGATGAGGACATTACAATATCTAGGTAGTAGCCTACAAATCAAATTGCATGATGGATCGATTAACTTGGATAGATACCAATGGGAGGGGACTCTGGACCGGCTGACTTTGGTGGTGATGGCCCTTGTGTCCAGCATATTATTACCAAAAAAGAGTGGGAAATGGTTTGATTTAGGCCTAGGAAACATGGTTTTGGATATGATCCATGATCACTAGATATTTGTATGGGGTCTGGTGGTGTTATCCCATTTGTATAGGGAGCTGCATCTGGGGGCTTATAGGGGAGCATGGAGCTTTAATCCCTCATTGTTGCTATAGATCTAGAACTAGGTGCACATTGCTAGCCAACATCCATTAGGTATATTAGTTAGGTTAGATCTAGGACAGCCCATGGTATTTAGATGGTGAGTGATAGTGGGAGTATCTTTGGGTCATGCAAGTGATACATTTTTTTATAGGGAGGCCTTTGATACCTTGTAGCCAAATCACATCATGTGGATGCCATATAAGGGCATCACTTTTGGATGGGGGGATGAGGCATGCACTTAGTTTATGTTGACCCTTTGTTACATTACCAGCAAGTATGAATACATCATTGAGAGATATAGGTTTGATTGTGTTCAGTGATAGTTTGGTTTTGTTCAAGACATGTCTCCACCTGAGCACATTTTTGCATGGAGTGAATAGGAGAGGCATTACTGGAGGAGACCGGTGGAGAGGCTAAATGATATATTTAATTATGATTGGGTAGCACCATGAAAGTTGGATTTTGTGATAGTGATACCAAAGCCAAGGGTGATTACTGCATATTCAGCCTAGTGGGAGACTCAGGTACCTAGGCAATTGACCCAACCATGAGGGGCAATGAGTGGGGCAGTGTGTTGGGTGTTGGTAGTACAGGATTGGATTCATCAATAAGCTCACTAACAGAGATAGATGAGGGATTAGGAGGTGGTAGATGGAGGGGGAAGAGGGGAGGATGTGATGGATGTGGATGGAGGAGATGGGGGTTTTAGGCAAGGAGCAGATCTAGGGCAAGTAGGTGTGTAGGTGCATATTCCATAGGCCCATTTGTTCATTAGGTTCTAGTACAACTTGTGGTGTCAGTGGCTCCATAGATTCCTCATGGTCATCCATAAGGGGGAGTAAGACCTTCTCATCCACCCAAATCAATAAAGGATGAGGCACTAGTAGCAAGCCTATAGGCAAAGATCTAGGTATATTAGGGGGGTTAACTAGGAGAGGGATCAGCTACATGCACATCTTCAAGTGGTACGAGGTCAAGAGGATGGTTGTTTGACCTAGATGCAGGGTGAGATCATAGTGTTGCAAGCTCATATTACCTATATAGATGGTGAGCTAGCTCAATTATAGGAATAGGTGGGAGATCTTTAGGGACAAATGTTGGATTTATAGGGATAGTTGTGGTAGAGAGATACCCAGCTTGAGTAGGCATAGTCATAGATTGCCACTTTACAGAGCCATGTGGATGGGATCCTAGGGTAGATGGCACAACTATAGGCCCATATCCAAGGACTTTTAGGTGAGTTGGCCATAGTAGAGAGAGCTTGGGACATAATAGATAAGGGTTTACAGGGATAGGGGATGATGGGTATGATGAGTCAGATCATGTTGCTGACTTGAGAGGCTTAGTATTATAAGACCCTATATGAGAGTGTCATTCCTACCGAGAGGCGAGCAGGATCTTTTTGGGCTAGCCAATCTTTTGTGAGGCAACCATCGAGGAGTAGAGGATCTCAACCACTACCCTCACCACATCCATGACCCATTTTTAGATGTGTGTGTGTGTAGGGGATTCTTTTATATAGTTCATGTTTTCTTCATGGGCTTGATGTAAACTATATATGTTTTTTGACATTGATCCTATGTGGGCATGTGTATTATATGTATTTGAGGAGATATATATATATATATATATATATATATATATATATATATATATGATGAGGATTCATGATTTTAGATTCTGATGATTATGTGTTATGATGTTTATGTACATTTGTATGATGATGTTATTTTTATGATGATGTTATTGTTGATGATGGTGTATGGATATGTGTTATGGTACTTATGATTCATGTGATGGTCTTTATGGTGATTATGATTTATGGACATGTTTTGTGATTATGCTTATGGATATATGTTATAGTTTCTAATGTTTTATGTGATGTTTATGATTTATAGTGATTTGAGATGGTTTATGTACTGATTTATAGATGTAGATGATGGTGATTTATGCATAGATGAGTTATGATGATGTTTTTATTTGTGATGGCTATGTGTTATGGCATTATGATATATGTGATGTATTTTTATGATGATATTCATGGATGGATATTATGATTATGATGATGATGTTTTCGAATGAATTATGATTTATGTTATTTTTTATGGTGATTATGATTAGGATTTATGTGATGATTTATGTTGTATGGTCATGATTTATAATGATGATGTCTCTAAATAGATTTATGATTTATGGGTTTGTGTTATGGAGCTTGTGACATATGTGATTGATGTTGTTAGGATTCATGGATATGTTTTAGCATGATGGTATTATCATGATTTATGGATCTTATTTATATGCCAGTTGTGTTATGATTTTGTTGTAGTGATATAGATTTATGCAGATGTTGAATGTGATGGTTAGGTGGTTAAATGGGTTGTTTGATAGATCTTATGATGGTTGGATGGTGATGTTTATTTGGTGCTTATGTGATGGATGATGTATACATGATGGAAGATTTATATTGAAAGATTTATGTGAGATGTATTAATCCCCTGTTTAGTTCAGTGATTACCCCTTCATAGGAATGCTCCTGCATCATGGAGATATAGGATGAGTAGGTTTAGGTAGATGCTTGAGGTGACAGTTAAGTAGGGTGGCTAGCTTAGGACATGGGTAAGGTTTGATTTGGGAATGGGACTTGTCCTTTTAGGAAGATTATCAAGCCTATGAGTATGTAAAATCCCTTTTGATGTTGCATCTTCATGAGATATGCTAATGTTCATGAAGGGGCCATGGCATTATATCAATGATTCATTGGGGAACTCTATTTAAATGGGTGATTCATTTGAAGATGATTCTTCAGTGATCACCCAAGCCATCCATGTTCCAAAAAGAAAAAGTTAGACTCAAATATATACAAAATTAACAAAAAAATCACTTCATTTTATACATACACATACAACATTCACACACACATGATCATTTATTTTTTCTATAGAGTTATTATGAATATGATGATGATGCACAGAGAGTTTTGGGATAGGATAAACAAAGATGGAGATGATGAAGAGAGGGTGACAAGAGTGGCTAAGCTATCCTTGGACATGAGGAAGTGACCAAGTGTTGCCTACATAGTCTGAAGAGACCTCAGGCCAATGTAGTTCTAGCTAAGAGATGGAGGATGATGATGATGATGAAAGTTATAATGATGTAGTGAAAGTGAGGTGAGGATGATATAATAACTATGTATAAGCCATGCATGGTTCCTGATCATTTAAGTTCATGACAAGGCTTGAATCATAGGTCACAAAACAAGAGGTCAGGACAATCCCTCTAAGAATCAAAATCATAGTGACCCCATTGTTAGGATAACTCTTGATAATGATAGTGGGAGAGATTGGTTAGAATGTCAGGCATGAGTGACAATGGTCCATTATGACGCAGTTAAGGCTAAGAGAAGACATATATGTCATAGAGATCTTGTTGAAGGGAGAGGATAGAGATTATGAGTGATGATAAGGCTTGGGGATATAGATAGTATCTCCAAGGATAGACAGATGACATAGGAAGGTCCCTCCAACAAATGGTCCATAGGTAACCCCTGATGTCTTTATTGTCTAGATGCCAATTTTTCATTAAAATTCCCATTGATTTGAGACCAAGGCTAGGTTATCCTTACCATGGTGCCGAGAACTAGTTTTCACCATGGTACTTACCTAAGGTGCCAATGAGCTAGTTTTCACCATTGGATGGATTTTTTTTTTAATATTGATTGGGGATGACTGGATAATAATATGGATGGGTAGTCCTATAAATAAAGGATGTCAAGATAAGGCATAAAACCACTTTAGGTGCATGATGTTCATGGGTTCATCCAATTATTTGCCTTTAAGTGTGTCCAACTTGTATGCTCCAAAGCCAAATTTAGCAATAATAATATAGGGGCCTAGCTAATTTGCTTCAAACTTCCCCTTCTTGTCTCTTTCTGCATTAGTATTTTTTTTATTTTCCTTGAGAACCAAGTCACCCACTTCAAATTCTTGGGCTTGAATTTTCTTGTGATATTGATTTTTAAGCTTATTTTGATACACCCAAAGGTGATTCAGGGCCCTTTGCCATTTTTAATCTAGGATTTCCAACTCTTATAGGTGCTCCTATTGGTGGTTATGATCAGTGATTATACCCCATAATGAGAGACAAAGAAAAGGGAGTTATACTTCCATGGGTAGTATAGATTCAACTCCATATACCAAGGCATAGGGGGTGGGTCCTGGAGGTGTGTAGACATTGGTGTGATAAGACCATAATACTAGATATAACTGAGTATGCCAATTGTGTCCTACTTGATTGATAGTTTTCTTCAGGATCTTGATCAAAGTCTTATTTGTTGCTTCTACTTGTCCATTGCCTTAGGGGTAGTAGGGGGAAGATAAATGTTTCATGATGTGATACTTTTGACATAATTCCTCCACATCTTGATTCTTATAATATTTATCATTATTTGAGATTATATTAGTGGGGATGCCAAATCAGCAAATGATTTGATTAAGGATGAATTTTGATATCTGGAGGCCAGTTGTGTAAGTTAGTGGCATTGCCTCTACCCATTTAATAAAATATTATGTAATTGTTATAATAAACTTATGTCTATCCAAATAAGTAGGATTTATTTTTCCAATTAGATCAAGACCCCATATAAAAAAGGCCATGGATTCATGATGGGATGCAACTCCTGTGCTAGTGCATGAATAAGATTCCCATGCTTTTGACAAGCCACATACTTTTGTACATAATTGAAAGCATCTTGTTCCATGATTGGCCAATAGTACCCTATGTGAAGGAGGTTTTTAGCTAGAGATATTCCACTAATATGCCTACCATAGATACCATCATGGACCTCCTTGATGGCTTGAGTGCTCTCATCCGATGTGAGACATCATAATAGGGTTCTATCATAATCTATTTGATAGAGCATGTTGCCTAAAATGGTATAACAAGTGATTTGGTGGATGAATACTTTACGTTGATGTCGATTAAGGTTAGGGGGAAGGAGATTGTCATGAAGGTACCGGTAGATACCATGGTACTAAGAAAGATTGGGATTATCAATAGTGCAAATTTGGAGAGGAGCCAGTGACTGATAAGTTAGGGTTATTAATTGTTCAATCAAAAAATTACCTTCCAAGACATCTTCAAGAAGGTTAATGAGAAATATTAGGGTCGCCATGGATTCAACTACCTTATTTTTTTCTCATGGTACTTACTCAAATCTGATGGATTGAAAATTGGTTTTTAAATGATCTACCAATTGATTATATGGGAGCAACTTCTCATCTTTTGTTTGTAATTATTTAGTCTCCTATTGATAATTAGTTGAGAGTCCCCAAATACCTGTAAATGTTAGATGTTCTATTGGATAGTAATATGGAGTCCTACTATGAGGGCTTTGTATTCTAAAATATTATTTATACAGGGAAAGGCAAGATGAAATGCCTTAGGAATAAGATCACCTTGAGGGGTGACCAGTAGGATCCATGCCCCTGACCCATGAGTAGTAAATGAGTTGTCAAAATATAACTTCTAGCTTTTTATTTGTGAAGTGTTCATGATGGACTCATCTAGGAAAGGAGTAATGATGGGCTTAGTTGATTCCAATGGAGCTTCTACCAGTTCATCAGTGATGACCTATCCTTTTATAGATTTCTAATGGATGTATTCAATATCAAACTCACTAAGTAGTATGATCCTTTAGATACCTAAAATTGGCCACCGATAACCTCCAATTAGGATTTTGGCCAATTTCCACCCAAAGCACACAATTTGACCTAAAACATGATAAATGATGTGAAACTAACATATTCAAGTGCCAATTTTGGCTAGGGTATTCATAAGTGGGGTAATGCAATTTATGGGCCAGCTAACTTGGATTAGTTCATTTTGATTCAAAATGCCAATTTTGCACCTAGGTGCTCTGGATTGCTCTTTCCTCTCAAATATCTTGCACAAGATGCATGCCTTTGTTATTTGTTGTTGGTAACATTCTAAATGGAAATACAATTCCAATGCATCTAACATTGACTTCCAATTACAATCCAGTCAAATCTTAGACCAATAATAAGGCATTCTAATCAATCTGAGTAATTTATGCATAAAGTGCTTAATCATGTTTAAGAGCTAATTAACCCAAATCAAGGCCTAATTAATAATTCCATGGAAACTTGTTGAATACTTGTTTTTAGAATTGAATATTGAATATCTACATCATCAAGTGACCTCATTTCTTAGGAAGACATCCCTAGGCCATAAATGCCACAAATATTAGGATTCATGCCTTCCTTGCCTCATCAATGCCTTCCATTATGCCCTCCATGCCTCTTAATTACCCCTTCTTATAATGTCATGATGAGGATAATTATAAACTTAATTCTAAAAATTGAATTAATCCTCAACCACAAATCTCAATCTTGAGATCGATGGTTGAGGTTGATTCTGATCAAATCCAAAAATCTATAAATAGAAAGGCCATGAACATCATTTCTAAGCTATTTTGGTGCAAAGTTATTATGCTCAAATATCTTCAAAAGTCTTGATTATGCAAATTTATAATGCACAAATGGTTCCAAAAGCTTCAAGCAACTAGTGTTAACATGCCAAATTAATTCCAAGCCAAAGCCAAAGGTGCCAAGGAGAGATGGAGGTAGTCAAGATTCCATTGCTAAGTATTTCATGAGCACAAGCTGAGCAAGCCACCACTACAAAGGTATTTGGAGCATCCAAGGAAGGTGAAGGAATTATTGTGTTTTCATTCCTTGCTTTTTAGTTGTGTTTATCATTTGATTTTGTTAACTAAGCTTTCCCTAGTGTCTAGGCCTAGAGATGTTATGTTATTAATGTGTTTATTTCATTTTGTTTTCATTTTGGAACTAACACCATACTAACCATCCTCTCTTGAGTCAAATTCCTAGATCACATTATGGCATGCCCGATGGGACTAGATGCATCTCACACCTGAATAAGATCATTTTGCAGCTCTAAAATATTTATTTGGACCCTTAAAACTCTTGAAAATTGCTTTTCAAACTTTATTTTTCCATTTTTTGTTGCCACAGTTTTACACAGTAACCAACATCAGCAAGTAAGACCGATATTGGTTACATGGCTTAACCAATGTCGATTAGCAAAACTGACATCAGTTAGATCTTGATTAGCCAAAGTAACCAATGTCAGTGGTAATAACTGATGTTGGTCACTATGTTTTTCCAAAAACATAGACCTGAGAATTATTTTTTCAAAGTTCATTATTTCAAGCTAAAAAGAGCTTCGAAGCTAAAGGAAATGCTAATAATTTTGTTGTAGGACCAAGTTTTAAATTTGATAAAAACATGTTTAGATCACCTTTTCCATGCTCAAAATGAATTAGGAAAATTATTTTGGGTGCTTAAAGTAATATTTAGGTACTTAAGTGAGTTTCTAGCATTAGTTTCAAAGTTACAACTAAGACCAAGGGGTCAAATGAACAACACCAAATCTTTCATTTTGGGCTTAAAATTGAACACACTTGTCAATTCTTATTTGCAATAGTTATTTAATCAAATTTTTGTTTGGAAAAAAGAGGGATGTTGTGTGTATGCTCTTCCATTTTTTCCCTTTAGGGAATCCTTGGAATCAAAAGCACCATTCCTATTGAAAGTAGCCTAGTCCAAGGCTTAGAAAGAATGTCATCTAAAGCACTCCCCAAAAACTAGTCAAAGTTTGGGTGACCTTGAAAATGACCCTAAAGTCTTTCTATTAGTCTTTTATTTTCATGCAAACTTGGCTTGTGAGGAGGATGTCATTACCTCTCACAAGTTCTTTAGGCAATCTTTAACTCAGGGTTTCATCTCCCAGCATTGAATTCACTTATTCCTTTTGAGTTGCACACAAGATGTATCTGCATTTGGACATCACACTACACTAAGTGAATAGCAAGATGTAGTGGTTGTAAAAAGGACTAAACCTCTTTACAAATAACCAATATCATGGTCACTCAATTTCCATGCTTGTCTTTTGAATTTTTTAGCATGAAAGTCATTGTGCAATTGATTCCCCTAGATCATTCAAAAACTTGTTAGATCTTAGACAAATCCCCACTTATTGTAGAAGTATTGTTGGTGTAAGGTGCACCTCAAGGTCCATGTCACAGTACTATCATTTGAGAGAAGGGGGGTGTAAAAACCCTACTATATAATGCACATTTACTTTTGGATGAACACTTAAAATCCTCTCAAATGATGTATATTGACAGATTCAAATAATACCAAGCAACCTTATCAGTTTAGGATCTAAGGGAAATTAATTAGTTGGTCTTGTCCTAGTTTAAAGTCTTGTTTGGAGCCAAAAATTGGTGTAAATAAACAATCCAAACCAAACACATAGTCCAAATTTTCCTTTGAATAAAGAGGCATTATGTTGTCTACGTGAGATCATTGATTTACCTTGTTCAAAAGTTCATCAAAATCTTGAGAGTCACATCATCCACTTTGGTGCATTTATGTTGACCAATTGACTCTAGACCTTTAAAAAAGTTGTTTAAAGTCCTTCACTTATAACGTAAATTCAGAATTACACCTTTATAAGTTCATAAGGTTGATTTGTTAAGTGAGTTCACCATTTGTAATAAACTATAGAGAACTTAGGTTTAATTTCCAATTTGGGTTAAAGGTCATTTAAGACTCATAATCATTATCATCACTTCATAGACTTAAGCCATTTTGTGCTAAACAATTGCACTTTGAGTCTATGCACCACAACATGTTGAGTCAAGGAAGGTAGTGTTATGCTCTCAAAATTATAGGAAATCATCTTTGCCTTAGAGAGTTTTTGAAACAAACCTTTTTATCACACCTTTTTGGATGGTATAACATCGTTACGTTGGCCAAAATATTTTGAATATTGTTTCATAGATCCTCTTGCATAGAGTTCCAAATTTGTTCCTACATTTTCAGACCAATCCAAGTGTACTTTTATGATATTTTATCTAATATAGTTATACTGTTCAATTTTGTCTAGCTTGTTTGTTAAAAGAACCCAGTTTTATACCATTTTTTGTGAGAAAATGAACTCTTTCTAAAGTGTCTTTTATTTCATACCTTATACTTAGTTGATCAAGTTCATTTCCAAGAATCAAATGCCTAGTGTTTTTTAGAAGTGTTTCAAATCCATTAGATTAAAACTTTCATCTATTTCAAAGTCTAGCTTTTGATGCCGTTTGGCCAAGAGTCCTAGCACATGCCTTATTTGAGCCTAGCTTTTGATGCCGCATTTGGCCAAAAGACCTAACAACTTTTAAATTCCTAGATTAGATTTATTTGAAACACTTCAACCTTAGATTTTGACATTTTTTATTTTTAGGACCATTTACTTGCTTAATATTTGTGTGAAAAGTGAAACGTTAGGTACTTCATGCTAGCTTGTTTCCTTACAAACCTTTGCATAAACCTATTGATCCTTTTGACAAATCTAGATCAAGTTAGAACATCATCTATTTTAGGCATTATCCTTTTTAGAGTTTGTATATCTCTTTGACCTTTTATCATAAAGCATTGACAATGGATCCCAACATGCATTCCCACACTCGTAGTGGACTCATGTACAATCTAAGGATTAGTAATGTGGTTGTGCAGGAAAAAATGGTGCAAGACCCCTATGTGGATAATATTGCTTATGAGATGGATTCTTATCCCTCTTATAATACTCAATTAGGAACACAAAACCAAGATCAATTGGCCAACTATCTAGTTAACATACCACCTTATTCAAAATAGGACCAAGAGCAAAATGCATAATACCTAGATATAATACCTGTACTAGACGAGCTAGTTCCTCAATAGTCATATTCTACTAATATGACTTCCACGTATGATCCATTTTTGTTTGAGTGACATTTATTAGAGAATAAATATGAGATTTTGGTTAGAGCCATCGAGGTAGGGGCCAAATTTCTAGCAGACTTCCCCCATAAAAATTTACCAAGTCTAGTAAGAGTGCCCCACAATATCATTTACGATCAACAAGCTTCTTCTAGCAATCCTATGGCTCTAGTCCAAATAACATACCAATATCCTAATATATCTAATCGAGGCAAAAACATCATGGAAGAGCACTTTAACCAAATATAGATAACATATCTAAATCTTGTTGATTTCAATTAGATGAACATGGTAAATAAGCCTCTCATTGACCTAGTTCCTTCAACAGGAGTATTGATAGAGTTAACTAGACAAGAGAATCTAAATTCTAACCCATTCATAAAAATCATTTCAATAGATAACTTGATGCATATTCCCATTATTGAAGAAGTGTCTTTGGCCTCTACAATGAATAGTAGGCCAAACATAGTAGATAATGTACAAACAACATCCAGTCCTGATCAAAGTAGTACTAACGCACAAACAATTAGCCAACAACATGTGTCTATAGTTAATCCTATGAATAGGTCATCATACCATAGAATAGGAGTTTCTACACCCCAACCTCAACCAAATGCTTCCTCAAATTTGCAACCTATGGCATTAGGTAATCAAATAACGGCCAATATCATGCCTCAATGACAGAATGTGACAAATCCTACTCCTCATCAATAGGTAACAAGTAGTATTCCATAATAATAGGCACAATATAGTATATCAATACAATAGAGGACAAATATATTGCCACCTCAATCAGGGACAACAAATTTTCCACCTCACCAAGTAACAATGAACATACCTCTTTAGTCACAGACTAATATGCCAATCCAAAACTAAGCAATGACTAGTCAACAATGTGTAAATGTTGGTCAACAATAGATGCTAAATCTACAACCTATTTTCACTTCCTCATAGGGATTCATGCAATAAGGAGGTCCCCATGTTTCTTGGGTATCTACTAGACAACCATTGGTTCAAAATGTGCCACAAATCTAGAGATAGGGTCTTAGTCCACAAGTTCTCACTCAACAACAAGGTTTGATTAGTCGATAGCATGTCCCTTTTCAACCACAGCAGACACAGCATAGTTATATCCCTCCATCCCAACCATAAAATCCTCCAAGTCAAACCTTTATCATCAACCCAAACCAAAATATCACACAACGAAGTGTGCAATTTCAAGTACATCCTAATCTACGTATGCATATTCCTAGTCCATTCCCCAACCAAGCCAATGAACCCCAATAGGTATCTCCATCATACCTTGGTCAAAGTGTTCCACTTGTGACCTCCTAACCATCTATATAAACCCAAGTTCTCCCTCAAACCAATATTATATCTAGTTTCCTATCCCAAGAATTGCAATAGATGAAGGATGTAATTGCTACCATTCAAGCTAGTAAATAAACTATGTTCAAGTTGGATGATGTATGTTCCTATCCATTCAACATAGAGTATTTGTAGATACCATTTCCTCCAGGATATGAACCACCAAAATTTGATAAATACAAAGGGAAAGGTGACCCTAAGGCTCATTTGACTGAATTCTTTGTCGCATGTCAATCAGTGGCATATAGCGACATATACCTTTTGTTTTTGTTTCCAAGGAGCTTGGCTAGACAAGCCTTGGAGCGGTTTTTGAAGTTTCCCAAAAATTTAGTAATGGATTCTGATGATATTTTTGATAAGTTTGTGCATCACTTTTCCTATAATCTTGAGCATGAGATTTCATTGGTAGATTTAACACAAGCAAAGTAAAAAAATGGTGAGATTTTTGCAAGTTATTTACAATGATGGAGATCCCTTATGAGCCATTTCACCCATAGTTTACCAAATAAATACTTAGCCACTGTGTTTACCAAAAATTTGCATAGTGAGATAGCTTATCATTTGGAACTACAATGTGCACATACATTTAAGGAGATCATTGATAAAGGTTTGTTGATTGAGTGGGTGTTCATCAATAAAGGAGTCATCAAGCTTAATTTAATTAATCAAAATCAAGGTACCAATCAGGGAAATGACCAGCATCCCATCCAAGTGCAAGCATCACAACCAACATAGGCCAATAACCAAAAAAGACTAAAGCAATTCAACCACAATAGGAATGTTGTGGGAAATGGAGTAACCAAATGATGTCATGTGTAAATAGTGAAAACATCATCTGCACAACCTTTTCAACTTACTCCTCCTCAACTAGTACCACAAACACAACAACCAAGACCTCCATAACAAATATAGTATCCATTACCATTACAAACCCCTCCTAGGAAAACCGTGCCTGCACATCGTGTCTTTAGTGACCTAGGAGAACCTATTGAGTCTATATTTTGCAAGCTTGCTACCGCTAATCTGATTAGTTGGCCTATACCAAAGCATTATCTTTAAGGCATTATTTATCCTTATTAGTACTGTGAAAACAAATTTTGTGACTATCATCAGGTCAACTGGATGGCAGCATCTCTCTCCTATCGGGCCACATCCCGCTCTCTGATCACTGTCTGTAAATCAAGCTGTGGTCCCACCTACACCCCTGTATACTGACCTGCCCACCATGTCGAGTAAGCCTCTGTACATCTTGGATCTGCTATCCTAGGACCTGCCGATAACTCTTCAAAATTTGGTCCCTCTGTCTCCTCTGGCAATGGGAGCGGCACCTCAATGTCATCCCGTCTATACAGTGGGAATGCAGGAGGTACGTCCTGTAGCAGCCCGTACTAGCACCGCACTCTCTCTACTGGCACTCTCTCGAGCTCATCAGCTCGCTTGCCCCTGACCCATCTCAGGCTTTGCACACCAACCAGCTGCTCTCTCTGGTCTCTGAACACTAGATAAACCAAGTATGGTCTCCAAATGATGTCTGCAGGAATCAGGGCCTCCATTACCCCTCTGTAGTGCTCAATGTCTCTGACCACTCCGTTTACCCGCATTTGCACCATCACCTCGCGCCACCACCTAAATCCGACCCTGAAGCCGGCCTGAATCACCACTGGGAGGCCAAGAGGATGGGTAACCACTATATGCTCATAGGCCCAACAATGTAGCAGGTGGCCCATGCACAAGTTGTATCACCACCACCGACTAATACCCCACAGCTCTCTATACACTTGGGCCAAAAACACTAGTGCCCAGGCGAACACTATCCACTGCTCTATCATCTCAAGCAAAACTCCAATCATAGCGACCGAAAACTTGCCGCCCTCTGCATCCGGCAATGTGTACACCGTGATGCCTATCATCATCAGCACCGCTAGCCGATGTGCATCCTCATCTGTAACGTATAAAGGCTCATACGCAAAGCTCACTGAGTGGTAGCTCATCTCCATGATGTGCTCTCCAAATAGCATAACCATGTGAATGTCGTGCACCTCTCTCGAGCACGCATAAAGGTCTACTCTGTGTACTGGCAGCCGCAAAATTTGGTACACATCCTCGACTATGACCGTCATCTCTCCCATGGGTAGGTGAAAGGTGTTGGTGGAATGATCCCACCACTCAATCAAGGCCACCATCAGGCTCGCATCCCATGCCACTCTATAGTAGCATCACAGCCCACCGAGTCCAACTGCGCTCATCTGCGCCCACTCATCAACTGTCACCCCTCCGCGCATCTGCGTCAACAATATTGGGAGGCGATCCTGCAACATCAAAGTCAGCCTCACCTGCATCCACCCAAGTCAATTTCATGTTAAAAGTTTTCCCTATTTTACTATCTATCCCTGACCCAACACCCGAGAAGCCCTTGGCGTAACTTCGACCACTCGACTTAAACATTTTTTCATTCCTCTTTTGACCAGGCAACCAACTGACATCAGTTAGCGTGCCAATGATGGCACTCACCTAACCGATGCCGGTCACTGAGTGACTGACGTCCATAGGTTAGTGACCAACGCCAGTCGCTGGTCGGCTGATGCTGGCAAAATCACCGACATCGGCGACTGGTTCGGCCCTAGAGCTGAATGGGGCGAGCCCTAAAAATTAGGGCTTCCCCTTTTATCCCCCCTACACCCCCCAAAACCCTCTCAAAGACTCCTAACCTCTCCTACATCACTTTCCCACCCTCCTAGCTACCCTCCCCCCTCATTTTATGCCCATATCAACAACAATTTCAAAAAACAAATCAAAACAAAAATTTAACTCAATGGGGCTTAGAAACCCTCCTACCTCATCCCGGCGTCATCAGCGTGGTGGCACAATGGGTGCCACTGGTGGTGGACCTCCCATGGGTCCTCTACTCCCCTCTGCCATGTATGTTATGTCTCTCTGCCCTCACACTTCACCTGGCCCACAAATGCCTCTACAGCCTCCAATCACTCTCCAACTCGCTCCCTCTCTCCACCAATGCCTATCTGCCACCTCACCGCTTCTCCAGTCCACTATGGGTCACTTTCCATCACTTGAATCCAGAGCAACTTTTTTTTCTCAGTCAAATAATCACAAATGACTTTTGGTGGGCCGCCAATCTGGTTTTGTCAGATTTGGCAGGCCATCGACGTCGGCATCGGCGTGCCCTACTCTGCCGATGTCGGTCGTTTTTGGATACCGACGTCAATTTTTGTCACCGATGTCAGCGTCCTTCCAACCTCCTTTTTTCTCTATTGCCCCAAAATCATGCCCCCAATCAATCAGTCCTCTAGACCACGTCATTTTGGCCCCTTGGGGCCCACTTGAGATCACTTTTGCCTCCATCCATCGACCACCAGACCTTGGAGATCGTGACCATCTCCTCTAACCGCGACTACTTCCAAAGTGATTTTTCCTTGGTTGTTTTTGCATTTATGCTACCTCATGATTGGTTAGCAAAATTATGCGCACACTTTTGACCTTCACAAGTATAGGATCGCAAGCCAGTTGATCCGCACTACTTGTGACATTTTCGTGTTTCTGGGAGCACTTCCTGAGCCTGGGATACCTGGAACACGATGACCATTTGGAGCTTCAGCTTAGATTGAATAAACCAATCAGTAGATGACTAAATGCTGGGGCCCGATTATTTCAATTTTGGCACTCCTTAACCCTCGACCTGCGATAATTTGATCTGACCATCCTCATGAAGTGGTGTACGTGCAATCAGAACTTTTGCAGCATTCTCACTCTATCTTCACGCTTTTCATCCACTCTCTATCAAATCAGCACCCGATTCCAGGTTCCTTTCTCTCATCTACTGCTTTGAGGGGGGATACCTCATCCATAATCAGGGCAACCAACCCTCGCCTATTTTTGTCTTGTAGTTCACTTGAACAACCAACAAGATGAAATCAACCTTATCCCATACCTGGGGCAACTGACTCCTATTTTTGTCTTGCAATTCGTTTAGAGCAACCAACAAGACAAAAAGGGGCAAATGTAGACACCTAAATAGTGTCTAACCCTTGGTCACCTTCCCCCTTGGTCCATTCCTAACCCATTCCTAAAACATGCAATTACTAATTTAAAATAATAAATTTATTTTGAATTAACCCCCCTCCTTGGACACATCACCCATGACACCTTGCCTAGGACACCTCGCCTTGGACTAATTCCCATCCTATGACTCACCCAAGACCTATTCTTACTTTTCTCTAACCGCCTAACCAACTCTCGTGCATATTTAGCCCAACCTTTGACATTCTCCAACAGATGGTGCACTTGGCGGATGAAAAATGGGCTTGGTGGCTCTTTTTGCCCGTTCTACACCCACCGACGTCGACCAAATGTCAGCCAACGCTGGCGGAATCGCCGACGTCGGTTATACTTAACCAAATTTTCTGACCCTTTGAGGGCCCAATCACAAATCGGCTAATCTCTGAAGCTAATCACGACTCTCGAACCCTCTTCTGGCGAAACAAATTTCTCGTGCTTTTGCTTTTCAGTGTTCTGGGCTTCTTGGTGTTCTTGAAGGGATCAGTATTCTTAGTAGCACTTTCTAGGCACTGAGGTCTTACATCAGACATTTTGCACAGGGACTGCACGATATCTCCATCACCAGCAACAACTGAAACACAGCTTCTGCACCTTTGCCAATTCATATCACAGCTAAGTATTTGTACTTTTTTCATTCTAATATCATTTCAAATATATTAGTATTCTATCTTCTGTCTATTCCAAGCATCCTTGACCCAACCTTCCCTGTTCTTCTCGGAGAGGCTGAAAAGCCTTCTCTCACCCCTTATTCCTTTTTCTTTGCCTCCGACACTCCCTTAGTCTCTTTTTAGGCAACATCCTCTATCCAATCAACCTAGCATAAGTTATCAGAGACCTACAGACCTTCTTAAGACCCATCTAATCAACCTGACTAAATTGCTTTACAAAAAGGCTGAAAGGTCTTTTTCTTGTTTCTCACTCCTTTTCTTGACAAGATTCTCAGTCCCTTAGATCCTAAATAGTCCCTCTAAATCCCTCATAGACCCTCAGACCCTCAGATGAGACCAAATCCATTCTGCAGACCAGAAGCTAGTCCTGTAACCCGTCCCTGGCCAATTTCCCTGACCGACCTCGTCCACTTCCCCTACCGACATCGGCAGTCTAACCGTCGTCGGTGACCACCCTAACCGACGCCGGCAATATCATCAACATCGGCGACTATGTTTAGCAGATTACAGCTTTTCAAGTACGCATGTGTTTTTAGTCTTTTCTTTTCACATCTTTCATTATTTCTCTTTTCTGCCTCTGTCATATTCTGTCTTAAACAGTGGATTGTCATCCTCCAAGAAGCCTTAGCACTTCTAAGACCAAGCTTTTGCTTGGCAATCCACCCTCTTATCAACTAACATTCTTCATGTTTTTAGTGTCTATCTCTTTCAGGTGTCATTCCTCCATAGCAAAAGAGGAGTTCTCACAACGTCTGGATTACAGTGCGTAGACTATATCCAGGTACATACAAGCCTTGACCATCTCTTAGTTTCTTAATTCTTCTCTTGAATGTAGAAAGTGAAATTGTATAGAAACATTCTGGCACGGTCAAGGCTTGTTTCTATGCAATTTTGCTTTCACATTCAAAGAGAGAAAATGAGAAACTTAAAGAATGGTCAAGGCTTGATGTACCTGGATGAAGTCGTGCACACCATTATCCAGACGCTGTGAGAACTCCTCTTTGGCTGTGGAGGAATCACACCTGCAAAGGAGAGAGACTTGGACAAAAAGGCATTAGATGGATAGATGGTGGGTTGCCAAGCAAAAGCCTGTTCCCAAAAGTATGAAAACTTCCTTAAGGGAGGTCAACCCACTAATTGATAAAAGAAAAGTCTGATAAAAGATAGAATGATTAGATACTGATATGATAAAAGACTGAAAAGGAAAATGGAAGCAAAAGCTTACCTGAAAGATGATGTCAACCTGGTCACAGTCACTGGCGTCGGTGGTCCTACCGGTATCAGTTGTCGAGGTCTGTCGATGTCGGTTAGTCTGTCGACGTCAGTTGTGGTAATGACCGGTGTCGGTCGGGGCAGTGGCCTGTGGACGGGTCTGGTCAGGTTCTTGGTTCGTGGACGGGTCTATGGACGGGTTTGAGACAGAGTTTGGGCTTGGTTGAATGGTTTAGGAGTCTTGTTTTGGGCTTGGTTGAATGGTTTAGGGTCTGTGTCTGAGAGTCTAGTTGAATGGGCAGAGTATATGGTCCGACAGAGGGATCAAGCAGAAGACAGGGATAGCAGAGAGAAAGGGTTTGGGACTGGTCTAGTTTGGTCAGAGTTTGGTCTGCGGGATAGGAGTGTTGAATCTAGTTTAGAAACAAATGACTAGAAAACATAAATGAAAACACAGAAGAAAACTTACCTATGGTGTGCTGAAGAAAGCGTTGCAGACTGGTGTACCTGTTGTTGGTGTTGTTGGTTGATGCAGAGTCTCTGTTGTGCTTGCTGGTGTAGAGGCCCGCTATGTATACCTGAGGGAGATAGTCAGAGGTCTAGCTGAGAGGTGGAGTCAAGGCATGGATTGATTTAGGCAGATGCCAAGATTCAAGAGTCTAGTTGTGAAATCTAGAGACGAAGAGAGCCCAGAAGCGAAGAGGAGAGACGGATAACGGATGAGAAAACCATTATGAAAGGTGCCGATGTCAGCAATATCGCCGATGGCAATCGACAGTTGACCGATGTCAGTGGCTAAAAGGCTAGAGAAAGGCTAAAAATAGCCTTTCATCCATTTTCCAACCGTCGAGTCAGCTAGTCCGAGGGAGAAACGGTCGAAGGGGATTAAATGGACGAGGGGAGAAGTTGGAATGGGAGTCTAGGTGTTAAATATGGCCATGTGGGGAATGAAGGGAATCCAAGGAGGGTATCCTAGGGTGGTGAGGTGGCAAGGGAGAGAGGGAAAAGGGATTTTATTAATTTAAAATAAGATATTTATTTCAAATTAATAAAACGTGGGTTAGGAGTGGTTAAGTGGATGAAGGGGACCAAGGGGGGAGAAAGGACCAAGGGGTAGACACGATTTCAGTGTCTACATTTGCCCCTTTTTATCTTGTTGGTTGTTCTAAATGAACTGCAAGACAAAAATAGGAGTCGGTTGCCCCAGGTATGGGATAAGGTTGATTTCGTCTTGTTGGTTGTTCAAGTGAACTGCAAGACAAAAATAGGCGAGGGTTGGTTGCCCCAATTATGGATGAGGTATCCCCCCTCAAAGCAGTAGACGAGAGAAAGGAACCTGGAATTGGGTGCTAATTTGACAGAGAGTGTATGAAAAGGGTGAAGATAGAGTGAGAATGCTGCAAAAGTTGTGATTGCATGTACACCACTTCATGAGGATGGTCAGATCAAATTGTCGCAGGTCGAGGGTCAAGGAGTGCCAAAATTGAAATAACTGCGCCCCAGCATTTAGTCGTCTGCTGATTGGGTTATTCAATCTAAGCTGAAGCTCCAAATGGTCATCGTGTTCCAGGTATCCCAGGCTCTGGAAGTGCTCCCAGAAACATGAAAATGTCACAATTAGTGCGAATCAACTGGCTTGTGATCCTATACTTTTGAAGGTCAAAAGTGGTCTGCGCACAATTTTGCTAACCAGTCGTGAGGTAGCATGCATGCAAAAACAACCAAGGCAACATTGTCTTGGAAGTGGTCGAAGTCAGAGGAGATAATCAGATCTCCAATGGTCATTGGTCAAGGTGGATGGATGGACAGAGAAAGTGGCCGAGCTAACCTCAGAAGATGTTATGTGATCTGAGTGCTGCCTACATAGCCCTTGTGTGAAGGGCCTCAGGCCAATGTAGTTCTCCATAAAGGGAGAAAGGGTCAAAGGTATGGATTGGTCTTGGTCGAGGGCAAGGTCATGGTCAAAAAGAGGAAAGAAGGTTTGTCCATCAGAGAGATGAACAAATGAGGGTGGTCGAGCTAACCCCAGATGATGTCGTGTCATCTGAGTACTGCCTACATAGCCCAAGTCTTAAGGCCTCAGACCAATGTAGTTCAGACAAAGGGTCCGAGTGGTAGACAGGTGGTCAAAGTGGTCGATAGATTGGTCTTGGTCATGATGAAATGATGAAAAAGAAGGTGATGTTGCAGCCTTTTCCATATTGTGTGATGGTATATTCTGTAACATTGGTCGAGGGGTCTTTCATCCCTAGCAATTTTCCATAGTCGCGATGGATGTATGCTAAAAAATGAATTGAGGTCTATTTATGCTTCAGCAAGTATTGGTTTATGCTTAACATAAATTGTGTCTGGTAAATAGTTCCTATGTGTATTGTTGTCCATATAAACTATATGAATGGTCTATGATGGTGTATGATGTCATAATGTCATGTTAGTGGTCTGAAAATGTTTGGTTGGTTTGGTTTGGTTTTAGTTGGATAGATAATGATTGGGTTGGATGTGTGACCAAAGATGTGTCAAAAGTGAAAGGTGAATTGCTCTTTCATTGACAAGGACCAGAATGTTGGCATAGGTAAGGGGTTGTTTAGAAATAAAAGACCTGTTTATGTGTTGCGTTGTTGACCAGTGGTTGTGTTAGAGAAGCAATCGAATCACTTGACGTTAAGTGAGCTCGAAATCCCTTGAGTATGCAGGGGTGATAGGATTGAGATGAGATGAAAGGGGGAACCCTTTTTGGCAGGAACAACTTTGCCCCTTTTATAGATGACCCCAAGAATGACTATAGACAAGTCCATGACTCTAAAGTTTTGTCAGTGATTTTTTTTTTTTTTTGAAGGCAGACTGATCGATGCAGGAAGCCTGCGATGGGATATTGTCTTTGCTTTGTTGTCATGTCGTGAAGCTGATCGATGCAGGAAGCTTCAGAGATAATGCTACGTATGTAGCAAAATTTATGTATAGCCATCCTTCGAGGGAGTGGTCTATATTCTACTTTTTATGTGTTTGATATGACTTTGGCCTAGTTATCCTTCCAGGGAGCAGTCTAGTAAATACAGCAATGATGATGCAGTTATCCTTCAAGGGAGCAGTCTACATTTATAGTTTTATGACCTTAGAATATGCATCCCATTTTTATATATATTTGATTGATTTGTTGACTGGACTTTTGTTCATGGACTTGACTATAGAGGTTTAGAGGGTTTCCCTTTTATTAGGACAAAGCATTCATGCTTGTCAAAAGGGGTAGGATTGAGGGTTGAAGGAGATAGGAATGATGGTGATAGGGACTGCTCAAGGGATCGAGCTCAAGTTAAATGTCAAATGAATAATTACTTGACTAACAATGGACTGGTCAAAGATGCAAGACATAAAGAGGCTCGGGTTCTGACAAAGTCCTGACCCATGATGGTGTTATGATGCGAGGTCCGAGTCAATTGGGAGCAAACTTGCCCCATTGGCATCGTTCCAAATTGGTCACATGTTGATTGATGTTGAAGGAGTTGGTTGATATTTGGTTAGAGTTTGGGGTCGATGCTAAAGAAGTTGGTTGATATTTGATCAAGGTTTGATTGAGGTTGGTTTGAATGTTTGGTCGAAGATGGACTGAATGTTTGGTTGAGGTCGGGTCGACGGTCTGGTTGAGGTCAGGTGGAATGTTTGGTCGATGCTTGGTTAGGATTTAAAACGTGATTGATATGTGGTCGAGACTGGGTTGAAAGGTTGGTCAGAGTTTGGATGAAAGTTGAACTCCCCCAGCGGCTAGGGAGAATGTTTGTTAGATTGGTCCAGGTCGATTGAGGCTTGGTGGTCAGATTAACTGTGTTGATGTCGAATAAGGGGGTTAAAGGTGGCAAAGGGACCATAGTCTGGCGTGGAGGTCCCGACTTAGGTGATGAGGTTGGAGAGGCATGGGTTGGTGTTGATGATTTGTCGAAGGGGTGGTCAAGAGGATCCTTGATGAGAAGGGAATCCTTTCTCCATTGTTGATGAATGACAGCTTTAAGAGCGCAACAACGCTCAGTGTCATGTCCTGGAGTGTGATGATAATGACAAAATTTAGAGTTGTCGAACCAAGATGGTCTTGATCTAGGAGTTGATGAGTGAGGCGGTGTTGAAGGTTTGTTGACGATGTGGTCGAGAAGAAGGGTGTCATTCCCCAGACATTGGCGAATGGCAACCTTGAGGGCACAATAATGCTCGGTGTCGTGCCCAGGCGTGCAATGATACGCACAAATGCGAGTGTCATCGAACCAAGGTGGTTTTGGTCTGAGAGATTGATATGGTCTAAGTGGTGGGAGATTGGTATGAGAGGACGGCAACAATTGTTGTAACAGTAAAGCATAAGAACCGGCTAACGGGTCTGGATGTTTTGTTGCAGTGAGGGTTGGTGACTTTGGTGAAAGAGGCATTGATCAATGGTTTGGAGGAGATATATGTCTGGTGGGTTGAGGGAGTAATGGAGGCAAATTGCCTCTGTAAGGTATGGGAGTGGGAAACACCCCTATTAAAGTGGATGGATGCAGGCCTAAAATTGAAGGTAATGACGAAGGTGGGGGAGGAATCCTCTGGTGTGGTCTAGTGGCCTTCGTTGGTTTGGGTCGAGGGCCACTATTGTATGAGGTGAGGTTAAATGTGGGGAAAACACCAAGAGGTTTAATCTCTTTGGGCATGATGGATGCCTGCACAGGTTTGGGCTTAGATGTAGATGGAGGTGAGTGAGATGTAACAATCTCAGGTAAAGGGCAAGAGGGAACCATGACTGGGTCTTCCTTGATCGAAATGGGCAAAGAGACTGGTTCTTTTCTTGGTGGAGAAGAAATAGGAGAGTATGGATCTGTAGTCGGATAGAGCATAGGAATAGTCATGGTCTCGATGTGTGGTATAGGCATGGGGAATGTATGATCCCCCATTGATGACAAAAAGGATGAGGATGAGGCAGTCGATGTGGTTGCCATCAAAGCATCCTCCAATATGAGAGAGGTCGATGGAGGATTAATAGGAGAAGAAAGTTCTTCATCCTGTGGAGGAGGTATAGGGGAAGAAGGGTCTTCCACCTATGAAGGAGGTTGGTCAGGGACAAGAGAAAAGACAGTGTTAACCGTGTGTATATCATGGTCTTGAGGGTCGTTGGTTATGGTTTGGACATTATTTTGAGTAGGCGGGTGATTGGGAAAGGGTTGTTTGAAGATGTCAAGGTTTTGGTTGAGCAGGGCGTTCGGGTTATCCAAGATGAGATCCCCCTTGTCTAACATGTCCTGGACGATGTTTTTAAAGGTTTGACAGTTGTCCGTGTCATGGCCTTTGACACGGTGATAGTTGCAAAAATGGTTCTCCCTGTACCATGCAGGGATAGGTGTTGAGGAGTCGAATTGATGTGGTCGGATTGAAGGGAGATTGAGGACCCCCTGCTTGACGAGTTTATCCAAGACAGAGGCATATGACTCTCCAATTGGAGTGAATTGACGTTGTATGGATCGACGTTGAAAGTGTCTATTGATGTAGTCTGATGTTGAAGATGATGGTCGGTTGGTTATTGTTGAAGATGATGGTTTAAAGGTGACAGTGTTTGCCGACCTCTTAGACTGGGAGTGGGCAGAAGAAGGTTTGGACGAAGAAGGGTCATTAGATTTTGCGTTGCTATTACGCAATTTGACCTTATTTTCATCGATGGCACAGAGTTCAAGCTTTCTTGCCATGGTGAAAGCTTCATCGAAAGTGCGGAATGTCTAGATCCGTAAGGTAGAAGAGATGTGCCTAGCACATGCTCGAGAAAAGAGCTCAATGAGCTCAGGTTGAGGCAAGGAGAAGGAGAGCTGGTTAATCAGGCCTCTCCAATGGGCGATAAAATCGACTATTGATTCGTCGTCAAATTACCTGATGGAATAGAGGTCTGTGATTGAGACTTGTTTGGTGATGTTGATAGAGAAATGGTCAAGAAATAATTGGGTGAGTTGAACGAATGAAAAGATAGAGTGTCTGGGAAGAGAAATATACCAATCAAGAGCGAGGCCAGAAAGAGACATAGGGAACATGCGTAAAAGCAACGCATCGTCATGGGCAATAAGGTAGCAGGCATATCTGAATGCCTGAAGATGTTGTTGCGGGTCTTCCTTACTCTGAAAGTGAGTGAATTTAGGAAGCTCCCATTGGTTGGGGTATGGTTGAATAGAGACGGAAGGATGGATCGGCTCGTTGCAAATTTGCTCATACGAGAGAGCATTACGTGAACAAGAGATAGAGGTCTCGAGACTGGACATTTTATCCATCAGCATTTTGATGACATCTACTAACGGATTGGTAGATGGGGTGCCCCTTAGGTTATAGGGTGCTTGAAAGAGGCTAGAGGAGGCATACGACGTAGTCAATTGTACCAGTAAGGGTGCAACGTATGGATGACTAGTCACAAGGATAGATGTAGAGGCCAAGTGTGGTTGGGTTATGGAAGTAGAAGGTATAAGTTGACTGGATACCGCCAAAGGTGGTTGAATGGCAGCACTGGTAAAAGGATAGGTTGGCACTCCTGCATATACGGGCGCAAGAGTGTGAGGGGTCGAGACAATCAAGTTCTGGTATGATGTATAACTTGGTTGAATTGCATGTGGTTGAGGGGGTAATGGAACCCCGATGGAGGTTGGTCTAAAAATAGATGGGGAGGCCAAACTTTGCGTATTGGCCATGGTCGGGTCAATGGTTGAGGCAAAAGGCTGGGTCATAAAAGGTTGGGTAGCGAATGGTGTCGATGTCATCGCCACTTCACCTAAAAGGTCTCGCGTTGGGTTTCTCACGAGATAGTTTTGGAGGGCCGTGACGTTGAGGTCCAAGAATCTTTCAAAATCTTGGTCCCCTTCAGGGATGATGGGGGTCTGAGTCAGGGTCGGTCCTGTAGGAGTTCTTTCAGTCTCCAAGTGGAACTCCATTATAGGACTAGTTATGGATGGGGAGGGCGGAAGCGGTTGATGTCTCATGTGGTCAAGAAGAGCCTTGATTTGACTGCACGTCAAAACCATGCAAGGCAAGAGGGGTCAAGTTTCAGAAACTCAGAATGTGGTTTTTGGTAGAAAAAGGGTCGGGTTTAAGCTGCTATTTTTTTAAAAAGGGACTGTGACAGTGACAGTCATCGATTGAAAAACTGATGTCGGTGATATCAGAAGGCCGACATCGGTCAGATAACCGATGCCGGCAAGGAAGGGTGGCCAGCGTCGGTGGTAAAGCCGATGCTGGTGACTATGTTTTCCAAAAACTCAGTGAATTTGAAGATTCTTGGAAAAAAGGAAGAAGAGTGTCCTCACTAACTCAAACAAGCAGATAAGAATAGAGAAATAAAGAGAGACATGCAGACACTAAGCGTTAAATCCTAAAAATCAACTTCTAGAATCTTGTGGCTTATGCCTTAAAGTGTTGTTTGGGGAGGTTGGCTATTAGAAGGGTCCTAGAAGAGGTAGTCTAAAGATGGTTTCAAGTCTTGTTTAGGCACTCAAGAAGTCTGTATTAGGTTTGGTACATGGCCTGGTGCTAAGGAGCAAGCTCCCCTCACTTCACGAGCCCAGTGATAAGCTGGTCTTGCTTAGCCAAAATATACCTTGCCTAGAGATTATCCTCTGCCAGAGAATGGAGTGGGCTTTCCCCTTGGTGATGAAATCCAAGTGAGATTGCCAGGTAGGGGTAAGGTATCTGCTGGGGGATGAAATCCCAGTTGGGCCTTGTCTCAGGTAAGTTGATGTTTGATTTAGTGCAAGTGGTTTAGGTCGTGTAACATGAAGTGGACTACGATTAATTCAATATGCGGTTTGTTAATTACTAAGTGTGGACTAAGAAAATGCAAGCAGGCAGAAATGAATGCAAAGTGTTTTAAGCCCCAAGTCGAAATGTGGAGTTGGAATGAAAACAAGTTGAGAAAAGGTTTGAAGGATATGATTTTTGACTAGTCTAGAAGTGCAAGAATAGAAAAGAAAAGTTTTCTTTATTCCTGCTTATGATGTCGTTTAGAAAAGAAGAAGGAGGTGAAGAGGGAGAAACCTAATGCACCTATATGAACAAAAGAAAATGAACCCAAGGGAAACCCTATAGGTCCCACCGGGCGTGCCAGAATGTTTCTATGCAATTTCGCTTTCACATTCAAAGAGAGAAAATGAGAAACTTAAAGAATGGTCAAGGCTTGATGTACTTGGATGAAGTTGTGCGCACTGTTATCCAGACGCTGTGAGAACTCCTCTTTGGCTATGGAGGAATGACACCTCCAAAGGAGAGAGACTTGGACAAAAAGGTGTTAGATGGATAGATGGTGGGTTGCCAAGCAAAAGCCTGTTCCCAAAAGTATGAAAACTTCCTTAAGGGAGGTCAACCCACTAATTGATAAAAGAAAAGTCTGATAAAAGATAGAATGATTAGATACTAATATGATAAAAGACTGAAAAGGAAAATGGAAGCAAAAGCTTACCTGAAAGATGCTGTCGATGTCGGTTGTGATAATGACCAGCATTGGTCGGGGCAGTGGCCTGTGGACGGGTCTGGTCAGGTTCTTGGTTCGTGGACGGGTTTGTGGATGGGTTTGAGACAGAGTTTGGGCCTAGTTGAATGGTTTAGGAGTCTTGTTTTGGGCTTGGTTGAATGGTTTAGAGTCTGTGTCTGAGAGTCTGGTTGAATGGGCAGAGTATATGGTCTGACAGAGGGATCAAGCAGAAGACAGGGATAGCAGAGAGACAAGTTTCGGGACTGGTCTAGTTTGGTCAGAGTTTGGTCTGGGGGATAGGAGTGTTGAATCTAGTTTAGAAACAAATGACTAGAAAACACAAATGAAAACATAGAAGAAAACTTACTTGTGGTGTGCTGAAGAAAGCGTTGCAGACTGGTGTACCTGTTGTTGGTGTTGCTGGTTGATGCAGAGTCCCTGTTGTGCTTGCTGGTGTAGAGGCCCGTTATGTATACTTGAGGGAGATAGTCAGAGGTCTGGCTGAGAGGTGGAGTCAAGGCACGGATTGATTCAGGTGGATGCCAAGATTCAAGAGTCTGGTTGTGAAATCCAGAGACGAAGAGAGCCCAGAAGCGAAGAGGAGAGATGGATAACGGATGAGAAAACTGTTATGAAAGGTGCCGATGCTGGAAATATCACTGACGGCGGTCGACAGTTGACCGACGTTGGCAGCTAAAAGGCCAGAGAAAGGCTAAAAATAGCCTTTCATCCATTTTCCAACCGCTGAGTCAGCTAGTCTGAGGGAGAAACGGTCGAAGGGGATTAAATGGACGAGGGGAGAAGCTGGAATGGGAGTCTAGGTGTTAAATATGGCCATGTGGGGAATGAAGGGAATCCAAGGAGGGTATCCTAGGGTGGTGAGGTGGAAAGGGAGAGAGGGAAAAGGGATTTTATTAATTTAAAATAGGATATTTATTTCAAATTAATAAAATGTGGGTTAGGAGTGGTTAAGCGGACGAAGGGGACCAAGGGGGGAGAAAGGACCAAGGGGTAGACACGATTTTGGTGTCTACAGGCCTATACCAAAGCATTATATTCAAGGCATTATTTATCCTTATTAGTACTGTGAAAACAAATTTTGTGACTATCATCAGGTCAACGAGCATAATCTATGGAAATGTGTCTAAATCAAGCATTTAATTAAGAATATGTTGGAGAATGGGGAGATAAAATTAGATAATGGTGCTTCTACTTCTAATCAAACTCTGGGATCCATCAAAACCCCTTTCCCTGACATAACAATCAATAGCAGTAGAACAATCAATAGCAATAACAATGGCCAGTTCAGTAGCAAAATCAATAGTATCAAAATCAAAGGCTAAACCAGCAAAATCAGTAATAGAACTCATAATGATAAAATAATGGACAAAACCAAGGTTAGAATGGTAACAACCAACAAACCTACTATGCAGTCGTACATGACTATAATAGGGTTGTAGGTCATATTGTAGGGGGTAGCATTAATACCATCTCCATTAATCTTAGACCAAACACTAATCAGTCTAAACCATTGTTAAACAACATTTAGCCAAATTACATGGATAATACTTTTTTGACCTAAGAATTCATACGGGAAAACCAAAAAAATAGGACTTCCCCTTTTAGACCTTATATTGACAACTTGTCCTTGCCATGTGACCACATGTAAGTGCACCAATAATTGAGACTTGTCCTATCTGGTCTCACACCATTCCCAACATCGGTCAGCAACAATGGTCCAGTATTTAATCTTGATTGTGTAATCACAACTTGGAGGTTGAAGATTACTATCATAGGCCCACAACCATCCACCACTTTTCCTATCATTCAACCAACCGTTCAACCTTGAAATAAACCATTCACTAGTGACCAAGATAAGAAGTTTTTTAATGTGGAATAATTGCAAAAGATACTAGCACAAATTTCTATTTTAGATTTATTGTGAATGTCAATAATCCACAAGAATATGTTATGCTTGGGTTGGACACCTAGCTCCATCCCAACAAGTCACATTCAACCAAAGTGATTTGTCTTCCCTTGGCCCACTCCATAATAATCCATTATAAATAGAAGTTTGTATAAGATGGCATAAAGTGAAATGTGTCCTTATCGATAATGGATCCAACCTCAACATAGTATATCTAAAGCTCATCAAGCTTCTTGGGTACATAATGGTAGATCTCCAACCTTAAATAATAACTATCAAAGCCTATGATAATCAAGAAAGAGAATCGTAAGGCACCATTAGTTTGTCAGTTATCATTGGGCCTTTGACCCATGATACACTTTGTCATGTGCTTGATCTTGAGTTATCATACAATATGCTTCTAGGTAGGCCTTGGTTATATGATATTCGTGCAGTCCCATCAATGCTGGACCAATGTATCAAGTTTTCCCACTCAGGGATGGAAGTGAATATTCTAAGAGATTTACACCCATATGAACACTGCAAGCATCTTGAGGCTAAATTTCAAAGCTATAATTATTAGTATGGTATGAATCTAAGTTCCAAATAGGAAAAAGGAAAGGCCGTACTTATTGATCCTTCACCAGATAATTGCATATATCCTAATACCTTGGATTCCCTTTCCCACATGCCACCTCCTAAAGCTTCTAATCATTTCACCATTTTAGATAATGGATTGGGAGAGTATGTGACCCATGATACATTTAATATTTCCAATCTTCCTCAAAATTTAAAAGACTTTGGGTGACCTAAAGTCACCACACATATGCATTGGAAATAAAAGAACAAAGATAAGGGGCCTATCACATTTGTACCAGCATTTGGCCTAGAACATGACCCTCTTGAAGGGGATGAATCATGGTTATACAATGACAACCAAGCTGATTTTTATAAAAATGTGATGTATCATATTCCCAATAGGATCATGGAGTGTCACAAATATGAAGGAAGAGGCCTCAAACCAAATCAGCAAGGAACCATTGAGCCAATTTCCATGACTAAGTATGAAAGACCTTATGGACTTAGATTTAAACCACCTGGGGGTGATCTCACATATCTTATTCAAGCGCCATCACCAGTGACTAGCAATGATGATGTTGATAGTGAAGTAGAGTCTGATCATAGTCTCGCCTTTGATGACCTAGCTAAAACCAACCTATTTAATAACAATGCCATTTTTACCCTTACCTTGGCCATTCATCGCAACCCTTTGCCATTATATTAACCCCAACTAATAGATTGGGACCAATAAGAATCTAGTCTATCAATTAATGAGTTCTAAAATGATGAGGCATTATACGATTTCTTAGGCCTTAGAGACATCATTCCATTGGGAGATCATAAATCAGGGCTCTCAATCACATTGGATCATGTAACCTATTTTGGAGAGAAAGTGAACACCCTTAGCCAAAAACAAATAAGTAAAACATTGAGGTCCTAAAGTGAAAACCTCTTTGAGGCACTTTCTGACCAGGGAAAAAGTAAAGATAAAGGCCAGTCTAGTGGTGAAAACCTATTTTAGGTGTCATTATATGGGGGTGTTCATTATTCTTCAAATTTATACTAGGAGACCACCAATAATGAACTTGCCTATGGATCCAAGTTTAGCTTTGAGAAATAACAAGTATTTGATCAAATTTTCCAAGAATTTCCAACTATTTTTGTTACATGGATAGATCTCCCATTAGGGGACTCAAATTCATCATGCCTAGGAGAAGTTGAGGAGCAAGTCTTAATGGAGGACCCTGACATAATTCAATAGTTCAAGCCATTTCCTACTATCCTAGAAGATGGTTTGACCCTTCTAGTTGAAGCTATAATAGAGGTCAATATCATAACTCCATCTGACCTAAAATGGATAAAATTAGGCGAAGAGGAATAAGACATCTTTGTAACTCTGTTGAGAGATTTTGTGGATATTTTTGCATGGGCTTATTCTGACATGCCAGGGTTAGATCTTGCCTTAGTTCTGCACCACCTTGTGGTTAATCCTGACACCAAACTGGTAAAACAAAAATTACGTAAGATACATCCTTCCATTATTGTATTGGTAAGGAAAGAGTTGTAAATACTCTTATAAGTAGGATGTATCTGATCCATTGACTACTCTAAATGGATCTCTAATGTTGTACCTATTAGTAAAAAGCTTGAAAGGATCAAAATTTGTACTGATTTTTGAGACATCAAAAAATCTTGTCCTAAAAATTATTTTCCCTCACCTAATATCAACATGATCATCAACTCCATGGTTGGTTATGAAATGCTTTCACTTATAGATGGATTTTTAGGATACAACCAAATCAAAATAGCACCAAAAGACCAACATAAAATAGCATTACCCACTCCATGGGGAACATTTTATTATTAGGTGATGCCATTTGGCCTTAAGAAGGTTGGAGATACATATCAAATGGCCGTGAATATCATATTCTATGATATGATGCAAGATATTGTTGAAGACTATGTCAATGACATATTAGGAAAATCCAAAACCAAGGTCGACCATCCAGCACTGTTGCATAAGATATTTGAAAGATTACAAGAGTACAAAGTTAGAATAAATCTCAACAAATGTGTGTTTAGTATAAATTCAAGCAAATTACTTGGCTTCATCATGTCTCTTAGAGGTATTGAAGTTGATCCGACTAAAGTCCATGCTATAACTAAGACGCCACCACTAACCAATTTGAAGCAACTCTGCAGTTTGCAAGGTAAGATCTAGTCCATCCGATGCTTCATATCTTAGTTAGCAGATAAGTGCCATCCATTTATACACCTTTTGAAGAAGGGAGTTACATTTCACTGGGATGATCATTGTTAAATAGCTTTTCAACAACTCAAAGACTATCTTATTAATCTGCCTATTTTATTACCTCTTATGCAAGGAAAGCCATTTTTGTTATACCTATCAGCTACTGATCATGCTCTGGGGGCACTCTTGGCTCAACATGATGACAAAGGAAAGGATCATGTTGTACACTACCTAAGTCATACCTTGGTTACATATGAACATAACTATGCACCTTTTGAAAAAGCTTGTCTAGCCATGGTCTTCGCAGCTCAAAAATTGTGCCATTACATATTGAATAATAAGACCATGGTCATTGCAAAATTAGATCCACTCAAGTATCTACTATCTAAAAAATCTTTGAAAGGAAGAATGGCTAAATGGATCATGCTTCTCACTGAGTTTGACATAGATTATGTCAATCAGAAGGTAATCAAAGGATAAGTTCTTGCATATCAACTTGCTAAAGCACCTCTCATAGACACACAACCACTCACATCTCAATTTCCTAATGAATCTATCATGACCGTCATTAACACACCCCTTGAGGAGTAGCCTTGGAAACTATCTTTTGATGGTTCATTCACTACACATGGATCAGGTTTAGGCCTATTGTTTATTACACCATAGGGGGATCTAATCCCTAAATCATTCAAAATCAGCTTTCCTTGTACAAACAAGATGGTTGAGTATGAAGCACTTGTTATAGGACTTCAACAAGCAGTCCATTGGAATATATCTCATCTTAAAATTTATGGTGATTCTTAGTTAATCATCAATCAAGTTATAGATCATTTTTAGACCAAAGATGACAAGTTGGTTATGTATAAAGTCATGGTTGACACTCTTAAATGACAAATTACCAATATTTAGTTTGAGCACATACCGAGGGCTAGTAACAAAACTATAGATGACATGGCTACTATTAGCTCTCTAATTTGACAAAAAGCTAAAGCTAGAGAGTATCAATTCCTCATCAAGAATTTATCAGCACCAGCTCATGAACCTTCAACTATTTCCATGATTTGTGATATTGTTGGTCCTAATTCTATCTGGTACTCAAACCTTTACAAATACCTTCATGACCAAGTTATACCATGTAACCTATCTCAAAAATAAACTAAATCCTTCATTCATCATTCCACTCATTATACTCTACTTGGATCCACCCTTTACCATCTCAGTTTTGATGGAACTCTACTTTGTTGTTTAACTTTGGTAGAGTCTACACTAGTGTTAATAGAAGTTCATGAAGGAGTATGTGACATTCATTCTAACAAGGTAGTCCTATCCAAAAATCTTTTGCATACTAGTTATTATTATCCCATAATAGACGTAAATGTCACTGCTTATGTAAAAAAGTGTGACAAATGTCAATGGCATGCTAATCTAATTCATGCCCGAACAAAAACTCTGAAACCAATGTTGACACCATGTCCATTTTCTACATAGGGACTTAACCTCAATGGAAATATTAACCCCACTTCATCTAATGGCCATAAACATATCCTTACTACCATCGAGTATTTCACTAAGTGGGTTGAAGCTATACCCCTCACTTACGTGGCTAGAAAACAAATTTCCAAATTCATTTTCAACCATCTCACTTGTTGCTATGATATACCCTCTAACATTATATCTGATAATGGAGGATCATTCAAGATCAAGGATGTAGATCAACTATGTATCAAATATAACAACACACAACATTTTTCTACAGTATATTACCCTCAAGGTAATGGCCCAGCTGAGGCATCCAACAAAACCATTGTCATTATTCTCAAAAATATTGTCAATGATACTGGTCATGATTGGCACCTATGGATATTCCCTACCCTTTGGGCATATTGTACCAATCATCGTACCCCCATAAGATCCACTCCATACTCACTTGTTTATGGTACTGAAGCCATCCTTCCCATTGAGGTCAAATTACTTTCACTACGCATCTCTTTCAAGCATGTCCTAGATGATCATGACTATCGATTAGCTCACCTACAAGAACTAGATCTACTTGATGAAAAATGCATAGCCATGCTCAACAATATTCAAGCATATCAGAATTGACTCAAAGGCCACTATAATCAACATGTTAAGTATAGAACATTTGAACTTGGTGATCTTGTTCTTAAAGAAAACCAAAATAATACCATGGTTGAGAAAAAGCATAAAGGGAAATTAAAATCAAACTGGATAGGGCCTTTCATCATCACTATATATTATGGATTAGGAGCATATAGGATTGCCACACCAGATGGTGATGAACTTTCAAAGCCGATGATTATTGTTCATCTCAAGTGGTACTATGCTTGAATGCTAAGGTGTATTTTCTGTAAGGACCATTTTAGCTATGCCATTTTATCACCATTCTTCTTTATAAAAATACCATCCTTATCCATCTTCTTCACCATATCCACTTGTCGCTACCAACCTATCAACCCATTATATTCTAAATCCTAGATCATTTGTCCTTGGTTTTTGCCACTTATTGCATAATTTTAGCATCGTGGTATCTATTCAATTCATTAGTTAGTTTAAGTACTTTAGATAGAGAGCATATTTTGGGATAGTGTGATAGAATTTTTAGCAGTTGCATCCTTCATTTGTTATGCCTTTCTTACCACTAGTCTTGCTACTAATTATAACCACCTTTGGGAAAATTAGTATCATTGATCTATGTCATTGTGTCCTAGTTATAACCACCTATGGGCAAACTAGGGGTAATATTAAGCCTTGATGTACCAACTTGCCACTTCCTATGTCATACTATGCCTTTTTACCAATTGTGCCTATTTTATTTGAATTGACTGTTGCACTAGTCAAATTCCTCCACTTTAACGACAGAACTATAGTGACTTGAGGTCCTACTCTAAGACTATGTAGCTAGTGCTCAATACTTGTTGAGGTCAGCTCATTGACCTTTTCCTCATGCTCTCACCATTTTTTTAGTAACCTAAGCCATGCTCTTTTTTTTTTTTGAGCAACCTAAGCCACGCTCTCATCATTTTGAAAGCTTGAACCATTTAGTGTCTCATCATTCTTGATTGAGTTGAGATACCCCAGAATAATTCCAAAAATATTTGAAAAATCATTAGAAAAGAACAAAAACATTGACCACTTCTTTGCCTTAAGGATTTTGGGAACCCTTATTAAGTTACAAGCAAATCACTTGTCATTTAGTTTCTCCATCCTTTTTGGCTTTTTTCTCTCATGCACTTGTTGTTTTTCAAGACCATTCCTCTTCTTCTATCACATCTATTCTATTTGTTTTCATTAGTTATCACATTCTTCCCACTCCTTGGGAGAACTATATTTGGCCTAAAGTTTTTTATTAGATATTACATCCATGAAACTATGTAGGTAGCATCCACTTGCCTAGTGCATATAGAGATAGCTCAGCCACCCCCTTAGTTTTATTCTATTCCCCCATTTTGTTCATTTGTTAATTTGTCACCTATTTTCTAGGGGAAATGTTCTTAGGGTTTCTATTGCATTATTTATTTGTTTGTTTATGCTTATTTTGTTTGCTTGTCTACTTGTTTGTTTGCTTTCAGCACTGTTGCCTTGATTTAGTTTATGTGTGTTCATTAGGTGATTCCTTACCCACACTTATACTCAAATCCATCCATATTCATATGTTTACATTGTCATCATGGTTTCTATCATTGGTCTATTGTTTTCAATTGAGTATTGGATTATGAGTCAATCCTTATGCATATTTCAGCCAAATCCTCATGATGTTATACCATAATGCCTACCGATAGTGTGACAAAAAACCTCAGCTTCAAGAAGTCTATTTGGAAAATGGTGGTCTCTCTTCAGCATTGACATACCGATTCACTCCCAATCATATCCCAAACAATGTAATTAACCATAAAAAATTTTCAACCTTTATTAGTTCATATGAGCATATCCCTACTAGTAGCTTGTTTCAATTCATTATTACCCTCTCTGTTTAGTTATCATCATCCTCAGCCAAGTTTATCATGTTTTCCATAATCAGGGTCCAATGATTATAACCTCCAATGGGCAAATCATTACACACCATCCCACCTACATTTCTCAATGATTATAACCGCCTTTGGGAAAATCATCGTGTTGTCACCACTTTACTTTTTTGCCTATACAGGGGCATGTTATCTTATTTGTCTATCCTAACTAGGGTAGCTCCATCTTCTCAATGATTATAACCACCTTTGGGCAAATCATTGTGTTATCATACCACATTGCCACTATCGGGGTAAAATGTTTATAACCACTTTTGAGCAAACCATTATGCATCATCCCACTTGCATTCTCAATGATTTTGACTACTTTTTTAGTATCATTATGTTTTCACCCCATCATCTTTCCTTTCTTTGGTCCCCTCATTTCACTTCTTTCTTTTTGAGAGATCGTTTATTGACCTACTTGTGCCAACCATTCTCTTGAGGGGGCATCATACAATTAGTTTATCATCATTACAGTTGTAGGCATATAGGACTTTCATTCTTTGAGAAGACCTTACTATGCTTATAGCTTGTAATGCCTTCCCAAATAGGGGCAAACTGTAGACACCTAAAATTGGCCATTGATAACCTCCAATTAGGCTTTTGGCCAATTTTCACCCAAAGTACACAATTTGGCCTAAAACACGTTAATGATGTGAAACTGACATATTCAAGTTCTAATTTTGGCTAGGGTATCCTTAAATGGGGCAATTTAATCAATGAGCCACCTAACTT
The DNA here is from genome assembly GCA_037957365.1 of Torreya grandis. Lineage (NCBI taxonomy): Eukaryota > Viridiplantae > Streptophyta > Pinopsida > Cupressales > Taxaceae > Torreya > Torreya grandis. The sequence goes on along the minus strand of JARHVA010000393.1, from coordinate 2,373,390 downwards.
TAATCAGTTCATTTCAATTCAAAATGCCAATTTTGCACTTAGGTGATTTGGATTACTCTTTCCTATCAAATCTCTTGCACAAGATGTATTCCTTTGTTATTTATTATTGGTAACATTCTAAATGGGAATACGGTTCCAATGCATTTGACATTGACTTCCAATTCCAATCCAACCAAATTTTGGACCAATAATAAGGCATTCTGATCAATCTAAGTAATTTGTGCACAAAGTACTTAATCATGCTTAATAGCTAATTAACCCAAATCAAGGCCTAATTAATAATTCCATGGAAACTTGTTGAATACTTGTTTTTAAAAATGAATATTGAATATTTGCATCATCAGGTGACCTAATTTCTTAGGAAGACATCCTTAAGCCATAAATGCCACAAATATTAGGATTAATGCCCTCCATGCCTCATCAATGCCTTCCATGATGCCCTCCATGCCTCTTAATTGCCCTTTTTTCCAATGTCATGATGAGGATAATTATAAACTTAATTCCTCAACCACACATCTCAATCTTGAGATGGATGATTGAGGTTGATTTTGATCAAATCCAAAAATCTATAAATAGAGAGGCCATGAACATTTCTAAGCTATTTTGGTGCAAAGTTATTATGTTCAAATATCTTTAAAAGTCTTGATTATGCAAAGATATAATGCACAAATGGTTCCAAAAGCTTCAAGCCACTAGTGTTACCATGCCAAATTGATTCCAAGCCAAGCCAAGCCAAAGATAAAGGTGCCAAGGAGAGATGGAGGTAGCCAAGCTTCCATTGCCAAGGACTTCATGAGCACAAGCCAAACAAACCACCACTACAAAGGTATTTAGAGCATCCAAGGATGGTGAAGGAATTATTTTGTTTTCATTCCTTGCTTTTTAGTTGTGTTTGTCATTTGCTTTTGTTAACTAAGCTCTCCCTAGTGTCTAAGCCTAGAGATGTTATGTTATTAGTGTGTTTATTTCATTTTGTTTTTATTTTGGAATTAACACCATACTAACCATCCTCTCTTGAGTCAAATTCCTGGATCACAAATCCATTTTTATACTCAATCTATTAATGCTAATTTGGATAAGAGATATTTTAAGGGATCTATTTTTGTAATTAGTTATACTCAGTTATTAAGCATATAATGTTGGAGTTTTTGTGATACAAAGACCATAGCTAAACATGCCAACTCAACTGGTGTATAATTTAGCTCATATGATATTAGTTTGTGACTAAAATAATAAATATCTTGTTCCTTTCCTTGATCATTATGCTATGCAATCAAAGCACGAATGGCATATGGTGTAGAAAATATATATATGAGCAATGGTTTGCCTAGAATTGGTGGAGACAAAATAGGTAGATTTACCAAATACTATTTAATACTTTCAAAAGCCTTTTGACATTCTTCATTCCAATGAAAAATTGCCCCTTTCTTGAGTAGGTGCATAAAAGGATGACATTTATTGATGAGCTATGAAATAAAATGCCTAATAGCATGAAGTTTGCCTTGAAGACTATGAAGTTTCTTAAGCATTCAAGGAGGTGACATTTTAGTTATATCTCAAACATTTGCTATATCTACCTCAATACCTCTTCTTGATATAATGAACCCTAGAAACTTGCCTGATGTTATGCCAAAGACACACTTTTAAAGGTTTAACTGTACCTTATATCCTCATAGTCTTTCAAAAAAATTGCAAAGGACTACAAGATGCTCAGATCGTAAGTGAGACTTCTCTAGGATATCATCAACATAATCTTCCACCATATCATACATCATGTCATGGAAGATGGTAGTCATTACTTGTTAATAGGTTGACCCTATATTTTTGAGGCTGAAAGGCATGACTTAATAGTAGAATGTTCCCCATGGGGTGATAAATGTTTTTTTGTGCTAGTCCTCACGGGCAATTTTAATTTGATTGTATCCCAAGAAACCATCCATGAGAGACAGCATCTCATACCCAGCTATAGAATCTACAATCATATAAATATTTGGAAGTGGGAAATCATCTTTAGGGCATGACTTATTGATGTCTCAAAAGTCAATACATATCTGAATTCTTCCTTGAGGTTTCAAGATAGGGACAATATTGGATATCCAATCAGAGTAGTCAATGGGATGAATAAATCCTACATCCAAGAATTTTTGTAATTCTTCTTTGACTAGCAATGCCACCTTTGGATGCATCTTACATATTTTTTGTTTGATGGGTTTTACATTGGGGTGGACATCAAGGTGGTGGACCACTAATGAAGGATCCAATCCTAGGATATCTTTGTATCTCCATGCAAAAACATCAATAAATTCTCTGAGCAATGTAATAAGAATCTTGCACTTTGAGTGAGTGAGAGATGCCCCCAGTCTCACAATCTTGGGTTTTTCTTTAGTCTCAATGTTTATTTCTATGACTTCCTCAATGAGTGAGGGAGATTTATGTTGTAGATAAGGGGGTACCTAATTTTTGGTATATTGAAGGTGATAATTCTAGGCAACTTAGTATCAATGTCCAAATAATCTTCTGATTAAGTGGGGTTGAATGGGATTTCACCTGGCTCTATAGAGAATTATTGTTCTTCTTCTGACCTTTCATCATCATCTTGAACACTCAATGCTTTTTATTCTTTGAAGTATGTTGATTAACATAAATTGATATAAAATCCTTTCTTGTGATCTCTAGATGGTATAAAATTTTTGGCCCCCATATATTCAAGAATGGCCTCATCATTCTAAAACACGTCAAAGGTAGGATCCTATTTGGTATCCCAATCTATGAGGGAAGGATAATGGAGGGAGATGTTGATGGTGGAGATGGAGATGTTGGAAAAAAGGTTAGTGGTAGCTAGCTCTTCGAATTTTCTACAAATAGAACTTATTTTGATATCTTCATCAGTGAGAGTTTGCTCATTAGTCAGGATAGAATAAACAATGATATTAAAGGGATCATCGATGGTTTATACCCAAAACCATAGTAATATGAATTATCTTGGACACTAATGGGCTCTATTCCACCTTGTTATTACCTTCTTAGTCCCTTTCCTTTATAATTCATGTTCTCCATCATGTGGTAGACTTTGGGATAATTTTGTTTGGGTGAAATGAAGATATCATCATCATGTAAGATCCAAGAATCATATCCATCTTCAATATGTTCATCAAATAGGAACCTTTCACTTTCAAAAGCTGTAGGCCCAAATTTATATTTGATGGGCTTGACTTCCTTCATCTCAGGGGATCCATAGCTTCGGGGAGACACTGAGAGATGGCCAATGCAAAGGGTCTTATACTCATGCTCACCACAACATGTGGATGTGATTTTCAATTTAGTAAGATCTGGTGTTGGGGTAGATGTGGATGCTAATTAATTAGGAGAAATATATTTTATATTCATAAGATTGAGGATGGTTTTCTCAGTGTCTTAAGATAATGATGGAGGAGTATATTGATTTATTTAACAGCTATGATGTTCAATGATTCTAGGAATGGTGACTTCCATTCTTGAATGATGGAATTTGACACACTAATGAAGAGTAGATGGGATAGCTTGCATTTCATGGATCTAATGTCTCATAAGAAGCATATTATATGGTAGGTCCATGCTGACCACATGTATCAGGGTTTGGTGAACTATGGATCCCATAGTGATGGGAAGATAAATAGACCCAATGGATGGTCGCTCATTATCATCATATGATTTTATCATGATAAGAGTAGGATCGAGTGATGATTTAGAGTATCCAAACTTTTTCAAAAAGTCCATATTGCACAGGTTGAGTGTCAATCCTCTATCTATAAGGACATGAGAGACATGATGATGGGCAATGAAAACTTCAATGTATAGTAGATAAATATGGTGTGGGCCAACTAGTGGTAAATCCCAAGCACTAGAAGTAAGTTGTTGGGAGGGGAATAGATGAGCTACTAATGCCTAAAACTAGCTTATGTCTAGGTTACTAGGCACCTTTAGATCATTAAGCACTTGATTTAATATTTCCCTATGCAAAATGGATGTTTTAAGGAGCTATATAAGGGAAATTTGGGTGGGGGTATTCTTTAGTTATTGAATAATATCATAATACTTATCATACCCATTTGTAGCTTTCTTATAAGTGTTCCCCCTTAGTGAAGTAGAAGAAGTGGATGGTTGTTAGGATGATGTTGTTGGAATGACTATTTTATTATGTTGGGTGGTGATAGTACAATTGGTTGTGGCCAAGTTAATCTTAAAAATAAAAAGATGAGGTATCAAATGTATGTATCTTATGGATTTTGATGGTATTAATGTAATGATATGGTACACTATAGTAGTCTTTGCAATTGGAAGAGGATGCCTGACCCTGGTCTCATTATGGTCTTTGATTCCTTTACTCATGTTTGAGAAGAGTATCTTTATAGATACCCAGTTGTCCATTTCTTGATTGACTGGGGGCGGACTCTCATTCCAATTCAATATCACCTCTTTCAATCAAATCTTGTATATATTGCTTTAGTTTCATATAATTCTTATCATGTCCTTTCACCCTATGGAATTTACAATATTCATCATCATGATACCAATCTAGTTTGGGTTGATGCTTATCCATGGGATAAATTTATGGCAAAATAATCATGTTGGCTACAACCAACTATTCTAACATAGTCACCAATGGGATCCCCAAAATTGTAAGAGGCCATTTGCTTGTATGGGGTCTTGGCTTGCCTCGAGGAACCTTGATAGAAGAAACATAAGGTTGTGGTGGGGGCCCTTTCCTTTGTATTTTTTGGACATTATATAATTTTTATTTAGAGTCTATCACCCCATCTCTAACAACATTATTATTTTTATTGAAGACCTTGGGTTTTTTTGAAAAGGAGTTTTTGTATTCGAGGTGTGCTCATTACGAGAAAATAGCTTGATGGTTCATTTTTCTATGATGGCCTTTTCAATTTGCATGTCCTTTTCTATAATCTCATCAAAAAAATTTGCACACTATAATTTTAGCTGATATTTAAATTATTCATTAAATTTGTCTACAAATATTTTGGCAAACTCTTTTTTGAATACAATACATCTCAATCGTCTTGCCAATGCTCGCCATCATTACAAGAAATAGACAAGGCTTTTCCCATTTATTTTCTTTGTGTTTTATAGGTCAATAATGGATATATCATTCTCAATGTTGAAAGAGAAATGTCTGACAAATTGCTTTGTTAGTTCTCCAAAGCTTGATATTGACCCCTTAGGAAGGTGCATGAACCATTCTAGTGTTGGTCTTGTTATACTTTTAGGGAAGATCCTTAATAGATAAGCATCTTCATAGGCTACTTCATGACAAGTGACATAAAATTCATGTACATGATCCCTTGGGTCTCCTTTTCCCCTATATTTCTCAAATTTTGGAACCTCAAATGTGAGGGGAATGGGATCTGCAGAATGTTGATATCCAAGGGTGATGAGTAAAAATCCTCATATTTGTATTTATTGGCTTGGGACCTAGGATCCACTTGTTGAAGGTTTTCCTTCATCATCTTCCATTCTTGGGTGAAGGTAGGATCCCTAAGAGGATTGATAGTTTGGTTATGGCCTTCTTGCAGAGCATGGGTAAGATGGTTGTTATTGGTGGTATGATTGATATGGCTATTGTTGTTGACATTGTTGGGATTTTGGGCATCATGGGAGGTGTTTGTATTATTACGTTTTGGGGATAATGGGCTTTGATTTTGAAAGAGGAGGTTAATTTGTTGTGTAAGTTGATCCAAATGATCCTCAATGGTAGCCTATCTTCTGTTAGCCTCACCATGGTGATTCACAAGAGGTGGTTGTTGGTCTTTTTCATACAAAAACCCATGCTCTACTTCTTTGTGAATATTTTTTTTCAGGGACTCAAATGGGTAGATGATATTATTTAGGTGGGTGTGATCATAATTAGGTGGTAAAGTGCCCCTAATTTCTATACTTTGAGCCAACACTTCATCACAATTTTCATATAGGTATTAGTCGATGAGATGATGAACACTATCATTATTGAAGAGGTTATTTATCTCATTTTCTTCTTAAGGTGTAAGGATGTCACTATGAAAGTCCTCATGTTCCTGATTTGGGTCCATGATTTACCTAATAGTATTGTCATCTTGATTTGAGCCTTGTCTTAGGTAGAATTGAGCTCAGGTTTTGATAACTATGGTGATAGAATAAGAGGATAAAATGTGATGAGGTGTGATTAAGGGACTTTTAAATATAGCTCTTGGTCAAAATATGAAACTACTAGTGGTTAATGGAGAGATTTGATGGATGAGGTAACTATAAATTATCAAGAAACAAAGGTCTTTCAAGAGATCAATCTAGAAAAAGACAAAAGAGGATGATCGGATCAAGTATTTTTGTCAACTAGAAAGTGGAAAAATTGATGGTTGATAGGGGACAAAGACACTAGATAGGGATAAAGGATAGTGATTGGTGTTATATTGATACCTTATAAGGCTATGTTCAATGATAATTTCAAGTTATGATAGGATGATTAATGATAAATGGGAAGTAAGTGACCACCAATAGTTTGATCCTTTGTCCTTAACTAATATTTAAAATGGTGGTGGGAGAATTTAATGGTGATATATGAGATGTGATGGAAGAATGTATGGATAAGGGCTACTATTCAAGATAGATGAATGAAGTGATAAAGTGATGGCGACACACAATGAGGGATTGGTAAAAAAAATATGGAGATATAGATGGGTATGGATGAATAATCCAATGAGGATGGGATAAGATGGAAGAGATAGATATGATATATGGACCAATGGGGGTGGATTTATTAAAAGGATAGCTAACGGATATAAATCAAGGATGAACAATAAGAAGAGAATGGTACTAAATGGATGACAAATGTAAATAGTGTGATTATGATATGGTAGGTATGGAAGTGTGATGATATGAGAATATGCAAATGAGGCTAGGATGTATGATTTGACAAAGGTATGGTGACAATCATATATATGAGGTGAGGACCTAGCTAAAAGGGGGAGATTTATATGGATGCAATGAATGTGCGGGTAAAATGATAATGGGATAAGAATGAGTAGCCTAGGAGAAATGGGATACTATGATGGAAATAGATAGAGTGAAAGATGGATCACCAAATGGGAGGTGGATATGGTGTGGAGGAGATGAGGACATAGTCTATATGAAGGGTAATAATATGGGGTAAATAAGATATGATACAAAAAGGTAGGTGGTGTTGGTATAGGTGTGATGGGATGGAGTAGATAGAATGTGGAGATGGATTATATGATTATTATGGATATAGAATGGGAGTGTATGGATGGCTATGGGATGATATAATGCTAGGAATAAGTGTGGATAATATGTGGGAATGACTAAGAAGTGTATATGAATGTACGTGGGATAGTTTATGGTGACGTTAAAAGAGAATATAGATGAAAGAAAGATAGATGTAGAGGGTGGACTAAATATATGTAATGAATTATGTGGTGGTGAGATGATCTAAGGGTAATATAGATGGGAGGATGACCAATATATGGACTATATGGATAAATAAAATATGATGACTTAAGAAGTGAGATGGTGGGATGATAAAATACAATATGGGTGTATAAGTGGGTGATTGGTAAAAAGATGGATTATGTGGATAATAAGATGTGATAGAAAATAATAACTATATAAGGCTATGGATGATGGATGTAGAGGAAATAAAAGAGAATGGATCACTATGTGGGAGATTGCAATGAGATATGTAGATGAGATGGTCAACACAAGACAAAATGGGGAAGGAACGTGTTATGGAGGTGAATAAATATACAAGGATGTTAAAAAAGTATTAAATACTATGGAACAGATATAGATGAGAAAAGGATGGATTAAAGTATGATAAAGAAACATGTGAGAAGATGATTGGTGCTAAGTGAGATAGATCATATAAGGTGTGGGTAGGATAAGGAAGTGAAGATGGTATGGATAGAAGGATATGAGGAATGTGATAGTCAAAAGGGATATGATAAAAGGGTAGTGGATGCTAAGTGGTATGGGACGTGTGTAGACACAAAAGGGGGACTAAGTGTGGGATGATGAAATGATATAGTGTGATGATGAGTATGGGTATATGGTGGTCAAAAGATTGGTCAAAATATAGGAAGAAGGATGATAATAGAATGAGTGTGGGAAATGATATGTGGACTAAGATAAATGTGATGGAATGGAAAAGAGAGATGATGTACTATAGATAGTCAAGATGGGATGATGATGGGATGAAGGATCCTATAGGTTTATAAGATGAAAAGATAGTGATGGGATAATGGAAGTGATCCTATAGGTTCCTAAGGTGTGCACATAAAAAGTATGGGTGTGGCTGAGTTGGCTATCAAATAAAATAGGTCTCATCACAACACACAAACAATCATGCACAAGTACAGCCCTAATTAGTAAACTATATGGGAGTGTAACGTGATGTCCACGCCATCTAATGGCTACACAAGTGAGGCTATAGGCTGATGACCTATTAAAGGATTGACCAAACCCTCTCAACCTTTCTTACACTTGATGGTCACTTGGGTGTTGCTCCTAACATCGATAGTGGAACACCTATTATGGCCACAGTCCCCTATTATAAGGTTTACACAAGGCTCTAGGGGAGTCCCTGATATATCCAATGGTACATTGGGTGCCATGTCTATGTAGGAGGCTATCTGTTTTCCCTGGGTATATGGACTTAATCATCCCTCACTCCACAAAACCCTTTATGGGGAATTTTTCTTAAGCCATAATGATAAACTCTCCTGATTTCTATACTCCATCAAAACATGGAGTGTGGTTAGCATGCAGTGGTGAAATCCATGACACTAACCCCTAAATACTAAGTCACATTCATGGTGATAAAATCCATGTCATGTGCTATCCTAAGGGAGGGATTAAACAAACAACCAAGCTCATTATACAATTAATTAATTGCTTCTAATTACCTAAGTGAGCTTCACATGATACAACAAATTATGTACAAATAATAGATACTCACACAACAGTCGAATACAAGCAAGAAGATAATGATTTTTTCAAATCTCAATGTAACAACTATGATAAATATTGATCAAATTAATCAAAATGGCACCCCTCCCTATAAACACAAAAGTTAGGAATCAATAGGGGTGCCTTAAAAAGTTTTCCAAGAACTACAAAAAAGATTGGTTATCTGAATTCTACAATCCCACAAGTACATAGGGCAATATGGAAATTAAAATAGTCAATCTCGCTACTAAGATGCAATACCACTCCTAACTAATGGTGAGATTTCTAAACTACCACTAATAGAATTGACAAAACTGTAACTTGTCACCAAATTTGAATAGTGATATTGTATGTCTTAAACTAATTTCACCTATTTATCCTAATAAGTATAAAATAAGTCTACATATTATAAAACAATTACTAGGCCTTATTTTTAATACAATTCATGATGATTAAAGGACTGTAAAAAAAAGGCTAAATTGATCCTAAATATGTTATCCTACAATATCACTACTCTGAGTGGCAAACCCACTATTTATAGGTGAATACTATGATTATGAAAGTAGCAGTATTACAAGTGTTAACCAAATCAGTAATAATGAGATGTCAGTAGCTTTTTCCAATCCTGATAGACCCTAGAAAATAGAATGTTCCTTTGTAACAAAATGTTCATACACCTAAATGACATCAAGTAGAACATAATGAGGGATTTTTGCTAAGGTTGATTATAGACAAAAAGATGATTGTTTGACAAAAGGTGATACTTCAAAACTTACAGTCCTCCTATATCCTGCTTTTTCTAAAAAATAGAGGCTAGGTTAATAATGATAGAGAATCAAAGGTTGGTAGGGGAGGAACTTTACCATTTTGTGAGGATCAAACAATACCTCAACTTGGAACAACAATACCACTACTTATAGGGCAATACCGCTATTACAAAAGTCATGAGATTGTCGAGGGTAAACAAAAGCTTCTTCTTTGTTCCAAGGTGATGTCCTTAGCTTATTTCTTGCTCATGGTTTTGAAAATAGAGGGAAAATATCTAATATAAACATAGAATGATCAAAGACAACAAATAATATTATTACCACAACTATTTCTTGTAATATCACTACTAGAATCTATGTTACCGTTACTAGCAAGGCAATATCATGACTTTTAGACTGGCAAGATTATTGGATATAGGTGAATATCCTTGTTTGATTATTTAAAGTTTGTTGTCTTACCTTGCATAGCATAAATAACACACCTATAGAAAGATTTCACAGTCAGTTTAACAGATATCAAAATGTAAGATTCTTAGCAGAGACTGCAATACCACCACTAGAATCAATGATACCGCTACTAGTAGGATAATACTATGACTATAAAAATAGCAAGATTGTTTGAACCTAAAACCCTACTTAAACCCCTAACCAATAATGGCTAAGCTAAAATATCATAATTAGTGCTGATAATATCACTATTGCAATATTGTGACTTGTAGGGCAATACTGCTACTTTCTTGAATCACATGTAAAATTAAAAATATGTGTTTGGTTTTACTTATAGTTGGTCCTGTAATCACTTAAAATGCTTCCAGCAAGATTGTTAACCTAAATAAGGGAGGTTGGTCCCACCATGGTCACCAAAATGTGCACCAAATTTGGGATTCAAGAAAATATTATTAAAATGATAATGCAAACCCAAAATTAATGACACCAATAAAAATGGATAGAAAATGTAAATCAAAATAATTAAAGCACTCTTACCATCATTTTTACCTTCTCATAACGCCATTCCAAGACTTGAAATTCCAATGCTTGAGCTAGTAGACTTGAGATGTTGGATTGCTTGTGATAGCTTGATAATGGCTTACTTGAGACAAGATGGATATGGATTTTGCTTGGATTAGATTGATGAGTGAGCTAATGGTTTATGCACTTGATAATTGACTTCTTCATTAGCTTGAGCAAGGAGGAGTGTCTTAGTTTTATAGGTCAATGGAGGAAGATCTTATGGTCCAAATTTGAATTTGGGCCATTAAGATCCAGGGTGGAGGATTTTCCATGGAATTTTTAATTCCATGGAATCCTCTAAAATAGAGAATTCTAGAGGAAAAGGGATAAAATAGAGAGATTTCTAGAATTCTCCAATTCTAGAAATATTTTCATAGGGTTTTAGGGGTTTAGGAGAGGCTAGTATAGGGTGGTGGGTAGTTAGGATTTTCTTGAATTTTAAATTGGCTAGTGGGATTAGGGAGTAGGTTAGTAGTTAATAGGATTTTTTAGGGGTTTAATGATGGGATTAATTGGTTTTTAAGATAGGATAAAGGTTATATGGGATATTGGTATGGGTATGGGATTTAAGCCAAGGGGTTATTGTGACTAGGAAGTAGGTCATTTTTATGCTAAATTAGTGGGAATTAGTATTATTAGTGGGGAATTAGTATGATTAGTGGGGTGAGCACATTTTAGTGCATACACATGCCAATGATGTTTTGTAATGGGTGTGCCTCCTCTATAATAGTATAATATGAATCTAGTGGTGGATGTTCCTGATATGTGTAGTGAATACCTGAAGTGCACCCTACCTCATTTATTGTGTGTTTTAGAAATGAATCCAAGAATATCTTTAATGCCTTAGATTCCATTTATTGTACTTTTGGTGCCTTTGTGGGAGTGCCCACATCAATAATGTTAGCCTCAATCAAATCTTGTATCTTATGTTTTAGGCTTATGCATCTATTTTTTGTATGGCCTGGTGCCCTATGATATTTGTAATGTGCATTGAAATCATAGCTTTTTAGAAGAGTTCGTGTCATATCAGCCTATTTAATGGGAGGGAGAGATATGACATTTCATTTTAAGAGTTGTAAAACCCATGCTAGTAACTCTGGAAGGTTGGTGAAGGTTTAGCATTGAGGAGTTGATAAAACCAAGCAAAGAGATGGCTCTGAAACTGCTTTAACTATGGAATTCTTATCACTCTTCTCCTCTATAGCCCTTGCCTTGTATGGAGGCTTATTTGAACTCTTAATAATTGATTATGATCCATTGGTATATTTTAGTTTACCCATTGATATAAACTTGACCTCTCTTTCTTTAAATGTGGCACGAATCTGTGAATGTTAGAAACTTCTTAAACAAGATAGCTTCATGTAATGTTGGTAAAAGACTATGTTTGAATATGTCTTGAAGCTTTTTTCATGCCATGGGGCTAGTCAATTTGTCTATTATAATCTTGTATTGTAAGATGTATTCTATGATAGGTTCATTTGACTTTTATTTTAACTGTACAACTTCGGCATATGAGATCTTGTCATTGATATTGATGGAGAAGTGTGATAAAAACATGTCTTCCAAAGGATTGAATGATGTGATAGATTGATTTGATAAATCATAAAACCATTGTAGGTCATAATCCTTTAAACTATGTGGAAACAACTTTATGATAATCCAATCATTGTACATGTAGTCCAAACATGTTGCATGAAAGCTCAAAGATGGTACTTTGGGTCACCCTTGACATCATATAATGCAAACTTATGTGCTATGAATCTGGATGGCAAGGGATTTTCCACTATATGGTGTGTCAAAGGTGTATGTAAGAAAATATTAGAATCCAAGGCATGTGATGGCCTATTGGATCCCTTCTCAAGATGTAACACCTTAGCCTAGAGAGAATGAACCTCATGAATAAGGGATTGTGCATTTAGAGTAGAGGAACTAGCCATAAGAAGTGTAATTGTCACTAAAGGTTGTTGAATTATAATTTTAGGTTGTGCTAGTTAAGTTGGCCCCATTGTAGATGTAATAATGTTATTAACTAGGGGAGTTGAAGATTGACCATTTTTTTATTTGTTCTTAATTTCCATTATGGATTATAATTTGTGTGCATGATCAAGGGGTTGTTCAAATCCTATCTCTGAAGCTCTGTAGGACCTCATCTTTAATTGAAAATTATTTTATCATTGTTAAGTGGAGAGAGAGTGTCCCAATTTTTAATTTGTGTATCATCTTATTCTTAATTGTATTGTTCATCTTCAGATGCATTATCATTGAAGTCCATATAATTATGGTATGAAGGATCAAGAATAGGAGTTACAATATGTCGCTTATCCTTGACATAAGCTCTAATAGCATGAATTTGAATATGATATATATGATTACCACCTAGCCTAACACTTCTTAATGGAAGAGAGATAAATTTTGAGATGGCATATAGTAAACAAATTTGAATAGAGTTGTTAAAAAAGAATATACGAATTCAAAAAAAATTAAAATAGTTAATGAAAACAAGAAAAATAAGGATACAAACCCTAGGAGCATCTAGGGTTAGGTTTAGAGCAATGTTTGAAGTAAGTTGGGTTTACCAAATTTTTAACATTTTATGGTTTAGATTATGTAAATCCTATGTTTGATTAAAGGGTTGAGTAGAATTAATCAGGGAAATAATATGCATAAAATAGCCACCAATTTATTATGGAATTTACTAACTTTGATTTTCTGAAAATAGTAATAGATATGTGCAAATAAAGACTTATCTGGGAAACACCTGATACGAATGATTTGAGTGTTAAAAATTGAGATAAAGTAGGTCTAAGTGTCATCAATTAGATCCCTATATTATAACCCCTCCTAGATAGTAGCACCACATTTGTACAATAACACCATGTGGCTCTAGTGTCTTTGAGTATTGTCCCAAACTTTTGGGTGCACTAGTATCTATATCTTTCGGGTCTATTCCTGTGTGCATGAAGTTTAGAACTCTATAATATGCCTATAATAACTAATTTATGATGTAAACCCTAATTTTCCTTACAAGTAAGGTATGAATTAAAAAGTGTGTTCATTAGTAGGATAGGTTGGACATCCTCAACACCCCACTATGAAGAAATTTGCCTACATACCAATACTCTGAGGAGGGATCAAGCTCAATGTAGTTCTCCCTACCTAAGTGTTAGTTCAAGTGTAAGTGATGCTAGTTTGATAGTGGCCTTGAGTGCATTGAATGTGCTTGAGATTAGAAATCTAGAAAATATGAGCTTAGGGTTGTTGTAGATGGTAGTATGCAGAAGTAAGGTAGAATAGGGATTAATAACCTTAATTTTGATTAACTTATTTCATGTTTGAATAATTATTTTGTATCTAATTTCCATCTAGTGGATATAAGTTTAAAAATCATGTATTTATAGTGTTATGTTGCTTGTGCAAATAATAAAATATGTCTAGGATGACCTTAAGAGGGTTTTAATTTTTGAAAATATATTCATTTGAGAATGTTAAGGTAAAGGACATAGGATCCATTGTGGAGATACTAGCACCATGTGGCTCTAGTGTCCTTAATGTGGCACTAATACCCAGCTGGTAGAACACTAGGCACGAAGGACCAAGATCAGTAAATGAGGCTCTAGGACTACGTTTGAGCTGACTAGGGATGTATGTGGCCCACACAAATGCTGGAAAAGTGTGATGATAAGATCTAGGATAGGTCCAAGGCTAAGCTAATAATAGGTAGTCTCGAGTAGCACTCTTAACACTCAAATACCACTTTTAGATGATTACAACACTTAATGTGTTTTCTAATTGTGATTTGATGTGTTACCTTTATGGTGACCTAATATCTCACTATATAATGTATCTCATTTGTGTTTTTTTGCTAATTAATTAGTTAATGAAGCTGTTGTGGCAATCTTGCTCTCACCCAATCCTAAGGTTTTCATGCAATTTGAAAAATTTAGAGATCTTGGATTAGTCTAACATAATATCAGAGCTTTGATCTGATAGTCATTTCACCATTCCTAAAATCATTGTTGAGATCTTTATTTCATGCATCTTACAAGGTTTCTTGATTTTTTAGTTTTTCATAGGTTTAGTGGGATTTCAAAAAAATCATACAAACAATTCAACTAGAGTCTAAAATCATAAAATAAATAGTGCCATTATATTCAAAAGGTGGTAAAACCTTTGTATTAGCTATAAACATGACATGGTTTCATGACAGTTGATTTGAACCATTTTGGAGGGTTTCCAGCATTTTTTGGTGGTTTCACACAAATTTGTATTGTCAAGTTCTCCAAGGGAAAATCATTTTATAGGTTTTTATAGGTTTTTTAGATCCTTGGTGAGTATTTGGTCGATTTTACATAGGTGTTTCAGATCTATACATTTTGTACTTGGAAGGAAAGCCCTTGCTTGCACTTGCAAGAAGTTTAGGGCATTGATGTATTCAAAACCCTTGACATCAAGACTTCAAGCTGCATGCATAGTTAAAACCCATAAAATAAAGACTTTAGACTACATGTGAAACACATAAATATAATATCAATACTTCAGGCTGTACATAATCAAAACCCTTGACATCAGGGCTTCAGGTTGCATGTGTAGTCAAAACCCCTAACATCAAGTCTTTAGGCTACATGTGCAACCCATAACCCCAACATCAGGAGTTCAGACTACATGCATAGTGAAAACCCCCAAAATCATAACTTTTAACTACCAATGTAGTTAAAAACCCAAATAATTGATATAGGTAACTACAACCTCAACATAAAACTCTGGTGTGGGAATTCTCAGCAATCCCAAAACTGTAAGAACTATCTAGACCCCCAGCACTACGAGAACTCCCTAAACTCCCAAAACTATAGGAACTTTTTGAACCCTTGGTACTTGTTGACTAATTTGACCATAAGTAAAATTAGGTCAACCCCATATAGTTGAAGACTTGTTATAGGGGTCTACTAGGGTGTGAATTGTGTGATATGGTCTTAATGAGGTCATTTATAATCTATTTTAACTTTGTTATAGTTGTATAATTGGTCTCATGTCATCTAGGGGTCACTTTGAGTCATTTATTGAGATTGTATGATTTACCATAGAGTAAAAGTGTTCCAAAGTCATATTCAATGTCCCCCATATCAGTAGATGTTAGAGAGAATGTTTTATGACTAAAAATTTGTAAGGTTCCACATTTAAAACAAGAAAATAGTTGAAAAGAGGTAGTTTGTAGTTGTTATATAGCTTGTATAGTAGTTTTAGCACATGGGAGGACTTATAAAGTGACTCTTCAAGTCACCTCAACTCATTTCTATGCTTGGTCATCTTTGATAAGCTAAAAAATGGTATAAAATCATTCTATCTTTCCATCGCTCTCTTTTACATGCAAAAATTGTCAATCAGTTTCAGTCTAGTATGGACAGCAAGAGGTGAGTTGGATCAATTGCCTTTGGTGGATGATAACACTCCTTTTCTACTTAAAATCCATGGTAATGGTTATAATATTTGTTTCTTATGCTCTATGAGCCATTGTTTAGAGTGTTATTGACACTTTTCTGCCTGCTCATTCTCATACCCTTTAATTTCCATCTATGTTTGGATTGGTCTGAGCAATTCAAGTTATTTACAAGTTTTGTAAGGAGATGACCATTATTATCATAAGTTCCTCAGTCTATTTACATGTGTGGAATTCAAATAATTGGCATGAACTATCTCAATTTTCTAAGATGACTCCATTGATAGTTTACAGGTAATGTTTTCACTCTTGCACATCTTACCTTCCTATAGTGGCTTCAAAACAAAGATGGATTGTTGTTTCCACTCTCATATTGCATGGTAACTAGTTTTAGTTTTGAAGGTGTGGTCTAAGGATTTTTCTAAGTCGAGTGAAGAGACTAATGCATACACATAGTTAGTAAAGTTTGTGACTATCACCAACAATCAGATGAAACCATGCCTAGACTATCCATGATGATGATACATGAAGGTTTCAATATTGTGAGGAGGTTTGAAGAAAATGATATTGATAATTTTAAATAATTGGTTGTGGATCCCATTTCATGTTACATAATCATATACCATGCCTTCACTTACAGATAATCCATAATGACACCTATAGGTAGTTTCCACAGAGGTTTGAAAGAGTTGAAATGAAGGTGTTAGAACTTGTTTGAAACCTTCATTGGGTTTGGGAGCATGGATAATATCAATATGGAAATTGTGAGATCATTTCATGTAGGCAGACTTGAGAACCATGTCTACAAGTTGGAAAATTACATTTGGTGACAAATTACCTTAATTTCTCCAAATCATGATTGTGTCCCTATTCAATGCCATATTATGGTAGAGTATCTTAAGGTTTGGACTAGCCTGAGTGTTTCCATCATGTAGCCCAAGCATAAGGACAATGTATTGACATATAAAATGGATTTATTGGTCATGATAAGGTGATGTATATAAGCTTCCATTTTAAGCAAACTTTCATTGTAGACTATCATTAAACTATAGTATTGTTGAGTTCTAAATGGTCTTATAATGCAACATGACACATTGGTAGTAGGATTCAATGACAAAGTGACTTAATCTGAGTGAGAATGATACTAAGACCTAAATAATAGTTAGATAAGTTGAGGTTCCATGATTTTACATAGGTGAACACCTACAAGGGTCCCCTTTGCTCTCAAAATGTCACCTATTGTTTGACTGTAGACTAACAGTATATTATGAGTAGGCAGTTTGGATGTTGGCATGACCTATAGGTAGAGATGAGTTAAAAAAAGTGAGATGAGCTCAGAGACTTAAATTAGAACCTAGGAATTAGATATAATGTTCCAACATGAAAATCTACCTACATGAATCCAATCTCCACCCAAAACAAAAACCTACAGTCTGACTGTAGACTAGGCCAAGGCAAGTGGAGAGAGGTGGATTGAGAAGGTTGGCAGAGGTTGGTGATCATTTCATCATGATAGGATCACCTTCATAGTGTTATCATCAACCATATCACATGATTATTAGAGGGGAGAGGTAGAGCAAAGAAGGTTCAAATCTCAACCCATAGTCAACCCAAAAACCTTGCACATTACAGAGTCATATAGGTATACCTTGAAGTTTATAAATATTGAAGACCTTAGAAAGGTGATCCAGCCTTGAGATGTTGTGTAGAAGGTCCTCATGACCTAATATAACACCCCATATCCTTAGTTTATTTGATAAAATAGGGGATATGCCCTCTTTTTTGTCTCAAACATAGGGCACTCCCAGTCAAGATGAAGACTACAGGTTGAGCACATGAAGATTGGAAGGGTGACATAAGGAGTCTTGGGAAATTATGAATTATTTTCTACAATTTATTTTATCATGAGAAAATGTGGAGAAATCTTTTTATTTAGCATAAGTACTTAGGGTGCTCATGGAAAACTCAAGCACAGTCACGCCTATTATTCCTAAAACTAGACCTAAGCCTTACATGGGTCTAGTTTCATTTTTATGACCATGTGGCCTCTATAATGCATTGTATGACCTTTATGTGAGAGTATAAGATGAATAAGATCCATCATTTTGAAGAAGGAATCACATAAGGGTCATTTTTGGCCTAAAATCACTTTAGGGGTACCCAAAATGCACTCTAAGGCTCGATAAACCAACTTCAAATGCTCACACCTATATGGAGGGACTACATGGTGACCCAAGGAGATAGGCATGGTTGAAAGAGGTCCCTAACTTGTTCTTAGTGAAAAAAATTTGAGGTTTGAACATCTAATTTTTATGAACTATCACTAAGAACCAAAACTTGCTAAAACCCTCTTAAAACCCTATCTTTGACCCGATGGATAAGAAACTGATGGAGATGCACTCAAAGGGCATATTTTGGCCTAAAAAGTATTATATAATTATGGAATACTCTCTTAGGATCCTTGACACATATTTGGTCTGAACCCTACTTGTACAGACAGGTTGAAAATAGGGCTTCTTATAGATGTTTGTGTGTTTTGTACGTACAAAGTAGAATGGACAAGTGAGAGTCATTGCGGGAGGTATGAAGAGACTTATTCCAACTCCATATCCATTTCTCACCTTTGAAAATCATATAAACCTTTTTTCTAAGTCATTCATTTCATGCAATCTTTGACAGAGATTGAAGATAAAGAGTGACTACTTAGTGAGAAGATGGGAAGTTGGTTTTTGGACCTTTTTAAGGTATTACTCATGGATTGGAAGGCAAGGGGACTTTTAATAGGTGTCCTAACACCTCTCCCATGGATTTTATTGAGAAATTTAAGGATTCTTAGATGATAAATGTGAAAAATGAAGCCTAGAGGGCTAGTGAATGACTATAGATGGTGAGTACAAGTGTCATGAAGATGATTGGTAGTTAAGGATGCATTTGATGGATGTTATATATTATTTCCAACCCCCATAATATAGTGCACATGTGTCAACTCTCCCTATTTTAGTTTTTATAAGTTAATATATGCCTCATCATGAAGGCAATTTTCAAGAAGGCCATTTGAAGACTCTATGCTAGTTTGAGGAGTTTTCATGCTTCATATGGACACTTGTCCAAGAAGACCTTCCCAAACTTTATTCTCCACTTCATTATCCTAAAATGTTACTTGTTTTCATGCCTTGAAATGTGGCATTATGACCCTTTAACTTCTTTTCTTCTATCTCTTCTCACATGTTATATAAGTACAAGCCATTTTGGCTCTTGTAATCTATTTCACACCTGGTATGGCAAAGTCCTGCTGGTTTGATATTGTACTTTACTTTTGAAATAATAATTTTACTTTGGTTTTGAGTTTATGATTTTATTTTCTAAGTGTGTGAAGTGATGCATAGTGAAGTGTCTAGTGATAAGTATATATCCTTACCTTCTCTTTATCCTTTCATGTTTGGTGCAAGTAGTTCTCACTCTAACAGGTCACATGAAGTGTAGCTAGTGTGTTTGACTATATTCAAGTGTAAAAGTAGCCTTGGTGTATATAATATGACCTTTGGTTCACTCCCATTGAGTATTTTAATGCATATCACCTCCATGTTTTAAATATAATTTTAGAGCAATTCAAGTTTTTGAGACTAGTGTTGTGAGTCATGTTTCTTAGTGCACTTGTATGATAGTCTAGTGGAGATATTTATGGTGTATCACCTCATTAGAATAGGTTATTTTCATGTCACGTATATCCCTTTTCATCTAAGCAAACAATTAGTGTAGGTGATAATCATTCAAGGATCAATCAAGGGAGCTAGCCCTTAAACATAAATATCTACCTCTATCAGAGGCAACCCATAGGCCTAGAGGTATTCCAAAGTTACCTAAATCTTAGAGTAGGCTTGAACAACCAACTCTATGGTGAAAGATTTGGTGACAAAAATACTATAAAAACTCTTTGAACTCCCAGCACTGTGATAACTCTTGGAACCTTTGGCACTACCAAAACTCATTGAACCTCTAGCACTATAGGAACTCTTCAAACTCCCAGCATTACATGAACTCTCAAAACCCTAGAACTATGGGAAATTTGAAAATCTTTTTCACTATGAGAACTCTTTGAACCCCTATCACTATGGTAACTCTCAAAACTTGCAGCACTATGAGAACTCTTCAAAGTTTTGATAACTACAAGGGGCCAATGCAACCCCGATGCATAACCCTGATGCTCCAAAACTCTAATGTTGGTCTACATGACATCAAATTTAATAATACCTAAATTTTTGGAGTTGTATGAGTAAAATTATGTAGATTAAATATTATTCACTTATGTCATGTTACCATACATAATGAATAAGCTCACTTAAGGATATTTATTAGTCGTATATATATATTTGCCGTATAGTTTTGATTTTTCAACCTTTATTAAGGTTTCCCATAGGCTTGTCCATTCAATATGGGATTTAGTATTTTTTAGTATTTATTATCTTAGTATGTACTTTGTTATAGTTTATTTTTTTAATAAACTATGATTGCATATATACATCACTCCTTTGCAGTATATTTTATCAGAGTGAAAAATGATAGCATTTGAGATTGTTACAAAATATTGAAAATACCTTCACATTTATCAATATTATATTATTTTCCAATGTTAGTTATTTGGTCTGAGAATATTTTGTCTACACAAACTTTATTACTATGTGGTCTCAGTTTCTAATTTGATCTTGTGGAGCTTTCAACCTCCTTTAGGAACTTTTCATGGTATCAGAGAGTTGGAACTATTGGTTGAAGGTTTCTCTGTGCTTTGATATATTCTCTACAGAGACTTTGTTTGGTGTTGGTTTATTTTTCATCACCTACTCCTAGGAAATTCTTTTTCTACATTTGTTTTATAGACCGTATAATCGAGCATGACTCCTTCTTGAGCAAGGATTGTGCTTATTTAAGGATATATAGATCTTTTTTTCCAACAAAGGAATATCATCCTATTAATTACATTTGGGAAATATATTATCAGAGACAAAGCTTATGGTTTGTTGGGACCAACATACCCCATTCTTTTAAAAATTGGGACCCTTGAGAAGTCTTTGTATCCAAGTTTTGAAGCACCTAAACATTGAGGTCCTTCACAGAATTTGAAGACCATCCACTCTATTAAAGAGCATGCTTGTGTGATTTAATCTTCTTGTTTTGGACTAACCATGCTAATGAGTTACATGAGTCATTTTTTAGGTTCCATGGTAGTCACCAAAGGGTTCTATATTTAGAAACCTTGGGTGGCCCTTGATTCAAATTCAAATATTGGAGGGAACCATGGTGGTGAGAACCAATTGAAACTCATCACAAAGAGAAGCTATAAACAAGGGGTTCATGTAGGTTTAAGTCATGTTTTCATAATAGGACTCAAGCTCTTCATTATCCTTCCCCCTTTATTTTTCCTAAGTTCCTTGGGTCTAATTTGGTATAGCTCCATGAGGTCCCCTTTTACATTACCTAACTTAGCCTAGGTTATTAATACTAAGGCCCCAATAATCATCATGATCTTAGTATTAATACCTTATGCTAAAATATTTTATTTATCTCCTCAGTTATAATGATCATCTCCCTTGCCCTTTATAGGATCCTATGAATGATGCTCACTTACTGGATTTGATCAAATGGAGTACCCTAGCCTTAAGACTTTGGCTTAAATAACTTGCACCAAGATTGATCCAATGGCCTATGTTTGCTCGTAGGATTTGATCCAATTGTGTGAGGCATAATAAGAAAGTAAAAAGGATCATAAAGCCCTGAGAGATGGATGCATGGCACCTTGATGGTCAAATAGAAGGAATAAAAGGGCCTACCTAATAAAGGCATCCAATTAATGATCAAATCCCTCACATGGATCGATGGATATCACTAGCTCATTGGATTTGATCCAATGGTGCAAGGCCCAGGTGGACTTTACAAAGCTCTATGAGCTTGACATGTGGCCAGTGCTCAACCAAAGTGACAACTGATAAAAGATACATAGCATGGGAAATATTTGTGAGCATGACAAGTGTCATGACTATAAGCCTAGAGATCATTAGACCAATAAAAGGTGAGGACTTGGATTTGGATCGATGAATCATGCTAAGTCTAGGATCTTGATCCTATAATGTGAAATAAAGGAGGCTTTTAAAAGATAATGGCTAGTGTCCAAATGACACTTATGAAAATTGCCATTAAAATCCTTGGATTATGCCACAAAGGCTCCATGCAAGTAAAAGGTCTCCATCAAATTCAAAGCATGTATGAAGTTAAAGCTTAAATATATCCTACCATTAAAGCTTCAAACCCTAAAACATATATAAATAAGACCCAAATTGATTCAATTAGTTACAGTTTAATCAAGATAGCATAATTATGCTCCTGAGAACAAGTGTTATAATAAGAACCCTTGACAATCTAGTGTGAAAAATTTAGTAACATCAAAAATGGTGGCTGGAAAATAATAATTAAAGATAGAAGATGAGCTTTATCTAACCTATAACAACGAAGGGAGGATTTTCAAAGACATGAAGCTGGACTTGGTATCCCTAAACATCTATGAAGTGAGGAATTGGTCCAAATTATTCCTTTTGGTGGATGAATTGTAGCCTATCTCCCAAGAAGAAATGAGGAATGTCATATTAAATCAAAGGTACTAACTTGGTTGTATTTCAAATGGATGGTCTCCACCATGTCATAGTGAAACCAGAGGTAATGCACTACATTGATGTCCTTGCACCCATCTTTGTTTATTATAAGATAGATGGGGAATGGATCATTTGAGAGGGTAATTCTCAGAAGGTGGCATACATCTCCTTTGTAGCCTTTGAGACCTATTACAATATCCCCTTAACCCATATCAACCTCCCTACCATGAGGGACTAGGTTAACACCCAGGACCTTGATTTAGTCCTCACACCCTGGTTAATCTAAGGACCCCATGTCTTTAGGACCCTAGATGGCAAGATCCTTATTATCCAATTCAGAGAAGACATTAGAATAATCATGACCCTACTTAATTGAGATCTTGGTGCCCCTTCCACCACATATGTAAACAAACTCTGGGTGTCCTATGTCCATTTCATGGTAGAAGAGAAATTGACCCCTCTAGTGGGAGACCTCATCAGCTTCTTCCTGGCTAAGAAATTCATAGCCATCAAAAGATGGACCTCTAAGCAATTCTATATGATGTCTTATTTTTTAGATTACCTTCTAGCCTCAGTAACCTTCCCTGACATTAGAAATTGGTCCCCTGATGGTAGGACCACAATTTCTCACTACTATTCTAAATTGCATATATTCAAGTACATGAACCATATGTAATTCATCTCTGATTGTGTTTTCCCATCCATAGTTGAGGCCATAATAGGAGTTCTTATGCCAATATTGCATCCCCTTATCAATAAATAGGTGGAAACCATGGAAGATGTATGGTATTATCCTAATTGCACTATCATTAGGATAGAGGGGATCCTAACCTAACCTTATAGGCTACCAGTCCATGTCCCCAACAAGCTTGTTGAGTAAGAAATTGCTTCCCAAATCATCCAAGGCATTGAAAAAATATGTAGAGAGAAGAGGAAGGGTCAAATCTATCCCCTCCCATTGGATATTGGGAAGGTTGTAATCAAAGATTGGAAGCAACTGTAAATCATGGTTACACATAGAAATTCTTTTGATTTCCAATTAGATGACCTTAAGATGTGGGACCCTAGGAATAAGGTAGTTAACCACATTAGAAAAAGAAAGGTCCCAAAGGCTGAATATGAACACAAACTAGGTGTTCGTGATGACATCTACATTAGAGCAAGAAATTTTGAGGAAGTGCTCTCCAAGATCAAAAGGTACAATATCAAGTTAGAATGCAAACTGATCAAGGACAATAAGCCTTCAAGACAGATATGGAAAATTCACCCATTACAATATCATTTGTTTCTAAGTCCATCTGGGACCACTCATGAGGATCCCAAGGAGTAGCCATCTGAACCTCAACCCCACCAATAGGAAGCATAAGTTGAACAACCTCAGGCTAGACAACCTTAGGATATAAAAGGCAAGGAGAAAGTTGGAGAACCAAGATTGGAACAAAGAAATGGGGAAGGTCCCTCACCTTTAGTACTCCCATAGAGACCACCTTCTCTTATGGAATTTGTTGATATGATACCTCTTGAGCTAGAGGAGACATTAGAGGGTGCCCTCATTAATATAGTAATAGCATATGGCTCAGATAGAGAGGAGGATCCCTTTGAATAAGCACGAAAGGAGTTAGTTCCATTGGAAAGGGAGAAAGGGAAAATAGAGCTGGCCTTAGTTCCTATGAATCCAAGGAAGAAGCCTAGGTTGACCTTCACTCACCCTACCACTGAAAGCCAACCTATTTAGTGATGAGTTTCCTATCCATGAACCAGTCGTCCCTGACTAGTTTATCTATGGGAAGTGGCAGAAGGTCCCATCCCTCTCTCCTTCATGGGTCTTGACATAAGTTGGCTTAAATATACATGATAACATCAAACCATGGATTAAGGACATTATGGAAAATTAAGAAGAGAGAAGAATATAGGTTCATCATGCTCAAGAAAGCCAAAAATTTGACACCCCTAGAGCCTCTAGTAGTGCAAATGTGGAGGTGCCTGCGCCTCCAAAGTTCAAGAAGCCAGAGACTAAAGTCTAATCCAACCTAGATGTAATAGGATTAGAAATTATCACCACAAGGACAGCCATGGTTGGTCAAAAATCATTCACATTTCAAAAGGTAGAACCATTCACAAGGTTAACCCCTATTGAAGGGCAATAACTTGGAGAGGCTCCCATCTATGAGAAGGATGTAGAAAATTTAATTGATTCTCAATCTCCGTAGGCTTGGGTTGGTGTCTAGTGATTAAATTAAAGAATCTATAACCTAGAGAAGGAAAAAGAAAATTTGCAAACTCAAGCAATTCTCTCAGTGCCAGACTTTATGATTAAGATGCTTAAGGAGTCATTTCAAGACATGTTCAAGGCACTGAAGTCTATGAAACTGAGGTAAAGTGCACTAGAGGACCAGGACACCTTAGCCAAGGAGTTGGTTACTCGGTGGCATACTTCTAAGGATAAGATTTCCTAACTTATTAACATCTAGGTTAGAAAGCAAATACCAAATTTTAAAGCCATCAGCATGGGGCACCTAAGTGCCATTTTGGGAATTGTTGTAGACAAGGTCCAAGCCTTAAGTGTTTGGCATACCAATGTGGAGTAACTTATTGAGGAGGATAAAGATCTCATAGGCAGAATTGAGAAACTCTTGGGAACTATGCTCGAGGATCCTGCATAACCCACTGCCCTAAGAATTATCAGTGATGAAGAATTCTAGCACAAAGCCACTTTAGTGACTCAAGAAATTAAGAGCAAGAGTCAAAGACAATAAAGATAGGATAATATCATAATATTAGGCATAATATTCAATATAGGGGAGAGAATTAATGAATCCAGAAGCATTAAGGAAGCTTTGGTTGGGAATGACAAAGATTTTGATGAGTTGGCTGATCAAGAATAGGAGTGAATCACAAGGCCTACCATAGACTTAGGCCTAGTGGATGAACAACATGAATAAGCTATGAGTATCCTCCAGTAGCAAAGGGTCTCAGTCTAATAATCTAGTTATGGCCTCCCTAAGGAAAAGATTTTTTTTGTTAAGGCATATGCTAGTTTGTCAGCGTGATTTCCTCTAGGTCAATATGATTGTAAAGGACACATGTATTGTAGTTTGTTACAAAGATAACTATCTTTATCTTTATACACCTATATTTTTAGACTGACCGATATACTACCTATCTTTTCTATAAAGTCATGTATTACCATTTGAAAAAGGGAGAGACTTTGAGATATTTTGTACACTTCTAAGCAATTAATACAAAAGATCAAGGAATTCTATAGGAATTATCTAGATTGATGTGTTTGAATTACTAAATTTCTCAATTGCTTGTCTAAGTTTGAATATGAATAGTTTCTAGGAATATTGGGTTAGATCATTAATTACATGGTTTATAACTTGTGTAATGCTAGGTTAGTTGAATAAAATTGAGTTTACTTCATTTTATTTGATTTGTAATAAATATGTGCATTAGCTATCAAGATGTGGTGTAAAACTTTAAAAGTAAATCCAATTCTTACTTGTATTATCATCTTATCTCCAGAATTAGGCTTAGTTTGTAGTGAAACATGAGCTTAGGCTACTTTACACTATACGTTGGTTGAGATCATGCTTGGTAATCCTTGGGACTTTATCAATATGTTCATAATTAAAGATCAATAATCACCATTTCTTTCTTATTCTACCCTTTCCTTTTGTTATTTCTTTAAACAATTCACTATAGCTTAAATTTCATATAAATATCCATGCCCTAATTTCTCATAATTCTAAAATGAGTAGTGTTTTCTAAACACTAAAAGAACCTATGGTACATTTAGA
This sequence comes from Torreya grandis, assembly GCA_037957365.1. Taxonomy (NCBI): domain Eukaryota; kingdom Viridiplantae; phylum Streptophyta; class Pinopsida; order Cupressales; family Taxaceae; genus Torreya; species Torreya grandis. The sequence continues at coordinate 2,346,746 of JARHVA010000393.1, read as the reverse complement.
AGCATCAATAAGATAAGCTCCACTGGTGCTAGAAGGAGGGCCTTGATGCTAATTAGCCAAGAATTGGTGTCATCTTTACACCTTTTCAGTAGATCTTTGATCCCAAGTGTAAAGATTGGCAATCTTAGACGTAACTGACATATCTTCATGCTTTGATAAGGCAAATATCATAGTTCTTGATAAATTACTGCTAATTTTGGTAAATATAGCTTTGAATTTTAAGATTATAACATTTGAAATTAGAACGGCTTATTCTGATCAAAGATCAGGTGATCCCTTGTAAATTTTGGTTCATCTTGAACTCAAACTTGTAAAGATCAATTATCTTTTCCCAATAGGATGTATCATCAAGCTAACTTTGTGGAAATTTAATGTCCTTTGTCATTTTTTATGTAGATATTTATAGAATTAGCCCAGTGTGCATGTCCTTGCTTCTTGTAAATATTAACACGATACACCATATTTCAAATAGGATCTCAAATCTTCAAGCTGGAATTACCTAGAATTCACATTAGATCATGCTCAAAAATGAGAGAGACTTTACTTGAGCTACAAAGTCATCAGTTAACTAGGTGTGATAAAGGTAGATGAAGACTTTCTAAGTCTTTACCCATGTCTCCTATTCAAGGGACCTTTGCATTCAAACCCCATCTAGGTATGGCTTGGTTAGGGAGTTCCCCCATTAATATACAAGGGGAAATCCATGATTTACCACATAATCTTGAGAAATATTTGCCCATATTTAGTCTTATTGGTGTCATAACTTTAAAGGAACATGTTAAGTCTTTTAAATATACTTTGAATTTATTAAATTTCATACATGAGGATGTAGTGTGTAGACTACTTCCCTTTACTTTCAAAGATGTAGCATATGAATGGTTCCTCAATTTGCTTGATGACTGCATTACCTCCTAGAATGATTTCATCACCATTTTCATTAAACAATTTGGTAAGATTATTAGTCCTTGTGTCATTTATCATCAATTCACAACCATCAAAAGAGATGCTATTGAGCCTATAAGATCTTTCAATGCTAGATTCCAAAAAATGTATAGCAAGATTATGGAACCTTACAAACCTAATGATGTTCTAGCCTTAGAGATCTACAAGGATGCAATAGATCCTATGACTTCTATATTTCTAAAGAGATTTATCCTGGTTATTACTTCATTAGCCCAAGCCTATTCTGAGGGAGTGGTTATCAGTGATCAGATGCAACCACAAGGCCAAATGGCTTACTCCATTCCCAATGTTAACCCACAAGTCCCTACTCTAAACATTTTTCCAAATAATAACCAAAACACCTTAGATCTTAATCAAATCCCAACCCTAAACATATTACCCACTAGTTATGTTGCTCCTAATCAAAATCTAGGATTCCTGAGTCACCAAGTTACTAATGGATCTTCCACTAATGATCATAAGGCCTAAATACGAACTCCTAGTTCAAGTGATAATTAGGTTCATAATTTTGAGACCCCTAAAAGTGAGAATGAGTCTATATTAAAGATGGTTCAAAAACTTAGCACCAATTTTCTCCAATTACAAAAACAAGTTGGTAATACTGGTGAAAGTTCTAGAAGGAACTTTACTTTCCAAAAGTTCAACAGACCAAGAAATAGGTTTCACAATGATAGTTTTTACAATAGCAACAGGATTAATGAACCCTCTGCTAGTAACAAAACTATGGACATTAATCTCATAGACATTGCTTTGCCTGACTACTATAGAGTGCATGTTACTGTTAAGCATGGTGAAATTGATTGCATTGAATTCTGCAAAGCCTTTAAATATTTTCAAGAACTAGATATATTTGAAGTGGTCCCTAATAAGGATAGTGGTACAAATGCTTCTAGCTCCAAGTCTTTAGATCAGGTCCAAATGGTAGAAACCTTCTAATTCCCTTTTTAAGAAGATAATAAACCTAAGAATATTCTTGAAGAGATTCAAGCATTCCAAAAATTCTTGAAGACATACCCTCTAAGGAATAGGGAATAGAAGCAACCTTTGACCACCTTGACTCCTAATAACTATGGGACCCCTCTTGACACTACTTCAAGGAATGACCCTAAGCCACCCAAAGGAAGTTCCTCCAAGCCTAGTATTGATTCACCAAGTAATAATGGATAAAACATTGATGAAGACATGAAGAAAATCAAGGCCAATATTACCGTACATGAGTTAACTCAAATTACTGAACAAAGAGACTTCTTGTTAGAGTCTTTGTCTAAGAAACTTGAGAAGCCACCTAGGGCTGATAGTGAAAATATAACCATCTATGTAGCCAAGGTAGAATGCCCCACATTCCTTCTCACAGTCAGGATATTTGGTAAAAACCTCCATAATTGCCTTCTAGATTCAGGGGCTTCAACCAACATCATGCCTACAAAAATTTGTGAGAAATTGGGACTGACTCTAATCAAGTCTGATAGGGTGGTTACCCAATTGGACAAGTCAAGGGTCAAATTCATTAAAGAACTATTAAATGTACACATAGAGTTGGCCAATGAACCCAGAGTGTAATAATTTATTGGCATTCAAGTAGTAGACATTCCCAATGCATATGAACTACTTTTAAGTAGAGAGTAGACTAAAGACCTAAATAGATATATGTCTACTGATTGTTCACACCTATGACTACCTTGGAAAGGTGTCCCAAATTAGATAAGAGTGAAAAGAGAACCAAGGATGAAACACATGATAACTAAGTACAATGATATTAATGAAAGGGTGAACTTTCTTGATTCTAACTTAGGAGTCTTCACCTTAGAGACTACAAAAATGGTTGGTTCCCAAGACACTCCTACTAAACCTAGTTTGTGGAAAATTTATGTTGATGGTGCTAAATGCAAGTATAGATCTAGAGTTGGTATTGTTTTAATAGTCCCTACTGATAAGAAATATCATGCATTTTATAGACTATAATTCCCATGCACCAATAACCTAGCTGAATATGAGCCTCTCATTTTAGGGTTGCAATTTGCTATTAAAATAAAGTCAAAGAGCTACTAGTTTGTGGGGACTTTGAACTTATAGTCAACCAAGTGAGAAGCAAGTGTCAAAGCAAACTATCATACATCAAGAGGTATAAGTTCAGAGTTTGGGACCTAGTAAAGTTTTTGGAGGCATTCAACATCCTCTCTATCCCTAGAGATGAAAGCAAATTTGTTTATGAGTTGGCTTCTACTGCAGCCAACCTTATGCCTAATCAAGATTCTCCTAACTTCAATATTGAGCTAGAACCTTGCCCCTCAGTCCTATATAATGTGAACCACTTCCAAGTCTTCAATGATGATCAGTAGATCCTAGAATTCATGACTAACTTAGGAGCTTTTGAAACTCATATTATTGATAAATCTAATGAGGATACCCCTAAAAGGGAATTCAGTGGAAAGATCATCTAGTTGATTGATAACAATATACCTAAAAGGATGGTTTCACTAGAAATATTGTTTGACCAAGAAAAACTCACAAAAAATCCTAAGGTCCCCAAAGTAAATGGTAAGGACTACAATGCAATGAATCTTGGACCCCAAGATCAACTCGAGTAGGTTAATGTGGGGAAAGATTTCATAGAAATGGAGAATAAAAAATCCAAAGAGTTACTCACCAAGTAAAAGGACGTAATATCCTAGTCTTATGATGATCTAAAGATCTTTGATCCAAGGTTTATCACCCATACTATACCACTCAAGGAGAGTTGTAAACCCTTCAGGTAGAAACAACGGCCTATTAACCCTATCTTAGAGCCCATGATATATAAAGAAGTCAATAAGCTATTGGATGCAAGGATTGTGTTTCCCATTCAGCACTCCACTTGGGTCACCAATTTGGTTCTAGTCAGAAAGAAGAATAGTGAAATTAGGTTATGCATTGACTTCCAAAACCTAAACAAAGCATCTAAAAAGGATGAGTACCCCTTGCCCTCTCTGGACCAAGTAATATAGGTTGTTTCAGGATTAGCCATTATGTCTTTCTTTGATGGCTTCTCAAGGTATAACCAAGTGCTAGTTGATAAAGAGGATAGAATGAAGATAGCCTTTACTACTAAGTGGGGAACTTTTGCTTACAAAATGATGTCCTTTAGGCTGATCAATGTAGGGGCTACTTTTTAAAGAGCCATGAACCATGTTTTCTAGGGTCTAGTTGGTAAATGCATCATAATATACATGGATGACCTAACAGTATTTTCCAAAAATAGAGAAGATCATTTCACACACCTTCAACAAGTATTTGAGAGATGCAAAAGGTATGTTATTTCTCTTAACCCCAAGAAAAGCATCTTTTGTATTATTGAAGGTAAGTTGTTAGGTCATGTTATCACTAAGTATGGCATCTTTGTATATCCTTAAAGGGTGGAAGCCATCTCTAAGATAGAGCTTCCAAATAGTTAGAAAGAACTAAAGTCATTCTTTGGTAAGGTAAATTTTGTGAGGAAATTCATCTCAAGGTTTCTTGAGATTGTCAAACCATTAAATGACATGCTTAAAAAATATGCCAAGATCACTTGGAATGAGGAGTCCAAAAAAGAACTTAACAACATCAAATAAGTAATCAATCAAGCCCCAGTACTAATAAGTCCAAACTTTTCAAGAGACTTTTATTTGTACTCTTTTTCTTTCGATCACACCATGGTAGTAGTCCTAACTTAGAAAGTTGATGGGAATGATCACCCAATTGCTTTTATGAATACTAATTTCAATAATGTTGAACTAACTTATTCCTTGATTGGCAAGCAAGCATATGCACTAGTGAAAGTAGTTAAGAAGTTCAGGTATTACATCCTCAAGAACAAAGTGCATACTATCTTACTAGACCCTACCATAAAACTCATGTTGACTTAAAATGAAATGGGTGAGTGTAGAGGAAAGTGGATATCATTCTTGCAAGAGTATGATATGGAGATGAAAATTGCTAAGCTGGTAAGGTATCAAAGCCTTGTCCAAATGATTACCAACACCAACCCCAAGCTACATATCATGCAGGTTGAACAATAGGACTTACAGCTTAATGAGTGGTATGATTCCTTGATTCACTTATTGATTAATGATGTTTGTCCTGCAGGATTTACAAGAGAGCAGAAGAGGGCCCTAAGACTGAAATCTTCTCACTATTTAATCAAGGATAGAGTATTATATAGAAAAAACTTTGAAGGATTCTATTTAAGGTGTATCTAATGAAGAAGCTTCTCAAATCATGAGTACTTTCCATGAAAAGTTGGGTAGTGGACATCCATCAGGAAGAAAAATAGCCCAAAAAATCCTTAGGGCTAGTTACTATTGGCCTAACATTTTCAAGGATGCTCACAAGCATGTGAGGGAATGCCATTCTTGTCAAATCTTTAGCACCAAAGAACCAAAGGTAGCCTTGTCTTTGCAACCAGTGATAATTGACAAGCCCTTTGCACAATGGGGATTGGATTTCATTGGAGTAATCAACCCCAATTCTTATGAGGGCCACAAATATGTCTTAACTATTATGGACTATTACACAAGGTGGACTAAATCTATAGTCACCAAATAATACAAGATAGAAGAATTGACCAACTTCTTAGAAGAAAACATTTGCACTAGATTTGGAACCCCATTCTATTTGGTGTGTGATAGTAGATCAGCTTTTATGTCCATAGAGATGATGGAATGGGTCTATGATAATGGCATTTCTCTAAAGTTTTCTTCAAATCATTACCCCTAAGGAAATGGATTTTTTGAGTCCACTAACAAGAATTTGATCAAAGCAATCAAAAAATAAGTTGAAGACAAACCTAGATCTTAGCATAAGATACTCAAATATGCTTTATGGGTAGATAGGATCAGAATTAAACAAGAATAAAGGCATCACCATTCCTATTGATGTATGGCTAAGAACCTATTTTCCCTATCACTCTCAAGTTTCCCTTGTTCAGGTTTATGTAGGAATACATGGAGGAGAGTCAAGAACTTACAAATTCCATGTTGTTAGACATCATTCAGATGGAAGGCACAAGAGAGGAAGCCTTTGATAACTTTAGTATTCATCAAACCATAGTCAAGAGATGGTTTGATAAAAGGTCAAAATTCAAAGTATTTAGATAAGGAGAACTATTCCTCCTTTGGGACAAGGAATCTGAACCCAAAGGCAAGCATGGCAAATTCACACCCCTATGGATTAGCCCATACCAAATTTTAGAGACATTGGGGAATAACACCTTCAAGCTCAAAGATTTACAAGGGTCAGAGTTCATATTGCCTACTAATGGGAAATACATTAAGCACTACTTCTCTACCATCCCTCCTAGGGTCTTCATGGAGTAAGATGTAAGGTGATTAGATTAGAATAGGTAGGGTAGTTTGTTTGTTTTGGGCATCTTTCCTTTCCTATCCTTGGTTTGTATATATGTTTGTTTATAAGTGTTTAGTTTCCTAGTTTTGCTTTCTTCCTTATGTTGTGTATTACTTACCTATTAATTTGTTCCTTGATTTCAAGATGTCTTTAGAGACATCCTTGAGCTTAGAAGTCATGAAATATGCTCAAGATGTGCCCCAATTCTAAAATGAAGGTATGAACCCCATACAAAGGCAACCATGTCCTTGGACCATAGCATTATGTTATAGCTTAGATGAATTGAGTATAGATAGGTGTGTTGTCCCCTAAAAATATCACTCATTTTTGGGATAACATTTGAACTATTTTGGTCCTAAAGACCAAAATTGTCTCTTCCCTTTTCGAAATTTGTCTTGAGCATTCAAATTCCTCATTTTTCAAGCTTCTTAGAAATATATTGACTCTACAGGCTTGAATCTATGGACTCTGCAGGAAGAAAAATCTACAAACTCTATAGGAAGAGAAATATATGGACTCTGTAGGCCAAGTTCAATGGGCTTCACAGGTTGATTTCTACGGACTCTGCAAGAAAGAAGCAAGCTTTCAACACTTAGGCGATCTCAAAGTTGGTTCAATGACAAGGTTCAACCAAAAGAGTTCATCATCAAGCTTCTAAGCAAGGATTGAACTGTTGAACCTTGAACCACTTTGGTTCAAAGGCTCAACATGTTCAAAGGTTCAACATCAGCAGCAAGAGTTCAACCGCTTTCAAGTTCAAAGGCTTTTATAAGTAGGTTCAATCAAAAGAACAAGTTTCTGAGGCTTGAACCATTGAACCACTTTGGTTCAAAGGTTCAAGGTTCAATAGGATCAATGAGTTTGGTTCAATGAGGATCAAAATAACTTAGCCAAATCAAAGAGAATGAAATGATTGAATCGATGAACCATTGAACCACTTTGGTTCAAAGGTTTGGTTCATAAGCTTGGTCCAATGATTGGTTCAAAGGCTTGGTTCAATTCAGTTGGTTCAATGCTTCGGTTCACTCAGTCGATTCATCAAACAGTTCAATGGCTTTTGGTTCAATCAAAGGGTTCATCGGCTTGGTTCAAAGATTGGTTCAATGGTTGGTTCAAAGCTTGGTTCAACAGTTGGTTCAAAGGAATGGTTCAATGCAAAAGTTTAAGAGAGCCTCTCGAAGGACAAGTGTCCTTGCAGAGGGCACTTGGTCAACAAAAGCACCCTTCGAAAGGGTCATTTTCAAGGAAGCCACAAAGGTAAGTTCTTTCATAATTTTATTTAAGGCAGCTGAGAGACAAAGGGATTTCCTTTAGAAAAAAGACTAAGGCAAGAAATAATTCTTTCAGACTTTTTGTCTGAAGGAATTCCTTCAGACAAAAAGTATGAAGGAATTTAGGAAAGAAGCTACAGGAGGAAAGCCTGAAGGAGTTTCTCAAGGCCAAAGTAAAAGCAATAATTCTTGCATACTTTTAGTCTGTGAGAAAATGTCCGCAGAAAAAATCCATGAGAAAAGTCTGCAAGAAAGCTCCGAAGGACTCCAAAGATAAAAGGCCACCAAAGAACCGTGAAGGGCAGGTGCCCTTGTGGGGGACTCTCGACTACAAAATTAAAGGACACTTCCCAAAGCCAAAGGGTCACCTTCCCTTTGGGAGGATGCAAAATAAGAAAGCCCAAGGGGTGACGCACCCGAAGACGTCAAAGTCAAGAACGGTGAACTAGCTGTTGGAAATTCAAACAAAGTGACGTGCCCGCAGACATCAAAGTTATGATAATGAATTAGCTGTTGATCCTTGTAGTTTTAAATCTATGAACCTGAATGCATTTAAAGGCTTTAAGGCCAAGATCAGTAGGAAGCGACTAAGGAACAGAGCATCAAATTGAATCTAGGACCCAATTCAATTAACCAAAAAAGGAGGAACAACGAGGAAAGACCAAAAACATTTGCACATCAAATATGTTTCTAGAAGTAGACCGCGAGGTGGATATTGAAAGATGCAAACTTTCAATAGTGTGACTTGTTTCTCTATATTGAGAAAATCAAATGGGTAGATGCCCCTAAATTCTAACCTATCTTCTTAACAAAATTCAATGCAACATGATGTGTTACTATTCCCAAGTCCTTCTTGAAGAGGCTATATAAGGGACTCTCTTGTTATTGTAAAAGTATCTCTCTCTGACAATCAAAAATGAAACTCTACCCTAATTGAAAGGCATTAGTGAGACTTTGAGCTCAGATTGTTGATCATATTTTGTTATTGGAATAAGAAAGCAAGTGAATTTTTAGACTTTGTGTTTTGATTTCTTTGTTGTTGGGGAAACTATTCTTATGTCTTTTTCCTTAATATATTTTCTATTCCTTTAATTCAACAAGCAGAATTAGTGAAAGTAGTCAGGAAGGTGTCCTGAAGTCAACTGTGGAGAGACTTTGTGCCCACATAATTGCCTTTAGTGTGTTTTCTTCTCATTTCTGTGTAAAGGACCTTGGGATGAATTTGTGCCCTCATTGTCCTTCGTATCTCACTCTTGGGCAATTCAGGTGGAGACTTTGTGCTACATCTCAATTTGTTGGTTACTACGTCCTTGGTTACATTTTGCTTTTACTACCAGGAGTATTCTTGTGATTTGTTGAATAGTAATTCTAAAAGAAGAGGAGTGCTTTCTATCATTTCCCTTGAGTTTTTTCATTTGATTTGCACGCATCATCTCTGAAGAAAGAGAGATGGATGGTTTATCCTACCCTTGAGTATTATTTTCTATTTATATATATAGCGTATCTATAGGGAACCTCCCCTTGATGAGAGGAGAGATTAGTCCCCTTTTAATGTGGTAAACCTACACATTTGGATGACCAATCTTCCTACTTTGGTTAATCAGACCTATTTTGTTTATCAGTACGTTGATCAACAAAATTTTCAACCAACAATTTTTGGCGACTCCGCTGGGGATATACATAATTTTGTGCAATTTGGAACCTCAAGTTTCAGATTGAAATATCACCCGTGTCTTACCCATTATCATTGTAACCCTTATCCATTACAAATTTTGGTGACTCTGTTTCATGTCTTACCCATTATCATTATAACCCTTATCCATTACAGATTTTGGTGACTCCATTTCATGTCTTACCCATTATCCATTTATATCCTTACCATTCACCTCCACACTAATCAAGAAAGAGTGCACAGTTTAAAGCCTCAAGCTTCAAACTGAAGCAAGGTCAATTCTTTTCCATTTTTGTTTCACAATTTGGCAGATTTGAGGTATACACGAAGCCAAAGTGATAAAGGTAATGTTGACCCTGTATTCGAGTTAGTACAACAAAGTAATTTTGATTTGTTTCCTTCACCATCTCGTCTCTAATGAACCAAGAGCTTTCCTCCTACTAAAGTCAAATCTCCATTACCAGACGAAGTATCCACTTCTATTGTTGATAAAGCTTTGCCAATAATTACCCCTCTGAGATTTTTTATTCCCCCTTTTCATAGTCATATAATGGCAGTTCAAGGCCCCTGGGGTAATTATTTTGGTCCTCTCAATCTTACTCCACATCTACATGAGCTTCCACACAGTTCAAAGAAGAATTTCTCTAAATTCTATGGTGATGGGAAAGTTCATCTTGATGAACATATTGCAGCCTTCAGCATAGCCTATGGCATATTTGGAGTAGAATTTGAAGATGTAACAATCAGGCTATTTGTAGAAACATTACAAGGTGCTACTGCAAATTAGTTTTATCATCTACAAGCTCGGTCAGTAACTGATTGGAATACCCTCAAAGCTAAGTTTGAAGCCAGATTCAAACTTCCAAAAGATGCACATGCCCTTCTAGCTCAACTCACACAGATGAAGAAAGAACCTCATGAACCAATGAGGGACTCCATAGCCAAGTTTGACAAACTGAGGAACAGAATTCCTATAATTGCTTGACCTACAGCTGAGAATCTCAAATGCTTCTTCATTAATTCTCAGTTACCTGAAGTCAGTTTTCTTTTGAGACATGCTGGTCAAATAGATCTTGTTGTAGCTCAACTTTTGGCCACTGAGGTAGAAGATGATCTCATATTAGCAGGGAAGATAAGAAGAGATCCAAACAGAAATAGATCCTCATCATCTTCTGAATATTCATCTACATGCACCACTGATCCAATGGTGCAAAAGTTGGCAAATGAACTGCTAGCCTTGAAAAGACAAATGGCACAAGGAATGTCTTCTGTTCCTTCATACAGAGATATGCCAAGAATGACATTTCCAAATTAGTCATATCAAGATAATGCTGCCAGGAATCAAGGACAGCCAGATCGTCTTCCTCCCCCACAAGGGAAACTTGCCCTTGAAGCTCCTCTAACCAACTCAGTAGTTGGATATTTGGAAACAAAACATGTTTTCTCTTTCCAACCTAAGTTTAAGCAAGAAAATGATGTTGATCTCTTCATGGAGGATCAATAAGAATCAACTGGCGACTCCCACATGTGTTTCCTGAACTACCAGGATGAACCCAAAAGCAAAGGAGAAGCTATTGATGGATCATATGCAATGTTTACTAGATCCAAGAACCAATCAGTCTAGCAAGTTGATAAAAAGAAGACAGAGGAGCAACCTCAACTAAAAATTACAATTGATAAGCGTGGAACCACTCTGCCTTTCCAATCAAAGGATCTGGTGATCACCCAAAATGTAAGTACATCAATTTCACCTTCACCTTCTACTTCAATTTTGCAAACTAGCCCTCCTCCCATCCCTCCTAAAACCTAAAAGGTTGAAATGCTTTCCTCTATTCTTAGTCCAATTCAACCATTTGACATAATTAATCATATCAAGAAAACCAAAATACAAATGTCTGAATTTGAATATTTACAGTCCAATCCTGATCAATTAGATAAGTTGGTCTAATGTGTCAAGAACCAAACCATCCCTGCAAGACAAAAGGTTAAGAAAATAATTCATGATTCCCCAAAGAACATGCCCATTCCAAATAATCTTGTCATTACCCCTCCAATTTCCCCTGGGAAAATAGAACCTTTCTATGTTTCCTTATTGATAAATGGTTATTAGCTCAACAATTGCATCATTGATTACGGGGCATCTGACAATGTCATGCCTGCTAAAGTAGCTAAGTCTCTTGGTCTCACACTGACCAAGACATTTGGGAAATGTTTCTCCATGGAAAACAAGCAAGTACCATTGCTAGGGAAAATCAAAGATGCCCAATTTGCATTTGCAACCTTTCCAGACAAAAGAATCAAGATGACTGTCTTGGTGGCTGACGTCCCAGCATCCTAAGGCATTTTGCTTGGATGAAATTTTTGTAAGGATGTGGGAGGAGAATTAAGCATGGACTTGTCTGAGGCAAGGATCCCTGTCTAAGGCGTAATGAAGAGACTGTTCCCTGAAAATGAGGCAAAATATGTGGTCACCCAAACATCAACTCCTGCAGCATAAATTTTGTTTGAGTCTTCAGGCAGGGGTAATTATTTCTTAAACACAGAGAATGTTCATGTTTCTATAGATGAAATTCCTATAGCTGACAATCTAGGAATTGATCCAAACAAGACTTCAGGAGAATTGGCAGGGTGCAGTACAAATAAGGAAGGATCTTCCATCTCTAATGAAGAGAAATCTAATAGGAGATCAACTTTTGATGATGCTTGGATCCTGGAATCTAATGGCAACAATTCTTCCACCAACATTGGAGTTAGGACTGTATTGATATCCCCTCAAAGAGATATTCTTCCTTCATGTAATTTGCAATTCAACAACACTAACAACACAACTGGATGCGAATCTTTGTTGCTCGGATTGAAGATTGTTCAAGATGAAGAAATCAAACTCCTTCACATCAAAGGAGATGCTAAGCTGATAGTTTGTCAGGAGTTTGATGTGGACAATCCAATCATATGCTGGACTAAACCAGAAGAACAACCAATTGTGGTAATGGACCATGCTACTAAAAATCAAAATCATGCAAAGGAACCCTTCACCAAGAAAGCAAGGAGTTATGGCTTTCAAATTGAAGACCACATCCTACCATGGGGTAAGAAGAAGAAAGAGCCAAGAGGAAGATGCAAAAAATTGATTTCCTGGTGGAGAGTTCCATTCACCCATCACCATTTCTAGGGATAAAATGTCTTTTTGTTGGTTTACCAAGATGGCACACTATTTTCACTGCCTCTCAGGAAGCAACATCTGAAACACTTCAACTCTTGAAGTATTAGATCATTGCATCTATATATATGTATATTTGTATAGTTTTTAATTCTATTTTTTTTGTTTGTTTTCATTTTTGATGCCTTTCATTTCTAGGTAACATGACTCCATAGCCCAATGGTACACTTGAAGACACTGGAGATTCTGGATTCTACTCCCCTCAATTCTTTTTACAATTGATAGAAGTTCCCTAACTGGAGCCAGCTATTGTCCCCCAAAAATATCACTCATCTTTGGGACAACATTTGAACTATTTTGGTCCTACAGACCAAAATTGTCTCTTCCCTTTTCAAAATTTGTCTTGGGCATTCAAATTCCTCATTTTTCAAGCTTCTCAAAAATCTACGGACTCTGTAGGCTTGAATCTATGGACTCTGCAGGAAGAGAAATCTACGGACTCTACAGGAAGAGAAATCTATGGACTCTACAGGCCAAGTTCAATGAGCTTCATAGGTTGATTTTTATAGACTCCACAAGAAAAAAGCAAGCTTTCAAAACTTAGGCGATCTCAAAGTTGGTTCAATGACAAGGTTCAACCAAAAGAGTTCATCGGCAAGCTTCTAAGCAAGGATTGAACCATTGAACCTTGAACCACTTTGGTTCAAAGGCTCAATAGGTTCAAAGGTTCAACATCAGTAGCAAGAGTTCAATCACTTTCAGGTTCAAAGGCTTTTACAAGCAGGTTCAATCAAAAGAACAAGTTTCTGAGGCTTGAACCATTAAATCGTTGAACCATTGAACCACTTTGGTTCAAAGGTTCAACATGTTCAAGGTTCAACAGGTTCAACGCATTTGGTTCAACGAGGATTAAAAGGACTTAGCCAAATCAAAGAGAATGAACCAATTGAACCGATGAACCATTGAACCACTTTGGTTCAAAGGCTTGGTTCATAATCTTGGTTTAATGATTAGTTCAAAGGCTTGGTTCAATTCAATTGGTTCAATGCTTTGGTTCACTCAGTCAGTTCATCAAATGGTTTAATGGCTTTTGGTTCAATCAAAGGGTTCATCAGCTTGGTTCAAAGCTTGGTTCAATGGTTGGTTCAAAGCTTGGTTCAAAGCTTGGTTCAATGGTTGGTTCAAAGGATCGGTTCAATGCAAAAGTTCAAGAGAGCCTCCCAAAGGACAAGTGTCCTTGTGAAGGGTACTTGGGTGACAAAAGCACCCTTCAAAAGGGTCATTTTCAAGGAATCCGTAAAGGTAAGTTATTTTATAATTTTGTTTAAGGCAACCGAAAGACAAAGGGATTTCCTTTGAGAAAAAGACTAAAGCAAGAAACAATTCTTTCAGACTTTTTGTCTAAAGGAATTCGGGAAAGAAGCTGTGGGAGGAAAGCTCAAAGGAGTTTCTCAAGGCCAAAGACAAAGTAATAATTCTTACAGACTTTTTGTCTATGGGAAAAAGTCTATGATAAAAGTCTGTGAGAAATCTCTGAAGGACTCCAAAGATAAAAGGCCACCGAAGAACCTCGCAGGGCAGGTGCCCTTGCGGGGGACTCTCGACTGCCAAATTAAAGGACACTTCCCAAAGCCAAAGGGTCACCTTCCCTTCGGGAGGATGCAAAACAAGAAAGCCAAAGAAAGCCCAAGGGTTGATGCGTCTAAAGACGTCAAAGTCAAGAACAGTGAACTAGCTATTGGAAATTCAAACAAAGTGACATGCCCGCAGACGTCAAAGTTACGACAATGAAATAGTCGTTGATCCTTATAGTTTTAAATCTATAGACCTGAATGCATTCAAAGGCTTTAAGGCCAAGATCAGTAGGAAGTGATTAAGGAACAAAGCATCAAATTGAATCCAATACCCGATTCAATTAACTAGAAAAGGAGGAATGATGAGGAAGGACCAAAAACATATGCACATCGAATATGTTTCTAGAAGTAGACTGCCAGGTGGATATTGAAAGATGCAAACTTTCAATAGTGTGATTTGTTTCTCTGCATTGAGAAAAGCAAATGGGTAGATGCCCCTAATTTCCAACTTGTCTTCTTAACAAAATTCAATGCAACATGATGTGTTATTATTCCCAAGTCCTTCTTGAAGAGGCTATATAAGGGACTCTCTTGTTATTGTAAAAGTATCTCTCTCTGACAATCAGAAATGAAACTCTGCCTAAATTGAAAGGCATTACGGAGACTTTGAGCTCAGATTGTTGATCATATTTTGTTATTGGAATAAGAAAGCAAGTGAATTTTTAGACTTTGTGCTGTGATTTCTTTGTTGTTGGGGAAACTGTTATTATGTCTTTTTCCTTAATATATTTTTTGTTCCTTTAATTCAACACGCAGAATTAGTGAAAGTAGTCAGGAAGGTGTCCTAAAGTCAACTGTGGAGAGACTTTGTGCCCCCATAATTGCCTTTAGTGTGTTTTCTTTTCATTTCTGTGTAAAGGACCTTGGGACGACTTTGTGCCCTCATTGTCCTTCGTATCTCACTCTTGGGCAATTCAGGTGGAGACTTTGTGCTACATCTCAATTTGCTGGTTACTACGTCCTTGGTTACATTTTGATTTTACTACCAGGAGTATTCTTGTGATTTGCTGAATAGTACTTCTAAAAGAAGAGGAGTGCTTTCTATCATTTCCCTTGAGTTTTTTCCTTTGATTTGCACGCATCATCTCTGAAGAAAGAGAGATGGATGGTTTATCCTACCCTTGAGTATTATTTTATGTTTATATATATATATATATATATATATATATATATATATATATATATATATATATATATATATAGTATCTATAAGGAACCTCCCCTTGATGAGAGGAGAGATTAGTCCCCTTTTGATGTGGTAAACCTACACATTTGGACGACCAATCTTCCTACTTTGGCTGATTAGACCTATTTTGTTTATCAGTACGTTGATCGATAAAATATTCAACTAACAAGGTGGAAAGAAATCCATTCCATGAGACCTAAGTCATGACCTTATATACACACTAGTTTTAAGAATATTTGCATTTAAGGATTGGAGACTTAAATTATTAAGAGTATGCCATTAGCTAGCACATAATCAACATCCTTGCCTAGGGTAAGAGTTGCAACCATGAGTGATCCTCAAAAAATAAAATATTTGACCAAATAATAAACCTAGCTATCTTGGTTCCCAACCTTATTGAAAGCATAAAAATCTAAAAGTACAAAAATAAGAATACAAAAAAAATGAAGCTTTCGTACAAAGGTGATTCAGGCAACATCCATTGAGGCTATAGATGCCTAGCTGGCAATGGAGCAAGGCCATGAGTGAAGCCAAAAGTATCTCTGTCGAGGCTATGGATGCTTGACTGGTAGTAGAATAATGCCCAAGCCTTCCATAAGCAAAGCCATGATTCATAATGAATGTTCAATGTACCCTAGGTCAGTATAAATGATTAAGGGTAGGAAAGTAAGGACTACTTCTTGAATCCTATGGCAAATAGTAAGTGGAATCAAAGCACACATAGCTTAGGTATGTCTTGATGTTTGACCTTAAATCCATGAGTGCAAGGTTTGTTTCAACCATAATTGAATCTAGATGGTGGTTTTTTTATCAAGTGGAATGATGAATTCAATGTTTATCTCAACCCATAGT
Source organism: Torreya grandis (assembly GCA_037957365.1). Taxonomy (NCBI): domain Eukaryota; kingdom Viridiplantae; phylum Streptophyta; class Pinopsida; order Cupressales; family Taxaceae; genus Torreya; species Torreya grandis. Next base: position 2,330,650 of record JARHVA010000393.1, on the reverse strand, counting down.
CTAGAAGTTCTAACATATTGCTATGTTCCCCCAGAAGTTGCCATTTGTTAGGACAAACATACCCCATTCATTTAAAAATTGAGACCCTTGATAAGTATCTGTATCCAAGTTTTGAAGCACCTGAACATTTAGGTCCTTGACAAAATTTGAAGATCATCCACTTTATTAAAGAGAATGCTTGTGTGATTTAATCTTCTTGTTTTGGACTAACCATGATAATGAGTTGTGTGAGTCATTTTTTAGGTTCCATGGTATCCACCTAAGGGTTCTATGTTTAAAAACCCTGGGTGGCCCTTGATTCAAATTCAAATATTAGAGGGAACCATGTTGGCAGGAACCAATTGAAACTCATCACAATGAAAATCTATAAACAATGGGTTTGCATGGGTTTAAGTCATGTTTTCATAATATGACTCAAGCTCTTCATTATCCTTCCCCCTTTTTTTGCCTAAGTTTCTTGGGTATAATTTGGTATAGCTCCATGAGGTCCCCTTTTGCATTACCTAACTTAGCCTAGGTTATTAATACTAAGGCCCTGATAATCATCACAGCCTTAGTCTTAATACCTTATGCTAAAAGCTTTTATTTATCTCCTCGGTTCTAATGGTTATTTCCTTTGCCCTTTGTAGGATCCTATGAATGATGCTCATTCATTAGATTTTATTGAATGGAACACCCTAGCCTTAAGACTTTGGCTTAAACAACTTGCACTAGGATCGATCCAATAGCCTGTGCTTACGCATAGGATTTGATTCAACAGCACGAGGCATAAGAAGAAATTCAAAAGGAGCATAAGGCCCTAAGATATGAATGCATGGCACATTGATGGTCAAACAAAAGGAATTAAAGGACCCACTTAATAAATTCTAATGATTGAACCCCCACGTAGATCGATGGCTATCATTGGCTCATTGGATTTGATCTAATAGTGTGAGGCCCAAGTGGAATTTTCAAAGTTCTATGAGCTTGACATGTGGCAAGTGCTCAATAAAGGCAACAACTGATAGAAGATACATAGCATGGGAAAGATCTATGAGGATGCCAAGTGTCATGATTGTAAGCCTAGAGATCATTGGACTAATAAAAGGTGAGGACTTGGATTTGGATCGACAAATCATGCTAAGTTTAGGATCCTAATCCTATGGCATGAAATAAAGGAGACTTTTAAAAGTCAATAGCTGGTGTCCAGATGACACTTATGAAGATTTTTGGAAAAATCCCATAATGATGCCACATAGGCTCCATGCAAGTAAAAGGTCTCCATCAAATCCAAAGCACATATGAAGTTAAACCCTGAATATCTCTTGTCATTAAATCTCTGAACCCTAAACCTTTTATAAAGAAGACCCAAATCAGTTTAATTGGTTATAATTAAATCAAGATATCATAATTTTGCTCTTGAGAATAAGTGTTATAATAAGAACCCTTGGAAATTCAGTGTGAATAATTTAGTAACATTATAAATGGTGGCTAGCAAGCAACAATTAAAGATAGAAGCTGAGCTTTATCTGACCTCTAACAATGAAGGGAGGATTTTCAATGACACAAAGCTGGACCTGGCGGCCCTAAACATCTATGGAGTGAGGAATTGGTTCAAATTATTCTTCTTGGTGGATGAATTATAGCCTATCTCTCAAAATTAAATGAGGAACATCATATTAAATCAAAGGTACAACAACCTGGTTGTAATTCAAGTGGTCAGTCTCTACCATGCCACAACAAAACTAGAGGTAATGCACTGCATTGATGTCCTTGCACCCATATTTTTTGATTATAGGATAGATGGGGAATGGATCATTTGAGAGGGTAGTTCTCATAAGGTGGCATACATCTCCCTTATAGCCTTTGAGACCTATTACCAGCTCCCCTTAACCCATCTCAACCTCCCTACCATGAGGGACTGGGTTAACACCTAAGACCTTGATTCAGTCTTCGTACCTTGGTTAATCCAAAGATCCCATGTCTTTAGGTCTCTAGATGGCAAGATCCCTATTGTCCAATTTAAAGAAGGCATTAGAATAATCATGACCCTACTGAATCGAGCCTTTAGCACCCCTTCTACCACATATGTAAACAAATTTTGGGTGTCCTATGTCCATTTCATGGTAGAAGAGAAATTGACCCCTCGAGTGGGAGACCTAATCATCTTATTCTTAGCTAAGTAATTCATAGACATCAAAATATGGACCTCTAAGCAATTATATATGATGTCCTATCTATTGGATTCCCTACTAGCCTCTGTAACCTTCCCTGACATTAGAAATTCGTCCCTTGATGGTAGGACCACAATTTCTCACTACTATTCTAAATTGCATATATTCAAGTATAGGGACCATATGCAATTCATCTATGATTGTTTTTTCCCAGCCATATTTGAGGCCATCACAAAATTTCCATAAGATTGTATCTACTTATCAATAAATAGGTGGAAACTATGGGAGATGTATGTTATTATCCTGATTACACTATCATTAGGATAGAGGGGGTCCTAACCCAACCTTATCGGCTACCAGTCCATGTCCCCAACAAGCTTGCCGAGCAAGAAATTGCTTCTCAAATCATCTAGGGCATTGATAGAATATGCAAAGAGAAGAGGAAGGGCTAAATCCATCCCCTCCCATTAGATATTGGGAAGGTTGTACTCAAAGACTAAAAGTAGCTAGAAATCATGGTTACACATAGAAATTATTTTGATTTCTAATTAGATGACCTTAAGATGTGGGACCCTAGGAACAGGGTAGTTAACCACATTAGAGAAAGAAAGGTCCCAAAGGCTAAATATGAACATAAATGAGGTGTCAATGATAACATCTACATTAGAGCAAGAAATTTAGAGGAAGTGCTCTCTGGGATCAAAAGCTACAATATCAAAATGGAATTTAGATGGATTAAGGACAAGAAGCCTTCAGGAGAGATAAGGCAAATTCACCCCTTGAAATTTCATTTGTTACCAGGTCCATCTGGGACCACTCATGAGGAGCCTAAGGAGCAGCCATTTGAACCTCAACCCCATCGACAAAAATCACAAGCTGAATAATCTTGGGCTAGACAACCTCAGGATGTAAAGGGCAAGGAGAAAGTTGGAGAACCAAGATTGGAACAAAGACCTGGGGAAGGTCCCTCACTTTTATTACTCCCACAAAGACCACCTTCTCTTATGAAATTCATTAATATGATAGATCTTGAGCTAGAGGAGATATTGGAGAGTGCCCTCATTAATATAGCAATAGCATATGGCTCAGATAGAGAGGAGGATCCCTCTGAAGAAGTAGGAAAGGAGTTGGTTCCATTGCAAAGGGAGAAAAGGAAATCAGAGCTGGCCTTGGTTCTTATGACTCCAAGGAAGAAGCCTAGGTTGACCTTCACTCAACCTACCAGTGAAGTCAACCTCTTTAATGATGAGTTTTCTGTCCATGGACTAGTCATCCCTGACTAGTTTATCTATGGGAAGTGGAAGAATATCCCATCCCTCTCTCCTTCATGGGCCTTGACACAATTTAGCTTAATTATACATGATAAAATCAAACCATGGATCAAGGAAATTATGGAAAATCAAGAAGAGAGAAGAATACAATTTTGTCATGCTCAAGAAAGCCAAAAAGTTGACACCCCTGGAGCCTATGGTAGTGAAAATGTGGAGGTGCCTGAGGCTTCAAAGTTTAAGAAGCTAGAAACTAAAGTCCAATTCAACCCAGACACAGTAGGATTAGAAAGGATCACCACAAGGATAGCCATGGTTGGTCAAGAAGAGTTCACCTTTCAAAATGTGGAACCATTCATAGGGTTAACCCTTGTTGAAGGGCAATAACTTGGAGAGGCTCCCATCCATGAGGAGGATGTTGAAAGTTTAATTGAGGCTCAATCTCAGTAGGCTAGGGCTAGTGTCTAAGGATTAAAGAAAAGAATCCATAACCTAGATAAGGAGAAAGATAATTTTCAAACTCAAGTAATTCTCCTAGTGCAAGACTTCATGATTAAGATGCTTGAGGAGTCATTTCACGACATGTTCAATGCACTGAAGTCTATGAAATTGAGGTAGAGTGCAATGGAGGACCAGGCCACTTTAGTCAAGGAGCTAGTTACTCAATGGTAGACTTTTGAGGATAAGATTTCCCAACTTCGTAACATCTAGGTTAGGAAGCAAATACCAAATTTTAAATCCATCATCATGGGGCACCTAAGTGCCATTTTGGGAATTGTTATAGACAAGGTCCAAGCCTTGAGTGCTTGGCATACCAAAGTGGAGGAACTTATTGAGGAGGATAAAGAGCTCATAGGTAGAATTGAGAAACTCTTGGGAACTGTGCTCGAGGATCTTGCATAGCCCACTACCTTAGGAATTATCAGTGATGAATAATTCCTATGTAAAGCCACTTTAGTGACCCAATAAATCAAGGGCAAGAGTCAAGGACAATCAAGGTAGGATAAGAGCAAAATATTAGGCATGATATTCAATACAGGGGAGAGAGTCAATGAAGCCAGAAGCATTAAGGAAGCTTTGGTTGGGAATGACAAAGATTTTTATGAGTTGGTTGATCAAGAAGAGGAGTGCATCACAAGGAATGTTGTAGACTTAGGCCTAGTGGATGAACAACATGAAAGAGCTATGAGTATCCTCCAGTAGCAAAGGGTCCCACCTCCAATAATCTAGTTATGGCCTCCCTAAGGAGAACTTTTTTTTTGTTAAGGTACATGCTATTTTGTTAGTGTGATTGCCTTTAGGTTAGTATGATTGTAAAGGACACGTGTATTGTATTTTGTTACAAAGATAACTATCTTTATCTTTGTACACGTGTATTTTTAGACTAGCCAGTATACTAATTGGCTTTTCTATAAAGGCATGTATTACCATTTGAAAAGGAGAGAGACTTCAAGCTATTTTTTACACTTATAAGCAATTAATACAAAAGATCAAATAATTCTATAGGAATTATCTAGATTGATGTGTCTGAATTGCTAAGTTTCTCAATTGATTGTCTAAGTTTGAATATGAATAGTTTCTAGGAATACTGTGTTAGATCATTAATTATAGGGTTGCTAACTTATGTAATGCTAGGTTAGTTGAATGAAATTGAGTTTACTTCATTTTATTTTCTCTATAATAAATATGTGCATTAGCTATCAAGATGTGGTGTAAAACTTTAAAAGTAAATCCAATTCTTATTTGTATTATCATCCTCTCTCCAGAATTAGGCCCAATTTGTAGTGAAAAATGAGCTTAGGCTACTTTACACTATATGCTAGTTGAGATCATGATTTTTAATCCTTGGGACTTTGTCAATATGTTCATAATTAAATATTATCAATCACCATTTATTTCTTACTCTACCCTTTCCTTTTGCTCTTTCTTTAAAAAATTCACTATAGCTTAAATTTCACTGTAAATATCCATTTAGTTCAGTATAACATCAACCTTTGATTAGGAATCTATCAACAAGGCTAAACCAAGGTGGCTCTCAACCACCAAATAATATAAATTTGTGGAACAGTCCACTTGATCTACTGCTATTTCACCACAAACACCATAATTGCCAAATACCTGCAACTCATGCCCTAAATTCTTGGAATTCTAAAATGAGTAGTGTTTTCTAAACACTAGAAGAACATGTGGTACATTTAGAAGCATCAACATGGTTTTTGTGAATCTGAGTCAGTGGGAGAGAATTTGAATTCCTTGAATTGACTACACCTCTATATTTGTTACTTCAAGTTTGAGGTTTGTCGAAGCTAGATCTGGGGAAGCTGATTTCATTATGTCTCCTCTAGGCTTCAATTTTCTCACCAACATGCCTTTGGATATTCAAATTTTACCCTCATTGGACATTTCATCATGTGCTTAAGGGATCACCTCATGATGGTCAAACATTAACTAAGTTTACATTTCTAGAATTTTTCTAATTAAAGGAAGATCTCAGCATTTGGCTAGACATTGTTCTTGTTTTAAGCAGAATTGTGGATTGGCATTTTTTGAATTGGTCTCCTTTAAACTAATAGTCACAGTAATAACCCTCCATAAAATGTTATTTTTTGCCACTTGTAACTCCACAATAATATCGGTAAGGGACTCTTTATCAGGCAAACTATGATTTGGATCAGTTTGTCATAGTTTAGGTAGTGGAAGTGGATGCAACTTGACTTACTGAACCACATAAACTTGGTAGCAATTCAAAGTCTAATGCATGTTCAACTTGCTTGTTATAACCAAGTAAGCCAATGACTAGTACCAACTGCCTACCAATACCTATTGTATTTTATCCAAAGTTGTTTTTGAATGGTGGCCTTATAAACTAAGAAATCAATGGCAAAGGAATTATTTGGTCTTCAAAACCACATGGTCTCACCTTGGTTAATTGATGTGACTGACACATGGTTTTCAACATTACAAAGTATTCAAAATAAAAGAGGTAATGATTTAATTGTTTTTCACTCCAATGAGGATTTAAAAAACAATTCAGTCAAATAGAATAGTGAAACCTTTGGTAGCACGGCCAGTTATAAACATTTTGTGAAGACCCTCAATTAAGTGTAGGTTGACGGTCGAACCCCACTCCTATTAGAAGCATATTTTTTATTGAATTTTTTTATTAATTAAATTTTAATAAAGGATTTTTTCAATGGGATTTTTTTTGTAAAAAGTGAGGGGGGGCATTTTTTGGGTGGCAGATATCCTTTTGTAAGGGGGAATTTTTTGTCATAAGATGTTAAAATTGTAATGGGGGTTAATTTTTTTAGTCAAACATTTGTATTGAAGAGCATAATGTCGCAGTTATTTTTTGCTACTTCCTCTTCTTTAGGAAATGATTCATGTATGTTTGATCCACTTGACTCCTTTAATTATCATGTTTGGAAACTGAAGATGTAATAACTTCTCATGTCCAAGGGTTTGTGGAGGATTTTTGACAACATAATGCCTAAAAAATTCACTTCTAAGAAAGACAAGTATGCATATGGCTGCAAGAAGGATGAGGCTCTTAGATTGATCAGACTTAATGTTTTTGACAATCTCCAATTTCACATCTCAAATGCAAAAATGCCAAAAGAGGTATTGGTTAAATTTAACTCTCTTTTTGTCAAAATCAATGAATTCAAAATATTGCAACTAGATGCAAAATTGAACTCCCTTTCGCCTTCTAATTTTTCTTCCATAGAAGAATTCCCTGTAAAGTTCAAATTTTTGAGATCACAATTGAAAGTAGGTGGAAAATATAAGTGTGATAAATAATGTATTTTTCTAATTATGTCTAAGTTAAAAGGACCATTTGGTGATTTTTCATCTGCCTTTTACACTATGATGGACACTTTAGGTGATGAATTTAAGTGGCCCTCTTTTGAAGTGTTTTGTGAAAGATTGACTAGAGAATAAACTAAACTGATGTCCTTAGATGCTCTTCCTAGTGCTAGTCATGCCTTGATTTCAAACACATCCAAAAGGAAAAAATCACCTAAGACTATAATAAAAACACCACCTTCCAAACCAATAGAATCCTCTTCCTAGCCACCTAAGCCTTCTAAGTCAAAGAAGCCTAAACAGCCCTCTTGACAAAAAAATACTTATGAACCTTGTGTCTTTTGTGGAGGTACAAACCATTTTAAATCACGTTATTCAAAAAAATGGAAGCTTTAGAAGCTTCAGTTAAACAACACAAGATTTCAATTTCTTCTCAGTCTTCTATAAGAAATTCTTTAGGCAAAGGGAAATCCCTTTCTATTAAGGCTATATCTACTTCCAATGATGTTGGATATTTGACTCACATGCTTCTCACCATCTAATTTATTCACATGATCTTCTTACTTATCTTTCTGAATATGATACTTCAAATATAGTTCTTTACAACTCTTCATGGGTAGATGTCTTGGGATCTGCCATAATTGAGATGCATGGTGGATGCATCAATAATGTATTATATGTACCCAAAATTTCTTCAAATTTACTATTTGTGTATCAAATTTGTAATTCAGGGACTGGGAAAACTATATAGTTTACTTTTATATATGTTTTAATTAGAGGAAGTAATGATCCTAGTGAAATAGTAGTTATAGGAGCTGTAAATCATGATACTAGGCTCTACACTTTTGATAATTTTGAGTCTGATTCTACTTATGGTTCATCCTTTGTGGCTCATGGTGGTTCCTAAGAAAATTATGGCATGAGAGGTTAGGGCATTTTAATTTTAGATACATGCAATAAATGAGTGCAAAACATCTTGTAAATGGCCTACCAAAGGTCTCCTGTATTTTTGGAATATGCCTTACTTATGTAGTTGGTAAACAACACCAAGATCCATTTCTAGTTGGTAAGGATAAATGTGCCCTTGCACCTTTAGAGTTGGTTCATAATTATTTGATGTATTTTCCAACTCACTCCTTTTCAAGAGCCAAGTATGCACTCATATTCATTGATGATTTCACCAAAAGAACTTGGGTTTATTTTCTCAAGTTCAAAAGTGAAGTGTTTATTGAAAAGTAATCTTCTCTTTCTCTTAAAAATATACACATGGGGAGAATATGATAGTAATGCATTCCTTGATTTTTATATTGAACATGGTATTCAACATTAGTTCATTATGTCATACACTCCACAACATAATGGCATAACTAAGAGAAAGAATCGCACTTTGAAAGAGATGTCAAATTGCATGTTGCATTCAAAAAAATTACCACAAAAATATTGGGTTGAAGTAGTCAATTATGATAATTACATATAAAATCATATGCCACACAAGGTTGTGTTAAACATGACACCTGAAGAATCTTGGTTAGGCATCAAGCCTGATATTTTAGATTTTTGTGTTTTTGAAAGAGTAGCATCTGCGTTTTTTCCTGATGATAAGCACAAATCCTTGGAGAAGAAAAGCCAGCAACTCATATTTGTTGGCTATTGTGAAGATGTCAAATCATATCATCTTCTTGATCCTATTACAAAATATATATTATTTTGATGGGATATTTGATTTGATGAACAACCCATTTCAAAGGCTTCCACATCTAGTTCTTCTCCACCTCCTTTAGTTGATAGTGAGGACCCACTTCCACCTGATGACAATAATAAGGATGCTATTGAGCCTAATCCTACTCTACCTCCACCTTATTCATAATTAATGACCAAATGGGCACAAATCACTCCTCATGTAGTTGGTCTATTAGTTGGTGATCCCTATGATTCCCAACGTACTCGCTCATAGACTTTTGGTGTTGCCCTTTTGGGTCATGATATTATAGATGATCCAATTTTATTTTATGAGCCCACTGGTACACCTAAGTGGAATGTTACTATGTAGGATGAATATTCTTCATTGATGAAGAATAATACATGGGATCTTGTAGCACTTCCTAAGGGAAGTAAAATTGTAAAAATTAAAAGGGTCTTTAAGACAAAATATGTTGCCAATAGATCAGTCGATAAGTATAAAGTATGCCTCATCACAAAGGGTTTTTCATAAGTTAAAGGGGTTGATTAATTTGAAACCTTTTCCCCTAATTTGAAGATGAATTATGTTCATGTTGTACTTTCACTCAATGCTTCACATCATTGGATGGTTTCTTTAATGGATGTGAAGAGTGTTTTTTTTGTAATGTGATCTTCAGGAGAAGATATATATGGCCAAGACTCAGGGATTTGTGTAGGACTCCTCATTGGTATGTAGACTCCATCATTATCTATATGGTCTCAAACAAGCTCCTCAAACTTGGTATGAGAAGATGGATATATTTCTATTGAGTTCTAGTTTTTATCATTGTGAGTCAGACCACAATGTATACATATTGAGGCACGATAAGGACATCATGAATTTGGTTTTATTTGTTGATGACCTCATCCTCATAGGTATTTTAGCATCTTTGATTTATAACATCAAGGGAAAGCTGAGTAATAGGTTTGACATGACTAATATAGGACATTTTCATTACTTTCTTGGCCTCTAGGTACATTAGTCTTCACAGGGTATTTCTATTGGGTAGCAGAAGTATTATATAGATCTTCTACATCAGTTTGGCATGGATGATTATAAGCTTTCCCCCACTCCATATCAATTAGGTTTTATTTTGACCACTACTTGTTAGACTCCTCTTGTTTATTCAACTTTATATAGACAACTTGTAGGCAGTCTTCTTTACCTAACACATACTTGTCTTGACATCGCATTTGGTATGAACCTTGACTCTCACTTTCCCATGAGCCTCATGAGAGCCATTGGTTAGCATCCAAGCATATTTTTTGCCAAATTTGGGACATGAAATAATTTTTTATACAATACACACCATAGATTTCTATACAACTTATTGGATACACTGACTCTAGTTGGTCTGGTGATATTGACACTCACAAATCCATTTATGGATTTGTATACACACTTGGTTCTGGTCTAGTTATTTGGGCATGTAAAAATTAGATTGTTATTGCCTTTCCCTCCACTAAGGCTAAGTATCAATGTGTTATCAAGGCCAGTCAGGAGATTCTTTGGCTTCAATAGTTGCTTAAGGAATTTGGCTTTCCACGGTAGGGTCCAATTATTCTTTGGTGTGATAACCAAAGTGTGATTGCAATTTCATTCAATCCTATTAAGAATCAATACACAAAACACATTGAGATACATATGTACTTCATTCAAAATCTTATTCAGGATGGAGTTCTTTCTTTAGAATTTGTGCCTCCTATTGAGTAGATTGCAAACATATTCACCAAACCTTTGGCTTCTCCATGATATCTTCAGTTATGAGTATTGTTAGGGTGAAAAAAGTTGTACTTGGGGAGGAATTTGCATTAATTACCTCCTTCCTTTGTTTGTATTATACATATGGTTTGGTTTGTACATGGGTACCTTATTAGGCTAGTAGTCGAGACCCATATTTTCTTTGATTTATTACACCCACTAAGTATCATTTATGGCAGGGTGTTGGAGTCGTATGAGTAAACTTACATAGAGTAAATCTTATTTACTTACGTTAAGTTATCATACATAATGAATAAGTTCACTTAGGGATATTTGTTAGTTGTATATTTATGGTTGCCTTATAGTTTTGATTTTTTAACCTTTAATAAGGTTTCTCGTAGGCTTGTCCATTCAATATGACATTTAGTCTTTTTTAAGATTTGTTATCTTAGTATGTACTTTGTTATAGTTTGTTTTGATAACAAACTATTATTGCACATATACATCACTCTTCCATAGTATATTTTATCGAAGTGAGAAATGATAGCATTTGAGATTGCTATGGAATATTGAAAATACCTTTGTATTTCCCAATATTGTATTATTTCCAAGGTTAGTTCTCTAGTCTAAAATTTTTTTTTTGCATGATCTTTATTACTGTGTGATCCTAGTTTCTAGTTTGATCCTATGGAGCTTTCAACCTCCTTTAGGAGCTTTTCGTAAATTTTTCATGCGATCTCAGATTTTCAAACACACAACCTTTGATTGGTAGCTCGTTTTTGAGTGTCATCTTCTTCAAAAGTGCCTAATTTTTCATGCTCTATGCATTGGAAATATTTATAGGCCCTCTAATATTACTTATTTTTTCACATATTGTACCTTTTAGATGTATTTTCAAAAGAGATTGATATCCCTCTAATTCTTTCATACTGACACATAGATTGCTCAAAACACATTCTTGATTGTGTCCGACATCTATACAAGCATGCTTATATTTGAAAAGTTAATGGGTTTATTGTTGATAGTTTTGAGAGGGTATTATGTGGTGTTTTGTATTATTCATTGTCTCTTTTACACAGTTTTATTTTTTATATTATATTGATTCCTATACTTACTATTCATTTAGATGCATTCTTGGTTGTGTCCGACATCCTTTTCATGAGTATGGATTGTTATTATAACTAAGGGGTCATTATAGTCATTGTATGCAGTCTTGCACTTATTTTGTGTATTCTCTTAGTCATGTCGACTTCACTTGAGAGAAACTCACAAGGGAAAGTTGATTCTATACCAGTGGTCTTCTCGAAAATATAAACTATGCTTCTTGACATGCGTATATGGAATACTTTATCACAATAAATAATTATACTCCATTACTATATGGACAAATTTATACCCCTTTTGACATAGGTCAGTTCAATAAGTGGGCTTACTTGTGACAAGGTTCTTGGTACCTTATTGTTACATATTTCTATAGATATTCATTGCCATGTGGAACATACATGTCCCTACATTGTTTGGAGCATCATACAATCTCTTTTAGGAGATCCTCTTGAGATCTATATCACTCCTTCTCTTCTTCATATCATCTCTTCAGAGACTATTATACTCTCTCCTCTTACTACTATTTCTTGTGATGACACATCCATGGTAGACAGTGCTCTTCCTTCTTATGCCCAACCTTAGCTATCTAATTACAGATTATACTTTTATTCTTATGCATAATGTTGTTCTTCTAGAGCCATCATAGATTTGTACTTTGGAGGACTATACTATTTCTAATGAGATTACATCTTTTGAGATCATCAATGACTCTTATCTTCCTATGGATATTTATCCTACAGATCTATGTGATTCATCTACAATATTTTCTTCAACTTCAAGGGTTTTTGAGTCATGTTCCCCACTTCACATGGACATTCCTTCAATGAATGTTCCATGCCATTCTTCTTCATTGGATAAACCTATACTTGATGACACTTTTGAACCTGATCATACCTCTGATATTGATGAATCTTATTTAGCAAATGATTAAAGTATTTATGGGGACAGACCTCCACCATATCCTTGTCACCTTACATATATTAAGGAGTTATTCCTTGATCAACCTACCCCTAGTCCATTTCAAACATTAAATGGAACATGTATATTGATCTAGGACACATTAGACATTGAGTAGTCTATCCCATAGTTTCAGGGCATTCAACAGTCCTTCATTTGCTTTATTTTCATTTCACCATCATCACATAAAGTAGTTGGCCCTCTTACTATGCATCAAGATCACAATTCCTTGGTTGGAGTTCCATCAAGAACTTAGTGGACACATTCAATGTTCCAGGGTGATCCAATCTTCATTTCACCTAATTTTGATAAGTTCACTTTAGTGGCATTACATTTAGTTCTTTTGTACAATCTTGCAAAACCTATGCCACACTTTTGTTTTAGACCCTACCCAGAGTTATTTATATTTCTACCTCCTTCATCTTCCATTATGGAATGGGTAGAGTTTTAGTACACCATCCATATTATTCCTTAGGCAAAGGGAAGAGACATTATTCGATGAGGATGGAGCTTCTTCAGTCTTTATGTATAGGATCTCGTCAATGACATTCATCATTCTATGAGCTCTACTGTAGGCAAATTTAGTATCTTCTATGGGGACTTCATATTTTTCCTCTCTTTGTGCTCTATTACTCTCACTTGTGGATACATTCTCGATTATGCCTGACGTCCTTAGAGCATGCACGGTTTCTCATTTTTCTCTCTTTTAGAGAGGAGTTTTATCCTACGAGTTTTATCCTTTTATCTACTTTATAGGAGTTACATTGTGATTGGACACCTCATCAAGCCTCATTACTGGGACCCAATTATTACCCACCTAAGCTACACTTTAGGGGTTTTAGTTTAGGATTTTTCCCACTTTTGTTTTTCCTACACAATTGTTAGTCATCTTGTTTAGGGTTATTAAGGTCATTAGGGGAAATGCACTTAATGTGTTTTCTAATTGTGAGTTGATTTATTACCTTTATTGTGACCTAATATCTCACTATATAATGTGTCTCCTTTGTAATTTTTGGCTAATGAATCAATTAATGAAGTTTTTAATGCATTTAATACAACTTTTGTTGTGGTAATCTTGCTCTCACCTAATCTTAGGAGTTTTTTGCAATCTGTGACATTTAGAGATCTTGGAGTAATATGACAATACATAGTATAAATTGACTTGTAAAATTCAAAATAAATTTTCATGTAAAGGGCAACATTAAAGAGTAAACATTAAAAAATAAAATCTATGAAAGACATGGTAGACCATCAAATTTATCTCTTGTGTAGCCCTGTTATTGCATTACTACCAAAAGGGCTTTGAAAATATGAGAGCAAGGGATAAATTTAGTCACTATAATGAAATGTAAAGGGGGATTTTGCTTTTTTATACCCTATGAAATGTAAGGTGATATTTTGAGAAAGCATATACAAACTATAAATAATTATAATGAATAGAATATCATATTTTATTAATTTTTTTTAACGTTTGAATAACAATTGTCTATACAAATTAACATAAAAAGGAGGTATTCTTATTAACAATAAAAATGAAAGGATAATACTTAATTTAAAATAATAATTAAATTAGCTTAAAATTTTAAGAGTATTATAGTTCACATGAAATATACATGTCTATGTAGTGCACTTGACCTGTGTATGATATTTTTTTATGGTATGGGATGAAAGGAATTTTTTATGGTAAGAGAAACTAAATACATGTGTAATTACATTGGTAATTTGTTTCAATAGATAAATATATAATTTAATTCATGAAAATTGTAAGAATAGAACAAAGTATGAAAATGATATGTGTCCCACAATACATGACTCCTCCATTTAAATTTTAAAGTGACTGCTCCATTCAAATTCTAAATTATGATATGAAATAGTTTGGATATATGTTTTTTTAATTGGTAACTTAGGGTTGATGGGTCCCTCACCCTTCATTAAAATCAAAAAAAATACAAGCAACTTTAGCCATATTAGAAACCTAACATGATATGCCAAAAAAAGGACCAAGTCTGAGTAACTAAAACAAGAGATCCACCATAAGAGGAAACCAACCCAATAGGAAAACAAACTGAAACATGGTTAAATCAACCACCAAGAAAATAAATCATGTACATTAAAACCTAAAACTGACAACCTAAAACAAACCCAACAAACTAGCCCCCACCAAGTCAACAATTGGTAAATTAATATATGATTCAACAACAAAAATAGAAATAATAAAATAATATCCCTAAGAAATAATATATCCCTAATGAATGATATGTGCCTAGGGATATATCTATGTTTGGCCCCTAATTCATTAAGTATGGAATCCATGCCATCATGGCAGACACCTTAGTGTGAGATAATCACTTGGGTGATTATTGTTATTTTTTGTATCTTGGTGCCAATTGGAGTAAACAATGCACATCTTGCAACAACTCATAGGTAGTTATCTAGCATCCAGATCTTTGGGGCATCCTCTATGGGTAGAAACACGTGGTGACTTTAGCACAAAGGGTGTAAGGTGATGGAGTTGGTGGAATGATCAATAAAGGCTTTAACTCAATAGCCAGTGTGCACTCTCTACCCTAGCATAGAGATGTTCCTATGTGTTATAAAAGCAAGCTCGAACTAGTGAAGCAAAAATGTGAATTGGATATAGCAAAGCTTTGTAGAATTGGTTCTAGATATAATGTTATGGATGCCATTAACATGAGAAGTAGTATGGATGACAGTAAGTCTCTAATTATATACACCCAAGCTTGCCTATGAACCTCTGGGTAGTTAAGTAGCAAAAGATAGGTTTTACTCTATTCTTGTCATAATGAACTATATACTCTATTTTCTATGAACTTTGATTAACAAAAAATAATGGTTGTAGTAAACATGGTGCTTCTAATTTCAATGCCTTTCACTTTGTTATTGAAATGTGCAATGAATGTACTAGTTATAATGTGGTAATCTCAATATAATACTGTTAATAATGTTGTTTGTAAGCTTATAGTTTATGTCGTTAATGATGTCTTTATGCTAAGTGATGATGTCAGCATACTCTATGAAATAGCCTAAGTGTAAGGAGAGTCACGTGCCCAAGCTTTGATACCCTTGCTAAGAAGCGCTAGCCAAAACATGAATACTTGATCTAAAGCATTTTGTTGACCCCTTAAAGCTCCTGAATGACACTAAGCCTAGTGAAACAAAGGCTTGCACCCTTAAGAATATAGAACCAACCCAGTATAGGCTTGCACCCCTAGGGCTAGAACTAGTCACCCAAAATAGGCTTGCACCTATAAATCATCAAGCTTAGCCCAGACAAGGCTTGCACCAATTAATCTACCAAAAGCCTATGTTGAAATGGCCAAGTCCTATAAGTGAAATCTTTCACCATGGCACAACTAGCCCAATATGGGCCCTAGTTATTTCTTTGTTGCACTTCAGGTGAGCGCATAAGGCTTGTGCCTTATGTGAATTGATGACAACACAGTTGAGTGATAAATGTTGAGCACTATAGGAATATACTATGTTTGTTCTTAGTTTTAATGAGTCTAGAACTAACTTGGACAATCGAATGATCACCTAAATTGATGAATTGATGAATTTAACCCCCTTTTATATAACATTTTGGTTTCATTGCCAAGACCTATGTTGAATTTTGTTGCTATAATAGTACAATAGAACAATGCTCTGACTCTCCCTCAAGAATATCGAGTACTGGTTGTAACAAGTGGAAGATATCTTTGTGCTAAAGCATCCAACCTATAGAGGACACAAGCCAATAAAGTGGGTTTAAAATAACTTATATGATGATCTATACAAGGTCTTTTTCTATGAATTGCCTGAGCATGTGTATCGATGGTTGGCTACCTATGTGACTCACAAAAGACAAAGCTATGGATAATGTCTTGATTGGATGAAAGAGCACTTATAAAGACTTGAGGCTCTAGATACCACTTGGATGAGATAATTATATAGATGGTGGAAAAGAGTGTTGAATAATTACATGCTTGAGTTCATTGTTTCCACATACTCCTACCCTAAGGAAATAAAGTATTTGTTTTTGCACAAACCCAAAGGCACATTTATGAAAGAGTTTATTTTGTAACTCAAGAAACTAATGGTGGATTATGGCTTTGAAACTTTAAGAATGGAAGGCTAAATTCCTTTCATGTATGAGCAGTGCAAAGGGGGAGAAGGTGATGTGTAGGTGAAGAACAATGGAAGGAGATGAGCAGATTGACACCTAAGAGCTTAGGAGACAGACTTATAACAAGAGATGACATAGACTGATGGAATATCTAGAACTTAGAAGTGCCAAGAGAACCTATAGTGAGTAGGAAGGGCATGGGGAAGGATCTCTTGAAATACAACAGCACAAGGAGAGAAATAATGAATCAATGTATCGAGCTCAACATTTGATGGGTGTATAATGTGTTGGGTCCTTGTATAATTTGGTAACTAAAGACACACTAGATGCACCTACCCTCCTTTAAACTTATGGCACAATCTCATGTGTTTAATCCCCCATAAGAAGAAAGAAGAGTGATAATTAACCCTATTGTCAACATAGACTTTGACCATTTTACAGATTTGGAATATAATTTTATGATTGAACAAGTCATTCTTTATGAGGAATTGAGAAAGGATACCTCTATACCATTGGATGCTATCTCACCATAACATAATGTGAGTGCAAGCATTCCATATTAGCCAATTTTAGCTTTGTAGAATGGGGAATAGCCCATAAGAAGTAGTCTGGTGCCACAAGTTAGTAGTACAGTGCCATCATCATCTTATATGCCAATATTAATAATGAGGCCAATGCCTAACCCAATGGCTAGAGGTATTATAAAACCACCACCCAGATAAATCCTAGGGTGACAAGTACCTCAGATTCTAACTACACCCACACAACAAATTTACTATGAAATGGCCGTGCACTTTCTAGAATACTATGAAGTAGATAATGTCACAAAGCATGTGCTAAAGTATGAATTATAATGGCACACATTGATCATAACTCAATCAAAGTACAAGGAAACCTAGTTCATGACCACTTTATTGGATCGTACCCATACCTGGTATAGGAAGTTTGACCCTAACCAGGCTATGATAGATTATGACATCCTAAAGGAGGCATTCCTTAAGGAATTTGACATCCTTGAATTTGAATAGTAGAACATCACCATGTTAAAATAGATAACACAGGGACTCTCTAAAAGTGTATGCTTATACGATGCAAGATTTAAAACCCTCCTTTCAAATATTCCTTATGACATTTATCCCTCCCATCATGCACAATGGTTCATTGGAGGATTTCTAGTATCATTCTGAAGAGCACTTTTCTTGAAGAACTTCATAGACCCTCACGAAGTGCTTGAATCTATGCTCAGATCAAAGGTAATCATAAGCATTGATATTAGGATCAACCCATTCATGGAGGCATAAATTACATCCATGGCCTCCCAACTCCAAAATCTTACCACTAGCTCATCGCAAGATGCTCAAAGTAGATTATGGTACACTGACTGTGAAGTGGAAGGCCATAACAAGAATAACTGCCCTCCAAAGAATGTGTGCATGTTATTTCTAAGCTATGAAGTCTATAGAGAGGCACATGATGTTCATAACTACCCACTATTATAATACACCAACTAGGTTAACACAACCATTTATTATCAATTATATAATACCTACACCCACACAACAATTAATAGTCATTTGATTGATGAAATGCACCAAAACATGGAAAGAGGTGCAAGGCAGGCCACTATAGCAGTCAAAGGGCAAGCTAACCAAGGAAATTAAGGCTATGGCCAATAAAATATGAGTTTTGGGATGCAACAAAGTGCTAGAGGGTGAGGTGGAGGATACGGTGGTGAGATGTTCCCACCTTGATCATGTTACAAGTGTGGCTCGACAAAGCACTATCAATGTGATTTCCCTATACATCTAACATGTGGATAAAATTGAGGATCTCATAAAGTCAAGGAATGCCCTGACTTGTGCAAGAAGTTAACCTAAGGTAGGATGGCATAAACAAGGGCACTAAAATGATCAGGTGCGAGATGAAAGTAGAGAAGTGGATTGTAAAGGTACAACCAACCTACATAGAGATAATCAAGGTACAAATGACTACTTGTAGTGGATTTACCACTCAACCACCAATTATGACCTTACAAGAGTTGCACTTAGAATATGGGGAGAAGAGTTGTATTGAGCACATAACATGGCTTGAACCCAAAGTTGTGCCCTACCCATACCCTAAACATCAGAAAGATATTTTATAATAGGCCATGAACATCATTCAAAACTTCCAAGGGGAGCTCCAACTGGTGTGAGACCTAAAGGTGTAGGCTGCTACATCCTGGAAGAATCAAGATAGCTAGGAGGCTAAGATACAAGAGCTAATGGATATCCTACACCTCCTACAGATAGAAGGGATGTTGACCCTATTAAATAACTTGCTTTTAGAGCATGTCAGGCATAAGCTAATCAAAGTCATTGTGCTATGCATGGAAAGGGAATGAAAAGTCAAGCATACACAAAATGTGGAGTATGATCAAGAACTCCTTGTGAATGCCACCATTGATGGATGGTCTGTATATGAGATCTTCATGGACACAGGTGTAGAGGTTAATATCTTGACCAAGAATGCATAAGAGAAGATGGGTAGGTTAACCTTGAGACCTTCCCCTCATGTACTTTTCATGTCCAAAATGACCAAGACATAACCCATTAGAATTTTGAAGAGTGTAGTTATAGACATCATGAGTGCCAAATTTTATGCTGACTTTGAAGTAATTGAGTTGGTAGAATAAGACAACTACCTGATACTTCTCAAAGGCCTTAGTGTTATGCGAACAATGCATACATACACTTCAAGAGGTGTTACATGAATTTTTAAAATGGTAAGAAGATGGTAGTTATCCCCCTCTCAAGTGACCAAGGACCCCCCTATGTTGAGAGATCAACTAGATATACAACATTACAGTGCAAGGAACCAAAACTCTCTACCCTAATGACCAAGGAATGATTTCATAAGAAGATGGATAATCAGCCTCAAATACCATTGATGTAGTTTGTGATTGATGGGTTGAAGAAGCTTATGATACCATTGGTCAAAGATGTTATTTGGTGCATGCAATGGTACCAAAACTAGTAAAGATAAGCTTGGTCCAGATTGATCATGCTTCTAAGAGGTGGGTCCCGTACACCAAGAAGAAGGGAAAAAGAGTATTTCACCTAAGTAAAGGTAAACTTATATCACTTCCAAAATATGAGGGAAGAAATATAGTAGAAGAATATGTCTATGACCTTGAATCATGCATCCCCAAAGAAGTAGATAAAATGGGCACACTATTGTATATGTTATGGAGCACTATCATTCATTGGTGGGCAATGTAAAAGCCTAGCTTGCCAACTTGGCAAGATGTGAAAGTAGACATTTGTACTATATTCAAGAAGAATAATGAGGACCTGGACATCTCAACATACTCTAGCAACTTAGACCCTATAGCACATGTTCACTTGTGTGAAGAAATATGGATTGAATGTGGCACAAATGCCCTAAGGAACTTATGGGTACATGCCTTCTATAGAACCTTATATATGGGGTGTAATCATGGTATGTTTTCAATGAGACACACCACAAGATATCCAATTGGGATTTCCTTAAAGAGAGGTTCATCCACACCTTCTCCTTTTCCTTGCAAAACCTAGAATTGATCGAGCGACTACAAACAATTCAATGGGCAGTGTTTGAGGACACTACAATCCTAGAGGAGTGCCTAAAAGACATGTCCAAGGAAAAGGGTTTGGTGCTCCCAACTTTATTTTAGGATTAAACACTCAAAATTTACTTGAGTGAAGAAGATGATGATACTTGGAAGGCATAAAACTAGATAAACTTGACAGACAAAAATAATTTAGTGTGTCAAGTGGAGGATAGCACCCTTGACAAAGAAAACCCTATTCATCTTTGCATAAAAATAACTGAGGGAAGTAAGCAATTTAAGGACTAACATTAATAAAGGAATGAACTTTACTGTGTGTCACTCAAAACTACCAAGGTAGACATCATCTCCAAAGGGGAACCAAAGATGGCTCCTCAGGGCGCATAGTAGTTTGATACGAAGCTAGCTTGCATTATGGATCTCCTGAAGGAGTTCTAAGACTTTTTTCTCTCAAAATTATTGAGATATGAAGGGCACCTACCCATCCTTTATAAATATGAGCATCAATCTTATCGATGGTTCAATACCTATCAAGAAACACCCTTATAGAATAAACCACAATCTTCATGCCAAGATTAAAATGGAGATTGATGGTATGTTAATCGTAAGCATCATCTATATTGTGCAGGAAAATAAATGGGTGAGCCTCATGGTTATTAGCATCAAGAAGGATGGGCACATCCATATTTTCATTCATTATAGATTATTGAACACTGCCTACATCACTGACCCCTTCTTGACTTCATTCACAGATGAAGTCTTGGATGGCGTCACAGGCTACGAGATATATACTTTCACTAATGGGTTCTTAGGATACCATCAAGTCTAGATTGAAGATGAGGACAAGCCTAAAATAACCTTTACAATAGAATGGGGTTATTTCACATATAATGTGATAACCTTTGGACTCAAGAATGCGTCAGTTATGTTCTCTAGAGTGTTAATCATCATATTTAAGGACTTCATTCACAAGTTCCTCCAAGTGTATTTAGATGATTGGACTATGTATGGGCTAGTGAAGGACTATTATGACAAATTGTAACTCATGTTTTAATGGTGCAGATAGTTATAGATATCCTTGAACCTCAATAAGTGCATCTTCACAACACTATTTGGTACCTTGATTGAGTACATCATCTACAAAGATGGTTTGCTTGTCGATCCTACAAAGATTGAAATTATCCTATAGCTCTAGACCTCTTCAATGCAAAAAAACATTCATGCCTTGCTTGTCCATTATGGCTTTTATAAAAAATTCATAAGGAGCTATGCAAATATTATGGTGTCGCTAAATAAACTCTTACGCAAGCATGGCCCCTTCTATTGGGGCACAATGCAAGAAGATGCCTTTAAAACTCTAAAGCTCAAATTAGCTAGCACATCAATACTACAATTTCCAAACTGGATGACTCCATTCCACATCCATGTTGATGCATCTGGATATGCAATTATCATTATTTTGGCACAACCCAACAAAGGTAATATGGATCATCCCATCTCTTTTACAAGTCAAAAACTAACCCAAGCAGAGAAAAATCATACGACAACTGAGCACAAGGCACTTACCATGGTCTACACCTTGAAAAAGTTTAGGCAATACCTATTAGTGACCCCATTCATCTTCTTCACTGATTATGAGGTGCTTAAGTACCTTGTGAACAAGCCCATTCTCCATGGGTGCATTTATAGATAAATAGTTTTATTTTAAGAATTTTAGTTCTTAGTTGTAGTGAAGCTTGAAAAATTGAATTTGATCCCAAACCATTTTTCCCACATAGACTATAGTGATGCAGTAGTGTCTATTGAGGATGATATGTTGGATGTGAAACTCTATAGGGTCTATCACGTCCCTAAGGACTTGGTAGAGATCATTGTATTCTTGACATCTAGGTCTACACCCTAAACTATGATAACCAAAGAGAAGAAGTGCTTGTAGTTTGTCTCATCCCCTTCCATATCATTACTAACTATACAAATTGAGCTAAGATGAGGTATTGCATTGATGTGTCCTATAAAATGAATGAGACTCAATCTTTCAAGAGGCACATAAAGGGATAGTAGGAGTCCATTTCACTAGAGATGCTACAATGCATAAAGTACTATAATTAGGCTTGTGATAGCAAAGTCTGTTCCAAGATGTAAAAGATTACACAAAGGCATGTGACATAGACTATCGTATAGGAAAACCTAACCATCGGGATGAGATGTCACTCATTATTATTCTTGCCTAGGCACCATTTAAAAAATGGGACATTAATTTTTTTGGGTCGATCACTCCCATTGTGAGGTGCATAGGCACGTGATATATTCTGGTGGCCACCAATTATTTCACCAAGTGGGTCGAGGTAGCACCAACTAAAGACTGTATAGCCACCATAGCTATAAGGTTTATATGGCAGAACAATATTAGCCACTATGGGTGCCCACTTAGTTTGACTAGTGATAGAGGCACGAACCTCATTAATGAAACTATGTATATATTATTGATTGAATACATAGTGGAGCACCATAAGACAACCCCTTATCATCCCCAAGTAAATGACACAACTGAGGCATTTAATAATATATTAGGAGCATGCCTTACAATGATATGTGATGTTAGTTGCAAAGATTGGGATGATTGGGTATTAACAGTATTGTGGGCCTACTGCACTACCTACAAGCACTTAAACAAAGCCACACCATTTCAACTAGTGTTTGGCACAAAGGCCATTTTATTTAATAGTTCATGGTACCCTTATTGTGTATTGTGCTTATTAATTAGATGATGAAGAGTTATTAAACACATGATTAGAAGATTTCAAGTGCTTCGATGAGACATGTGCCTAAGAAATATGGAGCCAACTAGTATAGAAGGTGCACCTGAAACTATGGCATGACAAGCATATCAAGTGTAAGGTATGAATTGAAGGAGCATTGGTCTAACTCTATCACTACAAGTACCTCAAACACCTAGGCAAGTTGCAGATTAGGTGGATGGGCCCTTATGTCATTCACAGCTTATTAGAGACTGGTGCATGTAAGTTGTGCACATTCATGAGTGAAATTTTCCTTAGGCATTTTAATGGCATCTAATTAAAATCTTTATAAACAATATAATGGTGCTTGCACCATTAGGCATCAACTTCCTAGTCATAAATTAGTTGTATTATATTGACCAAAATAAAATTTGGTGCAAGATAAATTTTTCCTTATGTTTTGTTTTATTTGGATTAAGTGAATAAATGAGGCACTTCAAGCCCATAGGAGAACTATTCTAGTGCTTCCATGCATAACTCTAGTCGAGTGAGTCGAGCATGGGTGATTTCTAAGCACCTGAAGCTAGACACCTAAGTTTATGGGTGCATGGAGTTTTCCAAACTTGGAAAAATATGAGTACCAAGAGATAAATGGAGATGCATAAAATTTTAGTATGCAAGAGCTAAAAGGGAAGTGCACAAGAAACTTGGAGAATGAAGCATTGGAGCACCAGTGTAGGAATTTGTATGGGGTAGGATAGGTCGAGGCAAGAGATAAAAGTGCAAGAAACTGATCAAGGGATGGAAGTGTTCTTGAAAGGAAGCACATTAAGAAGAGAGATAGAATCGAAGAGCCTAAATTGCATCTATGTGAAGTGTTATGCCCATGTTTCCATAAGAAGGGTGAATGTCATGCCAAGGTGAATGGAGTGCAGGAGGAAGATCATTAAGATAGGCTAAAATCCACCCAACGGTAGGTTGGAAGTGATCGTTTGAATCACTGATCACTTCAATGAAAATGTCATTAAGATAAGTTAATGTAATGATGGTAGATGTACAAAGATATGCAATAAATGTGAATATGTTGGTGAATTTTTATGTATTTCATGGGTTTAAGTAGATTCTAATAAATTTGTGTGTTGTCATTCCATTACTCACCTGAAATAAAGAGGGTAGCTAAAGTTAAGGTATAAATAGGTTAATGGTGAATTGGTTTAGGTTACAAACCCTAAGAAAATTTGAACCCAAAATGCAGAGTAGACCCAGAGCTAAAATGAGAAAATGCTACCATAGAAAAACTTGAGCACCCACGATCACCAAATGAGTATGACTGAATAGGGAAAGAGATTGCATTCTCATTGAGATTGGAATAGAGGCATGTAGGGAAATAATTGGAAAAGAATAAGACATAAGAGATTCAGAGTGATGTCAAGGTTGACATTAATGGTAAATGAAGCTTGAGATCTGAAGTCATATTCATAGACTATGTGACTGTGAGGAAGCACCAAGAAACATTTTATGTTTTAGGAAGATAAAAATACCATGCTTCAACATTAGCTGGTTTAGAATGGGAAAGAAATGAATGAGTTCTAGTTTATGGTAGGCACTCATTCATCCATGGTAGGCACAAAAGGATGCCAAGAGGGTGAAAATAGTAGAAGAGACAACTACTACAAAGAAGGCATAGTTGATTGAAGGATTTAGCATTGCTAAGGTTGACCCTAAGGTGCTTGTCAAGATGTCATATAAAGAAATTCAGTTTCTCCCTGAGGTCTTAGTGGGGGAAACTTGGGTATCTTTTGCACACACCTACAAATTACAATCATCACACACTGATCAATGCACAAGAACGCAACCAAGACTAGGTGATTGACATGGGAGAAAATATAAAGGTGAGTGTGGTGTTGTTCGATGTTTCCATCCAAGACAGGTTTACATCCACTGATGTAACCCAGCTGTATGAGTTTCCATGTTTTGGCAAGCCAAAGGACCTCATGCAATTCCTCCTCTCAAGCATCCATGGAGATTACTTCTAATTTATAGGTAGGCACATGTGGATATCAGTATGCCTCATCAGCATAATCATTAGGCTCCCAAGCTTATGCATAGATATCCTCCTAATGATGGAGGATGATGCAAAAGTAGAGAGGGTTATAAAACTCCTTGGATATTACAAGGCAAGGTTCACCTTCCTAAGCAAAGACATAAAGGACTCTGGTATAAGGGAAATAATGGATCTCGTGAGTTCCAAGCTTTGCTCCAATGGAAGATGGATGGATATTAGTAAGACCTACTTATGCATCACCCACCACATGGTTCAAGGGGTCAAGTTTAGCATTGCTAAATTCATTATTAAAGAGATGGTGATGAATGCACTGAAATGTCACAAGGCATGAGAGACCTTCAAGTGGGGGTCAATATTGATGTTGATAGTAATGGAGGAAATGACAAAGATAATCTTTGGGTCTTTTGAGTGCACAAGAACTCCTTAATGCTAAAGTACCAAGACTTCACGTACCCACCCTCCTTCTCCTAAAAATATAAGACATGAGTGTTAGGTTGGTGTGCTCAATATATAGAGGCATTTGGTATTGAATGGTGCATCCCACAAGAGCTCCCCCAGCACATGTTTGAAATGGTGACCTTTGTCATCATGAAACATTTATGTGTAGTGTGCTTGACACTCATAGATGGTAACCTATCCAGATGGCTTAAAATCCCTTACACATTTTTTGCAAAATGTTTCAAGGAGATGCTAAGGAGGATTCCCAATGTGTAGCAGTTGGACATCCTAGTGTAGGTCATAGATCTAGAAAGGAGTAAGTTAAAGCACCAGTATGTGTGCCCAAGATATAAATCCACAAAGAATGAGAATGACTTTGATCACAAGGACCTCGACCCCCTCTAAAGGGAAGTTATAAATGAGCATATCTTTATGTTGTACTATGAGATTAAGTCATGAAAGAAGGGCATAGACCCTAGAAAAGATAATGATTTCCACCTCCACATTGATGATGAAGGCAAGCCTATGCCAATAATTCAGTAGAAGTCTCCCTAAAAAAAGTGAGGGGAGACATTTAAATAAATTTAGGAGCACATCAGGTTAAGGGTTGCCTCCAATAAAGAAATAACTCCTTCAACTCCAAAGAAGAAGCATGTGACCTTCACACCAGAGACTAATTCCTCCAATAAGAATCAAAAAAATAAAAAGAAGTCCAAGGGACTCATTACACTCCATATGATAACCCTGATAGAGATGGAGGAAGAGGCTTGTGCATAAGGAAGGTAGGAAGAGATGGAAGAAGAGGTAAAAGAAGGCACAAAAATTTACATTATGTAAGAAGTGGGAGAGGATCCAAGCATTGAATATGTTCAAAAATCCCTCCAAGGTGGTAATACCACCACACTTGACTAAGCAAAGAATTTTTCTAGTGCCCCATATAAAGATCCCTCCACACAGCCTCTGCAAGTTGAGGAGGAAAAGATAAGGCTGTGAAAGAGAATGGGCCACATTGAAGAAGAAATCAAGATGGCACTGACATTAGAGAAGAAGAGGAAGGCCTCAAAAGAAGTCAGTATGACTCAGGCAGATATTGAGAAGGCTAAGGTTGAAGAGGAGAAGGTCAAGGAAGAAAAGGCCAAGAAAGAGAGGAAGAAAAAAAAGGTTCCCACAAGCGTGGGATCAGCCATTAAGAAAACTAAGAAGGTGCCTAGTGGCCCCATCAAAAAAGTATAAAAAGTTGCACAATAGGTGTGGCTAAGTAGTGAAGGGGCACCTAAAAAAAGGTATGTGATGCTAGCACCTTGGAAAAGATAAAGGAGATTGGAGAGTGTACATAATCAAAAATGCATCATGTCTATAAATCAATCCTAGCTTAGAGAAGATAGAGCATACCTCCACTTCTGATTGGGAATACATTTGTTAAGCAAGAGCATGACCAATATGGGGATCCACTAGACCTGATTAGGGGATCTCTTATCATAATACGCCATGATAAGGAGGGTTACAAAGCCTCTAGTC
This sequence comes from Torreya grandis, assembly GCA_037957365.1. Taxonomy (NCBI): domain Eukaryota; kingdom Viridiplantae; phylum Streptophyta; class Pinopsida; order Cupressales; family Taxaceae; genus Torreya; species Torreya grandis. The sequence goes on along the minus strand of JARHVA010000393.1, from coordinate 2,303,469 downwards.
TAACACAATCATGCAATAACCCTAAGGGGGTCCTAGGTTTTGATATTTCACCTATTCTAACAACAAGAAAGTAAATCTAATCTAGTGCTCACCAAAGATTGTGGCACAACATAAGGGGTTAGTAAACAATAAAAATATGTATAAGAGAATCTCAATTAAGCTAATTATGAGTAAGACCCTAATACATGGAATATGGAGAGTAATATTATTCATAGCCAATACTTATGCTACTTTTATCTACTGAAGAGAGTACCAAAGTTAGAGAATACTTACTTGAATGTGAACCCATTGAGAATAAATCTCTCCCTTGGCTAAAGGGTCTTCTCAAGAGGTTGTGGTTTGTAAGGATCACTAAGAAAGGCCAAATCCAAGACTTATCCATAAGACTAGATTCTCCAAGTAGAAACCCTAATCTAGGACTCCTCAAGTAGAATGATGGAAGAGCAAATTATAAAGAAGGATGAGTGAATAATAACTCTTAATTCCATATTGAAATAATGATGAAATGATCTTTTATTTATAGGTGGATCTTTCTCTAAACCCTTCCAAAAAATTTAGTTGACAGGGTCGACCCTGTAAAATTTTGGATAATTATTCACTAGGTCCCGAGCTAGGTCGGTCAAAGGCTAAACTAATTCTTAAGTGAAAATATCCTAAAACTATACAGGGTCAACCCAGTACAGCTAACTAACAAAAAGGGACAAAGGTGAGGAAAAGAGAGATAGAAAGAGGAAAAAGACTAGAGGAATGTGCAAGGGAGGAGTAATAGCTTAGGGAATGATTTTAGGGAATGGATGGATTGGTAATAACATGAAAAAAAGGGAAAATAATGTTGAAAAGCACCAAATGTCTACCCACCCCTTTCTTGGTGTGCCCCTTAGGGCATGCACTTAGATAGATTGAGTATTGATAGGTTCCTACAAGGTGTAAAGCATTAGTATTTGATAAAAGTTGAAATATTGTGTATACAGAGAGGAACCCCAGTAAGAATAAGAAAAAGGCAAAGATGGCACCAAGTGAGTACACCTGGAGGTTAGCATTGAGAAACCCTAGGAAGAAGAAGTAGACAAATGGGAAAAGTCTGAGGAAGAACCCCTTATAGAACAAGAACAAGAGACCTCAGAGGAAAGAGCCTAAGAAAGCGGTTGTGTCAGTGAGGAGGATGAAGAGAAAATAGAGTTGGCCATTACCAAGGAAGAAGGAAAAAATTTGAGCATCAGATAAAAAGTACAAAAGGGGTGGACAGAAGAGGATTTCTATATGTTTGAATTCATGCCTCCTGAATCTGCCACAAATAGGACACACAAATAGCTTGCATTTATGTTTGATAGCTACATGGATGAGCCTCACTTTGAGGCATCTTAAAAGGCCATATTAGGTGTGGATGAACCTAAAGAGGGGCATGACTCCCTCATTATAAACCCCCACACCATGAACTTAGAATAGTTTTGGAATGCACTTATCTGAATGGCCATAGAAGTCATGTACAAGAACATCATCAATGATGGTAGAGCGAAGAAATGAAAGAAAATTTGTAAGGATGTTAAAGATGAAGCACATGCTATGAAGTTCAAATTTTAGTAGCTATGTGAGCACATAAAGACAGCTAAACCATCCCTTTTGGTCAATGTTGATACATCAAACTTCTTATAGGTTTATAAAGTATGTGTGATAATGGAGCAGATGCTCCCAAGGATGAAACTAGATTCAATGCAAGATGAAGAAGAAGAAAACCTATGCACCATGATATAGAAGGAGCTAGCTACCAAGCTCAAAGAGGTGGAAGACCTCTTCACAAAACTTCAAGAAGGTAAAAATGTATCCAATTCCATCTTCATGAACTTTTCTAACCAAGCATCAGTCATAGATGCATGCCTCAAGTAGGCAAAGGGGGAGAAGGAGGAGCTGATGACGTAGGTGTACTCTATGAGTAGGGTGGAACATGCATAGATAGTGGGAAGGGTCAATGTGCTAAGCACACAAACAACATACCAAAAAAAGAACCTAAAAGCACTCTTTCATGCCTTACAAACTAAGGCTTATGAACAAGGAGCAATCTCAGATGGATGAGTGACAAAAGCTAAGGCAAATCTTGAGGCCTTTAGAAAAGAGTTGGAGAAGATAGATGTGCTCATGCTTAGCACTGCCTCCACAAAAGTAAGTAGTGTTAATAAGGACATAAAGATTGTTATCAAGGGCTTTGAGGACTCCAGCACTGAACTTAAGGAGAGCATGCCCAAGTTATGTGTGTTGAAAGCTTTGGTAGCCTAGTTCAAGGATGGACTAGCAATTTAGTATGGGATAATGTTGGGTCCCTAATTCATTAATTATGGAATGTATGCCAACATAATAGACACCTTAGTGTGATTCAATCACTTGGGTGATTATTGTTATTTTTATTTCTTAGTGCCAGCTAGATTAATCAATGCACATCTTGCGCCAGCTAGCAGGTTGTTATCTAGCACCTGAATCTTCAAGGATCCTATATGGGTAGAAATGTGTGACAACCATAGTGTGAAGGGTGTGAGGTGGTGGATCTAGTGAAATGATCAACAAAGTCTCTAGCTCAGCACCCGGCGTGTGCTCTCCACCCTAACAAAGAGATGTTCTTATGTGCTATAAAATCAAGCTTAAACCAATAAAGCAAAAATGCAAATTAGATATATTGAAGCTCTATAGAATTGGTTCTAGATATAATTTTATGGATGCCATTAACATGATAAGTAGTATGGATGACAATAAGGATCTGATTGTATACACCCAAGCTCACTTATGAGCCTCTGATCAATTAAGTAATAGAAGATAGGTTTTACACTATTCTTGTCACAGTGAACTATATACTCTATTTTATATGAGCTTTGGTTAATGAAGAAGAAGGGTTACAGTTAACATGGTGCTTCTAATTTGATTGCCTTTCACCTTGCTATTGAAATTCACAATGAATGTATTGGTTATAATGTGGTAATCTCAATATAGTAATGTTAATAATATTATTTGCAAGCTTCTAGTTTATATCATTAATGGCATCTTTGTGCTAAGTGATGATGTCAACATACTCTATGAAATATCCTAAGTGTAAGGAGAGTCATGTGCCCAAGCTTTGATACTTTTACTAAGAAGTGCTAGCCAAAACATGAACACTTAATCTTAAGAATTCCCTTGACCCCTAAAAGTGCTTGAATGATGTTAAACCTAGTGAAACAAAGGCTTGCACCCTTAAGACTATAAAAACAACCCAGTGTAGGCTTGTACCCCTAGGTCCAAAACTAGTCACCAAAAATAGGCTTGTGCCTATAGACCATTAGGATTATCATAGACAAGGCTTACTCTAATGAATCTATCAAAATCCTATGTTGAAATGACCAAGTCCTATAAGTGAAATCTTGCACCATGGCATAACTAGCCCAATGCGGCCCCCAGTTATTTATCTTTTTCTCTTTGAGTGAGCACATAAGGCTTGTGCCTTATGTGAATTGATGTTAGCACAGTCGAGTGATAAATGTTGAGTGCTACGAGAATATACTATGTTTGTGGCTAGTTGTAATGAGTCCAGAACTAACCTAGACAATTGAATGAGTGCTTGACTTGATGAATTCATGAATTTAGCCCCCTTTTCTAAAAAAATATAGGTAAATTAATATCCTTAGGTATAATTTATCCATCATTGGCTAGGGATGGATAAAGGCTACAAAAGACCCAGGGTCTTAATGGTTTCACCTTTGTTCTATTGACATATCATACGTTTAGCCACATATTTTTAGACATCCCAATTAAGTCTTTCCCAAAAAAATCTTGCTTAAATATATGATATGTTTTCAAAAATCACGAGTGACCTCCCAATCGATATGCATGAAGTTCTTGAAGGATGTTATTCTTTAGGAGAGAATGCATATAGAGGTAGAATCTATCTTTATACCATTATGTGTTCCCCTTCCATGTAACTTTTTTATCTCCCCTAAAACCTTGCAAAAGATTTTGAATCAAATCATGGGTAGCCCTATCATTCTCCCATTCTGAGCTTGATTCCTCTAGCCAATCTACCTACCAAATAGTAATTACACATAAAAATGCCTTAATTGAATCATCCCTCACAGATAGTACATCTACTATGACATTCTCTTTTCCTTTCTTATAGACTATTTCAAAATCATGGCCTAACATTTTAATAACCTATTTTTGTTATTCTTCAGATGATGATCATTGTTCCAAAAAATTCTATCATGATTAGTCTTATATGAAAGTGATGACCTATCAAATAAGGTCTCCATTACCTGGTTATATGAAGAATAACCATTATCTCTTTCTCATAATTTGGTTTGACCCTATTTTTTCCCTTCATTTGGCCACTTTTAAATTCTAGTGGCTTACTTTATTGCATGAGTATACCCCCATGCCATATCTTGATGTGTCACACTCCACAACAAAAGTTTTTGAAAAAATAGGAGTAGCCAAAACTAGATTTATGCACATAGCCATCTTCAATTGTTCAAATGCCTTGGTAGTTGAATCAGTCCACTGGAAGGAGATTTTATTCAATAAAAAGGTGAGTGGGGTTGTAATACTACCATTATTTTTGACAAACCTATAATAGTAACCAATTCACCCCAGATATCCTTAGAGGTTCTTGAGGGTCTTGAAAACTTGCCACTCCATCATCACTTGGATTTTTTTAGGATCAACCTTCACTCCTTCATGTGAAACAATATGACCCAAGTAATCCACCTCTTAGACACCAAAATCAGATTTGGAAGGTTTGGAATAAAGTTGATGTTGTTCCATAAATGAAATTATATGTTTTACATGCTTCAAATGGTCTTCCCAATTTTTGTTGTAGATAAGGATATCATCAAAAAAATCCAATATAAATTTTCTCAAAAATGGCCTAAAAATAGTATTCATCAAACTCTAAAATGTAGATGGTGCATTTGTGAGGCCAAAAGGCATGACCATAAATTCATAATGGCCTTCATGAGTACTAAAAGCTTATTTAGGTATGTCCTCATCATGGATTCAAATCTCATGATACCCCAAACAAAGATATAACTTGGTAAAATAAACATCACCATGCAATTCATCTAACAGATCACCAATTATTAGAATAGGAAATTTATCTTTGATGGTTTACTTGAGTTATTTTTAGTCTAGGCACATCCTCCAAGTGTCATCCTTCTTCTACACCATGACCATAGGGAAGAATATTCACTTTGACTGTGTCAAATTATTCCTAACTCCACCATCACTTGTACCATATTTTTAATTTCAATCTTTTGGGCATAAGGACACCTATAGGGTCTGATATTGGGTGGTGTACTTCCAAAAATGATCTTGATGGCATGATCATGCACACAATTTGGAGGAAGTCCTTTTGGCATGTCACCAAAAATAATAAAATGGTCATCCAACACTCTTTGTAAATCAAGATGTGTAGACTCCTTGGTTGGTTGAACCTCTATGTAAAATAGGCCTACCAAAAATATTTCAACACCTTTTCTAAAAATCTTCATCATCTGATGGGAACTAACCATTTACAGAGATTTAGCCTGTAATACACGTAGTTCAAAGGTCTTACCTTTTAAATAGAAACTCATGAATAGTTCCTAGAAATTCATCTCAATAGTGCTCAAAGTGGTGAGCCACTACACTTCCAAAACAATGTCATTTCCTCCCATGGGAATAACAAACATAAGGGAATCTAACAAGTAGTCTCCCATAGCAAGGTTAATGCTATGGAATTTTCTTTAATAGTGTATAGTACCACCATCTGTAATCATAACCTAAAATTTTAGAGTTGGGCAAATGAAATAGTTCAAATGAGTATCCAACTTACTATTGATGAAGTTATGTGTACTCTTAGATTCAATCAACACAATCACCTTTTGTTTCTTCAAAAAACTACCACCTTAAGAGTTTGAGGAGTACTAATGCCTAAAAGTGCATGACATGAAATAGTAGGTTAAGGATCTTCAGATTCATCCTTGGTTTTTTCCACACCTGCATCTGAAGCCCCATAATCTTCTTTATCCTTATTTCCGTCTTCAATGTAAAATAACTTATTTTCAACACATCGATGTCCTTTACTCCATTTGCTATCGTAGCCAAAACATAAACTTTTTGCACAATTTTCTTTAATTTATTGAGGAGTCAATCTAATAGGATATGTAAATGATGGTGCTAAGAAAGTTCACTCATGGACACTAGTGAAAAGTCTTTATTGGATCAACTCTTTTTCCTTAGCCATGCATGTTCTTGGTCAAAAAGTTAAACCTTTTGTGGGCTTAAATCTAGCAGGAGGTTAGGGACCTAGTGAAAACCTAATCCATGAGGAGGACATAGTGGGATTACTTGATGCTCATTCAACTCAACTAAAATCAATCATCAAAGGCCTATATCAAAAAATAGAGAACCTATAGAAATAAAAGGAAAATCTTGAGAAACAAGTTATTCTATTAGTCCCACAGGAAATGATCAAGATGTTTGAGGCATCTTTTTATGATATGTTTAAATCCTTGAAGGAAATTAAGACAAGGTAGAGTCCATTAGCTCAGTAAGATGAAGTAGCTAAGGGTTTGATAGCCTAATGGCAAAATTCAATAAACAAAATGAAAGAGCTAATCAACATAATGGTTGAGGACTAGATTCCTAGCTTCAAGGCCATTAGCCTAGCCCATTTGAATACAATTATGGGAATAATTGTTGACAAGATCCAGGGTTTAAGTACATGGTTAAGGAACTTGGAGAGGCTCCTAAGGGATGATGAAGAGTTGATAGGTAGAATTGAATAGCTCTTTGGAACCATGATCATTATGCCTACCATACTCAGCTCCTTAGGCATCATTATAGATGATGAGTACAAACACAAGGTTACCTTGGTTATGCAAGAGGTTAGGAGCAAGAGTCAGGGTAAGTCTGGAGGTGAAAATAGTAGGGTCATGAGCATGATCCTAACTACAAAGGAGAAAATTTCTAAGGCAAGGAGTATCAAGGAAGTAATGGCAATAAATGATAGATATTTTGATGACTTGGCAGACCAGGAGGATGAATGCCTATTAGAGAGATGTCAACTTAATGATAATCAATGAATAACATCAAAAGGCCATGAAGATTATTTAGGAGCAACAGGGGGTTCTTCAGTGTAGAGCCCACTAGCTAGCTAATAATATTCTACTTTGTTAAGAAACTTTGTAATATTCAAAAGTATAATATTATTTTGGTAAAGGCATGTGCTAGTTTGTTAGCACATTTGCCTATAGGTTAGTTCACTTTGGAAAAGGGAATGTATTTTAGAAATTTGTAAAAAGAAGAGCTATCCTTGCTCTTTTACATTTGTAATCTCATGATTAATCATTGTACTACCTTAGTTTCCTATAAAAAGCAATATTACCATTTTTTAAGGGGAGGGAGATTTTAGAGCTAAAAATATTTTGTATACTCTAAGCAATTAATGCAAGAAAGGAATACTGAGAAGTTTGTCCAAATTTGTTTATGTCAATTATTACATGGCTTCTCTCTCAACTATTTATTTGGATGTCTAGATTTGAATGGTTTTTATTGATTATTGATGTGCATATATGAATGCAGAGTTGTTAACTTGTGCTTATGCTAGGTTAATTGAAATATATTAGGTTCATTTCATTTCCCTTGATTCTCTTGTAGATGTGCTAATGCAATTTGCTTGTGAATTAAATCTTTAAATTGAATATGGTTTCTTATTTGCATTGTTCGATCCTTTCTTTAGACATTTGCCTGGTACATGGTAGGATCTATGCTATAGCTATTTCATGTCATGTATTGGTTCGAATATATGTCTTGATGAAATCTAAGCCTTGTCATAATGTTTGGATTGAAAATTAGAATACCTTCTTTGTGCCCTTCCCTTCTTTTTGCTCCTTTTTTAACCAAATCACTCTACTTTAAATTATATTGTAAATATTCATTTAGATTAATCTTTAGTCTAGAACTTGATCACAAATTCACTGATAATAGCATAGATATCTTACATTTCACTTAGATTGGCCATGGTGACTCCCAACCACCAATCAATATAAATATTGTGGAATAGTTTATTTCTCTGCTACTATTTCACCACATGTAACCAGATCACCATAATCTACTACTCATGCTTTGAATTCCCTAAATTTTAAAATGAGAAGTGTTATTTAGACACTAAGAGCACCTACGATACATCTAGAGGCATCAACAAGAAAAACTCTATTGGCACTAAAAGGAGAGCCATCTTTATGGATTTACAAGATCTTTGCTAATTTTAGTGTGTTTTGATAAAAGATTAATGTTATCTTTACATATTTGCGTAGTTATTTGCTCAAAAGTGTAAAGATCATCAATCTTCGTGGTCTTTGACCCATCTTTGTGCTTTCTTTAGACAAGGAACAAAAGTCTTTGAGGATAGAGGTGTAATTCTGGTAAAGATAGCTTGAGATATGAGAATCCAAAGTATTTGAGGTTAGAATAGCTTGTTTTGATCAAAGATTGGTAGATATTTTATGAATCTGAGTTTATTAGAGATTATAATTATAAATATTGATCATAGTTACGTAATTGGACACATCTTTGAGCTAACTTAGTTAAAGGTTGACGTTCTTTATTGCTCTTTACATGAATCTTTGCAAAATTTGCTTAATGTGTAAGTTTGATCCATGTTCATTGTAAAGGTTGATTTGACACATCATATTTCAAATAGGATCAAAGGTTCCCAAGGTGGAATTGCCTAGAATCAAAATGAGATCACATTCAAAAACAAGAGAACCTCTATTGGAACTAGACATCCATAGGAGGGCCAAATGAGACAAAGGTAGATGTAGACATTTGAAGTCTTTACCGACTTCACCACTCCAAGGTACTCATGCATTCGACCTTCATCAAGGTATGGCATGGTTAAGAAGTTCTCTTATTAATGTTTAAGGTACGATTCATGACCTTCCTCATTATCCATAAAAATATTTGCCAACTTTTTGTCCTAGTGGTATTGTAACAATAGAGGAACATGTTAAATCCTTCAAGGTTGCATTAATATTTCTAAATGTCACTAATGAAGATGTAGCATATATGTTGTTTCCTTTCACATTTAAGGATGTTGCATATGAATGGTTCCTTAACCTACTTTACAATTGCATTACCACCTAGGATGAATTCAATAACATTTTCATTAACTAGTTTGGCAAAATCATCAGCCCTTGTGTCTTGTACCAATAATTTACCACCCTCAAAAGGGATGATAATGAGCCTATAAGAGCTTTCAATTCTAGGTTCTAGAAGATGTATAGCAAGACCATTGACCATTATAAACCTAATCAAGCATTAGCCTTAGAAATCTACAAATATGCTCTTGATCCCATGACTTCAATATTCGTAAAGAGGGTTGTAGGTCCTATGAACACACTAGCTTTAGCCTATGTTGAGGCTATGATCATTAATGACCAAATGCAACCTCAAGGTCAGATGGCCTACTATGTTCCCAATGCCAATTCACATATGTGTACCTTGAATGTCTTTCCTAATAACAACTAGAATGTGCCTGCTCTTAACTAGCTCCCAAGTTTGAACCAATTGCCTCTAATCCATGTTGCTCCTAACGAGAATTTGGGGTTCTTGAATCACCCTGTTACCAATGGATTTAATACAAATGATCAAAGGACCTTAGTACCAACCACTGGTGCTAACAACAACTAGGTTCATAATTCAGAAACCCCCAAGAATGAGAATTAGTCCATTCTGAAAATGGTCCAAAAATTGAGCACTAACTTCCTGTAGCTGAAAAAACAAGTTGGTAATACTAGAGAGAATTCTGGTAGAAACTTCTCATTCCAAAGGTTCAATAGGCCCAATAACAGGTTTAATAATGATAGTTTCCATAATAATAAGAATAATGAACCATCTTCTAAAAAGAAGACTATGGATATTAATCTTATTGATATTGCTTTGCCTGATTATTGTAGAGTCCATTGTACTACTAAGCATGGTGAGATTGATTGTATTGAATTATATAAATCTTTTGAAGCATTTCAAGAAGAGTTGGACACTTTTTAGGTGATACCTATCAAATACAATGGTGCAAGTACTTCAAGATCTTCTAAATCATCTGACCAAGCCTTTATGGTGGAAACCTTTGATTTCCCCTTCTAAGAAGACAATGAACCTAATGATGTCTTTGGAGAAATCCAGGGTTTCCAATAATTTGTAAAAAGGACATATCCCCTAAGGAACAAGGAATAGAAGCAGCCCTTGACTACTTAAACTCCTCCAAAAAAACTTTGATACTCCTCTAGATATTGCTTTAGACAATAATCTAGAGCCTCCAAAGAGAATTAATTCTATGCCTAGTACTGATACTTCCAATTCTTCTAATAGGACTGATTATAATATTATAGAGGATATGAATAAAATCAAAGCTAATATTACTTTGTATGAACTGACATAGATCACAAAGCAAATGGACCTATTGTTAGAGTCCTTATCTAGGAAACTTGGAAAGCCACCCAAAGCTGATAGTGCCAATGTAGCCATGCACAAAGCTAAGTCAGAATCCTTACTTTTCCTACTTACAGTCAGAATGTTTGGTAAAAAATTACATAATTATTTATTATATTCTGGTGCATCTACAAACATCATGTCTGTAGGTATTTGTAAGCAACTTGGTTTGACCTCCATTAAATCTGCTAGGGTTGTCACCCAATTAGATAAGTCTAGGGTCAAGGTAATTGGGAAATTGTTAAATGTTCACATGTAGCTCGTCTCTGAGCCAAGAGTCTAACAATTCATAGACATTCAAGTGGTGGATATCCATAATGCATATGGACCACTTTTAAGTAGAGAATGCACAAATGATCTAAATGGATATATGTCCAAAGACTGTTTTCACCTATGGTTGCCTTGGAAGGGAGTTCCCAACCAGATTAAAGTTGAAAGGGAGCCCAGAATGAAACACATGATCACTGAATATAATGCGGTGAATGAAAGGGTCAACATAATTGATTCTGATTTAGGAGTTTTCACCCTAAAAATTGCCAAGGTATGTGATATTAAAGCTTCTCATGTTGTGTTTGGGTTATGAAAGTTGTATTTTGATGGTGCAAGATGTAAATTTGGGTTTGGGGTAGGTATTGTTCTAGCTGACCTTATTGGTAAGAAATATCATGTCTCTTATATACTCTAGTTTCCATGCACCAATAACCTTGCAAAATATGAGGCCCTCATCTTAGGTTCACAATTTGCCATAAAAAACAAAGTCAAGGAATTACTAGTTTATGGTGATTCAGAACTTATATCAATCAGGTGAAAAGCAAGTACCAATGCAAAATGTCATACCTCAAGAGGTATAAATTTAGAGTTTGTGACTTTATGAAATATTTTGATGCATTAAATATTGTTTCCATCCCTAGGGATGAAAATAAAGTTGCTAATGAGCTAGCCTCTACTAAAACTAATCTCATGCCTGACCAAGATTCACCAAACTTTAGCATTGAGCTGATACCTTTCCCTTTTGTCCTGAACAATGTAAACCATCTACAGGGCTTTAGGGATGACCAACAGATCCTAGACCTCATGATTAGTTTAGGATAATTTGAGGCTCGGGTCACTAATGAGGTTGATAAAAATGCATTTAGAGAAGGTAAATTTGATGGCAAAGTCATTCAGCTGAATGACAACAAAATTCCCAAAGGCATGATTGCTTTGGAAAGATTATTTGATCAAGATAAATTTACTGAGACATCTAAGGTTCCCAAATTAAGTGGGAAAGATTACAATGCAGTTGACTGGATCTCAAGATCAACCTCAGTTGGTTAATATTGGAAAAGTTTGTACATGTGCTGAAAATAAGAGAGCCAAGGAACTGTTGACAAGGTACAAAGATGTCATAGCTTGGTCTTATGATGACTTGAAGATTTTTGACCCAAGAGTCATCACCCATACTATACCTCTCAAGGATAATTACAAACCTTTCAGACAAAAACAAAGGCCTATGAATCCAGTCTTAGAACCTATGATCTTCAAATAAGTCAAGAAGTTGTTAGATGCTAGAATTGTATTTCCCATTAGGAACTCTACTTGGTTTGCCAATTTGGTACCAGTTAGAAATAAGAATGGTGAGATTAAACTGTGTATTGATTTTAAAAATATGAATAGATCATCTAAAAAGGATAATTATCCTCTTCCCTCTCTTGACCAAGTAATAAAAATTATTTTTGGTTCAGCCATGATGTCATTTCTTGATGGTTTTTCAAGGTACAATCAGGGGCTAGTAGACAAGGAAGACAAAATGAAGACAACATTCATAACTAAGTGGGGCACTTTTGCCTACAAAATAATGCCTTTTGGATTGATAAATGCATGAGCCACTTTTCAAAGGGCCATGGACCATGCCTTCCAAGGGTTGATTGGTAAGTGCATTATAATTTACATGGATGATCTAACTATTTTCTCTAAGAATAGGGAGGACCATTTCATGCATTTACAACATGTATTTGAAAGGTACAAAAGTTATGGAATTTCCTTCAACCCTAAGAAAAGCATTTTTTATGTCATCGAGAGTAAATTATTAGGCCATGTCATTACCAAAGATGGAATCTCCATTGATCCTGAAAGAGTGGAAGCTATATCAAGGATAGAGCCTCCCAATAGTAGAAAAGAATTGAAATCATTTTATGGTAAAGTAAACTTTGTGAGAAAATTCATTTATGGCTTTACAAAAAATTTGAAACCATTGAATGATATGTTGAAGAAAGATGCTAAAGTCTCATGGAATGATGAATCCAAAAAGGCATTTGGAGATATCAAAGAGGCAATCAGCCAAGCTCTAGTCTTGATAATTCCAGACTTTTCAAAGGATTTTTATCTCTACTCTTTTTCCTCTAACCACACTATTGTTGTTGTTTTAACTCATAAAATAGAAGGATGTGACCATCCAATTACCTTTATGAGCACTATTTTGAAAAATGTTGAGTTAAATTACCCTTTGATTGATAAACAAGCTTTTGTATTAGTTAAAGCAGTCAATAAATTTAAGCACTTTATTCTTAGGAATAAAGTGCATGCCATTCTACTATACCCAGCCACTAAGCTAATGTTGAGCCAATGTGAACTCGGAGAGCGAAGAGGTAAGTGGATGTCTATTCATCAAGAATATGACATAGAGATGAAAACTACAAAACTAGTAAGATGTCAAGGTCTGATTCAAATGACTGCCAATACCAGCCCCAAGCTAAGTATCATGCAGGTTGATTGACATAATTCTCAACCTAATGACTGGTATGACCCCATTATCCACTTATTAATTAATGGAACTTGTCTTGTAGGATTAACTAGGGGGCAGAAAAGAGCTCTAAGGATAAAGGCAATGCACTACCTGATCAAAAATAGAGTCCTATACCAAAAAAACTTTGAAGGTGTGTACCTAATATGTGCTTCCAAGGAAGAATCTACTGAGGTAATGATCACTTTCCATGAGAATTTGGGAAGTGGACATCCATTTGGGAGGACAAAAACTCACAAGATCCTCAGGGCTAGCTATTATTGGCCCACCATCTTTAAAGATGCTCATAGACATGTGAGGTAATGCCATTCATGCCAGATCTTCAACACAAAGGAGCCAAATGCATCAATGTCCTTACAACCTATCATGATTGACAAACCCTTTACCTAGTAAGGACTAGACTTTGTAGGGGTAATCAACCCCAACTCATAAGAAGGTCACAAGTATGTTCTAACAACTATCAACTATTGCACTAGGTCGACTGAAGTAGTATCCACCAAATAATGCAAAATAGAAGAAGTGATCAAGTTTTTAGAAGAAAACATATGCACCATATTTAGGACTCTAGTCTATTTGGTATGTGATAATGGGCTAGCATTCATATCCATAGAGATGACAGAATGGGCATATGACAATATCATTATTCTCAAGTTTTTATCTAACCATTATCCTCAAGGTAATAGAGTATCTGAGTCAATGAATAAAAATTTGATGAAAGCCATTAAGAAGTCTATTTTAGACAAACCTAGAACATTGCATAAGCTTCTCAAGTATGCCCTTTGGGTAGATAAAACAAGATTCATGCAGGCTCTTAAAGCATCTCCCTTCTTGCTAGTATATGGCCAAGAGCCCATATTCCCCATCACACTCAAGCTGCCAACTTACAAGTTTATGCAAGAGTATATGGAGGAAGACCAATAATATGTAAACGTAAGGCTATTGGACATTATTCAAATGAAATATGCATGAGAAGAATATTTTGCTAACTTTAACAGCCACTAGACTACAGTAAAGAGGTAGTTTGACAAGTGATCAAAGATTAAGGTGTCTATACAAGGAGACTTGGTTCTTCTTTAGGACAAAGCATCTAAGCCCAAAGGTAAACATGGAAAGTTCACACCTCTATGGATTGGCCCCTATCAGATTGTAGATACATTTGGAGATAACACCTTTAAATTAAAAGACCTACAGGGAGAAAATTCACACTACCCACCAATGGGCAGTATCTCAAGCATTACTTCTTTGTTGCTCCTCTTGGGGTATTCATGGAGTAAATATGTAATATGGTTAGAATTAGTGTAGGTAGGCTAGTTAGTTTCCTTTAGTTCTTTCCTTCTTGTCCTTGGTTTGTACGTAAGTTTGTATATATTTGTTTGCTTCCCTTTTGCTTCCTGCTTTGTTATTTTTTGTTGTTTTTGTTGTTTATTGCTTTGTTCCTTACTTCCAATAAGTCCTTTTGGACAACCCTCAACTCAAAGTTCATTTAGTTTGCTTAAAACTCTAGAAGTTTAGGAATGCAACTATGAACCTTATACATATGTTAACCATAGATTTGAGATGTGAGCTTGATGTTATAGTTTAAAGAAACTAGTTTGGACTGATAGATAGGTTAACTATCCCATGAGACCTTAAACACTTTCTTGACCTGAACTTGGTTTAAAGAAGAATTATTCATGTAGAATGAAAGCTTAATCTATTAAGACATAGTCATGCTTGCACTTAAAAAACATCATTGCCTAAGACAAAGGTTGCATCCATAAGAGATCATCTAAAGATCAGACACTTGACCAAATCCTTAAACTTGGCTATCTTTAAAAGCCTAAAAGACCCAAAAAATGCAAAAAACAATAGCTAATTGTAAAATCAAAAGCTTTTGAAGCAAACGTGATTCTAGTAATCTCCACTGGGGTTATGGATGCCTAGTTGGAAGTGGAGCAAGGCCATGAGTGGATCCAAAGGCATCTATGTTAGGGCTATGGATGCCTAGATGGTAGCAAAGCAATGCCCAAGCCTTCCTTAAACTAAAATCATGGTTCTTAATGAATATATAAACATGTTCCAAGTCAATGTTAATGATTAAAGGCATGAAACCTAGAAGTTTCCCCCTAAATTCCATGACAAATAGTAAGTGGAATCAAAGCACACACATAGCATGGCTATGTATTGATGTTTGATCCTAATCTTGCATGTGCAAGGTTTATTTCAACCATGAACTGATCTTGATAATGGCATTGATAAAGTGGAATAAGTGACCTAGTTATTTGTCTAAACCAGAGTCTCTAAGTTCTAACATATTGCTATGTTCCCCTGGAAGTCACCATTTGTTAAGTTCAACATACCCCTATTTCTAAAAAATAGAGACCCTTGTGCATAATTTTAACCTTAACACTGAAAGCTTGATATGTTATGCATATTATGAAAATTTGAAGATCATCCATGCCTGATGAAATTGGCCCATTTATTCATAGTTTTGCTCTAACCTTGCCTAATGTTACTAATAGTTGGCCCTTGTGTATTAAGTTATAGGTTTCATGGAGCTCTTATTTATGGACCATGCTAGGATTTTCACAATTTTATCCTCATTCAGGCTTTTACTAGCCTTTGCTCTATGAGAACTCATAGTTGGATTCATGTTCTAAAAGCCTCCTTCAGAAAACCCTAGCTTAGACCTTTGGTCTAAATTCAAATTTGGTGGGAACATTTTTAAACTTACTTTAGACTTAATCTTAATTTTTTATATTAAGTCTTGGTCATCTTTCTTATCATGACCAAACCTTAGCCTAAAAAAGTATGCTTGGTCTCTTTATATTTCCCCCCTTTTTGTTGTCTTTATTTTAACAAGGTCTAATGTCTATGTTTGAAAGGTCCTTTATATTCATAACTTGGTCCCATTTTTACATCATGTGGTGCTCTTTATTTCATATTTAGCCTAAAGTTTTAGTCTGAAGGCCCCATTTGTGTTTATTAACATAAATGAGACCGTAGTCTTAAAACTTTAACCTAAGTTCCTATATCGACTCGAGCCCTAACTTAAGCATCTTACCTTTTTGCAAAATGGATGGCTCTCACTTAATTGTAAAGGATGATCAAATGAAGTGAAGGGGACCCAACGAATCCAAATCCTTAATCCATCAAACCAATCTTACATGATCACCAAGATCATGATCAATGATCCGCACTTAAGCGAGATCGAAGATCAAATGGTGCGTAATCATCCTCAAGATTAAATGGGTCCCCTTTTTAAAAAAATAAACTTAGCCTAAGTTTTACCTTAAGGTCTCATTGTATTTTTTAATACGACAAAACCTTAATATAAAACTTACGAAAAGAGTTGATCATGTGCAAGTATTCAGATCACGATCAACAATCCACGGCTGCTTGCCTAGAAAAGATCCGATGGAATGAATGTGGTGTTGAAATGTCAAAGGCCTAAGAAAGCCCCATGAAGATGAAAAATGTCACCATCTTGGGAACCTAGACCTTGATCGACACTTTGTAGACCCTTCCCAGGGTCAAACAAAGTCAAAAGCTCAGGAGTCCCACAGGTTCACCACGTGGCACTTTCGCATTCAAGCTTAGTGTTAAAAGGGCCCCGTGCATTAAAATGTAGACTTAATCTAAGTTTTTCTCTAAGGTTCATTATATTTTTTAATACAATAAAACCTTAGGGTAAGACCTTAGGTTATGACTATTGATAGGACCTAGGCTCACAAAGCTCTGATACCAATTGTCAGGATCCTACTCCTTAAGAGTACACTTGATTACCTTTGTATAAGCAACACGAAATTAAACCAGAAATAAAATGTAACTAGAAATTAGAAACAACATAGAATATGAGAGACAATAAAATCTTGTATTAATACTCTTCCAAAAGGAAATACAATGAAGAAATCACACTCTTCCCACACCTCTTGGGCGTACTAGTAATTCTCCCTCAAGAGTTTTCTCTCTCAATTACAAACAAAATCAACTCAAACACAGAGTTGTTATTTCAACCAGTTAGTAACAATACTGCCAGTACACCAACCAATAAGTGACAATCAACTCAACCGTTGTTGTCTACTTTCAGTACCAATGAGTACACACTCATACTCTAAGTAGATCTCCCTGATCTTGCTACCCCACAGATCTAATTGACCTCGCACACACACACACTTATAGATCAATTGACCTTACTTACCATGTAAATCTTCTACCTGATCTTACACAACCTGCAAATCAACCTGGTCTTGCACACTTGCAAACCTAGATCTTACACTCGGGAAGAAACCCTGTCCTTGCCTCTCCAAGTCCTTATGATTCTCCAATTTACAATATAGCCCCATGGGTCTCTTACATAGATCCCATACAAATAATAATTATACTTTCTAATTACAATAATTAGAAATGCAGACTCAAGACTAAAATTAGTCTTTACATGCAAACAAACGGTTAGTTAAACTAACTGCTCGTGTAACTAACAGTTCTGGAATCGCACAGGCGACCGACGTCAGTTCCTATCTATTTGGAGATGACTGATGTTGGCCGATCCATGACCGATGTCAGTAGATTTTGGTCTACCCCTGATTGATGTCGGTTGGCCTGACCAATGCCGGTTACTGTGACACTCAGCAATTTCCTCCATGTTTGCATACCTGTGAAGCTTTTAGCTCCACAACCTAATAATCTCCCACTTAGAGATAAATAGCTACACCTGTACCTATACTTGTACATCATCTAATTTTGTTTCTTGGCTTGTATCCCTCTTCAAGTTTAGTCTTGAAGACCAACCACCACAAATCCTATGGTGCTTCACCTGTCATCCAAGTAACCTGCCATATTCGAATCTACATACCCATGTAGAGAAGTGCTTGACCCTGCATAGCATGAATCCCTATTGCTGGTCCCTCTCAGATACCTGAGAATCCACTGAATTGCTTTCCAGTGTTTCTTTCCCAGATTGGCCACAAACTTGCTGACAACTCCCACTGCTTGGGTAATATCAGGTCTAGTACACATGTACTTAACCTCATCATGTGATTTGGAACACTGTTCTGTGAACTGTTCATCCATAGGTTTGCTAACCAGTTCTGCATTCTGCATATTTAACCTCTCCACTACCTTAATCACATAATCATCCTGAAACAACATCAACCTGTGATTTTCTGTCTCTAAAAATACTCATGCCAAGGATTTCTACTCCTGAATCCTTCCTGGCACACCACTAAACTAATTTTACCCTTAGCTCAGCAAATCCCTACATGTATGAACCTACAATAAGCATATCATCCACATACAATAATAGGATAATGTCACGACCATTATCTAACCTGGTAAAATAAACACAGTGATTACATTGACATTGACTAAAGCCATGTTTTGTCATACACCTGTCAAACCTGTACCACTGTCCTGGAGCCTGCTTAAGACCATATAACCTGGCCTTCTGTCTCACGTGTCCATTCTCTCCTTTCTTTAATCTAGGAATCCATTCATCTTTCAGTGCTTTTATTCTGGCTGGTAACTCTACCAAATCTCCCGTTTGATTCTCTTCTAAAGAATTCATGCCATGCTCCCACTGTTTCCTGGATTCTACCTGCATTACTCCTTTAAAACTTCTTGGTTCTTGACCATCAGTGAGCAACAAGTTCAAGTAGTATAAAGAAGGCAAATAACGAATTTGAGGCTTACTTACACTTTCAGTCCTCCACATGGGCGTTTGAGACTCCTTGACAGCTTGTTGTCTACCCAAAATCTATTCTCTCATCAACCTTGGTCTGCACCTGACCGATGTCGATTCCACCTGATCACCGATGCCAGTTCCCTGACCGACATCGGTGTCCACCTGCCCGACACCACTGACTCTTGTCTGCACATGATCAACATCGGTACCTACCTGTTCAACGTCGGTTCTCACCTGACTGACGTCGGTAACTGTGTTTTCCTGTGAGTGATGACTTTTACCTGTGAGCTCACCTTGGATCATAACCTTGTCCAAAATGCCCTGTTCAAAATTATTCAGCCCCTTGAGCTGATCTCTGTCCATCATCTCCTCCATGAAAACCAAGGCTTTACAGTTCTTAAGTTTGTCAAAGATATCAGACTTCCTCTTAAGAACATGCATTCCCTTCTCACTCATGTGACCAAGCCTACAAAGCCACATCTTTGCAACAAAAGATGAATCAGTAATACAAGTAGATAAATAAAGAGTACCTACTTTCTTACCACACGCTAATTCAAGTGCACCCTTGGAAACATTCCAAGATTCCACTGTGAGAGTTACTATGCATCCCTCATCACCCAACTTTTTTGTATAAATTAGACTCCTCTTCAGGACTGGGACCTGCATGACATCCTTCAACACCCATGTGTTGCCCGTCTACAATTTCAGCCGCACTTCCCCTTTGCCAACAATTTGACAAGGCTCACCAAGCCCTAAATAAATCTTTCCAAAGTCTCCATGGACATAATCATGGAAAAATACTCTATTACGGGTTGCATGGAAAGAGGCAATAGAATCTAAAACCCAAAATTCTACTTTATCCAAGGAACATATAAGAGCATCCTATGCAACAATCCCTGCAACATCTACTTCTTCATTTTCTTTATGCTGATCTTCTACCAACCAACAATCTTTCTTTCCCTGCTCTTTCTTTTCATAATTCAGTAATTGAGAATTCTTGCCATTGAATTCCTCCATTCTTAGTGTACTTTCTTTTGTCATTGCTTTACTCCCACTCAATCAGAAACCCCTGAGAGTGACCTGTAATCAACAAACACTAGCCTGCTCAACCACTTGTTAGTTGATCCTAGCTCTGAACCTGCAACCTGGCTCTAATACCACTTGATAGGACCTAGGCTCACAAAGCTCTGATACCAATTGTCAGGATCCCTACTCCTTAAGATTACACTTGATTACCTTTGTATAAGCAACTAAACACAGAATTAAACCAGAAGTAAAATGTAACTAGAAATCAAAAATAGCAAAGAATATGAGAGACAATACAATCTTGTATTAATACTCTTCCAGAAGGAAATACAATGAAGAAATCACACTCTTCCCACACCTTTTGGGCGTACTAGTAATTCTCCCTCAAGAGTTTTCTCTCTCAATTACAAATAAAATCAACTCAAACACAGAGTTGTTGTTTCAACTAGTCAGTAACAATACTACCAGTACACCAACCAGTAAGTGACAATCAACTCAACCATTGTTGCCTACTTCCAGTACCAATGAGTACACACTCATACTCCAAGTAGATCTCCCTGATCTTACTACCTGTTGTGTTGCTGATCTCCCTGATCTTGCTACCCCACAGATCTAACTGACCTCGCACACACACACACACCTATAGATCAATTGACCTTAATTACCATGTAGATCTTCTACATGATCTTACACAACCTACAGATCAACCTGGTCTTGCACACTTGCAAACCTAGATCTTACACTCGGGAAGAACCGTTGTCCTTGCCTCTCTAAGTCCTTATGATTCTCCAATTTACAATATAGCCCCATGGGTCTCTTAAATAGATCCCATACAAACAATAATTAGACTTTCCAATTACAATAATTAGAAACGCAGACTCAAGACTAAAATTAGTCTTTACATGCAAACAAACTGTTCATTAAACTAACTGCCCGTGTAACTAATAGTTCTGAAACAGCACAGGTGACTGACGTTGATTCCTATCTGTCTAGAGATGACCGACATCAGTTGATCTATGACCGATGTCGATAGCTTCCGGTCTACCCCTGACCGACATCGGTTGGCCTTATCGACGCCAGTTACTGTGACACTCAGCAACCTCCTCCATGTTTGCATACCTGTGAAGCTTTTAGCTCCACAACCTAACAACTATAATATTTGAATGGACCTATTTTACTATGCTTTGAAGATTTAGGCCTTTAACTTAGTCTAATTTTCATTCATGGCCCTGAGTTAACTTGATCCTCTTCATGATTACAGCGACCAATGGCATGCATATGCTTGAATCTTGATCAACAGTCTATGCTTGGTTAGGACCAGATGATCTCATGGAGCGTGTTAAATCTAGGATCTATAGACCTAATGAACTTTATGAACTTAAATTCAATGTTCTCATCAACATCATTCAATGCCCATGAGAACATCATTGACATCTGTGAAGCCATCAAATTTAAGCTCATTGATCATCTTGCTTAAACATAAGAATATGCTTTAAAGCATTGGTAAAGCTTATTACTTGTGTTGCAAACTAATGAGACCCCTTTGGGAAATATAAAAAACACTTAGGATCTTTGAACTTTAATGATAAAATGATATTGTGATCTAATATTCATAGGCGTAGACTTAATCTAAGTCTCTATCCTAAGGTTCCAATTGCATTTATTTAAGTACAATAAACCTTAGGCTAAAGACTTATATTATGTTTTATTTTAACAAGAAATCCCTATGCCATAAAACTTAGCTTAAAAGTTTTAACTTAAAGTTTTATCATGTTTATTAACATGATAAAACCCAAGGTTAAAACCTTACATTAAGTCCACTTATTATTCGGGCCCCCTTTATATGTGTTCTAAAACTTAGCCTAAATATTTTAACCTAATGTCTATGTCATGTTTATTAACACAAAATAAACTTTAGCCTAAGTCCCTTTTATATCCCAACATTAATTAAACTTTGTGCACCTTATAGGATTGATGGCTCACAGTTAATTAGAGCAACCCGATCAGATGGAGCGTAATCAATAGAGACTATTCAACGAGACCTCCAAAGACCTATGGGATTGATACATGGTGAGCATGCATTCACTAATGGAGCGTAGAACCCAAAAGGCCCATAAAGGTGCCAAGTGGCACAACCACAAAGCCTGATACAGTGACAACTAATAACTTGCAAACCCCATGATCATGATCAACGGTACATGTTGATCCATGAGCAAAGATCCAATGGTAGGAAGCAAAAGAAGGATTTTAAAGGACAATGACTAGTTCCTTTAAAGCATTTATGAAAAATGTCATGAAAGCTGCCAGATGGATGCCACACAAGTATAAAGTGACAAAATTGAAGATTTTATGAGCACAAAAAGGCAAAGGTATAAAGGTAGGGGTCTAAATCAAATCCAAGACATGAACTCACCTAAGTTAGAGTAGCCATCACCTTTAAAGCTGCAAAAAAGCCCTAGCCTCCATATAAGGCCCTAATTTTAACTCTAATCAATCAAAGTTGAGCCAAAAAGAGTCTAATTGTTATCTAAATGACAACAAGCTGACCTAGAGGCTACTTGCAGACCACTGGTGAGCAATTTACAAGTCTCATAGTCATGGCAATTGAAGATAGCAACAAAGGGATGACACAAAATTGTACTTTTGTAGTCATATAAAATGTGAAAAATAGTAACTTGAGTTTGGCTTATGACACTTAACCCATAGGTTTCCCCTGTTTGCTTTCATGACCCTCATAGGCATCTTTTCATTGATTCCCAGTCATCCATAGCCTTCCAGACCTGATCCCAACTCAGTTAGACTACTCTTTCCATGACAAATTTATCCCCCCATGTCCCATTAGCTCAGGACTATAGCAACCAACTTAGACTATAGCATTGGGCCCTTTGGTGTTTGTTTTTGGTGCTCCTATCCAAGTGTATTTTTATCTCCAACGGTAAGTTTCTTCTTGTTCCTATCCCCCTTCTTGTCAACCTAATTTGAGCATATTCAACCCATGACCAATAGATCCCTATAAAATCCCATTCAAAGGTCATTTAGAATGGGTTGGCAATTATCATAAAGCAAGTAAGAATACAAGCAAAACCACTAACGCAATCTTCCCTATTCTCTGCATACAGCCAGGCAATATTATTACAAGCTTATCAAAATCCTTACACCAATCCTTTGCCACCTTAATCACACCTAATTTTAACATTTGCATCTTCATACACACAATTGCACAAAGCACATCAAGTGGGAGAACTACATATGGCTTGATCCCTCTTCAGAGTATTGGAATGTAGGCAGTGTGCCCACACAAGGGGTGTGGATACACATTTAGTACATCTTACACACACTAACCCCCCATTTTTCAAAGTTTATCAAAACATAATAGAGTCTAAGGTTTGAAGACTCAATAATCTCTACAAGGAGTATTGTAGACATCTAACATTCAAAATTTCATAGGTAGGCTCATACAGACACAATGAACAAAACCCAGAAAGCTTAGATCTCCTAGACAATAGCATCAAAAGAGAAATATAACATCAGACCCTTGGGTGTCTTATTTCAATGCTCATATCCAACATAAAATGAAGTCCAGATCCTGATTTGTGACAATGTCCTAGTCTTACACAGTGAATTTCAGACCCTACAACAGTCGTCTCAGTTAATTTCTAGTTAAGTCTTGTTTTCTCTCCCTTATTACTATTTTTAGAAAGATTCAAATTATACAATTTAGTAGCTTAATTAATGCATATTTATTTACTGATTTTATTACTCCATACCTTTAACTAAATTAAGAATAATACACCTATATTCCCAAAACTATTAAATCATTTGGTGAACCCGACTTACTTCGTTTGTGCATAAAAACTCTAAAAACCCTAGGGTAAATTTCCTACTGATTATTCATATATTTTTTTGATTTTTTACATGCATAATAAAATCAGAAATTAGCATTAAATTTTAAAATTTTGTAGTAATTTTAAAATAATTTTCTTTCAAACCCTAGTTGCCCATATTAGGTCCCAATATTTTTCCTATATATTTTTTATTTTTTAATAGCATATTTAAATAAAAAATTCACCTTAAAGTTTAAAATTTCATAGTAATTTTTTTAAAAAAAATCTATAAAACCCTAGTTGCATACACTAGGTCCTTTCAAATCAAGAATTTTCCAATAATTTTTTAATTTTTTACTAGCATATTTAAATCAAAAATTTGTATCAAATTTTTAAAATTCCTTATTCAAAACCCTAGTTGCATGTACTACCTCTTATTTTCTTCTTGAAGATGTCACCATACATGTTTGTGAGTTTTGTATCCTTTTTATGCACTTTCCAGTTTGCTATTTTTAGGACTTTACATTTCCTATATTCAATACTTTCTTGCCATAGCACATTGCTTATTACAACTTATTACAAAAAATTCAATCAATTTTTAATTCATTTTCCTATTTTAACAATGTCCCAATACATTGGTTTTGATGAAACTGATAAAAGGGAACTTCAAGAACTCTTAACTAAACACCCTGACATGCAAGATGACATGCTTAGAATAATACAAGAGGAACAACAAAAAGTAAACAATGGTCCATCTTTTCAAACCATAGAGAAACCAGTTGCAAATGACACTATGGGGGCACCTATGTCTCAACAACCCCCTATAGTAACCTAACATGTCTCTATGCCACCAACTATAGCTAGTACATCTTTGTCTCCTGATGTGGTAGCATTTGTACAAGAGATAAGATCTCTTTAATCCAAGGTGCTACATCTTGAATAAGGTGCCTCTAGACCTACGTAGACTTTGGATTCTTTTGCTTTATTGCATACAGCATTAGCACGTCATATTGATTCTACACCCTTGCCACAAGACTTTGTTCAACCTAAGCTTACTCTATAAGATGGAAAGGGTGATCTAGAGACACATTCAAGAGATTTTCACACAGTATGCTTGGACTATGTGCCAAATGATTGGCTACTTACCAAGCTATTTCTAAGGAGTCTAAAGGATTATGTTTTACAATGGTTCTATAATTTATCAAATCAGTCGGTCAATGCATTTAATTCTTTAGCTGACATGTTCCTAGCTCATTTCAACATTAACATTGGTGATAAGGTTTCCTAAGCCCAAGTTGCACAATAGAAACAAAGGTCAAATGAACATCTCACAGATTATGTTCTTTGATATAAGACCATCTTAGATAAGATCACTAGCCTTATGGTTGATCAAGAACTACAGGATCTCTTCAAACAGAGTCTTCTACCAACTTTGCATGAATCAATAATGTTCAAAAGATTATCTTCCTTCACTGATTTATGTCATACACTAAAGGAAAGAGAAGTCAAATTAATCTCAATGGGCAAACTCAAGTACACAAGTATATCAAAAATAACAAACAAGAGTAATAGCAAAGTCCTATATAAAATCAATGTCAATGACACCAAGAGTCAAAATCAACTTACAGTCAATGCAGCTTCAGAGCCCCCTTAACAAGTGGTTTTATTTGCACCTTGATGAAATTTTACCAGTCTACTAATTTTTCTAGCCAGAGTTTTATAACAGTTATTGGAATGTAATATCATATCTCTCCCTCTTATTCAGGAAGTTGTTCCAACAAAACCTCTTTCATGGGGATATGATCAGCATGAATTTTACAAGTTTCACAGGGTACCATGCCATACAAACTATAGATGCATCAGTTTGAAACACAAGATATAGGACTTGATAGATGACAATATTACTGATCTTGGCACTTCAATTCATCCTCCTCAAGCAAAGCAAACATAGGATAAAGTTTTAAAAATCTTTCCATATCCTTTTCCACAACATTCTAACCAAGATACAGTAGGTGTTCACCACGCATATCATGCACATCCCCCACCATATACATATAGGGAACCTTCAGTTGAGTTACATTCTTTGAACAACATGATTGGTGTATACAATTCTAGAGTTCCAGCTAGACCTTCCATCTCCTTCTCAGAGCAGGAGACAGTTGAGGATGATTCAGATTATCATGCACTCTTTATCAGATCTTACATTCATAATAATCCTATTCATAGTGTTCTAATAGACAATGGATCTAGTGTGAACATGTGCACTATGACATTATTGTAAAATTTGAGATATTCATAGCAGTATATTACACCAACAGACATAGTTATCAGTAGATTCAGTGGGCACATACATAGTTCATTAGGTGTGATTATACTTCTTCTACAGATTAGTCCAACACACATGGCCACACCATTTACTATTGTTCCCAGTGTAGGAGTTTTTTATATGTTACTTGGTCGACCATAGATTCAAAAACTTTGAGAAGTACCTTCTATAGCTCATACATGCATGAAATTTATTCATGCTAATCAGGTCGCTACAATTGGTGGAGTTCCATAAGACTTACCACTCCTCACTTTAGATCCATCTACTATGTTGTAGTCACCAGTTTTAGTTCCACCACTAGTTACAATTTTTCCACCAGTTTCAATTCTTTCGCCAGTTCAAATTCAAACACAATTAAGGCCTCCATCGCCATCACAGAGAGTTCATACACTTCTATAGAGGTCTATTTTAAAGCAACCATAGTTTCAAGATTCTAGATAGCTTTCATCTACAATGTTCACACCCAGGACAGTATCATTGAGATCTCATGCCTCTACACACAGAGCACATATTCAGAGAGTTTCTCCTACTACCAAATGGATCCCTAAGAGCCATACAATTGCATCCACTTGTTAGAGTTACAGTGGGACCCCATAATTGGTTTTTACTTTAGAGATTTTAGAACATTTATAGCATATACAAATTTTAGAGCCATAGTCTCAGCCCTTCCATCGTGTTTCATGATCATGCACGATCCCTCTCCTTGATACAAGACACCATGATAGGGAATCTCGCATGAGACTCATCAGTTAGTATCATTCCTTCCCAGTTTACTTGTACATATCTTCTTTTCAAAAACTTTTACATAATTTCCTTGTTATTGATTGTACATAGCTTATTTCAAAAATACCAAAAACAATCTAAAAATTTCAAACTCCAAAAACATTCAAATAATATCAAAAATACAAAAAAAAATATGAAATTTCAAAATACAAAAACATTCAAATAATTCAAAAACACAAAAACATTTCAATTATATGCATTATCCATGCTTTATATTTATACTACTATGCTAGACTTACATTTGTTGTTCTATGCTATTGTTTGTCAATTTATCTACATTGCCATGCTTCATTTGATCTGCTTTGAGTGTGTACAGTGATATCTAGATCCTTGATTGCTTCACTCTACTCATTGAGAGGCATCCTACTTCTACATTCAAGACACACATCAATGTACATACACACTGGGGGCATCTTCTACATGACTACACCATTCAGGTTATGTCATTCCTATACTACACACTCTAGTTATCATGTTGATGTACATTACTTACTATCTTACAAAGATTACTCTATTGACACTCACTAGTATATAACACTTGTGTATTTCTTAGCATATACCTAGTTTTATACCACATGTCTTGCATACTTTCACTTCTTGTTTTGATTAGTTAGATGATCCAAAACTTGAAAGCTTTGGTTGAAATATAATTCAATAAATAAGAACAAGACAATTCAGATAATGTTATCTCTGAGAAGAGATGTTTTACTGATCAAATTTGCAGACCCAAACATATGCTTATCTCTGAGAAGAGATGTCTGATTTCCATTTTAGGTTACATCTTCATTTATACATGTTTTAAAGGTGTGAGGAAGATGTGGAAGGTCACCAATCTTGAGGAAGATTAAGTGTTTCTACTTCCATGATTTACAACAATACATAATTCGAGGAATTACTATTTTTAGAAACTTACTATTTTTAGACTACACTACTAAAATTAAAATTTAGGGCACTTACATTAGGTTTTCTAGGGTCAAACATAAATTGATCAAATATCAATTCCATCTCATGATGTTCCCCTCATTATTATCTTTCCAATGGTTCAAACGGCGAGTCAATTGGAGCTACGGTGCAAAAGTTATGGCTCCCAGAAGTTTCATCATCAATTGGGGTGGACCGTCACCCAAATTATCACCTGAATTGTTGCCCAGATCATTAGATGCAATTGCATTTCCAGTATATTACTTATTTTCCTTTCTTTATTTCCATAGCTATGTGTAATTTCATTTCTTAGTTCTTGTTCTATCTCCTATATGTGCCTTATGACATTTCCCAATGTCCTTTTCCTATACTCTTCTATGTGATTGTGACTTTCACGCCAACCTTGCTTATTTCAATTGTATGTGTATGTGACATTTTAACATGCCTTGTATGCTTGATTTTTAGTTTGAGTGACATGTGCCTATGTCCCTTGTTTTCTTGGCCCCTTGGCCACCCTTGTATGCTTCTTACTTCTTGTCCTGTGTGCTTGTTGCTTGATTGCTTTTCAATTGTTTATAATGCCATGATCCACATCATGCATTATCTTGCTTTCTTGGATACCATGATGGACATCATGATCCATCCCTCCTTGCCAACTAATAACTAACCATAATTCTAGTTCTAGTTCATTATATTTCACATGATATTACATTGTTATATCTATCTAGGCATACCCTTATTGATCTAACAATCTCTCATTATAAACCATGTTATATCTCGAGATATCTTATCGATTATCATTTCTATATCATGTATTTTTGCAATCATAACACACTTGCAGGGATCTTTCTTCTAAGGGTAGTCATTGCAAGGTCTTAATTCTTATCCTCAGAAGAGGGGGAAACAAACAAGGGTTTTGTCACAGAGATCAGAGCTCCTAACAATTGAAAAAATAGTTTTCAAAACACTCATAACAACAACCAGACATCAAATCAAATAGAACAGACCAGGCAAATAATGAAAATGTAAGAATAGTTACTAGATTTAGCCCAAGACAATAGCATCAAGATTAGATTACAACGTTAGACCCTCTAGTGTCCACTTTTGATGCTCCTATCCAAATAGCAGAAAAATTAAGACTTTCTAGACACAGGTAGAAAAGTAGGTTCAACTACAGCTTTGCACATTTAGACTAGTTCAGATACATCAGTTTCAATACAATTTTTTTTAGAAAATCTAGATATAGGGGGCATCATGCACAGCATAATGGCTCTCACTTCTAGTTTTAGATATGACAATTGATACAGCTTCTAGATCAGAATCCATGTTTCAGACACCAGTGATTAGAGGTAATGTATGAAGCACATTTGTCTTCTTTTCTTTTCTTTTCGAGTTCATCTATTACCTAGGGATTCTTAACATTTGCATTCCTTACTCCATATATGGGTGTTTGGCATCATTTTAGAGTGGCTTTCATACAAGCCTAACCTCCATATTTCTGAGTGGCTTCCACATAAGCCTATAGCCCAATTTTGGAGTGGCTTTCATACAAGCCTAATCTCCACCTTTTCTGAGTTTGCCAAGAGTGGCCTAGTTTTTAGCACACATTCAGCTATCAACACTACATTTTCAAATTACAGAGCATTCATGGGCTTTAGGAGCCATCTCATATGACACACATTTCATATCGGTATCAGTTCATAGCTTCACTTCATGCGACAATGATGGAGCCAAAGGGCCAACCTTTGTATTCTTGAGCCACCTTCTCAGAGGGATTGAACACATGGTCCAAACATCAATCAACACATGCATGGTGACCTAGATTCACTTAGTGGGTGATGATGGAGCTAAAGGGCCAGCCTTTGCATTATTAAGCCACTTCTAGGGAATTAAGCACTCAGCTCTGTTCGTGATATTACTCTTGGTACAATATCATCCAGTATTACTTAGCATTACTCAGTATCACAATAGATTTACACTTCACAGCATACTCTCTATATGCATACCTAGCATCACACAGCTTCATGATTTTTAACCTTGCAGGTAAGTTAAGGTATGATTTCTATTTTTCCTTTATCCTGGTATTTCACTTTATTACATCACTGTAATAAAGGGGGGGCAAATGTAGTCATATAAAATGTGAAAATTGGTAACTTGAGTGTGGCTTATGATGTCTAACCCATAGGTTCTACTTGTTTGCTTTTATGACCCTCATAAACATCTTTTCATTGATTCCTAGTCATTTGTAGCCTTCCAAACTTGATCTAAGCTCAGCCAAACTGCTCTTTCTATGACAAATCTATCCCCCCATGTCTTGTTAGCTTAAGAGTATAGCACCCAACTTAGACTATAGCATCAGGCCCTCTAGTGTCCACTTTCGATGCTCTTATCCAAGTGAATTTTTACCTCCAACAGTTAGTTTCTTCCGATTCATATCCCCCTTCTTGTCAGCCTAATGTGAGCACATTCAACCCATGACCAATAGATCCTTATAAAAGCCCATTCAAAGGTCATTTAAAAGGGGTTGGCAATTATTAAAAAGCAAGTAGAAATACAAGCAAAACCACAATGGCAATCTTCCCTATTCTCTGCATACAACCAACCAACACTATTACAAACTTATCCAAATCCTTACACCACTCCCTAGCCACCTCAAGCACACCTAGGTTTAGCATTTGCATCTTCATACACACAATTCCACAAAGCACATCAAGTGGGAGAAATACATATGGCTTGATCCCTCTTCAGAGTATTAGTATGTAGGTAGTGTGCCAACATAAGGGGTGTGGATACACGTTGAGTTTATCTTACACACACTAAGCCCCCCTCTTTATCAAAGTTTGTCAAATCACAATAAAGTCTAGGGTTTGAAGACAAAATCAGCTCTACAAATAGTTTTACAAATATCTGACAATCAAAATTTCATAAGTAGGCTCACATAGACACAACGAATAAAACCCATAAAGCTCAGATCTCTTAGACAACAATGATAGAAGAGGACTATATTTCTGGACCTTAGGGTGTCATATTTTGACGCTTTTATCGAATCATAAAATGAATTCTAGATCCTGATTTGTGACAATGTCTCAGTCTTGCACAATGAATTTTAAACCCTACAATAGCCATCCTAGTTAGTTTCTAACTAAGTCTTATTTTCTCTCCCTTATTACTATTTTTAGAAATATTCAAATTACAGTCAAATTATACAAATCAATATCTTAATTATTACTGCAGACCATTAACTAAAATAGGAATAATACACCAATATTCCTAAAACTATTAAATCAACTTAGCTTCAGATAATGAGGGAAGAATCTTCAAAGATACTGACTTTGATGATGTGAAATTAAACATTGAAAATAGAAATTGGTCCAAATTTTTTTAGACTATTGAGGAGATGCAGGCCATCATGAGGGAAGAGCATATTAACACCATAATCAACCAAAGATACAATGACCTAGTCTCTATCTAAATGACTAGTCTCCATTATGCTGCTACAAAACCTTAGGTATTGCACTGTATCGATGTCATTGCTCCTATTTTGAAGGATTACAAGATTGATCAGGATTGGATAGTTTATGAACATACTTTTAAAAGTATAGCATATATTTCCCATCTTGCATTCAAAAGCTACTACAAGCTATGCAAGCCCCAAGTAGACTTGCCTACAATTAGGACATGGACTGGTAAAAATGACTTGAACACCATCCTTACCCCATAGCTGCTTACCAAAACCCAAGTGATTTAAGACCCCACCAAAAATATTCTAATTGTCTAATTTAGGGAAGGAATCAAAATAATCATGACCTTACTAAATAGATTATCTAGAGCCCCTTCCACCACACATGTTAATAAAATATGGGCACCTTATGTATACTTCATGGTAGAAAAAGGACTCACCCCCTAATGGGTGAGATGATCAACATTTGTTTGAAATAGAAATTCTCAGTCATGAAGAATAAAACCAACAACCACTTCTTTAGGATGCCCTATCTTCTAGATGCCCTATTGACCATCACCAAAATCCCTGACATAAAGAATTGATCACTTAAAGGAAAACACACTATTTCCCATCACTATTCTAAATTACACATATTCAAGTATAAACACAATATATATTTCATTTATGATTGTGTATATCCAACTTTTGTAGAAGCTATTACAGCGATCCCATGGGTAGGGTCAGCCCTCTGGTTAAGAAGTATGTGGATTTAATTGGAGACATTTGATTATATCTAGATTGCAAAATGATTAGAATAGAAGGGACCTTGACTCAACCCCTCAAACTATCGGTCCATGTGCCTACCAAATTGGCAGAACAATAGATTGTATACCAATTTTTCCATGGTATAGACAATGTGTGCAAGATCAAAAGGAAGGGACTCCTTCACCCTTTTCTCTTAGCCATTAGCAAGATTATATTATAGAATTGGGAGCATGTAGATGTCATATACAAACACAAAGACTCCTTCAACTTACATTTGGATGAATTGAGTTGGTGGGCCCCTCATGACAAGGTCACCAAACATTTGAAATCAAAAATAATAAACTACCCCTATGAACATAGGCTTGGTGTTCATAACATGATGTATATCAGGGCCTCTAATTTCACATAAATGTTGACCAAGTTGAAGAAGAAAAATATCAAGCCTGAGGCCAGGCTGGCTAGAGATGAGTAACCACTTGGCGAGATATGGTAGATGGGGCCCCTGTAATGCCACTTATTACCTAGACCCTCTTTTAGGCCCCTTATAGAATAACTACTACAACAACCTCAAGCACAAGTTACATAAGGACTTAAGAAAGAAAAATTGGAAGAAAGGCTTGGTGAGGGGCATCATATTTGGCCCCACCTAATAGAATAGACTCCCTAATTGAATTCCTTGATATGAATGTACTAAGTCCTGGAGACATAGTGGAGGATGCACTCAAAGTACTTGCAGAGGCATATGGATCAGATGAAGAAGAAGAAGCTAAGGAACCTCGAGCCCAAGCTAAGGAGATAGAATAGGAAAAGGGGAAGGAGATAGCTTTGGACCTAGTTCTAATTGCACCCTTGTAAAAGAGGAAGGTTGAGTTGGCATTAGTCCCAGTTGGAAAGAGGAAGCCAAAGTTAACCTTCAGTCATCCTTTGAGTGAAGTTAACTTATTTAGTGATGAAAATCTTACTCATGGTTCAATCATCCCTGAATGGTTCATTTATGGAAAAATGCAAAATATCCCAACCCTACATCATGCATGGGCCATGACCCAGGTAGTCAACATCATTTTCCATGATGAGCTCAAGCCTTGGATAGTGGCTTTGATGAAGAAAAAGAAGGAAAGAAAGATGACTACCCTTGGGCGGTCAAGTGGCATTCAGGTAGACACTCTTGGAACCTCAATCAACACATAGATGGAGATCCCAAAACCTCCAAATATCATAGAGTCATCAGTTAGTGTGCAATTCAATCCAGAGACATCATGCTTGGAGAGAGTAACAACAAATAAGACCATGGTTGGGAATGAGGAGTTCACTTTTTAGAAAGTTGAACCTTTTGTGGGATTAACTCTAGTAGGAGGTCAAGGACTCGGTGAGAACCCAATCCATGAGGAGGACATAGTGGGATTAGTTGATGCTCATTCAACTCAGCTAAAATTAGGGATCAAAGGCCTATATCAAAAAATAGAGAACCTACAAAAATTAAAGGAAAATCTTGAGACATGCTATTGTATCAGTCCTAAAGGAAATGATCAAGATGCTTGAGGCATCTTTTTATGACATGTTTAAATCCTTGAAGGGAATGAAGACAAGGCAGAGTCCATTAGCTCAGTAAGATGAAGTAGCCAAGGGTTTGATAGCCCAATGGCAAAATTCAAGAGACAAAATGAAAGAGCTAATCAACATAATGTTTGAGGACTAGATTCATAGCTTTAGGGCCATTAGCCTATCCAATTTTAATACAATTATGAGAATAATTATTAACAATATATAGGGTTTAAGTACATGGTTAAGGAACTTGGAGAGGCTCCCAAGGGATATGAAGAGATGATAGATAGAATTTAACAGCTCCTTGGAACCATGATCACTGAGCCTACCACACTTAGTTCCTTGGGAATTATTATAGATGATGAGTACAAACATAGGGTTACCTTGGTTATGTAAGAGGTCAAGAGAAAAAGTCAGGGTAAGTCTGGGGGTGACAACAATAGGGTCATGAGCATGATCTTAACTGTAGAGGAGAAAATTGTTGAGGCAAGGTGTATCAAGGAAGCAATCGTAAGAAATGATTTAGATTTTGATGATTTGGTGGACCAGGAGGATGAATGCCTCTTAGAGCTAGCTATCAACTTAAGGCTAGTTGATGAACAACATCAAAAGGTCATGAAGATTCTTTAGGAGTAACAAGGGGATTCTTCAGTGTAGGGCCCACTAACTAGCTAATAATATTCTAATTTGTTAAGAAACTTTGTAATATTTAAAAGTAGAATATTCATTTTTTAAAGGTATGAGCTAGTTTATTAGCACATTTGCCTATAGGTCAATCCACTTTGGAAAAGGGAATGTATTCTAGAACTTTATAAAAAGGACAATTATCCTTACTCTTGTACATTTCCAATCTCATGACTGATCGTTGTATTACCTTAGTTTCCTATAAAAGGCAGTATTACCATTTTGTAATGGGAGGGATTTTTTAGAGCTAAAACTATTTTGTATATTTTGAGCAACTAATGCAAGCAAGGAATACTAAGAATTTTGTTCAAATTTGTTTGTGTCAATTGTTACATGGCTTCTCTCTCAACTATCTGTTTAGATGTCCAGATTTGAATGGTTTTCATTGATTCTTGATGTGCAAATATGAATGTAGAGTTGTTAACTTGTGCTTATGCTACGTTAATTGAAATATCTTAGGTTCATTTCATTTCCCTTGCTTCTCTTGTAGATGTGCCAATTCAATTTGCTTGTGAAGTAAATCTTTAAATTAGATCTAGTTTCTTATTTGCATTGTTCCATCCTTTCCTTAGACATTTGCTTGGTATATGGTAAGATATATGCTATAATTATTTCATGTCATGTATTAGTTCGAATGTATGTCTTGATGAAATCTAAGCTTTGTCATAATGTCTGGACTGAAAATCAAAATACCTTCTTTCTGCCCTACCCTTCCTTTTGCTTCTTTTTTAACCAAATCACTCTAGTTTAAATTATATTGTAAATATTCATTTAGATAAATATTTAGTCTAGAGCTTGATCACAAATTCACTAATAATAATATAGATATCTTACATTTCACTTAGATTGGCCATGGTGGCTCCCAACCACCAATCAATATAAATATTATGGAACAGTTTATTGCTCTATCGCTATTTCACCACAAGTAACTAGATTACCATAATCTGCTACTCATGCTTTGAATTCCTTGAATTCTAAAATGAGAAGTGTTCTTTAGACACTAAGAGCACATGTGATACATCCAAAGGCATCAACAAAATAAAAACACACTAACATGCATAACACTTACTTGCCTAGATCATAGGGGGAGTTTAGTGAGCAAACAACAACTACAAGCACAACTAAAATGCAAAAAAAAAACATGATCTCTTACCTTCCTTGAATGTTCCAAATGATGTGTTTATTTGGATTGCTCAACTTGTGCTCAAAGATTCTTTGGCAAATGGAGTTGTGTGGCTCTTTCTCTCCTTAGCACCATTGCTTGCTTGGTATGGCTTATGCTTGTGGCTTGGCTTGTGATTTTGGCATTATAACATTATTGTTTTCAATCATGTTATAAAACCAACATTATAAATTTACTATGCTCAAGCTCCCTAAATGGAGGTGCAAATGATTGTATTTAGGAACTAACCCCAACTCAAGGTGAGTTAAGGTGTAGTTAGAGCTTGGAATGGGTTCAAGCCTAACCTTAGTGAATTAATTAACCCTAGTAGAGTTAAAAGGTGTCAAAACCTCATGATTAGCAATGAATAGGCATGGGTGAGATATTTTAGGATATTTGACAACTCACAAAAGGTAATTATGAATTTCTAGGATATTCTTGATTTTTGAATTTCCTTTTTTGATAATTCATTAATTGCTTCATGGATAATTCAACTAGGCATTTGATTAGGTTTAGCATTTTAATTAATTATGATTAGGTATTTTAGCATTTTTTAAGATTTTATTTAATTCATGTGTGCATTTTCCCCATTTAATAGGTCTATAGGACAAATTGTATGTTATGAAGCCAAATTTGAGATGTTTAGTGATTCTTAGGCTTGATTTGCAAAGTTCGTAAGAATCAGTCTGAAGTTTGATATGAAGCCATTGGTGGCCAATTTTAGGTGTCTATAGTTTGCCCCTATTTGGGAAGATGCTGCACACTGTAGGCACAATAATGTCTTCTCAAATAATGAGGAAAAAGCCTATATGCCAAAAATAAGATGATGATTGAAGAAAAGGCTCCAAAAAATGTTTAGAAAGCCTATAATGATGCCATCTCGAGGGAGTGACCATCATATGTTTGATGGATGGTACCTCAAAAAGAAGCAAGTAGAATAATGGAATTAACCCATAGGTGAGATTAATTCAAAAGAGAAAAATGCTTGCATGCATTGATTTTAAGAAGTATTGATTTGCCTAAAGGCAATTATAATCAATAACAAAGGTTGTGACACTGATTTTCCCAAAGGTGGTTATAATTAGTGGCAATGGCATATGCCCTAGTTAGGGCTAATGAGTCAAAATAATGATTTTCCCATAGGCGGTTATAATCATTAAGATGATCAACATAAAAAATGATTTTTTATCATGCCCTAGTAGAGCATATGGGCAAGCATAACTTAAGGATATAATCTATTATATAGATTAAATATGAGCGAGTGCAAATGTAGATGCGATGGTCTAATGATTGAAGAAGCCACAAACAACTAGGAACATGAGGATGCACAAAGTGATAAAAGAGATGAATAGAAGAATAAGAATTGAATAATGGAAATGATTCAATTGTAACTGATAATGTGGAGATGCTTATCCTTGTTAGCATTGATATAACTAGAATGGTTAATGGGTTGATTTGATCAAAGAAGGTGGGAGGATTTACCAAGGGTACCAAGAAGATACTTTTGTGGCTCCATTGCTTGTAAGAATTCTTGAGTTGATTTTTGTTGTAGCACATGACATAGGCATCATGATATAAAACACCATGATAACTTGGTCAAAATATGCATAATGACTTACTCTCGATCTAATAAACAATTGAAAATAACACACTAATGATAAAAACCACGATGACAATGTTGACATATGACTATGGATAGACTCAATAATAATGTGCAAGGAATCCCCTAATGAACACATATAGATTGAGTCGAGGCAACAATACTAAAAGCAAACAAATAGGAAAGTGAACAAATAAACAAGCAACACACAAAAAGCAAACAAAAAATAAACACACAAAAAGTCTTAAAGTAAAAGCAAAATAAAGCATCCTAACAATGGTTTTACCCTAGTAAGGCAGATCGAGGATAACTAACTAGGCTTAAATAGGACAAATGTTTTTAGATTTTGAAATTTTTGAATATTTTTGGAAGTTTCTAAGCATCTCAACCTGATTGGGAATTATGAGATATGAAATAGTCTAACTCACAAAATGGTGAGAGCGTTGGCTTAGGTTGTTCACAAAACAGTGAGAGTGTTCAAACTTAACATTAATTGTAAAATGGTGAGAGCATATATAAAAAGGGGACTGAGTTGACCTTAAAGTGAATTGAGCATGGCCTACATAGTCCTAAAATGACCTCAAATCATAGTATTCTATCCACACAAAAGGCAAGGAAATTTTGACAAGGTCACAACAAGTTCCCAAAATTCAGCAAATGGCTAGGCATATGAGAATAGTAATGGCAAGGTGACATAGGAATGCATGGTAAAAGGTGTTGTTCCTAATTTTCCCATAGGAATTTATGACTATGAAACAACGATATAGGTTTGTGATACTAATTTTCCCATAGGTATTTATAATTAGCAACACAAGATGGACTACTAATTTACCCATAGGTGGTTATAATCAAATAGCACTGATCAAAGGTAAATGAAAGATATCTTGGTAGATCAACTGTCACACTAATTTCATAGAATGCCATTTAAACATGAAATTGGAAAACTGCTAAAATTGGATTGAAATCCCCTCGTAGAAGGTACGGGAAGAACCAAAGGAACCAAGATCAAAATAGGCTTGGGTAGGATGGCTAAAAATAGGGTTTGGTCTAAAATAGGAATGACATGGTAGGATAACATGGTACATGTTTTTAGACTGGGTGAATTTTATGATGTTCTTATTGACGTGGAGATGCATATCCTGATCATCATATGACACAACTAGAATAATCAATCATGTAAATTGCTAGCCCACACCTCTTCTGAATAGCTACTCTATTAAGAATTGGCTGTAAATTTGGATGCAAATGATGTTGTTGTGATCTTTGTTGGTCATTGATTATGTTTCGTTCAAACACCGAGATAGGGTATCTTTGTAGCATCTACAAAGGAAAGTGCAATTGGGGATGATAAATATAGATAAATGTTGGATGATAGGTTTGATTAGGAAATGGAGGGGTGGATGATAATACAATGTATAATGGTGGGGCAACAAATGAAGATCAAGATTTTTAGGCACACATAATGTTTTTGATTCTAGATTTGACATAACTTTAGATGTGGTGGGGCTGAAGACTTTTGAATATTCTCTTGATAAGGCTACCATAATTTTTTGTTGTTTGGGACTGAGAGTAGCTACCATCTAATTAGGCTATAGATTGGAATTTATTTTGATTTGATATTTGATTTTGTCTTCATCAAGCAGTGAAGAATGATTGTGCTTAGCTATTGGCACCTCGAAGAGGTTTTCACCAATGAAGTTATCTTGATTGTGATGTGTGCCTCCGAGAAGGTTTCACTAAGGAACATTGACTTTTGACTTTGATTGTCTTCTAGTGCCTCCAAAAAGGTTTCACTAGAAGATGATGAGTTTAAACTTTGATCATCCCCTAACACCTCCAAAAAGGTTTCACTAGGAGATTATTCTTCTTTTGCATGAATTTGGCCTTGGCCTCCCTGTTGTTCTTCAATTGATATGTCACCATGGATGAATTTCAACAATGTGTGATTATATCGATCCCAATCAATACTTGTAGGAGGTGGAATGTCAATATAATGGCTAGGTTGGTTGGTGGTAATGGCATGTGGAATGGTAATGGAATGGGGGGAGGCTTCACAATCCTCATAGAAGATACTAGGAAAACTTGTGTCAAATTTGAAGTAATCATCCTCAAAAATTGTAAAGGCATCACAAATGTATTCAAATTGATCTATGAAACATGTGTAACCAATATTATAACAACCATGAACGTATGTTGATTCTGACTCAAGAGACTTTGAATCCAATGTTGAGACTGATGTTGATTCTACTTTTGATGCTAAATCTGATGTCAGTTTAAGAACATAAACTAAATCTAATTTTGATTCTTCATTTGATATGGATGTTGCTACAATTATGTCTTGCTGAATGTTTGGTATGGGACAAGTAACAGCCTGTGATGGCATAATAGGCTCCACAGAGATTGGTTTGTCAAAGTGAGACTCTTCCACGATGGGAAAAAGGTCAAGAGGCAACTCCATAGAGATGGGCTTGTCAAAGTGAGGTTCTTGAAAAATAGGCATATGGTCAAGGTAATGATTTGCCCAAAGGTGATTATAATCATTAATAAGTGACTCAGCAAAGACTAACTTGTCAGAGCGAGACTCCTTGACAACAGGTATAGGATCAAAAGGAGATTCATCACAGGTTGACTTATCACAAATGGTTGGTTCAACAAAAACATCTTGGATTGGTTGGTTTTCTTGGTCTTGGCTTACGATCGGTTGTAAAATACTAGTTTTGAATATAGCTTGGTCCTCAAATGATTAACTTGGTTAGAGAGGTATTGATTGGCTCGATTAGGGTTGGATAATTGCCAGGGGTTTTCTAAAGTAAGGAATAGTTGGCAAAGAATGATCAATGGTTGGATAATGATAGGGAGTTGTGGAGCTTGGTTGCTTGCACAAGACAAAGGATGAGGTCCTGGAAGGATAATGGTAGGGTGTTGTGGAGCTTGGTTGTTTGCATAAGCCAAAGGATGAGGTCTTGGTATAGAAGTGGTAGGGCATTGTGGAGCTTAGTTGCTCACATAAGCTAAAGGATGAGTTCCTTATAAAATGAAAGGGTGTTGTGGAGCTTAGTTGCTTGCACAAGCCAAAGGCCAAGGTTAGATAATGAAAGGGCATCATGGAGCTTGGTTGTTTGCACAAGCTAAAGGATGAGGTCCTATAATAGAAATGGTAGGGTGTTTTGGAATTTGGTTGTTCATATAAGCTAAAGGATGAGGTCTTAGAAGGATAAGGGTAGGCCATCATGGAGTTTGGATGCTCACACAAGCCAAAGGTTGAGGTTGGATTAAAAAAGGGCATCATGGAGCTTGGTTGCTCACACAAGCCAAAGGTAAAGGTTGGATAACAAAAGGTCATCATGGAGCTTGGTTGCTCACACAAGCCAAAGGTCGAGTTTGGATAATGAAAGGGCATCATGGAGCTTGGTTGCTTGTATAAGCCAAAGGATGAGGTCCTAAAATATAAATGGTATTCCTTGGAAACTGAAGAGTTTGGTGGCTCATGCAGTTTAAAAGAGGGTTAAGGATATAGGTGGGGGATTAGGTGGTCATGAAAGGGTGAGTATAATATGTCAACCGATCGAAATAATGGATCACTAAATCTAAAGTTTGAGGTTCATGGCTTTGTTCCCCTGATTGAGTATTACAAGGAGGGTATGGATCTGTTTCACAAATAATATCATCCCAGTAGGGGTCTCAAACAAAGCCATTTTGTTTCCTAGATTGAGTATTGTAAGGAGGATATGGGATCCCCCTCACAAATAATATTATCCCTATAGGGGTCTTGAACAAAGTCATTTTATTCCCCAAATTGAGTATTATAAGGAGGATATGGATCCTCCTCACAAATAAAATTATCCTGGTAGGGGTCTCGATGATTTTGTCTTTGTTCGATAGATTGAGGGTTGTAAGGAGGATATAGATCCTCCTCACAAACAATATTATCCCAGTAGGGGTCTCGAACAAAGTCATTTTGTTCCCCAGATTGAGGATTATAAGGAGGATATGGATCCTCACAAACAATATTATCCCAATAGGGGTTTCAAAAAAAGTCATTTCGTGCAGCCATTCCATCATAACTTGGATTGTACGTAACTCAACCATAAGTGTATTTAGACATATCTGCGTCAATAATGAAAGCTCCACAAAAAGGCCTAGAGTTCTAAAAACTCTAAAAATGATGTCCAACAGACAAATGGATCAAACTTGGTCTAACTTGGTCTAGGGGAGCTATATCTCTAAAATGCTCTGTGCTAAAACTTGGTATAAAATAGTCTAACGTCAAATGTCTTACATGTAAAAGGTCAAACATATGAATAAAAATCATCATGTTAAACTCTAAGTACAAAATGTTTCAAATAGGTCTAATCTAGGAAAATAAAAGTTGTTAGGTCTTTTGACCAAACATGGTGTCAAAAGCTAGGCTCAAACAAGGTACATGCTAGGAATTTTGGCCAAACGTGGCATCAAAAGCTAGACTTAAAACAAAGGCGAGATATTTAATCTAATAAACTTAGAATGTTTTGGTTTAGACCCAACATACAAAATCAAACATGAAATTGGTCAATTGGCATAAGGCATATGGAGAGATAGCTTATTTTCTCCCAAATAAAAGGCACAAACAATAGTGAAAACTAGACTCCTTTAAACAAGAAATCTAAACAAAATTAAATGGCATAACGACACTAGGTAAATATCCAAGCAATAGTTTTCAAAGTTGAGTAATGAATTAACCTAAGTTGTACAACCCAAAAGAGAAAGATTGATGTCTAAACCCCAATTAAGCAAAGCAAAAATAGAAATCAATCAATGTTTGAATTTGAACTTGGCAAGGTTAATTAAAAACTCAACTTGGAAAATTAGGCATCTTCAAACAAACATCAAGCTAAACAAAATAGAATGGCATAACGGCACAAGACAAAGGTTCAAAATGGCATACATGGCAATGGTTTTAAAAAATGGCATTTGACATAAGATAAACAAGTCTTGAAATAAATTGAGTAGCGTAACTATATTATCGTGCTTTAAAGATGTAAACAATGGTTGCTTTCAAGACTTAAAGGTACAAAACTTGTTACCTATTTCAATCAAGACACACATACAAACAAGTTTGGCAAAAAATTTAAGGCAAAAATGTGTCACAAAATGGCCAACGTAATGCCTCTTCAAACAAAGGAGTGTCGTATAAAAAAACTCGGTATGATGTGACATATAAACAAACAAAGTTTTAGACTAAAATAACCAAGCAATAAAGGAAAAATACCAAATATAACTAAGTAAATCATCATATGCCCTAAACTGACAAGGTATGGCAAGTGGGGTTGATTAAAACTATAGTTTTTAAATGTATAAATTGATCCTAAGTGTGGCTAACACAAGATAAGCATTGCATCAATTGAGTTCATATTGGTTAACTTACTATGCAAGGTTTTATTCCTTTGCATAGTGATTCCATCCGTGGGCTACTTAGTGGAATCCCCTGGTTAACCAAACATGACTCGAGCCTTCATTATGAAAGGAGAGGTTAGCCACTCAACCCCTTGGCTCTTGCAGTATGTGTACCTTGATTTGTATACCCCATTGTGAAGCAAGGTTGAAACACTACCGAGAGATGAAGCCCCAGGTCAATGAGTAAAAAACTCATGAAGAAGTAATGACCTACCCTCCACAAGCCAAATTACATGAAAATAAAAGTAAGTGGAAGGACTTTAGAGGTTGTTTTTAGATCACCCAAACCATGCAGGTTTTGGGGAGAGCCTAGACAACATTATTTCCATGCCTTGGACTAGGCATAAATGCAAGTGAAAAGGTGATTTTTGTGACCCAAGTTCCTTATAGGGGATGGGGGGAGAGCATACACGCACTCTTCATTTTGTTCAAACAAACAAACAAGTCCAAACAAACATGGCATAAAATGATCATTTTCGAAAGCATGAACTAAGTGATTTAAAGTTCATTTTAAGGCACCAAAAATGAAATGTATCATGAATTTTTATGGCCCCCTTGGCATTGGTTAAAACTTGCAAAAACTTTGAAAAACATCTAAGGCATAAAAAATGAACTATGTTCTTTTCAAACACCAAAAAATGAAGTGAGCAAGATTAAAACACACTCAACTGAAGTTCCTTGGCCCCTTGGCTTAAGTGCAAAACATGCAACAAATTTCACAAAACAATTTCAACACAAATCATCTAGGTTCATTTTAAGAACTAAACACCAAATGTGCAAGACTTAGCCTAATTCGATTTAAACACCAAAATGAAGTGTTAAAAACCATTTAAACTTGTAAATGTGTGTTCCATTCACGCCTTGGCCCTGTAATGGTTAGATAGTCTCCTCTTGCTTTGAAGCACATTTGAAGGTGAGCAAATAAACATTTAAAGCATAGCTCTCAGGTTTTTGTTTTAAAAACATAGTGATCAATATCGATCACCTCTAATCGATGTCGATTAGTAGGTAACCGATGTTGATTGGTGATAACCAATATCGGTTGACAAGGACCAAGATCGGTTGCATGTGAAATCAAAGGCAAAACCAAATCAAAATAAAAAAGTTAGGTTAACTCAAAAGATGATAAAAACTCTTCGAAACCTGCAACATAGTGGTTAGACAGAGAGTTTAAAGACTAATGAAAATTAGAAAGAACGATTATAAATGCTAAAAAGATTCAAAATCAAAGTTTTTTTAGCCATTTTTCCCTACAATCTGATCGATGTCATTGACATAGAATCAAGCTTGATTAGGCGAAATCGATGACAATTTGGCAGAACCGATGTCGGTTATACCTAATCGATGTCGATCTCTATGTAGATCTGAGTTAATTTAAAAATTAAAAATATGGTAAAAATAAAGACAAAACTACAATTT
Source organism: Torreya grandis (assembly GCA_037957365.1). NCBI lineage: Eukaryota > Viridiplantae > Streptophyta > Pinopsida > Cupressales > Taxaceae > Torreya > Torreya grandis. Next base: position 2,259,613 of record JARHVA010000393.1, on the reverse strand, counting down.
TGAAGATATTCAAGCATCCATTTGATGATTTATGAGTTGCATCTTCATATTCTTGGTACGTGGGGTGCTCATGATCCCACTGAGTGTGCTATTTGTGATCAAGGAATTTGACTCAAAAGAGGATGTTAGATCAAGTGTTAGTTTTCATATAAAATAGTTAAATAAACACATTAACAAGCATAACATCTCTATGCCTAGATTATAGGGGAAGCATAATAAACAAAATCAAATGACAAAGCTTAACTAAAATTCAAATAACTAAAAATTCCTTGCCTTCTTTGAATGCTCCAAATGATTTCTTATGTAGCTTGCTCGGCTTGTACTCAATAAATCTTTGGTGATGGAGTTTGTATTCTTTGTTCCTTCTATCCTTGGCACCATATTTGGCTTGGCTTTGATATTGCATGATATGGCTTGATGGGTTGGCTTATGATTTTGGCATTATAACATCATTGTTTTCAATCTTGTTATAAAACCAACATTATAACTTTAATATGCTCAAGCTCCCTAAATGGAGAGGCAAATGCTTGTGTTTATAGGTTTAGGAAGTAACCCCAACTCAAGGTGAGTTAAGGTGTAGTTAAAGCTTGGAATAGGTTCAAACCTAACCTTAGTGAGTTAATTAACTTCAATAGAGTTTAAAGGTGTAAAAACGTCATGATTAACAATGAATAGGCATGGGTGAGATATTTTAGGATATTTGACAAATCAAAAAAGGTAATTATGAATTTCTAAGATATTCTTGATTTTTGAATTTCCTTTTTTGAAAATTCATTAATTACTCATGGATAATTTAACTAGGCATTTGATTAGGTTTAGCATTCTAATTCATTTTGATTACACATTTTAGCATTTTGCAAGATTTCATTTAATTCATGTGTGTATTTGCCCCATTGAGTAGGTCTATAGGCCAAATTGTATGTTATGAAGCCAAATTTGAGATGTTTAGTGATTCTTAGGCTTAAGTTACAAAGTTGGTAAGAATTGGTTTTAAGTTCAAAATGAAGCCATTGGTGGTTAATTTTAGGTGTTTACAAAAAATTCACAATATGATGATAAAAGACTAACGACTACCTCCTATATATACTCTACTTAGCCATGGTTATTCCATAGGCTGACCATACTAATAACATCAAAAGATGCAATAAGATAATATGAAGGTATGTAAGCCACAAGTCAACCACACATATCCCTATATGCACTACAGGTTAAGGGCATAACACGCCCCTCCCCTTCAGAACAACATTGTCCTCAATTTTAATCAAACTAGGGTGTTATTACAGGAACACTTCAGCCTCCCATGTTACATCTTCAAAATGCAAGTTCTTCCATTTGATCAAATACTCCTTAATTAATCTAGTCCATAGTTGTTTAGTGCACGTGCAAAGGATCTCTTTAGGCTTTATAATGACTTGGCCTTCTTCATATAATTCAGGGAACTCAGTCTGAGTGGAAACTCTATGTCCAATTACCTTATTCAAGTAAGATACATGGAATACTAGATGTATACGAGTGGACAGGGGTAATTCCAGCTTGTAGACCATACTACCAGTTTTCTACAAGATTTGATAAGGGCCATAATACTTAGGGGATAACTTGTTATCCTTTTTTTGTTGCTTTAAAGACATCTATTTATATGGATATAACCATACAAGGACCCAATCACCTATGTCAACATATTGCTCACTCCGGTGTTGATCCACTTGTTACTTTATTTTATTTTGTGCCATTGCTAAATTCTCTCACAAACTAACGAGTACCTCCTGTTGATGGTGAATGTGTTCCTCAACAACTTGAACCTTGGGATGCACCTTCAAGGTTGAAGTGGTTGATGGGGGTGATACCCATACAATGCCATAAAGGGAGACATTTTAGAAGAAGAGTGAAAAGAAGTGTTATACCACCATTTGACAAGTGGCAGCTAATGAACTCATTTATTCTGTTTGTCAAAAACAAAACAATGAAGATACCCTTCAAGACATTTGTTGACTACCTTTGTCTATCCATCAGATTAAGGATGATAGGATGAGATATGAGCCAACTTGGTGCCTAAACATACATGCAAATAATTCAATCCAAAAATTACCAATAAATATGGGATCTCAATCACTTATAATGATTTGTATCTGAAAATGATGACCCATTAGATAAGGTCTCCATTGCTTGAATGCATGTAGAATAGCCATCATCTCTTTCTCATATATTGGTTTGAGCCTATTTTTCCCCTTCATTTGGTGACTTTCAAATTTTAGTGCTATACCTTCTTACATGAGTATAACCCCCATGCCATATCCTAATGTGTCACACTGTACAACATTTTTTTTTGAAAAATTAGGAGTAGCAAAAAATAAATTTGTGCACATAGCCATTTTCAATTGTTCAAATGCCTTGGTAACTGAATTAGTCTAGTATAAGGAGTCTTTATTCAACAAAGAGGTGATTGGGGTTGTAATGCTACCATAATTTTTGATATACCTGCGATAGTAACCAGTTAGCCCCATAAATCCTCTAAGGTTATTGAGGATCTTGGGAACTTGACAATCCATCATCTCTTGGATTTTTTTAGGATCAACTTTCACTCCTCCATGTGAAATCATATGACCCAAGTACTCCACCTCTTGGACACCAAAAGAATATTTGGAAGGTTTAACATAAAGTTGATGTTGTTCCAGAACTAAAAGTATATGTTTCACATACTTCAAATGGTCTTCCCAATTTTTATTGTAGATGAAGATATCATCAAAAAACACCAATACAAACTTTCTCAAAAATGGCTTAAAATCAATATTCATCAGAATCTAAAATGTTTATGGTGTATTTGTGAGGCCAAAAGGCCTGAACATAAATTCATAATGGCCTTCATGAGTTCTGAAAGCTATTTTAGGTATGTCCTCATCGTAGATTCAAATCTGATGATACCCAAGGAAGATCTAACTTGGTAAAATAAACATCACCATGCAATTCATCTAGCAAATCATCAATTACTGGAATATGAAACCTATCTTTGATAGTGTACTTATTGAGTTATCTATAGTCTGGGCACATCCTCCAAGTGCCATACTTCTTTCACACCATGACCACATGGGAGGAATATTCACTTTGACTGTGTTGGATGATTCTTGACTCTAACATCTCTTGTACCATCTTTTCAATTTCAATCTTCTAGGCATAAGGATACATGTAGGTTTTGATGTTGGGTGGTGTACTTCCCAGAATGAGCTTAATGGCATGATCATGCACATGGCTCAGAGGAAGTCCTTTTAGCATGTCAACAAAAATAATAGAATGGTCATACAACACTCTTTGCAAATCAAGATGTGTAAACTACTTGGTTGGTTAAACCTCTATGGAAAATAGGAGAGCCACAAATCCCTCAGCATATATTATGAGAATATTTATCATCTAATGGGAACTAACAATCTGTGGAGATATAACCTGTACCATGCAATTTAAAGTTCCTACCTTCTAAATAGAACCTCATGAAAAGTTACTGGAAATTCATTTCAATAGTGCCCAAAGTGGTGAGCCACTGCACTCATAAAATAGTGTAAGCTCCTCCCATGGGAATATAAAACATAGGGGAATCTAACAATTAGTCTCCCATATCAAGTTTAATGCTATGGCATTTTATTGAATAGTTGATTATACCACCATCTACAATCATGACCTAAAATTCCAGAGCTGGGTAAATGAAACAATTTAAATGAGTAACTAACTTACTATTGATGAAGTTATGTGTACTCCTAGAGTCAATCAACATAGTCACCTTATGTTTCTTTAGGAAACCCACCACCTTAAGATTTTGAGTACTACTAATGCCTGAAAGTGCATGACATGAAATAATAGGCTAAAAATCTTCATATTTATCCTCAAGTTCTTCCACACCTGCAGTTGAAGCCTCATCATCTTCTTCCTCCTCATTGGTGCCTTCAATGTAAAACAACTTCTTTTCAACACATCAATGTCCTTTGCTCCATTTGCTATTGCAACCAAGACATAAACCTTTTTCATGCTTTTCTTTACTTTGTTGAGGGGTCAATCTGGTAGGCTGCAAAAATGATGATGCTAGGAAAGTGTGTTCACAGACACTAGTGAAAGGTCTTCGCTACATCATCTCTTTTTCCTCAATCATGCATGCCCTTGGTATGACTTTAGATAAATTATTAGGATGAAACATGCGAACCTCCAATTGGATGTTGTCTTTGAGGCCACCTAAAAATATGTTGGTCAATTTTTTCTCAGTGATCCATCACATGTAAGGAGATATTCTAAAATTGAAGAATGCAATCCTTTAGAGTCCTAGTTTGGTACAACTTATCTAGCTAGCTAAATTAGTTTTCAAAGACATTGTTGTGATAGTGGATCTACAACTCCTCAAAAAATATTGACCATGAAATTGGGGCACCCTTCTTTTTATTTTGAGCACACAACCAATGATACGAAATGAACTAATCAAGTTTAAAATACAAAGAGGTCATGACCACCTTTTGCGAATAAGTAGTTTGATATAGATAAAATGAATTTTAAATTCAAGTAAGCCATGTTAGTGGATCCTTAGCATCAAACTTGTGCAAGTCCACTTTTGGCAACATTAGCTTTAGGCCCAGATTGGTGTAATAATTATTTGGATTGGGAGACCCAAACTAGAGTGGTGGAGAGTTATTTTACAAAGGATGAGCTACAAGGTTGGCCAATTACCTGGTTAGTTGTTGTAATTGATCCTCAAGCCATTCATCTCCCCTCTCATCCACATAACTTTCCATTAAACCACATGGAGATCATCTTTCCACACCATGCCATGTAGCTTTGATTGAATGTGTTAAATCATGGTTGAAATACTTAGATCCAAAGTTTTGGACTCCATATCATCCCAATGAGGAGTTTTAGGCATTTCTTACCCTTTCCTATGTCAACGAGTGTTAGGCCCAGCCATGTATAAACCCTAGGAGAGATGTAACCCTGAAAGAAAAAGTGTATTGATAAATGATACCTTTGTGATCACCTCACCAAGACGAATCCAACGATTGCTAAGTGCACAAGGGTAAAGATTTTTGGCCCAAAAAAGTGTACTGGTATAATATACTATTATGATTGTCTTATTAAACAGATCCAATGATTGTTAATTTGCACACAAGGTAAAAAAAATCCAGACATGTGGCACACCTCCACCTTAGTTAGTTATATGGGTTTAATATATTAACATATCCCTAGTGAATGCTATGTACATATGAATATCATTCAACCCATATACATTAATATATCATATCCCTAGGTACATAACACTCACCAAGGATATATTATTTCTTAGGGATATTAATTAAATCATTATATGTTGACAAATTAGGGATATATCTAGGTAAATTACTTAGATGCTTCACAATAATAGAATAATATATCACATAATTAAGAACATAATAAATAAATCTATAATAACAATTGGAAAAATAGTAGAATACTTAAATATTATGACTAAGCCACTTCGAAGGGGCAACCTCCATAATAATGCAATAAGAATATAATTCACAATATGATGATAAAAGACTAACCACTACCTCTTATATATACTCTACTTAGCCATGGTTATTCCATAGGCCGACCATAATAAAAAAATCAAGAAATGTAATAAGATAATATGAAGGTATATAAGACACAAGTCGACCACACATATCCCTAGACAGACTATAGGTTAAAGTCGTAGCATCGAGACTAGCTCTGATTGAAGGAACCAAAGCTACAACCCCATTACCAAAGTCCACTTCACCACTAACATCACCCAGAGTGTTGCTACTACATACCTCCCCCAAATAAGTCATACTACCCTATTGTTGCTTGATTAAATCCATCCTTCTATTACCACCAACCCTGACACCTTCCTCCCCCATAGCCACTACCCTCCATCGAGACCAAGACTGCCCAACCTATTAATCCATGAAGTGATCACCTAGACCCGAAACATGAGTTACATTCTCCAAAGGATCTCGCATATGATAAGAGGTAGCTCGACATCTCATAATAATATTTGCCCCTTGTTGCTGAGGGGGTAAATAAGGGGATTTTGTTACCAAACAAGTGTACCATAAACTTAGCTATCAAGGAAAATCTAATTGCCTTCTGATATCTCAGGGCTGCCTCCACCGATGCTAAGGGAGACTTGAATGAAGTCAAGTCTATGATCGAAAGCATCCTACCCAAGGGGTCCAAATTCCTGAGGCACTCCTAGATGTGTTCAACATGCTTCAACAAGATGCAAAATTAGTCTTCCAAATCCTTAAAGGTGATGAGAGGAATTAAACCCTAAAATTTTATTTTAGAGAAGATCAAAGTGTGAGGCTCAACTAACAAAAACTCTTCCACGACCAACTTGAGCCCCACCCTGAAGCCTGGGTGTATCATCTTCTCCATAATTGACATTGTGAGGTCCTTGTCTTTCAATACTAGAAACATATTTCCAACAAACATTGACACAATCTGTGAATTAAACTTGATGCGAAAAGGTGTCTCAAGAAAAACCAACCCCACAATTTCCTCAACACCTTGCAAAAATTACCCAAATTGGATAACAAAAACCTTCTTCAGCCTACCATAAGACACACTACCTTTAAAGGCCATTTTGTGTTTGGAAGCAATTACCCTCAATAATGATTCATTCAAGGTAATTTAGAGCATTCAACCATGGCTATAAAGGCCCCCCTACGAAGCAAACATTGAGACTCACCTTATAGTAGACATGACTGCCAAACCGTTTGAACACACCCAAATAAATGTAGGAACTATGTTGGGCATGAGAGTAGCTCTAACACACATGTGAAGGGTAATGAAATAGTCCCATCCAAGTGACTACTCTCTCCTCACAATCTAATTATGAAGAATGTCCCATATTAAACCCAAACATCGAAGTTGATACGAGACCCAACCTTGCATCCAACCAAGCACTCCATGAGTTGTCCACAATCAGGTCCTCAACTTGGGTGTTGTCTTTTGTTAGCTAAGAAATCCAATATAGAATTAGCCTCATGGAAGTAATGATTGGCCTCCCACTTGTTGAGATACTCCAAAACATCCCAAGCACACCCATAATGTTCACAATATTCCATGACCCAACCTTATGGTTGCACAAAGCTTGGATTAAAACCACAAGATCACCTTTGATGATAACCCTCTAAATGCCATAATGAACCACTAAATCCAAACCTAGCACAAGAGCCTATGCTTCTACTTCATTGTTTATTTCGATAATTAGTTTTTACAAATCCATTATGATCAAAGATCATGCACAATCACTATCACACAACCTGCCTGTTAGGATGTGGAGCTAAAAGCTTCACTGATGCAGACATGGAGGAGGTTGCAGGATGAGTTGCTGAGTGTCAGAAGAAACTGGCGTTGGTCTGGCCAATCGACGTCGGTAGGATAAGACAGGAAGGCAACCGACGTCGGTCATGGATCGGCCGGCATCGGCGACCCCCAGGCAGACAGGGACCGACGTCGGTCACCTGTGTGGTTCGACTGCGAGCTTATTACAGGCAGTTAGCTAACGAACCAAGTGTTTGCATGATTAGATCTATTTTTAGACTGAGAGCTGCGGATCTAATTATTGTAATTAGATGTCTAATCATTGTTTGGATGAGATCTATATAATAGACTCATGGTTGTATTGGAAAAGTGTTCTAGTTTGAGTTGAGCAAAGTTTGTTCCTTCTGTGTGTGAGGTGAGCAAGGGTGTTCCTCCTAGTTCCACAGTACCAGGTGTAGGTGCTGGATTGGAGAATCAACAGGGTTCTTCATGTATGTAGGATCTTGGTCACAGGTGCATGGCCTATATAGGAGATCTACATGGTAAGTAAGATCGTTGATCTGCAGGTGTATGTGTGTGCAAGGTCAAGGTTCACAGGTGTGCAGAACTAGGTTGATTTGCAGGTGTGCAAGATCAGATAGGACAACAACACAATAGGGAGCAGAATCAGGCAGGATCTACTTGGAGTACAGGTGTGTACTCGGATAGAGCAAAGAGGAAGGCAAGGGAGTTCCTTCCATAAGTATGGTCTGTTGAAGTGCAGGTTATTGCAGGTTCATGGGAGATCTACTTGAAGTACATTGAGTACTTGTGGAGTACGTTGAGTACTTGTGGAGTGCGTGGAGCACTTGTGGTGTGCGTGGAGCACAGGAGGTGAACACCAACTCTGTATTTGAGTTGGGTGTTGGGACCTGAGAGGGAGAGCTTTGGGGAGAAGAATTACTGTTCACTTGAGGTGTGGCGAGCCTCTGAAGAGGTGGTGGAGAAGAAGTGGCATCTTCTTTATTGTATTCTTTTCTGTATAAAGTGTTAATACAAGTTGTGTATTGTCTCTCATATCATGTGTTATTCTGAATTCTAGTTACTTGGTGAATCTGGTTAATTTCCGCATATTAAGTTGCTTGGTTTGGTAATCAATTGTGTGCTTCCGGTTTATTCCCAACACGTGGTATCAGAGCTAAGGTTGGAGGAAGCAGGTTTTGTGTTTGGTTACAGGGCACTCTCAGGGGTTTCTGATTGAGTGGGAGTAGAGCAATGGCAGATCAAAGTAAGCTAAGAATGGAGGAGTTGAAAAGCACAGATGGTCACTCACGATCCCATGGAAAGAAAGAGCAGGTAAAAGATTATTGTTGGTTGGTAGCAAATCAGCATGAAGGAACTGAAGACGCAGATGTTGCAGGTGTTATTGCACAGGATGCTCTGAGAGGTTTCTTGGATAAAGTTGAATCTTGGATAAAAGATTCGGTTGCCTCTTTCCATGCAGCCCCAGGTAGAGGAGCTGGTGAGCCTTGCCAAAGAATTGGCAAAGGGGAAGTGAAGCTGAAATTGCAGGCAGCCAACACACAGGTGTTGATGAAGGTCATGCAGGTCCCAGGTTTGGAGATATGGCTAATTTCTTCAGAAAGATTGGGTGATGAGAGATGCACAAGAACTCTCACAGCGGATGCACTTGAATTAGCTGGTGGTAAGAAAATAGGTACTCTTTATCTACTTGTTTATATTACTGATTCTTCTTTTGTTACGAAGACGTGGCTTCGTAGGCTTGGTCACATGAGCAGGAAGGAGATGCATGTTCTTAAGTGGAAGACAGATATATTTGACAGGCTTAAGAACTGGAAAGCCTTGGTGTTCTTGGAGGAGATGGCGGACAGAACCCAATGGATGGTGTTGGATACTTCTGAGCAAGGCAGTTTGGACATGGGTATTGATTCAAAGGAGCTCGCGGGTAAAAAGTCATCACTCACAGGTGAACACAAGTACCGATGTCGGTCAGGAGGAATCGGCGTCGAACAGACAGGTGCCGATGTCGATCATGTGCAGACCGAAGCCGGTGATGTCGGGCAGGGTAAGACCGACGTCGGTCAGGAGGATCGACGTCGGTAGTAGGTAAGACCGATGTCGGTCAAGAGGACCGACGTCGGCAGCAGGGACACCACAGGGTCGGTAGTCAGGGACAGACGCATGGAACCGACGTCGATCGGATGCAGACTGTGGAGTGACCGAGGTCGGTCACTGTAACAGATTTTGGGTGGACAGCACGCTGTCAAGGAGTCTCAAACACCCATACGGAGGACTGAAGACGTAAGTAGGCCCTCAAATTCGTTGTTCCTCTTCTTTATACATGTTGCTGATTGTAGAGCAGGAAGGATCCAGGAAACAGGTGTGAGCTTGGCATGGATGAGGATGTGATTCCTTGGAGGTGAACCAAACAGGTGTTTTTGGTAGGGTTGCCAGCTAGATGAAAGCACAGAGACGAATGGATACCTTAGTTGAAGAATAGAGAGAACGGATACGTGAGACGGAAGACCAGGTATACGGTCTTGAGGAGCTGCAGGACAGTGGTACAGGTTTTGACAGGTGGAGGACGAAGCATGGCTTCAGTCAATGTCAGGGTAACTACTGTGGTTTGCCTTACCAGGTGGATGATGAGTCATGACATCATTCTGTTGCTGTATGTGGATGGTATGTTTTGCTAGCAGGATTGTACATACAGGGTTTTGTTGAGCTAAGGGTAAGATTAGTTCAGTGGCATGTCAAGAGGAGTTTGGAGCAGCGAAATTCTTTGGCATGGGAGACATGGAGATCACAGGTTGATTTTGTCTCGAGTGGGAGCTGATGTGAATCAGGTGTTGGTGAGGTTCAGGATACAGAGCCGAAGCACACTAAGGGCTGGACAGGTACAGTGTCCAAAATCACATGAGGTCTAGTATAGACCTGAGTATTCCCATGCAGTGGGAGCTGTCAGAGAGTTAGGAGCCAATTCGGGGAAGTGGGTTCTCAGGTACTTGAGAGGGACCGGCAGCAGGGATTCATGTTATGCAGGGTCAGGACTTCACTACATGTGTTTGTAGGTTCGGATGCGGCAGGGTACTCGGATGACAGGGGGTACATCACAGGTTGTGTGGTGGGTTGTCTTCAGGATTGATCTTGAAGAGGGATACAAACCAGGAAATAGATTAGACGGGGTACAGGTACAGGTACAGTGCAGCTATTTATCTCCAAGTGGGAGATTGTTAGGATGTGGAGCTAAAAGCTTCACTGATGCAGACATGGAGGAGGTTGCAGGATGAGTTGCTGAGTGTCAGAAGAAACTGGCATTGGTCTGGCCAATCGATGTCGACAGGATAAGACAGGAAGGCAACCGACGTCGGTCATGGATCGGACGGCGTCGGCGACCCCCAGGCAGACAAGGACCGACGTCGGTCACCTGTGTGGTTCGATTGCGAGCTTATTACGGGCAGTTAGCTAACGAACCAAGTGTTTGCATGATTAGATCTATTTTTAGACTGAGAGCTGCGGATCTAATTATTGTAATTAGATGTCTAATCATTGTTTGGATGAGATCTATATAATAGACTCATGGTTGTATTGGAAAAGTGTTCTAGTTTGAGTTGAGCAAAGTTTGTTCCTTCTGTGTGTGAGGTGAGCAAGGGTGTTCCTCCTAGTTCCACAGTACCAGGTGTAGGTGCTGGATTGGAGAATCAACTGGGTTCTTCATGTATGTAGGATCTTGGTCACAGGTGCATGGCCTATATAGGAGATCTACATGGTAAGTAAGATCGTTGATCTGCAGGTGTATGTGTGTGCAAGGTCAAGGTTCACAGGTGTGTAGAACCAGGTTGATTTGCAGGTGTGCAAGATCAAATAGGACAGCAACACAACAGGGAGCAGAATCAGGCAGGATCTACTTGGAGTACAGGTGTGTACTCGGATAGAGCAAAGAGGAAGGCAAGGGAGTTCCTTCCATAAGTATGGTCTGTTGAAGTGCAGGTTATTGCAGGTTCATGGGAGATCTACTTGAAGTACATTGAGTACTTGTGGAGTACGTTGAGTACTTGTGGAGTGTGTGGAGCACTTGTGGTGTGCGTGGAGCACAGGAGGTGAACACCAACTCTGTATTTGAGTTGGGTGTTGGGACCTGAGAGGGAGAGCTTTGGGGAGAAGAATTACTGTTCACTTGAGGTGTGGCGAGCCTCTGAAGAGGTGGTGGAGAAGAAGTGGCATCTTCTTTATTGTATTCTTTTCTGTATAAAGTGTCAATACAAGTTGTGTATTGTCTCTCATATCATGTGTTATTCTGAATTCTAGTTACTTGGTGAATCTGGTTAATTTCCGCATATTAAGTTGCTTGGTTTGGTAATCAATTGTGTGCTTTCGGTTTATTCCCAACACTGCCCCCGATACCCTTGGGTTTCCCCTAAACTCACCATAAAATTTCATCATAAACATCCCAGCAGGTGGGGGTGACCAATCCAACTTACTATCTCATCGAAGAGCCTTAGAAGAAATGATATAGCCATTAATGGGGAATTGTTTGGCTATGTTATCAATGATATGATTACCCTATGCACGTACGAGAATCATTATGTCCCAATAAAGGAGTCAAAGATAAGATAGGGGTTGCCACTTCTAATTCATTGAAATTAGAGAGTCGTAAAAAATGAAATCTTGAATGATTGAAATTTAAGGATAATTAAAGTAAAATTTTAACACTCTATTAGATAAACTGTTGATTTTTTTGGCTCTTTGCTTTTGTCATGTGGAACACAATTTATAGTAATTAATTTATGTTCTTCAATTTTATCAGTAAGTGGTGGGAGAAGATGACTTTTCTTGATTGAAAAGAGAATTAAAAAAATATTTCAATTAGAAGACCAGTGTTTTTAGGAATAGAAAGTTGGTGTCACATTGCTTTTAAAAAAATTGTGATACAATAAATGTTAAATTTTATAAAAATACGATCCAATCATTGACAAGTATATGGAGTATTCTATAATAACACCTTAAGGAATATTCCAAAATTTTGGATGCCAAACATTAGAGTTGTTTCAATAATACGTCAATTCAAACCATTTGATTGGCTACAACTAAATAATTAATTATTTCGAGTGAAAGCTATAACACCTTGCCTAGGCAAGGACTAAAAAAGGCCTCACGCTTCCTCACAACATGAAATCAAAGATATGTATTTAATATACGTCAATGGTTCCACTCCACTCTCAAGAAATAATTAACTACACAAGGAGAAAGTTTAAACTAAGAATGGGGTATCAAATTATGTGAATGTCCAACTACCAATCAAGAGATAAAGGATTACATGCAAGAAAGTTTAAACTAAGTATGTGGACAAAGTAAATATGGAAGAAAAAGTAATACTACATGACCAAGTTTAAGTTTGATTATGAACACGATTGAAAAATCAAAGAGGCAAAAATGAAATGAAGAATGAAGAGATGTCAATAGCTTAATTGAGAACCAGATCACACCAACATTGATGTGAGACGAGTACGTGAAAGATCCCCCAAAAAGTGGGAAGAGAGGTTGTGTCATTTTTGTGCATCATATATGGTTGAAATGGAATGACACAATATCTTGAAATACTCCACATACGATGATATTCAAATTAGATACTTGCAAAGGGTGTTTGCCCACCATATTCAAAAGAGACGGCATTGAAAAAATGAAGAACTTTAAACCAAAATCAATAGCAAGAGAATGAATCTTCAGGGGCATAACAAAATTAGATATTTGAATTAGGGTCTAGCTACTAAAATTTTATCTTTTTTCGATGAATTCTTCATTCCTTTGGTAATAGGATTGGAAGACTAAGAGAACCTTGTTCGGCTTACTTGTCACATCGATGGTCCTTTATAGATGTGAAGTTTGGGACAACAATGTGTCAAATATAAAATAAAGACAAATATAGATATTAAAAAAATCTAATCTGTAATGACCCTTACTAATCGGATCACTATAACGTTGATATTTCACTATGCAATTTCTTCAAATACTTTGAGGAATATTAGGAATTATATTGCATCAGAAATTTTGTCAAACATTTGCATGGAATATTATACTGTAATTTTTGTCAAACAGTTTGTAAACAGTCCCAAATAGCTCAGTAATAAGACTATTAAAATTTTGGAAAAATTACAAACCTCCTGATAAAATATTTATGGCTTATTTCAGCCTTACAAAATTTGCAGAATGTATAATAAAAAAAACTGATACATATATATATATATGACCAAAGGGAAACCTATTTGCTGCCTCAGACGCTGTCCAGCCACTGCAGGCACAGTCCGTACGGCGCTGTACGGACGCGATCCGTACAGTACGGACATGTACGGATGGACTGTTTTTGTCCCCAAAAACCTGTGCCTAAGTCTGCTTTGGTGTTGGGCGACCTCCACGAATTTACCAACAATTAAATCGCTTCCTCCTTGAGGCACTGCGTGCCATATAAATTTGCTGACTGCTGTTGCTAAGGGTACATATTTGCAGGCTGTACCTGTACAAAAAAATGGGGTGCCTCTCAATAATCTGTTAATATATTTGCCCACCTGTAGATTTCAACTAGCAAAAACCTAAATATTTAGCATGAAATAGCTGGATGCTATCTCCAATGTGCAACCCTTCATAAGAATCTCTCACTCCCTCAGTTATGCAAATCGCTTGAGAGGTATCGTTCTCAAGGATTAAATCTGAGAATATGCAGACTTCTGAAGTCTCCAAATGCTCGAGAAGATGCAATGATCAATTAGAATGAACTGGATGCTAAATACTAGACCCATAGGGTCTATTTATGCACTTTTCGGAACTTCCAAGAGTTTCCGTAATACATCATACAAAACTTGTTATACTTTTTAAATAAAAGTAATTTTTATAAAAATAAAAATAAAAATAAAAGTGCATTTTAAAATTAAAATATAATAATTTGGCCTCCATATTAAAATAGACTATCTCCAGGATCATCGTGAGCCATCGAATCGCCAACACGACCCTCTCACCACCTTTATCTGCCTACGAGAGTCAGGAATAGGCAAATCCTCGTAGAATGTCACGCTAAACGATGTCAGCCAGAATGGGGACATGACATAATCACAAGTAATGTCAAAATTGAAATGTCAATTTCATATGAGATTTTATTTGTTGAAACAAGTGCTTTCTTGTTAGAGGCATCAATTCCAACTCAAATTTTAAGTTCTTAAATAAGACACAAGGTATGGAGACTCATCATTGGCCCAAAATGGTGGTAGACGAAGAGCTAAGCAAGTGGAAGAACATGTGGATGAATTAAAATTATGAATGGATGAGCAAATGAAGTATTAACATGTAAGAGTGCCCAAACACTAACGAGAAAATACAAAAGTACGTGACAATGAAATTTAGGATAATTACATAGACAAAATAATTTGGTAGAAGAAGAAATAGCACGTGTTGTTCCCAAAATTCACCACTCATTTTGGGACAACATATGAACTATTTTGGGCCTGCAGGCCAAAATTATCCTTTCCCTTCTCAAAAAAAAATTGTTCTGAGCATTCAAATTATTTATTATTCAAGATTTTTCAGTTAAGGGATTAGCAGGTTCAACGGCTTCAACAAGCGAGTTCTCACAAAGGAGCAAGTTTCCAGCACTTAGGCATTTTCAAGATTGTTTCAACGCCTTGGTTCAACCAAAATGTTCATCAGCAAGCTTCAAAAGAAGGATTGAACCATTAAACCATTGAACCCCGCTTCCAAAAAGGTTCAACGGGTTCAAAGGTTCAACGACGTGAAAAGACTTAGAGGAATTTGAAGGCTTCGAAGAATAAAAGAATGAACTGTTGAACCTTGAACCAAAATGGTTCAATGGGTTCAATAGGTTTGAAGAGATCAAAAGACTTAGAAGAAAAGAAGGCTTCAAGCGCAATATTGAATTGTTAAACCGTTGAACCAAAGTTGGTTCAATCGGTCAATTCAAATGGTTGGTTCAAAGGACTGCCCCAAAGCCGAAGGAGCAAGTGCCCTTGCGGAGGGCAGTGAACTAAAGGCAGGTGCCCTTGCGAAAGGCAAGGAACATTGGTTCAAAGATCAAAGAAAAGGCTGAAAGGGAAGATTTCCTTCGAACTTTTTATCTGAGGAAATTAGCAAGTAAAGGGACCGAAAGAATTCCTTCGGTAAGATTTGCTTCGAAAAAGTGAACAAGGCAGAAAAGTTAGAATTCCTTCGAAAATATTTTTCGTGGAAGAATTTCACAAAGGTAAGGTGAATTCTTTCGGACAAAAAGTCTAAAAGAATTCCTTCAGACTTTTGTCTGAAATATTCACCTGAAAGACAAAAGCCCGATGGAAAAAAGACAAAGCCAAGGAAAGATTTCCTTCGGACATTTTGCCCAAAGGAATAGTTAAAAGCCCAACGGGAAAATGGTTAAGGCAAGCGAAGAATTCCTTCAGACATTTTGTCCGAAGGAAATGAAGGATCAAGGCCACCTGAAAAAATTAACTTGAAGACCGCCTGAAGGACCCCGAAGGGTAGGTACCCTTGCAGGGGGCTCTCGGCACCAACAAAAAGGACCTTTCTCAAAGCCCGAAGGGACACCTTCCCTTCGGGGCGTTCCAAGGACATAAAGCCGTAGGAATTTCAAATCTTCAGAGGGACTTAGAAAGATACAAAGAAGCAAATGAATAAATAATGAACCAATGAACCGATTGAACCTTGAACCAAAAGAGTTCAAATTTCAATGGTTCACAAGTTCAATGGTTCAAAGACAGCCCCAAGCAAAGGAAGGAAGCAAATGATTTTAGAGACCAATTCAAAGGGATGGTTCAACCAAAGGGCAAGGAAGGGATTGAACCAGGAAGCAATGAAACAAAGGAATTGATAAAGACCGCCTGAACTATTGAACTATTGAACCCATGAACTTTCACATGTTCAAAGGTTCATGGTTCAATCAGCCAGCAACCATTGATGGCCCCGCAGACGTCAAATTTAAGGTAATAGAATATCTGTTAGTTTTCAAATGTGGCACAGAACTTGAAAAATAAACCAAGTGACCAACTGAAGAGAAAGCCCGATAGCTCCAATTGCTACATGGAAGAGAGAAAAATACAAAAATATCAAAAATATCTACAAGAGAGTTATTTCCAGTTTGTGAAACAATTCACCAAGTAGACTTCTAAGCACACCAAATCAAGGACGCGGCCTATTTTTCTTCCATGAAGTAAAGGCAAAAGTGGACAGCTGCACAAATAAGAAGGAAATGACTAAACGGTCTATACTTTGGAGGAGACATATAAGAAAAATTGGCATGCCACAGTTAAGGTAGATGCACTGTTCCAAGCATGGCCCCTTGACAGAATTAAAAATACATTCAAGGCATTGACCGCAGCATGGGTCGTTTCATGGAAGAAAGCGCCAAGCCTTTCTTGGTTGCTATATATTGTATACTCTTGTTTTATGCAAACGATATCTCTCCATTATAGAAGCAAAACTCTGCCCAAATTGAAAGGCGATTACTGAGACTTTGAGCTCAGATTGTTGATCATTTTACTTTATCTGAATGAAAAAGCAAGTTACTTTCAGACTTTGTGCTGTTATAGCTTGTGTTATTTTAGGAAATTGTTCTTACGTCCATTTCCTAGGAGCTTTCTTGTTTATTTAATTTAACAAGTAGAACTAGTGGAAGTAATCATGAAGGTGCCCTGAAGTTAATTGTGGAAAGTCTTTGTGCTGTCACAATTGTCTTTAGTGTGTGCTTTTAGTTTCTTTCTATGTGAAGGATCTTGAGACGACTTTGTGCCCCCATTATCCTTTGTTTTTCACTCTCTGGGCAGTTGAGGTGTAGACTTTGTGTTACACTTCATTCTACTGGTTACTGCGCCTTTGTTATCGGTTACTTGTCACTACCTGAAAGAACTCCTATTGTTTCCTACAAGATCACTTCTGAAAGAAGAGAAGTGCCTTCAGTGTTTTCATCAGGATTTTCTCCTTTGTTTGTGAACATCATCTCTGAAAAAAGAGAGATGGATGGTGTAATCCTACCCTTGAGTGTTATTTTCTGCTTATATATATAGTATATAACTCCTCATACTTATAGGGAACCTCCCCTTGATGAGAGGAGAGATTTGTCCACCTCTAATGTGGTAACCTGCACATTTGGCCGACCAATCTCCTTTGTTGTGGTTGAAGAGACCTATTTTGTTCATCAGTTAGCTAGTGACAAAATATTCACCCAACAACACGTAAATAAATTTAATCCCACATGGGACTGTGACGAAAAGGTCTACATAGGAACCAAAATCAAATAGAAGGCGAAAATGTTGATGGCTTAGTGAAGTATTAGCTTGTATCATCTTAGGCGTGAAATTCACAAGCAAACAATGTTTTAAGAAGAGTGAAAAAGACAAGAAACCTATTTTGTAACAAGGGGCTAGCAGAGACAAAATTATACTATATCATGAAATGCACAACTTAAATTATACACGGTGATCTTAAGTTATATATATATATATTTGATATGTATATATTTTTTTGATGAATTATTGCTTTACGCGGTGATCTTAAGCTAAGAGTCAAGGATTGAAGAGTATACATTCCGCCAAAGTTGTCCAGGGCACGATTTCAGCCTCATCTTTTTTACATATTATATTTTACTAACAACAAGAATTAATCCTTGATGGACTCTTTGTGAACTAAACTACTTCACCAATTAAATCAAAATAAACCATTTAGTCTCGCAGACATTTGTACAATCTTCATTCATTCATCACGTTTTTAATAGAGGGATCCCATACATAGAGTCTGATCTTGGGAACTTTATTAATAATCTCAATCTACCAATCTGGAATCTATATTTTGGCCCAAAGAGCCGTGAAAGCGGGGCCAGTAGGCCAGTCCCCGCCAACCAAACGGACACGTGGAGTCAACTCTGCAGCTTACCAGGGACCAGGGGTGCGGAGAAGTACCAATACCAGTCGCTTGCAAACCATTTGTTAGGTGGTTAAGGAAACAAATCGGCTTCATACAAAATATACGAAAGCGAATTTTTTTTTCCAAGATGAGCGGTTGTAGGGACGATGTAGCAGGAGCATGGTACTGGGGTCGAATCCCGGGATCTCAGTTTTTGTTAACGACCCGTGATTACAGTAGGGCTCTGACGATAATGAGGCAATATGCAGTGCACGAGGTCAACGCCATTCTTTGGGCGCTTTTGATAATAGTGACGGGCCTCCTCCTCAGAAGAGTATGGCGGTTGGTGAGGTTTTGGGTGCGGGGCAGCCGTTTGCCCGGCCCTCCTTTGAATGCCCTTTCGCGCAAGAAGGGATGCGATGCTGACCATGGGAGCCTCGACAAATTTACCGGTACGTGTTCCACTATTTTCAAAATTTTTCCTACCAATTTAAATGCTCAGAAACATATAAGAAATATGCTTCCCCGATCAACTTGTTTTAAAAGGAATTTGCACTTTGAAATTTATCAGTTTGTAAAGTTGAATCTGCATTGAAAGTTTTGAGTTTCTGTTCGGGGAATTTGCATTTAAATTTTTCAGTTCGGAGGAATCTGCGTGTGAAATTGTCAGATGTTTTTAAGCATGTGGAATTTGTTACTGTCTAGTCACAGCTTCAATTCTTGTAGAGTCTCAGGGGGAATGTTTTTACCTCATATCTATCCGAGGAACAAAGTGGTCAGATTTACTCCAAACTTGGTGGAGTGAGTGAGCGTTGATGCGGCGGATTTGAATTTTTAACTTCCTCGCTTCCAAATTAAACGTTGTGTTTAAAGAAATCAGCCTAGCAATGTTCGTACGGGAATTTAGATTTTTGAAATTTGTCAGTATTTTTTGAAGGGAAATTTTCAGAAAAAATTCGGTTTCTTTAAAGGGAATTTGTATTTAAAGTTTTTCAAATTTTTAAAGGGAAATTGCATTTGAGTTTTTCTTCTTTTTAATATGTTTGTTGCATTTGAAATTTGTCATCGTGTAGCCACAAGTTCAATTCTCGTAGAGTAATCTGGGATTACTTGTTTCTGGTTGGGAATTTTTGTTTTCTTCATTTATTTTATTTTTTATTTCGGGGAAACAAGGGGTTTTCTCATATTTATCCACCAGAAAAAATACACCGGCTTATTCCAAGGCTCAAGCACTTGGGAGGATTTGCACCGTCGATGTAGAGCAGTTTTTCCCCCAAGATAGATTTTTCCCCCAGTGGGGATATTTCTCTTTAGATAAGATTAAATCTGCTGGCAGGTACGTGTAGTGGAAAATCTCTTTGGTATTTCCTTCTAACACTGTGCACGTCTCAGTTCTGGGAGCAGAAATGCCTTTTAGGGAGTACAGATCCTGGATACTCTTGTTTTGTTGCTGGGCTCACGATGATCCTTAGTATGTTGGGAATCTGATTGTCAGTAAAGAATATCAGTGTGCATAGTAGCTCAGTGGTATTGATTTTGAATTTGAGCTGGTGAGGCTTGGCTCGAACAATAACTCACACTTATAAGGGTGTCTGGGATCAAAGTTCGGCTGGTGATAAGGATGGAATAAGTGCCATTTGCACAATCAACATCATTTATTTTCCGTTCACTCAGATTAAGAAATTCTGGTGGACCAGAGGGGGGTTTTGTTATTTTTGCTGAGGGTGCCACTTAGAAAATTTAGGAACATCCTGCAGGAAAACGATCTTATGGTATTAAATATTCTGATCTGCACTGCAGCAGCATTTCAGGAATATCCATTAAAAACTGCCACTAAATAAATTGAAGGAGCAGCAATAAGAAAGTGCAATTTATATCCACTTGCCATTTGGCCATAAGATTCCAATAAAAACTCTGAAGTGGGTGCTTCGAATTCTATGGTTCCCCTCTCCAACATTCACACAAATTTTCCTGCGACAAAAAATGCCACTCCAGGTTTATTGGGGAAGTTCCAATTTTTATGGTTTACCTGTAGCCCTCACTAGGCAGCTTCTATGGGGTGACCTGCACAGTGGAAATAGAAGTGGTAGCCCCTTCCATGGGAGCCTGCCTATGGAGGGGGTTTGCCTTGAATTTCTCTGCAGGTACAGCACAAAGATTTTCGGAACCATTTGCAGGTAAACAGATCCTATGAAACATCAAATTTCCGGCTATGGAATACAGTTTTTCATAAATTCCCATTCTAAATTACTAGCGTTTTCTGGGGAAAAATTACCACACAAAGAATGCCATTTGGAAAAAGATACCCTGATTTTTCTGAGCGGTTACTGGAAACCTTCAGCCCCCTCTACAGTGGCTGCTCAAACTATCTGGCCAATAAATTAGGGGCTCTGGTTTTTAGGGACAAAAGTTCACGCATTCCTGTAATTGCGCAATCAAGATTTTATGGAGCTTCATGCACACTGAAATTTGGAGCAGTAGCCCCCTCCCTGAGTCTAGAAAAAAATTTATACCAAGACTCTGCAGGCCTACCTGTAAAATATTGATTTTTTTTGTTTTCAATGGTCATCAAGGAGTGCTGTTATGAGTTACAGTATTTTTGGAGTATATATTCAATACTGGCAACTGTTGTAGACGAGTTGGTTGGGTTGTTTGGTCTGGTGGTAAATACATGAAAGGTATATGGAATGAGTGTCATTTGCAGGCTCGACATATTTTATTTTTGTAAGGTGTTTACTCATCAAGAAAATATTCTGCACCAGAATATCAATCTAGACAATTTTAGGGATCAAGATCTTGCGCAATGTCCAAGATCCTACCTGTTAATTCATGTGGCCTGTTATACTCCTTTGTCGATAGTCATCAAAGAGTATCTTAACAGTTACCTCATTTTGTTGAGCGTGTATTCAATAATATTGTAGAAGAAGTTGGTTAGATAAGTTTCTATTGATGTCATGTTGGTTTGTATGGAAGTTATGGCATAAGCGATAGTACTTTTTTCCAATTTAATTAAAAGATTCTCAATTTCCCTTTTCCCCCACCGTCATTCTGTTGATGTGTCGTGTGACCACTATTTACAACCATCCAGTAAAATGTGACCAAACTTCTAGATAGAATATTCTTTTATTTCTATTCTGCAGTTGTATTCTCCACTCTCAGATAATGTTTTGTCTTTTAGTAATATACTTTTGCGCACTTATAATTTGAGCTTGTTGTGAAAACATTTCAAATATACATGGTTGGACTCTTTCAAGTATATCCGCCATTTGGATATCCGTATTCTCCCACTTTTGATTTGATGTTTATTTTATTCCCATTTGCTAATAATGCTAATAGTTTAATGAAGTCATAAAGGATTGTTAATTATTTATTTACAATTTCATGTCTTCAAGGCATAGAGTTAGTGGAACTGGGCTGTTTCCACGGCAGTGGAGTATAATTGTTAGGTTTGCTTGTCAAATTTTGATAAGAATGTTTCTTCCAAGTTTAGTTGTAGTTTTCCATGTATAAATAAACATCAGTTAGGACAGTGGCCACTATTTGCTTTTTTGATTTGGTAAATTTCCCTTGTGGGGCAACTTTAGCTTAGTTGCTACGGATGAGGGGGTTCTTCTGTCAATTTTACTCTGCCTTGTCCTTTGGGGTACACCACATCCAGCAAGTTGGATGTGGTATTTTACTCAATTTTAACACATATCATGTCTCCCGGGGATTTGAACCCGAGACTCCTTTGGAAGCCCCATACATTTACCACTGAGCTCATCCCATTTGACAACAATGGCCACTGTTGTTGTCTGATCTTAATGCCAATTTTTATGCTCATCCCAAGGGAAATTTAGAAGAATCTTTTCCTGCCTTTGGAAACCATGTGATTCTCGCTAGTCTTGAATCTAATGTTTTATATGTTTTTAGAAAAAAGATTGTCAAAGTTTCCAAATAAACTGATTTCCTTTTTTAAAAAGGAGGCGTATCATTAATTTTAATCAGCAAATCTTTTGATAGATTTTAAAAATCCAGATGAATGGCCACTAAAATTTATCCTGCTCTTTCATTCGTATCACAAACTTGAATATTTTATGTTACAACATTTTTACCTTGTTATTTTGTGGGATTTTTTGTTTTGTTTGTCTGTATGCAAAGTTTATTTCTCTGAATTATGTTAAATGCTCTTCTGAAAGCCCCTGCCCCTGTAAGCTTCCCCAAAATTTGAGAGTGGCTTGTATTGAGTGTCAGTCTTTTAGTATGTGGTTCTTCTTATTCTAGAAGAGGACTCTGGATGAAGTAATGTAAATGCTAGTAGTCGTGCCTGGTTAAGATGGTTTGTTTATAGAATCTAGATGAAAAGCATTTATATGAATGGCAGTATGTATGCCTGTTCAATGGGGCAAATGTGCTTGGTTGGGAAGCAGGCCCGATATTAACTTGCAATGCTTGATCTTTGCTATTTTGTGGGGTGTGATTGCAAGGAAAGGAAATTATGTCCACAAGGTTTTCTTGATGGTTATGTGGATGGAAAATTATGTTTCACATCATTTTTGAGTGTGCAAGATCACATATTCTCTACTGACATTAATGGGCAGACACAGAGTTATATGGGTCCTTGATTCTTCTCTAAAAAGCTCAGCATGCCATATTTTCCTAACATATAAGAATGCGATAATTAGAATTGTAGTGCATATGTTCTTCTTGGGTGGGGTGTAATTGTGGCTGGTATTCAGGAAAGATTCGATTTTGTCATTCAATTCCTGATACAATACTGCTTATATGAGGAACGGATTTAATATGTTCTATCTGTCTTGTAACTGGGGCATTGATTGTAAATAAGTTCAAAGGTCCTGTTTGACAAAATAAGTTCTTACAAAAAATAATGGATCGTTGCCTTTACGTTTTGGCTTCCTTAAGCAAATGCTTTATTCGATCTTGATTTTATATGGATGTTTTGCAATCTTTGAGTTGAGAAACTAACAGTGACCTGCATTTGATGTAGCTTTTCTTGGTCAAGCTCACAAGGAGTATGGCTCTGTAGTTAGGGTGTGGCTTGGTCCTACCCAGCTTCTTGTATCTGTTAAGGACCCAGAGCTAATACAGCATTTACTTGTACAAGCGAAGGATCGGTTGCCATTGACTGGAAAGGCTTTTCAGCTTGCATTTGGGAAAAGCAGTTTATTTGTCTCTTCCTTTGCACAGGTTACCTGACCTGACCTTTCAAGTGATTTATTTATAACCAATATGTGAAATCTGTGTTGATAGTAGTTTAGTGGATCTTTTTCATATTCAACGTTGGCCTTTCACTCTGTTGTATTCCATTTTTTTGGGGTTTCTCAGCGAATCTGAGGTAACATACACCTCATATGCTTACATACATGCTTTAAATCTACAAAAAAAAATTAAAAGCCTTGTGTTATCATTTGTTTTGTTCTTCCTTTTGGGAAGGACTTGCAGTTGTGTGATTTAGTTGCTGTCTTCTATTTAACAGTATTACATGCCATATATAAAAGGGCCAATCGTTTTAACTTTTACCCTTTGTTTACGATATTTTCCTTCCATAAAGGACTCGTAGTTTTTATACATTGCATTCCATTTTTGTTTTCAAACTATTGGCATTGCTTTCCAGTTCTGTTAGACATGCAATCTGAAATGTGAATAAGTGCTAGTTTTAGGAGTTTGACAGCATAATCTAGATTCTATCACACCGTTAACATTATTTGTAATCGAGAGGAGTTGTTTATCTTCCTGTTTGTGAAACCTATTCCATGTTGGTTATTCATCCTCATATTCATTGTCCAAAGATTATCTATACTGACATTGCTCGAGGATTTCTTTGGTCTGTCATTTCCCATTATTCAATCATTATCTTATTGAAGCTTTTTGGGCCCCAAGGCTCAATACTAAAATGGAAATTTGGATTCACAGGCGAGAGGTACAATGTGCCTGGACAAGAAAGTAGATGTATGGAGTCTGGACAATACAATGCTTCAAATAAATGAGATCTTGGGGAAGATTTGGATCATGTTGTGTGGAGGCTTTTTCTTTTCTATTAAAAACAAGGACGTGCCCCTAGAGGTGGGCACACTTCCCCCGCATTTACCACATTTTGGCAATGTTGGGACGCATCCTTCGACTCCCCGAAATGTAGGATATGGCTTGAGCATGTCCCGGATATGTTTTCTGTGGATAGGCAATGACCTGGGTATGTCTTGGGGATGTTCAGGTCATGTTCCTTGCAAAAGGGGACGCTCAGAAGTACCCCTTGGCTCTGTGAATGGGGTAACATGGATGTACACATGGTATTGGTAATAAAATACAAGGGAAAAGTGAATATTTATATTTAAAAAAAAAACAAACGAAAAAAAACACCATTTGGCTCAATGAAAGCATCTTGTTATTCTCCATATGGCTGGTATTACAAAATTTGAACTCTTATTTTGCTCATTCTGAGTTTTTGGTATGGGAGGTAATTTTTTTAGAAATAGTCAGATTAGATTTAAAATTTTATTTTCCTAGAGATGAGTGTATGGAATAGTTGAAAGCAATGAAATTCTATGTTGCCCCACTTTCAGTGGCGTGGGGGCACAGGGACTGGTATCAGGGATGTGCAGGGGGACACAAATATGCATAAATTGGTTTGAGACCATTCATTGCACCCCCTAAATGATATATATGTCTGTGCACGGACATACATGTTTGTACATGCGCCCAAATTTAAAAAATATGTAAAATTGTTTATTCAGTATTTAATATTTAATGATCATGACCACATAATTTTTTTAATTTTTTAATTTATTTTTTTGGAGTGGGTGGATCTCTGGATGACTCTTGATGTCCTTTGGGGTTTCTAGATGCTTCCATTTCAGGAAACTGTACACAAGGAAAACTACACGTTTGCCTTATGCATTCGACCTCCTAGGGTTGGGCTGCAATGACCAACAAAGCGGGAAAAATCAGCTTCAAGGATTCTATTGGTGAGGTGGGTTGGTTTGTGGTAGTAACAACTGTCTTTGGTCTTCAGCTTTGTGCTCAATAATTGTCTATGACTTCGGAATGGACACCAAGGAATTTGAATTGAGAGACTATCAAATGAGGTTAGAGAGTAGATATCAGAACTTGTCGATGGAGCTGATGGTCAATGTTCCTATGATCGGACATAGCAAGATCTGGGTGCTCAATCCTTGGCATCCTCCAGGGTCCGAGGGGCTGATCTCAGCCCGGAAGCATCATTAAATTCTGATAGGACAAACAAGAAGCAAAGCTAAAACCAAAAACCTACTTAAGATAGACAACAATGGTAGGCAGAGTAGCGCATGCTCAGAGTAGTTTGATGCTTTGTGGCTGTAATCTACTTGCAATGAAATGTTAATTGCAAAAAAGAATGCTAAGCTATTTTGCACTTTGATTTAACAAATTAACTACTATTCCTTTGACAATCTTGCATAAAATTGATAACGTACTTGTATATTTGAATGATGCTTAATTAATTACACCTCAAACAATACTTAATCTTTGATTCTAATATATGTGAAAGCAAGCAAGACTCTCCCCTAATCGCAATACAATAGAACCAATGAAACACACTTTTGCAAAGCTTAAAACCGCATGATACAAACACAATATAGACAAGAAATGAGTCAATGACCTGAAAGAATGGAAGAATAGCAGAGCAGGGGAGACCCAAATGGTTCGACAAACCCAATGACCAAAGGACAGCAAAAGGGGTGGTCAAATGAGAGTATGAAATGTGAAAACAATGAACTCCAGAAAATAGAAATTAGAGGTGATGAGATCAGCAAATGAAGGATGAACAGAAAATTCCAATGAGTAATAGGAGAGTTTGCAAGGTAGCTTTAAAGCAATAGAAGAATACAAGAAGAGGGGAATCATCAAACACAGGAGCAAAACCGTATATGGCTTTTGAAGAGCTTGAGATCACCACCATAGACAAGCAGAATCCAAACCTTGTATAACCTTAGACAATTAGAAATGGATTTGGTAGAAAGGGGCAACTACAAGACGCACAATGTGGATACAAACTGTAAAACCAGAACACCAAAAGAAATATGAGTATTGTAAATGTGTATGAGGTGGAGAATATGATTGAATCTCACGCAAACTTCATGAAATCCAACTCGAGAAGGAAAGACAGCTAGGATTGAGATCTATAGGCAATTGAGAAGAGGGAACAATAAGAAAAAAGAACACATACACACACTAGCAACAACTGAAATCTAATCTAATCTACTCTACAAAATCAAATAAACAACTATAAATCCCTGACTTGTCAATCTTTCTATGACAAACCAAGGTTGAAGGAGAATGATATACAGATGTCCTCAGGTTGTACCCTCCAGATTGAAGATGCCATGTATCCATCTCATGAAAACTCACTGAAGCAAGAAAACGTGCTTTAAAAACCTAGCTAAACCTACACTAATTATGGAAAACAATAGTACTGAGGCTGAAGATCACAATATGACAGAGAATGGCGGCTGCATTCATGATTTTTTTGATCCTTTGCAAGGAAATGGGGGTGTGTATAAATAAATAAACGAGAGGCAAAAAGACTTGCTGAGCGAGTCTAGAGTGGGCTGGAAGTACAGACGAAGTGGCAGGGACACGTGGGATGGCCAAGCTTGATGAAACTGCCGGTTAGTGCAGACTGGCAGTTACACAAACTGCCACTACGTTTATGTAACTGCCGCTTTGGACAAGCAGCGTTTTTGCAACCACCACTGGCCTAAAGTGGGGGTTTTGCAACAATCCCTGGCCTAATGCGGAGGTTTCGCCACAGGATCAGGTGAATAAAGAGGAAGGGGCCGAACAAGAGGCAGTCACGATCGGGACCAAACAAGAGGCAATCATGATCGGGTAGCTAGGCAGAGGCACATGCAGAGCAGGGCACGTCAAGCCAGTGGGCTGAGGCTAGGGGGAGAGACATTTTGTGTTTTTATAGCGTGGTGGTCTTATGGTCATCACTGGACTGGAATGTCGCACCGTGTTATTTTTGGGTGCTTACAGAAATGTTTGCCTTTTATAAGGGGAGATTTTCTGTCATGCCCAACAAGAAAGAAGCTCTTAAGCTGTATATTAGCATGTGACAGGTTGGTGAAGAAAACTGGAAGAAAACAAGGGGGTGGGTGTTTTGTAGTGAGCTTGAGTCCATGGACATTTGTTAAAAAAATTACACCATTGATTTTTTTAATTAATTATAGGGAGTTCAAATGTTTAGTTTATCATTTGAAAAAAATACTATTTTTCTTGTTTTATATGTACCCCTGCCATCTCCTGAAATCTGGGGGGTCTCTTGAAGGAAAAATAACTTTTTAAGTTATAAATTGGGTTCAAAATTTACTCAGGAAAAAATGAGAAAAGTGACAGTTGGATGAAGAAAAGTTAGAGAAAAAGTGCATTGGTATTTCTTACTGAGCTCAAGTCCATGTACATATGTCGCAAAATAAACCCATATCTAATTACAGTGAAACTGGAAGACGTGGCTCCAAGGAATTGGGATGCATCTTAGAATGGGGACGCATATCCGGTACAAGAGATGTCTCCCAATACCAGGATACTTCGTTCGGCGTCTCCACGTGTATCCTGTGCAGCATCCTAACTTGAACAACAGTTTCCCTTTAAAAAATAAAAAAATAAAGAACAGGCCAAAGTGGCCTTTATCATTACTACCTATCCCTAATTGACTAGCCCCCATTTTCTAATCTCATACGTATACTTTAAATTTGTATTTTTTATGCATTCTATGCCCTTTTTAAAGTTGTTTATGCATTACATGCTAACATTTTTATATTTTACGAATTCACATATATATTTAAATTGCTTTTTTATATCTGGCGTCTCCTAGTAGCCACTGTACCCAATTCTTTGAAAAATGGCATCGGTCTCATGACGATCCCTCTCTATCTTTCTATAATATATATATATATATATATATATATATATATATATGAGACTTGGTGAGTCTGCAGGCTTGACTGGCAGACTTCGCTGTCTGACAGCCAAGATTTGAGAATCTGTAAAAAAAAACAGAAAAACAATTCAAAATAAAGTAAAAAACTCATCATTATTTTTTTAATAGATTATATTTAAAAAACAATGCCAAGTTGTGGCTGAGTTTTTCCACCGAGTCCGAGTCAGAGTCCAAGACAAAAACTGGCCTGCAAAGTACTTGTCGAGTCTCAGTCGCGTGATTATGATATATATGGATTTTCAGGCCTACCTTCTTAGGTTAAAAGGGGAGACATTCTTTGCCAATATTAAAAAAAAACTAAAAAAAAACAAAAAAAAATGGATATTCAAATGCCATTACATTTTCCCGCTTTTTAAATTCTTTCTCTGATCTAGATTTATTGAGTTGTCTAATGTGTCCTTTATGGATTGTATCATAGTTCGCATATTTGTACTCGGAGAGTACTCACCCAGCTTCCAAAAAGTTTACTCGGTGATTATTTGACAACCACTCGCCATTATTCGACAAATTAAGAAAATACTTAAATTTATGAAAAAAACATAAATTTTATAGAAATTACAGTTGTAAAATGTATCAAATGAGTCTGTAAAATGTTGGGGAAGTGTTTTCTATTTGATTTGAATACACATAAAGTACAAAATTGCATGATTAAGATTCATTTGAATAAAATTATACAACTATGAATTGTTAGAGTGTCAAGTGTCAACAACAAACTGATACATATACAAGAATCTACATTTTTCTCTTCTCTGCTGTAGTGAAAACTAAGGGAGACTGAGAGAATCTAGTCCTCCCACTTGGCTGCCTCCTCCCTTTGTCTAGAATGCTGCCCCTGTGGTTCCACCTCTACCTCATCTTTGACATCGACAAGGATGTCTTCCAATCCAATATCTCCTCCTGCTGCAACTGCACCCTCCATAGCTTGCCTCTCAAAAATCAACAATCTCGTCCTTTGTGAACTGGGGGCTTCCACGTCCTGTGCAGTGTAATCACCCTATGGATCAATATCATCTAGATCAATAGGATCCTGTGATGTGTTCACCTTTCTTGTGCGAAGTTGGAGGTTGTATTGCACAAAAACTTGTTGCGTTTCTTCGTGTAAATGGTGTCAAACAAACTTTAGTTGTGTTCACATCCAGAAGCGCTACAAGGTTGAGATAAAATGCGAAGGGTTAGCCTTTGAAGATTTGGATTATTTCCACCCCAATCTTCCCACCATGACCTTGCAAACAAGATATTAAAAAGTTTGTCAGTAATTAATAATTGTAGATTTGTAATTTGTAAGGTACAAGTAAATACTTCATTTTTTATTACCTGGTGACTGCATGGTTCTCCCCTGGATAACTAGTGCTGAAGAAAAGAGCTTTCCCTTAGCTTGTTTGTAGTTCTGCAACTCTAAAATAATGAGGTCTCTCACCTCAACATCAGATGTTATATTCTCAATGCATGTTGAGAGGCCCTACATAACATCCCCATTAACACCTGTGAAGCCATTGGAGTAGAAAAACTTGGGGTCAAAATAGTACCCCGCTGCATGGATGGGTTGATGGAGTTGATTGTTCCACCTTCAATCAATCAACTCCCAAATGGGATCAAATATAAAATTATTCCCCTTATAATAGTTTAGAATGGTCTCTTTGGTCCTATCCATGGCCTCTTAAATGTAACCCATTGGGTTTTGCTCTTCATCCAACAAGCACAAAAGCCTCACCAAACGCTCCGACACCTATAAAGTTACAAAAAAATTAAAAGTTAAAAACTTACAATTAAATTAAATATTTAAAAAAATTGAAAATTAAGGAATCAATTTGAAATTTAAATTGAAATTTGAAGTTATCTTGACGATCTCTATAGCTCTCTCCCCAAAGTCCTCATTAAAAATTGTCTTTGAGATTTTTATTCCATCAGTTTTCTTTGAATATGTTGAGTCCACCCATGCTTGACACACAAACATTTACTTCAAAACTGTCAACAAACTGCAAATACTTTGCAACGTAAGGAAGTTAGTTGCAAACCTTGTGACCTCTGCTAGCACAAGCTCTTTCCCCTTGGGGTGTTCTCTCATCAAGCTGAGAACCCAAGGGTGATTATAAATATATTTTGTAATGTCTCTGGCCTCTTCTACAACTGGTTTCATCCAATCAATTTTGCCTATGTCTTCCAAGAGAAGGTCAAGGTAGTGGGCCGCGCAAGGGGTCCAAAAGAGTGATGAATGTCTATCCTTGAGAAGTCTCCCAGCCGCGACATGTGCTACTGCATTGTCAGTGATAACTTGGACAATATTCTTGATGTCCACCTTGAAAACAACCTCCTCAAAGTTTCTGCATTTTTTATCTTACTAGATGCATCAATGGATTTAAAAAAAACCAGCTCACCATTTGAAGCTGCCAGAAAATTGATGAGGGTGCGGTTTTTTTTATTAGTCCATCCATCAGAAAGAATGGTGCATCCAAATTTTTGCCGCCTCTTTTGATCTTCCACAATTGCTTTCACATCTTCAACTGCATTCTTGAGCAATCTCCCAATTAAGTCTCTTGGAGAGGGTGCCTTGTACTCTTTCTCTGCAACTGTTAATGTTGTCACCAAATATTTTCATTATGGGCTCTTCGCCACATTGAAGGAAGGGTTGTTGAAGTACTAAAAATTTGCACATGCTTTATCTACTTCCGTGTATGCCTTTGTTCCATTCTGTACCTTGCAGCGAAGGTTGTACTCTAGGTATGTTTTTAGGCACAAAAAAACACTGTAGATGGCTCAAACTTGATGAGGTGGATGTGCCTCGCTTGCGTGGGCTATGACTAGAGCCCACAATTTTGTCATAACTGCTTTAGTTGCCTTTGCCGATGCAGGACCAATGGCCGCTGTTAAGGCTGCTTGTATCTTTGCCCTCTCTAATTTCTTATCGTCCAACAATGCAAGTTCTGCAACCATCTCTCTTTTTGCCTCTTCCTTTACATTGGGACAAGGCAAAACATCGTGGGAAGGAATGCATGCAAGGTGGTACTTGAGGCAATTGATACCTCCAATCTTCTTCGAGCAAAACGTACAAATTGTAGTTGTTTGGGACGTTCCAACCCATATGACATACTTCCAAGTAGTGGTGTGAGTATTAGGGGGAGCCGGTTGGCTACCACTGATTGATTCTGATCTTGATGCAGAGCCATATGCCATTGTATGCTAATGGTAAACTTGTAGCATGTTCAAGAATCAAAACAACATTAAAAAAATTACATAATCATGATAACATGTTTACAAGTAAATTACATAGAATTTGTTAGGAGACCAAGTTAATATTTAGATTTGGTTGGGTGTAAAACTAATAAATGAGATTTTTGGCATTCCAATGTAAGGATCCCCTGTGATAATCAAAGATTGGGAAAAACTCAGCAAGAAACATATATGAAGATAGTTAAAACTTAAAAGATCATGACATGGATGTAGACACCATTACAAATAAAGTATTGAAGTTTGTGGTGGAGTTTGCGTTGGCCAGGTTATTTGTAATGGAAAGAAAACTATGAAATGTCTTTCTAGTGCCTACAGTACATTACTGATTACAGTGCCACAAAGATTCATATAGGACTAGTGAGGTGCAAACATAATAAATCTATTGAATTTCATTGATCTTACTTGTTCACAGTTCACACAAATCATTATCGCTGCAAGACAATGCCATGGCTTCCAAACAGAAAAGGAGGGTAATAACTAATAGCTGCTGCCAAGATAATGCCTTCACCTACTACTAAATCAGTATATTCTTGAAGCATGGCATCAACACTATCTAAAGGCAAGGGTAAGACTTTCAGCTTCATGCAACATGATATGTTTAAATAAATTAAACCAAAACCACTTCCAAAATTGTTCAATATCATCATATCAAATTTGAATGAAGTAATTTAGTTGCAATGGGTTGAGAAAAAGAAGGAAAATTAAGAGACATTCACAAAAAAAAAAAAAGACTGAATCTGAGAACTTAGAAAACAATTGTGCAGCAATATGTATTAAAATTAAAATTATTAATATTAATATTAATATCATGATCATTTTTAAATATGCACTACTTTAAAAAGCTTAACAGTCTTATAGCACCAATTGTCAATGTCGATTCAATAGAAGGAATGAAATAAACCTTGGCAGCAAGTGAGAAAATAAAATGAAAACTTGAAAACCATGCATAATGTTTTTGATTCATAGCATTTTTCAAATGAAAACTTGAAAAAAAAATAAAAATAAAAAATGAACTAACCTGGAAAGTTTGCTCAAAAAATCTCCCTTCAATTCGATCCAAATGCTCCAAAGAGTCCAAACGCTGTGTGATTCCAATGTGTGGAGGTGTATGCTTTTATACAACAAATTTCTGTGTTTTCTACATTTTTTTCCAGCATCCTGGATGCGTTTGGAGGTGTCTGATGCATTCTGACACATTCTGGACGCGTTTTGCACAAGGTTCCCCGAGTACTTGAGCCTCAGCGAGTACTGGCACAGTACTCACCGAGGCTCAAGTACTTGGGGGATGGCGATTTCGAGCAGCGAATAATGGTTTCAGGCCCAGCTCGGCGTTTACTTGCCCACTCGGCAAGTAATCGGCGAGTATGTATACT
Source organism: Torreya grandis (assembly GCA_037957365.1). Lineage (NCBI taxonomy): Eukaryota > Viridiplantae > Streptophyta > Pinopsida > Cupressales > Taxaceae > Torreya > Torreya grandis. The sequence goes on along the minus strand of JARHVA010000393.1, from coordinate 2,226,850 downwards.
ATGGATTGTATTGCCAGAAAAAGTTATAGTTAGCGACTGAAAAATGATGATAGGCTGCAGTCAAAGAAAATTGCCAGTGCATGAATGGAGTATATTGCCAGAAAAAGTTATAGACTTATAGTTAGCAACTAAAAAACGATGATAGACAGCAGTTAAATAAAATTGTTATTGCATGAATGGAGATTCATTCCATTCATTGAAACTGTTTGCAGTGAAACTGAAAAACGATGATAGACAGCAGTTAAATAAAATTTTTAGTGCATGAATGGAGATTCATTACATTCATTGAAACTGTTTGCAGTGAAATCTGAGTGAAGTGACACAATTTGTGGAGTGTGGATTTTTTGAATATAAAGAGCTAATTTTTGGATCATACTTTAACTGATCGGAGATGTTTTTTATTTAGATATTAATGTCTACCAGTGGCCAAGAGTGGCCAATAAGACTGAAGAAAATACATAGTCCAAAAAGTACGTATGTTCATGGATGATAAGATTTTTTTTTCTTTGTAAGCATTCATGAAAATTATTCTTTCTGCTCATATATTCAATTGTAACTATTCAACATTTTCCAATTTTCATTCTAAATTGAATGAGGCATTGTCCAAGAACTGTTGAAAATGCATAAATATGAAAGTTCATCATTAAAGATGAGAAGCCGTTCAGGGAATGGTTAAATATTGGATAAAGATAAATGTCTTAAGAAATGTTCGTGTTGGTAAACCAAGATAAAAATAATTCTACATAGTAGAACTTATTTAGAGATTGAATCATTGGTGTTTTCTGTTTTGCTATATGATAAGAAAATGGCATGAAGTGTTGTGCTCTATTCTAAACAAAAACACTATAGAATGGAACCAAAGGCACCGGATATGTGCCAAGTATTTTACTCAAGGCCTAGAACTAGGCCACAAAAGCCTTGCCATATAAATCTATCAATTGCGTTTGCTCTGGTTGGACTGCATAACATAAGGATGTTTTTGGATTCCACCAAGTCTTGTGATTTGTTGCATTGACATTGAAATTGTCTTGTGCTCGATTTTTTTTCAAGTGCTCACTTCTCCCTCTTTTCTGAAAGACTCTCTGTATCCTCCCTTGATGAACAGATTGAGGGCTGCTTATGATACCTAAGTCATGGTTTCTAACTTGACTTAAATGTGGACTGTATTTGAGACTCCAGAAGTCAGATAAACTCAACTTTTATATTTAATTATTTCTACTGAAATGGCTGGACCTAGTTTACATATCCCGTGCTGATGTTTCCTCTGGACTGTTGGTTTCTGTTCTGTGTAGTTTGGTTATAATATTTCATTCTGTAATTCATATGCCCTTAGAATGAGTGTGATAATCCTCACTGTGATATATCATCCATGAAGTCAGAAGAATATTTTAGTGGGACAGAAGAATTAAGTTTGTTTCCTGTCATTTTCTCTCTTGAATCTTGATCCTTTCTGTTTACTCATTGTGTGATTTGCATTTTAGAATAAGGTTGTGTTTAGGATGTGTTGTTCATCCGTCATAAGAGTTTAAGTATTGTCATATTTTTGATATCATTATTTAGTTCAATTTATTGCGATGATTTGATTGCTCATACTAAAAATTGAATAGAGCTATGTTGTACATCATAAATTCTCTGATTTAGTGCGTAATTTTCATCATTTCCTGTTTGGAACCCGTACATTTGTAAGTAGAGTATTTTCTGAACACATTTAAACGGATTCTCAGGTACAGAATAGACGAATTTCTCTAGAACGACAACTAAATGGGAAATTGCTGGAGAGAGTGCATTCAATCGCCCTGAAAGTTGTAGACCGAATCAAGCAATGGGCAGATGTTGGTCCTTCTGGCTGGGAAATTGATTGTAAGTCGGCTTCACAACACTTGGCTTTCTCAATACTTGGAGCTACTATTTTTGGGGATGGGTTTCTGGTCTGGCCTGCTGCCAGAGAGTTTGAAGACAATCTTATGATGATTGCAAAGGAGTGTTGCTTCTGGGCAACGTACAATGTTTTACCATTATGGAATAAAGGCTTTCAGAGGTATAAAGCAATATGTTTGAGGCTGCAAGGCTTAACTGAACAAATGATTCAGGAGGCTAAGAAGCAGCACCCTAATCTAACAGAATCATATAACAAACCAAATTGTGAAAATTTTGATGCTGGGATTGGAGCTGGATACAGAGGGACAAGTGGAGAGTTTGTAGAGGATTTAATAGCTGGAATTGTATCGTCTACAGATTCCTTTGGCCATTTGAATTTATCAGAGGAAATTCGTGGTGATATAATGGGTATGATGTTTCATGGTTGCCTGACAACAACAGGCATAATAAGTGGTGTGCTTACAAAACTTGCACAGCATCCAAAAGTTCAAGCCAAGGTATGAGCTTTATGCCTTGCCTTTTGCGTGGATGTTCAAATATGTCTTTTTGGGTTATATATTACTATAGTACTTCTAATGAGACGGTCTTCTTTTTTCTTAGGCTGAACTGCTAATGATTTTTTCTATTTTAATTTCTAACACAACTGCCTTATCCTTCTAGATCCGCCTTGTTGCACATCCAAGGTGTCTTTTATTATACGTGCTAATTTGATGTGAATGTGTCAGAAGGTTTGGCTTCTTGCAAGGTCTTTAGTTTTGTATCATTGGTCAAGAGCAAATCAGTTTCAGTTTTAGTGAGCACATAATAATACGTGCATTTTACTTTACTGCTTAACATTAGCTAACCAGTTCTAGCTAGATAGTTGGTTTACCTTTCTTTATGCTAAGGAGAAAGTGGCTAACATACTTTCCATGAAGCTTAGGTATATAGACCTTATGGAAGAAAGCTTTGGAGATCAACTTTTATTGAAATTACAGTTATGGAGACCTTGCCTTGGCTGATCCGAGCAACATGAACAATTAAGGAGTCTATCAAACCATATTTGATATTGGCCAGGCCAATATCTGGGTCAAGAGTCTTTTATTTGAGTCAAATTCCCTCGTCATCCCATTTGACCATTTTTCTTTTACCGAGTTTGACTGGTTGTACAACTGATCAATACTGTTATAAATGTTTCTTGATTGATTTTTTGTTTCTAATTTCTCGGTGCTATATTCTTTGCAGAAACCTGTGAGGGAGATTTCTTGATGCACACAATAAGCACACTTAAGAGAGCTATTAAAATACAATGTGAATATTTGTATATTTTTGTTTTACTGTTTCAGGTGTATCAAGAAATTGTATCAATTTGTGGGAAATCATCAGCGCCAAGTGTGAAAGATGTGCAGAAAATGCATTTTCTTTTGGCAACCATTTATGAGTCTGCACGACTTTTACCTGCTGGACCACTGCTACAACGATGTTCCCTAAAGCATGGTACTGCTTCTATTTTCTCGCATGTGTGCTGTTGATAATTTTGTGTGCCAATCTTTTTGTTAGTAAATAAACTTTTTGCAGTTGCTGAAAATTAAGTTGATGGAAAAACTTTGTGCTTGCCCCGGGTCTTTGGGTATTGGCCCCTTGGGGAAGGATTTGTAATAATGGGATGCGTTAATATTTTTTTTGTTCAAGACTTTTCAAGGATGTTGGAGATATTAATTTTTTTGTAACTAATATTGCCATATTTAGACAAGTATATAGAAAATAATTAGTTTAAATGGATATAATTTAGCCAGCATTAAGAGTTGCCCAGTTTGGGAAAAAATGATGAAGTTTAATAACACTAATTAGAGACTTCAAGCTTCCACAATCCATATTATTAGAGGATGGTCTGAAATTCCGATCCCCTATTCCTGTGTAGAATAATAATTTTATGAACCTGATTATAATGTCTTGGACCCTATCATAAGCTTATGTTGCACAACAACTCAAGCAATTTAAGTATTCTTGAGATGCACATTAGTTGAAGCGCTGCCTGGAATAAAAGACCAATTGAGTCAATTTTGCACAATTGCTCTCCTCTGAATATGTAAGTGTTAGCCGGCTTTTTATATCTTATTTTGAAGAACTAATAATACTTTTCTAAATTCCACTTTCTTATTTTTGTGAAATGAAAATCCCTTCTTTAAACAAGAAGCAGGTAGTTTATATGTAACATTCACATCCGGGGTCTCCTTTTGATGCATTATTTGTTTCTTGGGGAGATTTCTCCATCTTAATCAATTACTAAATGGTTATGAAAAGTGGGTATCATTTGGTACTTTAAATGCTTTAATTGATTTTTGATATGCAGCAGACCATAAAATCAGTGGAGAGAAATAAGCTTTAACATTATCAGCAAGGAGCATCTTTTTGTGAATGTTTGAGGTGTTGGTCTGAGTAGTGAAGTAGAGGACAGTTTGACTATGTGCAGGCAGGATTGCTTGTTTTTTATCACACCAGCTTCTTAATTCTCTCATCTTATCTTGAAGAATATTTATAAGAAATCGTGTTTTCTATTCTGCAAAGCAAGCTGGCATTTCCTATTGCTTATGTCAAACTGTAAAGCCTACGTTTCTTAATTTTTCTTTCTAAGGGTTTGTTTTCTTTTTTCATAAATAATATCCTACTAAGAATCACAAGTTAAAAAACTGAAAATAGTATCAAAGGCGCCTTGGATTTGTTGTGGATAGTGGACAATGCAACTAGAGAACAATCCATGTACTCTAACAAGGCTTCAAAAGACCGACTAGTAGAAAAGCAGAGTCAGATGTTCTTTGAATATGGGCACGGAAAAGACCATTGGTATATCATTCATATTTTCTTCTAATGCAACCTATGCAATGCGAGGATTTATCCTTGGGGGTGTAGAAGTAGGATGCATTGCCATGTTCTTGTAAGGGATGGGAACTATTAGGATTCCTACAAATATTAATTGTCTTCTACTTGTTACCAGCCTTTGTATTAATACGGGTCCTACTTATTTCATGCTTTCAAGGAGACATTGCAATTGGAAAGTGATATCCAACATTTTACGTATTTATTCATGCTTTCAAGGAGACATTGCAATTGGAAGTGATTCTCAACATTTTACCTATTTTTTGCCAAATATGGTACACTCCTTATCCTTACACGTCATTATCTTCATGTGGTTATGCAGTAGCCAACATGTGGCGCACATAACCCTTTGAGTATTCTTCCACTAGGTTCTTGAGTTTTCTCTTTATTGTTAGGTTGCCCTCATGAGGGCCTTAAGGGTTGTTGCCCTAATATAGTTATGGATAACTAATTAGGGAGTAGATTTTTTTTTGGAATCATCACGGTGGATTGCTTCTCTTGGATTGTTTGAATTTAGAGGTCTGCTTCTCTAAGTGACTCAGCTGTCGTTATTTGACATTCCAACATTTTCTCATTATGAATATGTTCTGCTATTGATATTTGTGATCATAGGAATTCGACAATAGAGAGGAGGTTAGAACAAGTGTTAGTTTCACAAAACAAATGAAATCAACACACTAACAAGCTAACATCTCTAAGCTTAGATCTTAGGGGGATCATAGTGAACAAAATACATATGAAAGCACAACTAAATTGCAAAGAATGACAAAATCCCTTACCTTTCTTGAGAGCTCCAAGTGATTTGTTCGTGGCTTGCTCGGCTTGTGCTCAAAGAGTCTTTGGCAATGGAATTTGGCTAACTCCTTCTCTCCTTGGCACTATGGTTGGCTTGTGGCTTATGCTTTTTTGATGGCTTGACTTATGATTTTGGCATTATAACACTATTGCTTTCAATCTTGCTATAAAAATTGCACTATAACTTTACTCTATCCAAACTCTCATAAATTCAATAGGCAATGGCTTGTATTTATAGGTTTAGAAACCAACCCCAACTCAAGGTGAGTTAGAGTGTAGTTTAAACATGGAATGAGTTCAAACATAATCTAAGTGAGTTAATTAACCCCATTTGAATTAAAAGGTGTCAAAAGCTTATGATTTGCAATGAATAGGCATGGATGAGATATTTTGAGATATTTGCAAATGCTTGACAACTCACAAAAGGTAATTATGAAAAAGCTAGGATATTCTTGATTTTTGACTTTCTTTTTTTAGAATTTCATTAATTGCACATGAATAATTCAACTAGGCATTTAATATGGTTTTGCATGTTAATTCATTTTGTTTAAGCTTTTAGCATTTTCAAGATTTGATTTTATGTGTGCACTTGCTCCATTTAATAGGTCTATAGACTAAATTGCATGTTGTGATGCCATTTTATGCTTATAGATGAATTTGTGAGAGGTTTTTGTTGCTTACGGTAGGATACCCCAATTAGGGATGTTTCAACGAGATTCTGAGCTTTAACGAATGATGTACAAGCAAATTTGGGACGTTCAGTGATTCTTATGCTTAATTTGCAATTGTTGGTATGAATCGGTCTGAAGTTTGGTTGAAGCAATTGGTGGCCAATTTTAGGTGTCTACAATTTGCCCCTGTTTGGGGAGATGTTGCAAGCTGTAGGCACAATAACGTCTTTTCGTAGGCACAGTAACGTCTTCTCGAAGAATGAAAAAGGCTTATATGCCTAAAAGAAACTGATTGAAGAAGAAGCTCCAAACAATGTTTGAGAAACCTATAATGATGCTCCCTCGAGTGAGTGGCTGTCACATATGGTTGATGGACGGTCCCTCGAAAAGAAGCAAGAAGAAGAATGAAATTAACCCATAGGTGAGATTAATCCAATTGAGAAAATGCTTGAATGCATTGATTTAAAAAGTATTGATTTGCCCAAAGGCGATTATAATTAGTAACAAAGGTTGAGACATTGATTTGCCCACAGGTGGTTATAATCAATGGCAACTACATATACCCTATTTAGGGTTTATGAGTCAAAATAATGATTTGCCCACAGAGGGGGTTATAATCATTAAGATGATCGAGATTGAATAATGATGATTGATTGTGCTCTAGTAGGGCATATTGGCAAGCATAACTCAAGGATATAACCTATTGCACAGATCAAAGATGAGCAGGCGCAAACGTAGATGCGATGGTCTAATGAATGAAGAAGCCACAAACAACCAAGAACACGAGAATGCGCAAAGTGATGAATAGAAGAATAAAAAATTGATCAATGTGATTGATTGGGTTGTACCTGCCAATGTAGAGATGTTCATCCTTATTAGCATTGATACAACTAGAATGGTTAATGGGTTGACTTGATCAAGATGGGGTGGGAGGATTTGCCAAGGGTACCAAGGAGAAACTTCTGTGGCTCCATTGCTTGGAAGATATTCCGAGCTGATTTTTATTGTAGCACGTGACGGTAGGTGTCATGATAGAACACCATGATAACTTGGTCGAAATATGCATAAGGACTGACTCTCGATTCAATAAACAATTGAAAACAACACACCAATGATAAAAACCACGATGACAATGTTGACATATGAATATGGATGGACTCAAGAATAATGCATAAGGAATCACCCAATGAACACATATAGATTGAGTCGAAGCACAGTACCGAAAGCAAACAAACAGACAAACAAACAACACACATAAAGCAAACAAACAGGAAAGCAAACAAACAGGGAAGCAAACAAACAACACACAAAAAGCAAACATACAGAAAGCCTGAAAGTAAAGGCAACAAAAAGCATCCGAACAATGAATTTGCCCCAATAGGGTGGATCGAGGATGACTAACTAGGATGAAACAGAACAAATGTTTTTGGATTTTAAAATTTTATGAATGTGATTGGAATTTTCTAAGCATCTCAACCCGATTGGAAATTACGAGATACTAAATGGTCTAACTTGCAAAATGGCGAGAGCGTTGGCTTAGTTTGCTCGCAAAACGGCGAGAGCGTATGGTAAAGGGGAACTGAGCTGACCTCAACGTGAATTGAGCACGACTTACATAGTCCCAAAATGACCTCAAGTCACAGTAGTTTTGCCCACACAAAAGACGGGAAGAACTGACTATGTCACAAGTTCTCAAATCTGGCAAAATGGCCAGGCAAATGAGAATAGTAATGGCAAGGTGATGCGGCAATGCATGGTAAAAGTTGTTGCCCCTAATTTGCCCATAGATGGTTATAATTAGGAAACGACATAGGTCTGTGATACTAATTTGCCCATAGGCGGTTATAATTAGCAACACAAGGTGGACTATTGATTTACCATAGGTGGTTATAATCAATAACACCGTTTAAACGTGAATGAAAGATAACTTGTTAGATCCACTGTCACACTACTTTCATAAAAATTTAGGAATAGGCGGTTATTTGTGATCATAGGAATTTGACAATAGAGAAGAGGTTAGAACAAGCATTAGTTTCACAAAACAAATGAAATCAACACACTAACAAGCTAACATCTCTAAGCTTAGATCTTAGGGGGAGCATAGTGAACAAAATACATATGAAAGCACAATTAAAATGCAAAGAATGACAAAATCCTTTCCCTTCTTTGAGAGCTCCAAGTGATTTGTTCGTGACTTGCTTGGCTTGTGCTCAAAGAGTCTTTGGCAATGGAGTTTGGCAATCTCCTTCTCTCCTTGGCACTATGGTTGGCTTGGCTTATGATTTTGGCATTATAACACTGTTGCTTTCAATCTTGCTATAAAACCTGTATTATAACTTTACTCTATCCAAACTCTCCAAATGAAGAGGCAAATGCTTGTATTAATAGGTTTAGGAACTAACCTTAACTCAGGGTGAGTTAGAGTGTAGTTTAGACATGGAATGGGTTCAAACTTAACCTGAATTAATTAACCCAGTAGAATTAAAAGGTGTCAAAAACTCATGATTTGCAATGAATAGGCATGGATGAGATATTTTTAGATATTTGCAAAGGCTTGACAACTCACAAAAGGTAATTATAAAAATTTAGGATATTCTTGATTTTTGAATTTCTTTTTTTAGAATTTCATTAATTGCTCATATATAATTCAACTAGGCATTTAATTAGGTTTAACATTTTAATTAATTCTGTTTAGGCTTTTAGCATTTCAAAGATTTGATTTATGTGTGCACTTGCCCCATGTAATAGGTTTATAGGCCAAATTACATGTTGTAATGCCGTAGGATGATTAGAGATGAATCCATGAGAGGTTTTTGTTGCTTACGGTAGGATACCCCAATTAGGGATGTTTCAATGGGATTTCGGGTTTTGATGATTGATGCATAAGCAAATTTGGGACTTTCAGTAATTCTTAGGCTTAATTTGCAATGGTTGGTAAGAATCGGTCTGAAGTCCGGTATGAAGCCATTGGTGGCCAATTTTAGGTGTCTACAGTTTGCCCTTGTTTGGAAAGATGTTGCAAGTTGTAAGGATAGTAATGTCTTCTAAAATAATGAGAAAGCTCTGTATGCCTAAAAGAAGATGACGATTGAAGAAGAAGCTCTAAATAATGGTTGGAAAGCCTATAATGATGCCTCTTTGAGGGAGTGGCTGTCACATATGATTGATGGACGGTCTCTCGAAAAGAAACAAGATGAAGAATGAAATTAACGCATGGGTGAGATTAATCCAAACGAGAAAATGCTTGCATGCATTGATTTAAAAAGTGCTAATTTGCCCAAAGACGGTTATAATCAGTGGCAACGACATATGTCTCAGTTACGACTGATGAGTCAAAATAATGATTTGCCCACAGGCGGTTATAATTATTAAGATGATCTGGATCGAATAAAGATGTTTGATTGTGCCCCAGTAGGGCAGATTGCAAGCATAACTCAAGGATATAACCTATTGTACAAATTAAAGCTGAGAGGGTGCAAACGTAGATGCGATGTCTAATGACTGAAGAAGCCATAAACAACCATGCACACGAGGATGCAGAAAGTGATGAATAGAAGAATAAAGAGTTGATCAATGTGAATGATTTAGTTGTACCTACCAATGCAAAGATGCTCGTCCTTATTAGCATTGATACAACTAGAATGGTCAATGGATTGATTTGATCAAGATGGGTGGGAGGATTTGCCAAGGTTACCAAGGAGAAACTTCTACGGCTCCATTGCTTGTAAGACTTCTCAAGCTGATTTTTGCTATAGCACGTGACAATATGCCTCATAATAGAACACCATGAGAACTTTGTCAAAATATGCTTAAGGACTGACTCCCGATCGAATAAACAATTGAAAATAACACACCAATGATTAAAATCATGATGACAATGTTGACGTATGAATATGGATGGATTCAAGAATAATGCACAAAGAATTACTCAATAAACGCATATAGACTAAGTCAAATGCACAGTATTGAAAGCAAACAAACAGGGAAGCGAACAAACAAACAAATAATACACAAAAAGCAAACAAACATAAAATAAACACACAGAAAGCCCGAAAGTAAAAGCAACAGAAAGCATCCTAACAATGGATTTGCCCCAGTAGGGTGGATCGAGGATGACTGACTAGGCTTAAACAGGACAATGTTTTTGGATTTTAAAATTTTATAAATGTTTTTGGAATTTTGAGGTATTTTTATTCGTTAAAGATTGACAAGATATCTACTCGCAAAATGGTGAGAGCGTATAGCAAAGGTTGCTCGCAAAACGACTTGAGCGTATGGCAAATGGGGATAGAGCTGACCTCAACATGAATCGAGCACGACCTACATAGTCCTATTAGGACCTCAAGTCATAGTAATTCCTTCCACACAAAAGGCGGGGAGAATCGACTAGGTCATAACAATTTCTCAAATTAAGTCTAAATGGCCAGACAAATGAGAATAGTAATGGCAAGGTGATGCGGCAATGCATGGTAAAGGTGTTCTTAATTTGCTCATAGGCGGTTATAATTAAGAGACAACGACATAGGTCTGTGATACTAATTTGCTCATAGGTGGTTATAATTAGCAACACAAGGTGGACTACTGATTTGCCCATAGACGATTATAATCAACAGAACCGGTTAAAAGTAAATGAAAGATAACTTGACAGATCAATTGTCACACTATTATAGACTGTCATTTAAAACGAAACTCAAACTGTTGAAATTGGATCGGAATCCCCTCGCAGAAGGTGCGGGAAAAACCAAAAGAACCAAGATCAAAACAGGCTTGGGTAGGATGACTAAAAACAAGCTTTGGTTTAATAAGAATGGCATGGTAAAACGGTATATGGTACAGCATTGTTTAGGATGATGATGATGATACGCAAATTGGATATAATGGTAAGAGGGTTGCCCCCAAGTGATAATGGTATGAAACAATGGCAAGAAGAATGGAAAAATGAAAACGACAAGGTATATGGCAAATGGCAAGGGCATGGTAAATGTTTTTGGCTTGGATATGGTAAATGATTATGTTGTTCTTGCTGATGTGGAGATGCATGTCCTGATCAACATATGACACAACCAGAATAATCAATCATGTAAATTGCTAGCCCACACCTCTTTTGAATAGCTGCTCTGTTAAGAATGGCTGCAAATCTGAACACAAATGATGTGATCTTCGTTAGTCATTGCTTTTATTTTTTTCGAACATCGAGACAAGGTGTCTTTGTAGCCTCTGCAAAGGAAAGTGTGGCTAGAGATGGTAAATAGGGATAAACAATGGATGATAGGTTTGATTTGGCAATGTAATGGTGGATGATAATGGAATGTATTATGGTTGGGAAACAAATGAAGATCGGGGTTTTCAAGCACACACATTGTTGCTGATTCCAGATTTGATATAACTTTGGTTGTGGCGGGGCCAAAGACTTCTGAATATGCTCTCGATAAGATCATTAGATTTTTCTATTGTTTGGACCTGAGAGTAGCTACCATCTGATTAGGCTGTAGATTGAAAGTTATATTGATTTCATCTTTGATTTTGTCTTCATCAAGTAGTGGAGGACTATTGTGCTTAGCTATTGGCACCTCGAAGAGGTTTTCACCAATGAAGTTGTCTTGATTGTCCCATAGCGCTTTCAAGAAGGTTTTACTAAGGAATGTTGACTTTTGACTTTGATTGTCTTCTAGCACCTCCGAAAAGGTTTCACTAGAAGATGCTGAGTTTGAATTTTGATTGTCCCCTAGCGCCTCTAAAAAGGTTTCACTAGGAGATTGTTCTTCTACATGAATTTGGTTTTGGCCTCCTTGATGTTATTCAATTGATATGTCGCCATGGATGTAGTTCAACAAGGTGTGATTCTATCGGTCCCAATCGACACTTGTGGGAGGTGGAATGTCAATATAATGGCTAGGTTGGTTGGTGGTAGTGGCATGTGGAACGGTAATGGAATGGGGGGAGGTAGCACAATTCTCCTAGAAGATACTAGGAGAACTTGTGTTGACGCTGAAGTAATCATTCTCAAAAATCGCAGAAGGATCACAAATGTATTCAAATTGATCTGCAAGGCATGTGTAACCAATATTGTAACAACCACGAACATATTTTGATTCTGAATCTGATGTTGAGATTGACGCTGATTTTGGTTCTGATGTTAAATCTGATGTCAATTCAAGAATAGAACCTAACTTCAATTCTGATTCTTCATCTGGTGTGGATGCTGTTACAATGATGTTTTGTTGAATGCTTGGTATTGGACAAGTAATGCCTTGTGATGGCATAATGGGCTCCATAGAGACTGGTTTGTCAAAGTGAGACTCCTCTCCAATGGGAAAAAGGTCAAGTGACAACTCCACAAAGATTGGCTTGTCAAGGGGAGGCTTTTTAAAAATAGGCATATGGTCGAGGTACTGATTTGCCCAAAGGTAGTTGTAATCATTAAGAAGTGACTCAACAAAGACTGGCTAGTCAGAGTGAGACTCTTTGACAATAGGTATAGTATCAAAAGGTGATTCATCACAGGTTGACTTGTCATTAATGGTTGGTTCAACAAAAACATCGTTGATTGGTTGGTTTTCTTGGCCTTGGTTTACAAGTTGTAAAATACCAGTTTTGAATACAGGGTTGTCATCGAATGATTGGCTCGGTTGGAGAGGTACTAATTGGCTCGGTTGGGGTTGGACAATTGGCAGGGGCTTTCTAAAGTGGGGAACGGTTGGCAACGGATGAAGAATGACCGTTGGTTGGATAATGATAGGGCATTGTGGAACTTGATTGCTCGCACAAGTAAAAAAACAAGGCCCTGGTATAGAAATCGTAGGACATCGTGGAGCTTGGTTGCTCGCACAAGCCAAAGGACGAGGTCCTGGTATTGAAATGGTAGGGCATCATGGAGCTTGATTGCTCGCACAAGCCAAAGGATGAGGTCCTGGTATAAAAATGGTAGGGCGTCATGGAGCTTGATTCTCGCACAAGCCAAAGGACGAGGTCCTAGAATGGTAATGGTACGACGTTGTGGAGCTTGGTTGCTTGCACAAGCCAAAGGACGAGGCCCTGGAATGGTAATGGTACAACGCTGTGGAGCTTGTTGCTTGCACAAGCCAAAGGACGAGGTCCTGGAATGGAAATGGTACGGTGTTGTGGAGCTTGGTTGCTCGCACAAGCCAAAGGACGAGGTCTTGGAATGGTAATGGTAGGGCATTGTGGAGCTTGATTGCTTGCACAAGCCGAAGGATGAGGTCTTGGAATGGTAATGGTATTCCTTGGATGCAATGGAGCTTGGTGGCTCGTGCAGTCCGAAGGAGGGTTAACTTTATAGGTGGGGGATTGGGTGGTCACCAAAGGGCGAGTATCATACGTCAACCGGCCAAAAGAAGGTATTACCGTATGCTGCGCTTGAGGATCTCGGCTTTGTTCTCTAGATTGAGTGTTGTAAGGAGGATATGGATCCATCTCACAGACCACCTCTTCACTATAGGGGTCTTGAACAAAGACAATTTGTGCGGCTTTTTTATCATAACTTGGATTGTATGTAGCTCCACCATAAGTGTAGCTAGACATATTTGCCTTAATAATGAAAGCTTTGCAAAAGGGCCTAGAGTTCTACAAACTCTGAAAAATAACGTCCAAATGACAAAAGGTTCGAACTTAGTCTAACGTGGTCTAGGGGAACTATATCTCCAAAATGGTCTGTGCTAAAACTTGGTATAAAACAATCCAATGTCATGTGTCTAACATCAAATGTCTCAGACACAAAAGTTCAAGTGGCTGAATAAAAACCAGCATGCCAAACTCTAGGGACAAAGTGTTCCAAATAGGTCTAATCTAGGAAAATAAAGGTTGCTAGGTCTTTTGGCCAAACATGACGTTAAAAGCTAGGTTCAAACAAGGCAAGTGCTAGGAGTTTTGGCCAAACTCGGCATCAAAAGCTAGATTTTTAACAAAGGTGAGATTGTAATCTAACAAACTTGGAACACTTTGGCATAGATTAGGCATACGAAATTCAAACATGAACTTGGTCAGTTGGCATAAGACATAAGGCAAAGGGCATATGGAGAGATAGGCTGTTTTCTCCCAAATAAAAGGCACAAAGAATAATGAAAACTAGGCTCCTTTGAACAAACAAGCTAGACAAAATTGAATGGCACAATGACACTAGGCAAAGATCCAAGCAATAGTTTTCAAATTTGGGTAACAAATTAACCTAAGTTGCGCAACCTAAAAGAAAAAGATCTGTATCTAAGCCCAAATTAAACAAGGAATAAACATAAATCAATCAATATTTGGATCCAAACTTGTCAAAGTTAATTAAAAACTCAACTTAGGAAACTAGGCATCTTCAAACAAACAAGCTAAACAAAATGGAACTGCATAACGACACAAGACAAAGATTCAAAAGACATACATTGCATTGGTTCTGAAAAATGGCATTTGGCACAAGGCAAACAAGTCTTGAAACAAATTCGAGCAATGTAACGGCGTTATCGCTTTCTATAGATGTGACAATGGTTTTGTTTCAAAGACTCCAAGGCACAAACTTGAAATGATTTGAGCAACGTAACATTACCCGTTTTAAATCAAGTGATACACACACAAGTTTGGCAAAAGTTTGAAGGCAAAGGTGTGGTGCAAAATGGCCCGCATAACGCCTCCTCAAAAAAGGAGTGGCGTATAAACAAAACTCGGTATGACGTGGCACAAACAAACAAGTGGTTTTAGACTCAAAAAGACCAATCAATAAAAGGATGAAATGACATAACATCTAAATGTAACGTCCTAGATCCTATAACTGACAAGGTTGATCAAATGGGGTTGACTCAAACTATAGTTTTTGAATGTCTAGATTGGTCCCAAGCGTGGCTAACGCTAAAGATGTCTCACGTCAATTGAGTTCATACTGGTTAACGTACTATGGAAGGGTCTATTCTTTTGCATAGTGATTTCATTTGTGAACTGCTTAGTGGAATCCTTTGGTTAACAAGTTTTGACTTGGGTTTTCGTTACGAAAGGAGAGGTCGCTCAACTCCTTGGCTCTCGCAGTATGCGTATTCTGATTTGTATACGCCGTCGTGGAGTGGGGTTGAAACACTGTCGGGAGATGAAGCCCCTTGTCAATGCTTCCTTAAGGAACTCGTGAAGAAGCTATGAATTCCTCTTCACAAGCTAAATTGCATGAAAGAAATGACAAGTGGAAAGACTTTAGGGTTGTGTTTAGATCACCCAAACCATGCGGGTTTTGGGGAGAGCCTAGACAACATTCTTTCCACGCCTTGGACTAGGCACAAATTGCAAGTGAAAAAAGTGCTTTTGGTCATCCAAGTTCCTTATAAGGGACGGGGGGAGAGCATACATGCACTCTTCATTTTGCACAAACAAACAAACAAGTTCAAACAAATATGGCATAAAATGAACGTTTTTCAAAGCACAAACCAAGTGATTTAAGTTCATTTTAAGTCACCAAAAATGAAATGTGTTGTGAAGTTTTCGGCCCCCTTGGCATTAGTTGAAACTTGCAAAATCTTTGAAAAACATCTAAGGCATAAAAAATGAACTATGATCTTTTTAAACACCAAAAGACGAAGTGAGCAAGATTAAAACACATTCAAATTTGATCCTTTCCCGCTTTTATGCACCAAATGAAATGTTTTGATGAAGTCCTTCGGCCCTTTGGCTTATTTGCAAAACTTGTAAGAAATTTCACAACACAAGTAAGCAAAAACACCCATGTTCATTTTAAGCATTTAAAACCAAATGTTCAAGATTTGGCTAAATATGTTTTAAATGGCCAAAATAAAATGTTCACGAGTCTAAACTTGCAAATTCATGTTCTATTCCTACCTTGGACCTGCAAGGGTTAGAGAGTTTCCTCCTGATTTGAAGCACTTTCAAGGATGAGCAAACAAGATTTAGGGATATAGCTCTCGAGTTTTCTATTTTTAAAAACACAGAGACCGATATCGGTCACCTGTGACCGATGCCGGTTGGTAATAACCGATATCGGTCGATAAGGACCGAGATTAGTTGCCTGTGAACCCAAAGACAAAACAAACACGATTCAAAAACATTGGTTAGCTCAAAATTAGATAAAAACTCCTCAAAACTTGCAACACAGTGATTAAATAGAGAGTATAAAGGTTGATGAAACAAAGAAATAACCAATAGGAATGCTAAAAAGATTCAAAATGCAAGTTTTTAAGTTGTGTTTTCCCTTGCACCTTGACCGATAACGGTCACCTAGAACCGGTGTCAGTTAGGCAGAACCGGTGGCGGTTAGGCAGAGCCGATGCCGGTTATGCCTGGTCGATGTTGGTCTTTGTGTAGATTCGAGTTAGCATAAAAATAAAAAATATGGCAAAAACAAACCTGAATCTCCAATTTTGAAGATATTCAAACATTTTATGAGTTGCATCTTGGTCTCCTTGGTACGTGGGGTGCTTAGAGTTCCACCAGGCGTGCTATTTGTGATCATAGGAATTTGATAATAGAGAGGAAGTTAGAACAAGTGTTAATTTCACAAAACAAATGAAATCAACACACTAACAAGCTAACATCTCTAAGCTTAGATCTTATGGGGAGCATAGTGAACAAAATACATATGAAAGCACAACTAAAATGCAAAGAATGGCAAAATCCCTTACCTTCCTTGAGAGCTCCAAGTGAGTTGTTCGTGGTTTGCTCGGCTTGTGCTCAAAGAGTCTTTGGCAATGGAGTTTGGCTATCTCCTTCTCTCCTTGGCACTATGGTTGGCTTGTGGCTTATGCTTGCTTGATGACTTGGCTTATGATTTTGGTATTATAACACTATTGCTTTTAATCTTGCTATAAAACATGCATTATAAGTTTACTCTATCCAAGCTCTCATAAATTCAATAGGCAATGGCTTGTATTTATAGGTTTAGAAACTAACCCCAACTCAAGGTGAGTTAGAGTGTAGTTTAAACATGGAATGAGTTCAAACTTAATCTAAGTGAGTTAATTAACCCCAGTAGAGTTAAAATGTGTTAAAAGCTCATGATTTGCAATGAATAGGCATGGGTGAGATATTTTAAGATATTTGCAAATGCTTGACAATTCACAAAAGGTAATTATGAAAAAGCCAGGATATTCTTGATTTTTTGAATTTCCTTTTTTAGAATTTCATTAATTGCACATGGATAATTCAACGAGGCATTTAATTTTGTTTTGCATGTTAATTAATTCTGTTTAGGCTTTTAGCATTTTCAAGATTTGATTTTATGTGTGCACTTGCCCCAATTAATAGGTCTATAGGCCAAATTGCATGTTGTGATGCCGTATGATGCTTAGAGATGAATCCGTGAGAGGTTTTTGTTGCTTACGGTAGGATACCCTAATTAGTAATGTCTTAATAAGATTCTGAGCTTTGACGAATGATGCACAAACAAATTTGGGACTTTTAGTGATTCTTAGGCTTAATTTGCAATGGTTGGTAATAATCGGTCTGAAGTCCGGTTGAAGCCATTGGTGGCCAATTTTAGGTGTCTACGATATTTTGTTCTATTTTGCTGTTATTTTGTAGGGTTATCCTAATGCTTTCATTAGATCTATGCTATTTCACTTGCATAATATAGAAATGTCATTACAAAATATGCCATTTATTTGTTCTGCTTTTTAGAAATCATTTTAAGTTTCTACTGGTGATCTCTGCTGTTTTCCTGTTTAGTAGCTAAAGCTCAGCAAGAGTACACTCATCATTTTATTGAATCGCTTTTTGAAATCTGCTGATAAGATTTGAATATCTATCTTGGTTAATCGTTTGGACAATTTGCATTATTGGTAACAGTTCATGAATCATAATTTCTGTACTAGGTGAAGTCGCAAAGATCATTAGTCATTAGTCTAAAATTCAAAGCATATCAAGATTCATATCTACTTAGGAATTAAACCCAACGTTTTAAAACTTTAAGTTAATAAAAAATATGGTTAGTACCACATTATGATGCAAAAAGAAAGATGTCGAATTTCAAATTATGCTAGTCACTCTCCAGGGGATATATAAATTTGAAATTGGATTTTATATATTATGTGTGTGTGTTCAACACAAAAGTGTCCTTTCCATCAACTAGTTGCCCACACAAATGGCACATATTGTTTTGACTTATCCCATCAGACAAAATTGCCTGATATACATATGTATATGTTCAACACAATAAGGGTCCTTTCCCTCAACTAGTTTCCACGCAAATGGCACATACTGCTTTGACCTATACCATCAGACAAAATGCACTGATTGAATACATTACCACAGATCATTTCAGCCTCTGTCATTCTGTCTGCATGCAAAAAATAAACAGTCACATATACACAATTGACACGTGTTTAATGCCATGGACTTTTTTAACAGGTGACTATATTATATATATTATAGCTGTGTACCCTTATTCATTTGCTCCTATACCCTGATTTGAAATGGCCTCCTTCCCGTACCCTCGTGTCTCCAGGGGACTATGTAATTCTGTATAAAAATGCCAATACTTGGTCGATGATTTTCAGCTTCAACCTGCATTATACTAACTGCATGCATGCTCTCCAAGAACTGTAATTTATGTTAGCAGGGACCTAATCCCACAGCAGGCTGGTTTTTAATAAAATTGGAGCTGCCAGGGTCAGAGTTGGGTCATAATTCATGAACTGTCTTTTCAAATGCTGTATCACCCCCCATAAATGCATGCAGTGTTATCAGCCACAGAATTGTAACCACACAACAAGAGTGCGTATTGTTCCTCTTTGGGTTAAACATAGGGGGTCGTTATTCCATTTAAATTTGCATGTACATAGGAAGGATTCATTCCAGAATATGGCTTTTTGTGTTGATCTTGATCCACCTACCAAAAATGGGCTCAAGATGGATTTGTTTTGTATTCATCTTTGGAATGGAATTGGTACTGGAAAAAATCTGGGGGAATCCAATACTAATACCTTGGGGTCCAGAGAGGATCAGTGCAACTGTGCAACTATAGATGCGGCGGATATTTGCTTATTGAAAACAAAATTATTAGCTATCAAGTGAGGGACAGATGTGATTAAGGAGGAGATCATGACCAACAAATAACAAAATTATAATCTACCTTGGTTTCAAGAATCTTTCATTTGGTTGTGTTGGCCAAGTTCATTTGTTCCTCTGTTTTCTTTGAAGACCATGCTTAAACTGAAGAAAGTTGCATCTTGAAATTGAAGTCAAGCAACTCCTCCTTCGTTTGGGTTTTGAGAGGATGAAATGCTTTATCCATTGTTTTGGTTTGACGTCTGCCTTTGCATTGATGTAGAAAGGCCTGTATCAGCTACTTTACTGTGCCATTTTGCTACTTCCAATTCGACTATGCTTGCAACTTCGGCCCTCGTTTGTTTCATGCAATTTGTCAAGTTTCTCATTTATCTATGCTATCCAAAGTGCCAAGAAAATCCTAGAAACCCCAGTAAAGCCATTCTTCCTTCCATGTGGGGTTTTAGGATTTGGAGTAAATTTGTCTAAGTTTTCCTTTTGTTTTCACTCCTTATGTAATTCTTTGTTCTGCATCCTTTTTCTTTTTTCCATGTGCAAAATTCCCTTCGGCCATGCAAGTTTTTTGCTTAAAAGAGCTATCTGTCCCTCTACCCCTCTTGGACGGTGTGCTTTTAGTCTGAACTCTGGAGTCTGATTGCTTGCCTGCAAGTAGTTTTCCCCTTATGTTATCCCCTCTGCTTTGCAAGTTATATTGAGTAAACCCTAGAGGTTTAATGTCATTTTACCAAAATGCTTCCAAGAAGGAAACTTGGTGTCAATTTGAGTCTGATGAGGACTTTTGGTTTAATTGTCAGTGGTCAATAATTTTTCACGATGTAGTCTCGACATTCATTTGTTACCTTAGTTAGCGAGGTGATCTACCACCCTATTGGCAGATTTCTTTACGTGGGAGAACTTCAACACTATCGATATTGCTAATAACAAAATATGCCACTTCCAACTTGGCTTGAAACTTCCTCCTAACCTTTTTGTCGTTATTATGTTGTTTTGGCAAGTTGGTTACAAGCAAGAAGTCTTCTTCAATGCATAGATATTTATTACCTTTTTTCAGCAAAAATTTCAGTTCCTTTGGTGACTGCTTCTAGCTTTGCATAGTTATTGGTTTGATATTGCTAATAACAAAATATGCCGCTTCCAACTTGGCTTGAAACTTCCTCCTAACCTTTTTGTTGTTATTATGTTGTTTGTTGGTTACAAGCAAGAAGTCTTCTTCAACACAAATATTTATTACATTTTTTCAGGAAAATTTCAGTTTCTTTGGTGACTGCTTCTAGCTTTGCATAGTTATTGGTTTAGGCGGAGGCCTTTAATAAGTAATATGATGGTTATGTACAAATAGTATTCAAAATTTGACAATAGCCCGATTCTTTGCCAGTTTGCATTTTGTTGTCGTAGTATACCCTTAAGATACCATTTTCCTTTTTTTATATTACAACCAAAAAAATATATTAGGATAATATTACATATGGAGATAATTAAATTAAGAGGATGGTACCCGGGAGTGACACCAGCGAGCAGGTGGGTGAGGAAGAAACAGATGCGGGTGGAGAGGAGCAGGATCGGTACAAGGGCGAGCAAGCTGGGATCACAGCTAAACAGGTCGTACTGAATACAAGGAACATAAGGAAAGCTTCTGGTTTAGGTCATGGTTTTTCCAGAAATTCAGTGTGGGATAGAGCCATTACGGCGGGTTTTTTGTCTTCCTCCAAAACCCTAATCCCTGACTCAGAGCAGGGAATAGGGTTTATCGAGAGTGCAAAAATGCCTCCAATCCTTTCCACAGCTGTAGTGTAGAAATTTCCCTTAATATTTCTCCCACGCTGATTGAGCGAAGTCAGCTTTCTGTCACCAATGAGTTGGTTAAACAACAGCTGGGATATGATGGGATCCCTGAGAGGGACGCCTCTCCAGTCTCCCACCCTGGCAGTGCTTTAAATTGGGCATTGTAGAAGCTCAAGACGAGGTGGCGTCCTTTTCTTTGGGGAATGTTCCTTTGAAACTGGCTGAAGAGGTGCCAACTCTGATCCTGGATGATGACAGTATACAATCAGTGGAGGTGGAAATTGGTAGTTCTTTGACATGCAGGTGTTTGGGAAAGAGACCTGCCTTCAAAGATCTCTCTAATTGGATGAAAGAGGCCTGGAAAAACATTGACTCCCCTGCCATTTCTTTGCTGGAAAAAGGTTTCTTCATGGTCCAGTTTCGATCCATTGGGGACTGTGATTTTGTGAAGGACAATGAGCCTTTTTTTTTTGGAAAGTGAGGGTTCTTCATGTGCTCGTGGTCTCCTTTTTTTGATCCAACCACTTCTCCGATTACTAAGGCTCCTTTGTGTGTTAGACTTTACAATTTCCCTGTGGTAATGAGAAACCCAGTTCTGATTCAGCGCTTGGTGAATAAAGTTGGTGTCTTCATCAGAATAGATGATGCCTCAAATGCTTTTCAGCAGAAATTCTTGAGGGCTTGTTTCATGGTTGATTTATCAAAGCCTATCACTCACTTCATTAAAATTTTATCTTCTCATGTAGTTTGGACCCAATTTATCAATTTTGAATGCCTGCCTTGCTGTTGTTTTTGATGCAATCAACTTGGGCTGAAGATGGCAGTGTCCTTCCAAAAGCCCGACGGGCTCCTATACTGCCTGTTTGCAGCAATGAGTCCTGAAAGACGGCAGACTGAAATATTATTATGACAGGAGAAACCCTGGGCTCTACTCTGTTGATCGCTTCACTCCTTCCATAGTGCATAGTGAAGGCTGCTGGTCAAGTGGAGACTCTGCTAAATCTGATTTTTTAGTGCAGCCTGAGGTTCCAACTCCAGTTTCTATAGGTAATGTGCTTTCAAAGATTTCTGAGGAGGCTTTACTTCAGGCACCAGAGGATTCACAGGATGAGCAGGTTGCAGAGGCTCAGGCAGAAGAGATTGATCAGCTGGGTTCTACAAATATTTTAACCATCTCTCAATTGGAATCCATAAAGACCAAAGTCAATTGTGGATCTTCAGGCAAATGCCGAGGAAGGAAGACCGAAGCTGAGTGACTGCGTTTGGAAGCTACAGATTCTGTTGGAGATGGTTCCCAGTGGACTTTGGAGGGCCTTCTTTCCTGCAAGGATAGAAGGATGCTTGCAGCTTGAAGATCATGCTTAATTCCTTTTAAGGTTTTTAGGAGGGGTTTTGTTTGCCTTTCAAGGCCTCTGTTTTGTTGTATTGGGTTAATCTTTCCTTTCCTAGTTTTTAGGCTTCTGTGGATGGTTGAGTCTTGTTCTTTTTCTGAGTATGTTTTAGAGTTTTTTTTTTGGGAGAGGGTCCCTATCAAAAAAAAAAAAAAGAAGGGTTCCATTTTCCTTTCCAAAATCTACATGTTAAATTTTTTAAGCACATTTAGCTGGTTGTTAAGTCTTTTACAGGACCAATTTAAGTGTTCAATATTATCTCTCTAGCTTTTACCGTAGTCATGAATGCCATAGGCTGATAAAGTTTGGCAGTAGTAAACATCTCATCTTTGTCCAAGGTGGCTGGAATGTTCATTAAACATCACAGCAGGAATTTATACATTTTGTTGGTTTGTTACATTCAGTATGTAGGAACCTATAGTCCTTTTTAAGAGACTCTGAAGCGATTTTTTACTATGGTTTTATCTAGAATTCAAATTATGCAAAAATTGAATAGAAACCTGTTTATTTCTACATAGTAAAGGGATAAATATATCTTCTATGTCTACATCATAACCAGCACACAGAAATGAACCAAGCCAGCCTGATTTGTTTTGTGGCTTTGTCGAGAATATAAATAGTGCAACTTATGTATAGAAACCTGTGTATTTTTAGACACAAAAAGGGGGAATATCTCTTCCGTATTTGTCATAACCACCACACAGCAATGAGTCAAGAAAGTCTTATTTGAAAAAGAGATATTTCATTGCTGATCACTAATAAGGGAAGAACAATCATGGCTTATAACTATTTGGAACTAAATTTTAATGCAAATTAGGTCTGGGTACAAAATTGAATTGTTTCTGAAAGGCATTTTCAAAGCAATTTAATATCTATTATTTTTATATGCTATGTCAATTGAAGCAGGAATCAATTTCAAACAATGGTTAAGCTTGTTATGATTCTATATAATTTTAACACGTATGCTTTATTTGTTGCAGACACGAAATTGACGAAAGGAATCACTGTGCCAGCTGGAGCTATTTTAGCTGTCCCAATACAGCTAGTACAAATGGATGCTTGTAAATGGGGGGATGATGCTGACATTTTTAATCCAGATCGTTTCTTGAAACAAAACCCTCTAAATTCAGATTCACGAGAAATCAGAGGAGATTTACAGAAAGCAACTGGCTTACCAAAACAAGAAGGTACTGAGAATTGCCTTCAACTTTGTTCAAAATTTCTTCCTTCCAATTACTTCTTTCCCCTTTTTGTGTGTTTATATGTTTTCAGCTGCACTGATTTATTTTATTGCTCCGACTCCTGCAAACTGGTTTCATTGATCTATAAACCTATTTGTTGATTCCAAAGGGTTTGCTCATTCTGGAAATGGTGGAAAACCCCTCGCAGTAAGCTGGAATCTGTAGGAAACATTTCCTTTGAAATTGGAAACATTTCCGGCATAGCAGGAGTGTTTATATCAGCCTCTTGCATTTTTGTATTTTGAACAACTATAAAGTTGACCCTAAGCTAACCTGATGTTCCTCTTCCGATCCCATTACCATGTGTTTGATCTTGTTTCCACACTTCCAATGTTGTTTCCTGCTGGTTCTCGGTTTCCTTGAGAAGTCTTTGCCAAAGTTTCTCTTCCATCTCCTGACCCTAGCCACACCCACTTCTGATACTAGTGTTTCCAAGTTTCTAAGTACCCTTTTCCTTTTCTCGGTGTAACTTAGTTTTTTGTAATTTACATGTATGGCATTATGAAATCCGTATCTGAAGAGTTAGTTTGCAAGTCTAATTTTAGCTCCTTTCTTTTTACACTTATGGTCTTTGTATAATCATGTGTGGAGATTACGATATAGAATCCTAGGACTTTGGTTCGATTAAGTAGGATCCTAGCAGTTACAATTCAATTTTTTTAATGTTTGCAATTAGGTGCACACTTTTTAGTTTGCTGGTTGTTTTTTGCCTTCCTTAACTCCTGGACAACTTAGGGACTTCACATTTATTTCTTGTCAAAGCAGCAGTTTGGTTTAATTTTTGGAAGAATTAGCTGCTACCGTCTAGTTTCAATTCATCATACATAATTATATAGCTTCCTCATTGCAACTATATCACTAGGATCTGAAACATAGGGTTTGTGTGACATGTATTTTCCTGTTTTCCGGTGTAGGGGATAAGTTATTGATATTTAATTTTGATAGGTTCCTTTTGATTGTTCTTGGAAATTTAACAAAAGAAACATTGCAACATCTTTTTGTTCAATCAAATATCTTTCCTGTTTTGGCTTTTGTCAAAATAATGTTTTCTTCGTTGTTTTATGATTTGGTTTTATAATTTTCTTATCAGTCAGTCTTATCACATTGTTCCATTCCTTGTAAATTTGAGACTGGTAATCTTTCCTCTGCACCCCTCCCCTCTCTGATCGATCGACACAATCCTTTGTTTGCAGATATGAATCTTGAGGAGAATTCTAAAGGCCAGAGTGCTAGGCTTGATTTTGAAGATACAGATGCTAATGCATCATTTCTTCCTTTTGGCTCTGGTTCTCGAGCGTGTGTTGGGAAGAGATTTGCAATTGTTGAAATGACAGCACTTTTGGCATCACTGCTTCAACATTATGAGGTTGGTATCTTTCTGGCTAAGTTCCAATAATTTATAGTTTGCATTGAGAGCATTAGCATTGGTGATATGGTGTGTGTTGAATGGCATGATATTGAGGTAAGTTTGGGCAATAGGTGTGTGTATTCTGAGCATGCATGTTGGCATTCATATATTTCTGTTTATATCAGTCTGCATTGTGATAAATGAATCGTGCTTAATTATGCCTATATTCTCTATTCCTGACATGATATGTTTCTTTTCCTTTGGTACAGTTCAGTGTTTATGTCAAATCTGCATTAACACGTATGCCAATGTACGTGTATGTTTATGTTTTCCCTCAGTAAGTTCTCAGATTATTATTTTGTTCCTCACATACTCTTATCATGAAGCCCGTTGAGTTCATGTTGGTATCCGTCTTGTTATCATGTATATATAATTCTTTTTGAGCCATAGGAACCAAAATGGGAAGGAACTTTCAATAGAGATGGTTCATATCTCTCTCTAAAAGTTTACTTTTGGACTTCATGTGAGTGAACCTGACTGTTATATGTTTTGTCTTCACTTGTATCGTATGTTTCCTTCTTTTTCCTCAAGGTAGTTTGCTGCTTTTTCTTGGTCAGCTTGTGGTTTTCAGGATGCTATTCAATTATTTTTTTCCACTGGCTATGCGGCCTCTGTCTGCTCTGCACAGAGTATATATTTGCGGCAACTGGTTTGGAGTCTATAGCAGCTCTTTTTACCAGGTTATTTTTTATTTACTTTACATCCTCTGCCCATGTTCATAATTCAGATGTGCTTGCAGTATTTCAGTGTTTTGATGCCTGTTGGATGCTGTATTTGTTATTTTTTCGTTGAAGAATAGATAGTTATTTTGTCAACCAAAATAAATTCCTAGTTACATATATTTCTATAACAATTTAGGCACAGGGAAGGTTATGGCATAGTAATGGCCACATTTTAGTTTTCCAACAAAAAATTATCCTGATTACATAACTTGCTCCAACGATTTTGACACAAGGAAGGTTAAGGCACAGTAATGGCCTGTCTGACTAGTTTCACTCTATCTAGATAAATTTTTGCAAACTTGATTGCTTTTCATTGTTATTTGATATTATAGTGTTTCAATTTGTGGATCGATAATCTGAGTCTTTGAAGTTTTCAAGCGCTAATACTTTTCTAAAAGACTCAAAACTTTTTAACTTTATCTATTGGTCTTGACTCTTGATTGGCCAGCAATATTGTTGAAGTGCTGGAATGGTGACAATTTTCATGCATGGAATTACTTAGGGCATAATTCTTTTTGTTTCTGACAATTCCCATAGCAATTCCTGTGTGCCAAAAATATACAAGGGCATTCCAGAAGTGTATTCCATTTGGTTGTTGACAAGTTAATAACTTAATGCAGATTAAACTTGGACCTGATTTTGACATGGACCTGAAGCCAAAGATTGAAAACTTTACCTTGCAACTTTTTCCAAGCCCCAAACTGAGTCTTGTGCCCAGAGATCTCTGAAGAAGGGAAAGCGGGGGAATTGTGCAATATTTTTGGTTCCTTGCCACAAGAAGTCATGTTATTGGGTGTTTGCAAGATCCATGCAATTGGGTTTTTTAAAGGTGGTAGTGATTTGTCTTCACCAGGGTAATATTGTATATCGTGTTTTCATTCCATTGTGTTGGCATTGTGTATTGTTCTGATGGCACAATGTTAGTTTTGTCTTCCGTTTTTTTCTCTACTTGGCAGTGTCTCTCTTAAAACATGCCAAATCGAGTTGCGCAGAAGATTGACTTGATCCTCTCCTATCTTCAGCATGTACCAGTTTGGTAGCTTGTTATTCTTCAAAGTTTTTTCTCCTGTCTAATGGAGTTAAAATGTAATATATAACTTTTTTTGTGATTAATGACAATTGTACATTTTTCAGTAGATGTTTTTGATGTCATTGATATGATCTTGTTTGGTGCATCTCTCATAATCAATTTTGCTTAACAATACATCCCCAAAGACAATATTTGAAGCTGCTAGGTGTGTTCCTCCTGCTTGATTAAAATCGAAGTTACATAAAAATATAGGAAGAGCCTATGACAGAAACATATTTCATGGATTCCATGAGCACATAACAGTGAATTTGATGCACACTACTGGTTATTTTTTGACATAAAATAATACCTAGACGTGAATCAATACAATTATCAATTGTGGCATATTAATTGATTATTATAAGCTCTACAAACTTTCTAGCGTGTTTCATGTTGATGTAGCATTAGTAATATTCATTAATTTAGCAAGAATATGCAAAGTTCCTCATGAATGCTGAACTTATGGAAATGTCTATGGAATTTCTTTCTCATGTTTTTTGTTCTGTTAGCTGATGAATGTTTTCATGGTTTTAAATTATAGAACAAAGAGAATACACTCATTGTTATTTGGAGTAAACTATAATATGAAACAAATATGAAAAGAAAGCAATTTATTGGCCGGATGATTTTGCAAGCAGTTGTCGCTTGATTGAGTACCACCGTGGGTGAATGTTCCGGGACAAATCTTCTATTAGTTTTGTTTTGGTAGAAGGCGGAGGGGAAACTTTCTACAGATATAACAACATGAAAATGTTTATTGCATGTGGTAAATTCATTGACAGACGAACGTTAAAATGTATCCCAACACTTCTATTGTTGGCATTCTCACCTGTTACATTTTGTTGTTCTTGTATTGGAATTCTTTTCATGCAAATATGGGGAACAACACTGCCAATATATTTAATACTAGATCTGCTGACTTTATCATCTGACAATTTCAGAAGCTGCCATTCATTGCCCACAACAATGCCAATTCTCTACGGGACTGTACAAACTAATTCGCTCACACACCCAGGCATTTTTTAATGTTGATGTTAAAAATGATTGCTTTGCAACTGTGTCAATGATTGTAGATTTTTGCGAAACTTGTTGCCAACCTTGCTATCCTATTGAGGTCACATAGGTTCATCCATGTTGAGGTACTTAAGTCCAAATAAACTATAATTCTGTTCTCAATGCCTTGAGAATAGACTACTTGGCTTAATACATTTTATGTTTGTTGGTTTTACCGTATATTTTCTTAGGGCCTTTTGTTGCAGTTGTTCTATGTGCTGGTGATTAAAAATATTCCAACCAATGGTGGCAAATTGGTATGACGCTATGTAGTTTTCCTAGCCATAAATTAGAGTTAGGATGGTAATGAAATTCCATCAGAACTTGCGTATGTTTGAAAAGAAAGGCGACAAGATACAAATAATCTGCGGTGTACTAAAAGACGCTAATACTAGCAGTTTCCCGTTGCGGTACAGTACGTTGGAAGGAATGTGGAATTTTGTTTCTATAAGTGTGAAGTGTCGATAAATAAGCCGCTATATGAATGACATCTCAGCTAGGTTCATCCTCACTATAATATACATTGCAAGATGAACTGTTCATTGTTTTTCCCCCTAATATGTACAAATGGACTATTCATCATCTTTACAATTTTTGTGAATGAGAATGGTCGGGATATCCGAATGCCATGTAATATTTTAACTCTTAATATTTTGGGGAATGCCTAGTCAATCAATTTTGCGTATATCTATTTTTGGCCTTCTTCAATGTTAATCCTTGTATATTGTCAAAGCCCAAGCCTTTTTCAATGGCAGGGGTTTTTTTTATTTCATCTTGTGATAGACGGAATTGGTACATTCTTTCGGTTGCTTGTATCCCAATGGGCCGATACAGTTTTCAATCATGAGAATGATAAACATTGGTAGTTCAATGGTCTTTACATTTGGGTTGTCTTTACTTTCTATTGTTAATTTCTATATCCTCCAGTCGCGTTAACCTACTTTTGGTCATGTGTAGATATTGGACATTAATATGATTTTTTTTTCTTTTAAGTGGACCATTTATAAGCCTTGTTGATATAACTATCATTTCAATAAACTTGGACATATTTTAGTCCAAATTAAAAACTAAAACTATTATTATTGGATTTTTATGGTATCAATTATTTCAAATATTGGAATCTAGTTTTTTTATTATCGGATTTCAATTTAGAGTTTATTAGAATTCATGTCATATTTTACGAATTCTAATTTAAAAGTTTTTAGAATTCAATGCAAAACAACTAGATTCTAGAATGTAATCTATTGAATTAATTCAATATTTTTAGCAAAGAAAGGTAGTAATTAATTCAATATTTTTTGGTAAAGAAATGTAGTGATTAATATTGTATTTTGATGCAATTGATTCAAAATTGAAGAAAGACTCTCCCTCAAATGATTGTTGAACTCAATTTTGAAACCAACATTCTTTTAAAATATTTTCAAAATTAAAAAAACAAAAACAAAAAACAACTATTCCTTTATGGAGACTAATCACACTGTTGATATCATAGCAAATCTAGAGGACTGTGTACTTAACGAAATTTTAATCTTATTGACAATGTAGCAGACTTTGACAACCTCATTGATGATCATTTGACAAAATAGAATATTAACTTTTCCATGCTCAAAGATGACAATAATGATAAAAGAGAGCATTAACTCTCCCACGCTCAGAGAGGATGATAATGATAAAATGAAGTATTAACCCTTCTATGTTTAGAGGATGACAATCATATTAGGAATTTATGATGTCAATTCTCATTTCTCAGTTAAATTCTTCATCTTCATCAACAAAACAAACTCCTTTTGTAAATTTTGTCATTCCTCGTTGCAAACATGTCATTTGTCCCTCGATCTGTTTGGGATTTGTCATTTTTTGAAGATATCTGTAATTG
The DNA here is from genome assembly GCA_037957365.1 of Torreya grandis. Classification (NCBI taxonomy): domain Eukaryota; kingdom Viridiplantae; phylum Streptophyta; class Pinopsida; order Cupressales; family Taxaceae; genus Torreya; species Torreya grandis. Next base: position 2,197,106 of record JARHVA010000393.1, on the reverse strand, counting down.
TTTTGATAATGATACTATCCTCAAAAGACTGATTTATCAAGTGCTAAAGGTCTTTGGATTAAAAATTGACTCACCTTTCACGAAAAACGAGTTGAGCCATGACCTAATCGTTGTTCTTGCTCCAATTCTATTGACATTCAACACTCTCAAATTCATTATGACCCAGGGGATAGAATAAAAATAGACTCATGGCACCAAAGAATTGACGTTGATTTGGGAGTTCTACCAACCCAGTAAAAAGGTGAAGGAAGTCCTACTGAGCCACGGAAGGTGGACAACAAATGATTTGGAGAGAGCTTTAAACACTGAATTAGGATCCAATATGTTCAAAAGAAAAGATGATAATGCCATCTCCTCAATTCTTTTTCACCTTGAATCCATTGAGGCAAAGCTAGACGAATTAGTGGGCCGACCTTCCAAGAAGGGTTTTGATGTCAAAGCGTAAAGTCCTTGTGAATCCCATCTCAACTTTGGTTGAAGACGAAATTCAGTTAGGTGTCCCTTTGATGGTTGGAAGCTCTGCAAGGAAAGAAGATAAGAAAAAAAACATGTTGGTTGCTCAAGAGATTACGTGGGTTTTTATGGGACGGACACGCTAAATAAATTTTACTCTCGCATGAAGACGTTCTTAGACTAATATGATGTAATTGTCTCTGAGAAGGAAAAAAAAAGCTAAAATTTCAGTTTGTAATATTTTTGTTACTTCTATTAAATACCTTCTTCTATCTTCCTCCTCGACATTTCTTCTAGTATTTTGTTCTCTTTCTTATCGTATAAAAAATACAAATGTATTAAGTTGTTAATATATTTATACAGGGGATGCTCCAATATATAACCCTTTTATCATATAAAAAAATACCTATCATGTGCAAAATGAGCATGTTCCATTCTACATGATAAAAATATTGGTTTCGTAGCCTCTTAAGTGATAATATTCTTATCTTGTGTAGAGTGAGACGACTTAGATGAATATTAAGTGATAATGTTCTTATCTTATTTATTATTAATGAGAAATAAGACATATATTTCTTTATATTTTCCGATTTTAGTGCATTTGTCTTCACAATTATTCATAATTGGTCTTATATTTTTCACAATTATTAAATCCTTGTTCGAACATGTTAATGTGAGACAATGGCACTTGTTGCGTTTTTGTTTGCATTTCTCGTAGTTTTTGTGGCTTTCATTTTTAAAAGGTATTCACTTCCTAGACACTAGTATTTGTTCGTACCTCTTCATAACACTTTTTATTTCACTATCAATTCTAAAGATGTTGATTTTTTGCTTAGAACTTGCGTCTTTGCATCACTATCAATTCTGAAGATGATATCGTGTGTCACAATCTCGCTCACTTGCAACAACTTACTGTAACGTATAAGATAAACTTTCGAAATACGAGAATGTGAGATGATGCCAAGTATCATGATCTCGCTCGCTCACAATCACACACTGCACGAGTATTGAGACGATGTTTCTAAGTACGAGATTGCGAGGCAATAGTGGTAAGCCACATGCCATTTTTTCACCTACTCGCGTCTTTGCTTTATTTGTGTATTCAAATAATTTTTTCTCACTCGGACTTGATCATTCGCAGTGAATAATTTTGAATGCGAATGTGTGTTGACATATTAAACTCTACGCTATCTCTTGAGTTCATAGTTTGATCGTCTCATGATATTAATGATATCAAGAAAAATATCTGTTAGGTTAGTTTAACATGCATTGCTTAATTAAACATAAATAAACATAACACTGATTACTCATAATACAAAAAATGATGCCTAATTCAATTATCATTAATATATGAAACACAAATTTAATACAAATAACATTGGTAGCAAGCTGAGTTTAAGATATCGGGATATTGGATAATATGATACATTCCAAAAATTTCATTGTTTAGACTAAATACAATACAAAGATCAATTTGCAGTTCTTCGTGCCTATACATTTATGTTTGTTTCCATGGGATGCCGCAAAGTATAGTCGGTGCCGCCAAAAATGCCAGTGGATGTATGATGTCGTGGTATGATCATAAGTTTTTGCGATTTTACCTTTAATATGCTAAATACTCTAGTGAAGAATTTTGCCGATAATGCGTATATATATGGGTTAGAGTGATGTGCCTTGATAAAAATTTGACATGTGGATCTAGTTGGGACTCCACCATGAAACATAGTATGCGAACGTTGTGAATGACCCAAAGAACAACGAAGTTTCGAAAAAATGATGTGGCGTGGACCAAACTTACAAATTTAAAATAAAACTTTACATAGTAAGATGCTACAAAGATAAGACACGTGGCTCAAACTAGAGCTAATTAAACCCTCCACACCCCACAAGGGCATGAAGAAGGGGTTTCCTAACATGACATTGTGAGGCAGTATCAACAAACATGTCGTATTATCATTTATTACATACGCCATGGAGGGTCAACAGTATACAATAGATTTCTATCACTATGAGGATGTGAGACAATCAAAATAAACCACATGTTTAAATGATGTTTTTGCATCCGGGACAACTCATCAACATATTGACAAATCATGGGCATAGTGTGAACCCAAATTGCTAAGAAACTGTTGCGTGGCACATGAATAAGATACAATGCCATTCTCAATTCATAGGATTGACAATATGAATTCAGAACACACAAATGACCATTTTCAATATGACAATTCTAATTATTTTATATACAGAGGCTACAATTTCAATTTGAATCATCGAAATAGTCAACTTTGTTTAGGTTTGGGTCGACTTAATTTCATCAATTTTTTTATGTTGATGAAGATTTTTTGACAAAATGTGTAATTTTTTTAAATCAACGTTTCAAATCACACTCCATGAACCATCATGATGATGAGAGAATGAAATGAGTTAAGTTTTAGAGCAAAGTTTTCATTTAAAGATGTTAACGATTGAATGGAAATACCATCTTGTTAATAGATTAATTAGTAAACTTAGATTAACAAAATTATTTATATGTAAAAAAATAATTTGTTTTTGATTTTATGTACACAAACAATTCTAATTCACTATAAATTTAATCAACCTCCATATAAATATGCAACTTTGTCAACAATTATATCTCAATATAAAATTTAACCAAATTACCTTTGTTTATATAATTTGTTGTAACAAATACAAATTATGTAATAGTATCAAAATAACTCTATCAAAGTTGTTAATTGTTCTTTTGTTTATTTCTAAGTAGTGATGTATATTTGAGTGCGACCCCACATAATCTAACCATGTACATGAGTGGGAATATTTTGTTTATTTGAAAGCAGTGTGACATCAAGTTCCTAGTTGGGAGACAAAGAAAATTGTTTTTTTTAATTGAAAATAAAACATGTTTTTTTGCCTATGAACATGTTTTTTGTTTCATACGAGTGTGTACTTGTCTAGAACATATTGCATGTTTTTTATGTATATTGACATAATATATCATTTCTTCGATTTGATAAATTTGTTGTTGATTTTGTATTGTGATATTCCCTACGTAAAAACAAATTTTACATTTCGTAGCCATTCAAAGTGTTGAATGAAAGAACATTGTATGTTTGAGTTCAAACAAGTAAACCACAACCCAATATCAAAATGTTTCCTTGCAATCTTAAATAAGTTAGGGTTAAATATGCGACTAAGGTATTGGTAACATGTGATGAACTCATAAAATGACTCATTATATCCATGTAATTACCTCATTCTTTCCTTAAAAGTTTTTTATTTTAAGTAGATTTAGATGTGTATAATAGAACTCATTACTAATTCAAAGTAGAAAATGAGTATTTTATTATAGTTATTATGTAAGTTATTTTTACTTGTTAAACCACTTTGTTTTAACATTTGCATGGGAAGTTTTGTACATATGGGTCATAAGAACGTACTATAATCAAAGATAGTATTTTTTGGAAACATAAGACTCTGGAAGACTAGTTTCGAAGATCACCAACCTGTCTCTAGGCTTCGAAGATGGCCAAACTAGTTCCAAAGTATTTTATAAAGCTTGGAAAAAAATACCTGAGGATTGTGTATTGATGCAAGACATACATGCTTGATAATAAACATTCTAATATATTTTTGAGAACAATTCTAGCTGTCATATATAGACTTTACAAAAATAGTAGTAATTATTTTTAGCCATGGTATTTATAGAATTTTTTTATGAGGGACTGTAAGTACTATGTTTTGATTTGCTAAGTTGCTTGAGATCAAATGATTATAATTGACAAAGAAGTTACAAATAACAACAAATCATGATTCATGCAAGGAACCAAATCTAATGCTTGTTAGGTTGTGGAGCTAAAAGCTTCACCTGGATGCAAACATGGAGGGTTGCTGAGTGTCACAGTTGCCGACGTCGGGTAGGGGTCGACAGAAAGCAATCGACATCGGCAGGAGTCGGCCAACGTCGATTACCTCCAGTCAAACATAGATCGACGTCGGTTCCCTGTGTGGTTTCAGAACTGCCTGTTGACAGACAGTTAGTTTGTTGAACCGATTGTTTGCATGTTAAAGACTAGTTCGAGTCTTGAGCCGCTTGTCTAATTATTGTATGCATGGGATCTATATAATAGACTCATGGGGCTGTATTGTAAAGTGTAGAACTAGGAGAGTTCTTCCCATGGTGGAATCACAAGGGTTCTTCCAAGTATGTAAGATCATGATTGATTTGCAGGGTGTGCAAGATCAGATTGGAGATCTACATGTGATAAGTAAGATCATGTTGGTCTGCAGGGGTGTGTGTGTGCGAGGGTCAAAAGGAGATCTGCGGGGTAGCAAGATCCAAGGTGACATCAACACATCAAGGAGCAAGATCATGGTGAGATCTACTTGGAGTACCGGTTCGTACTCGGTTGTACTGGCAGTATTGTACTGACTGGTTGAGGTGAACAACAGCGCTGTGTTAGCCGTTTGTTGTGCCCTGTCTTGAGAGAAGATAAATCTTGAGGGAAGATTACTGGTATGCCCACGAAGTGGATGAAAGAGTGTGATCTCTTTATTGTAATTTTTTTTCTGGAATGAGTTGAATACAATTGTGTGTTGCCTCTCATATTCCGTGTTATTTCTTATTTCTAGTTACTTGTACTTCTGGTTAAATTTCGCATTTAGTTGCTTATACAAAGGTAATCAAGTGTGCTCTTAATCTGACAAGTTGTGTCAGAGCTTTGTGGAACCTAGGTCCTATCAATTGGTATCAGAGCGAGGTTGGAGGTTCTCAGAGCGAGGTTGACTAACATGTGGTTTCAAATCTGTTAAGTGTTTTTTGATTACAGGTCACTCTCAGGAGTTTCTGATTGAGTGGGAGTATAGCAACTGCAGAAGAAGGTAAGCTGAGAATGGAGAAATTCAGACACAGGTGTAGCACCATAGGGTGTGTGGTGGTTGGTCTTCAAGATTGAGCTTGAAGAGGAATACAAGCCAGGATACAGATTAGACAATGTACTGGTACAGGTACAAGTGCAGCTGTTTATCTCCAAGTGGGAGATTGTTAGGTTGTGGAGCTAAAAGCTTCACCCGGATGCAAACATGGAGGGTTGCTGAGTGTCACAGTCACTGACGTCGAGCAGGGGTCGACAGAAAGCAATCAATATCGGCAGGATTCGGCCGACGTCGGTTACCTCCAGTCAGACAGGGACTGACGTCGGTCGCCTGTGCGGTTTCAGAACTGCCTGTTGACGAACAGTTAGTTTGTTGAACCGATTGTTTGCATGTTAAAGACTAGTTCGAGTCTTGAGCCGCTTGTCTAATTATTGTATGCATGGAATCTATATAATAGACTCATGGGGCTATATTGTAAAGTGTAGAACTACGAGAGTTCTTTCCATGGTGGAATCACAAGGGTTCTTCCAGGTATGTAAGATCATGATTGATTTGCAGGGTGTGCAAGATCAGGTTGGAGATCTACATGTGATAAGTAAGATCAGGTTGGTCTGCAGGGGTGTGTGTGTGCGAGGGTCAAAAGGAGATCTGTAGGGTAGCAAGATCCAAGGTGACAGCAACACATCAAGGAGCAAGATCATGGTGAGATCTACTTGGAGTACCGGTTCGTACTCGGTTGTATTGGCAGTATTGTACTGACTGGTTGAGGTGAACAACAGCTCTGTGTTAGTCGTTTGTTGTGACCTGTCTTGAGAGAAGATAACTCTTGAGGAAAGATTACTGGTATGCCCACGAAGTGGATGAAAGAGTGTGATCTCTTTATTGTAATTTCCTTTTGGAATGAGTTGAATACAATTGTGTGTTGCCTCTCATATTCTGTGTTATTTTTTATTTCTAGTTACTTGTACTTCTGGTTAAATTTCGCATTTAGTTTCTTATACAAAGGTAATCAAGTGTGCTCTTAATCTGACAAGTTGTGTCAGAGCTTTGTGGAACCTAGGTCCTATCAATGCTTTCCATCAATTTTTCTTCAAATGTGGAAATGATGTTATGTTATTGTTTTGGAATAAGACAAGATCTTATTTAGATTGTGATCTTGTTAGTTTAATTCTCTATCTTAAGACATCTATTGTAAGACAATAAATAGACATGTCCATTTGATGATAGAAGACGGAGATGAATAAAGTATTAAGGATTGAATAGTTTGAGTATCACTATTTTTAGTAGTGTAAGTATTTTTTAAAAGCAACGAGAAATTGATTTCATGAAGTTTTTACAAATCTAAGAGTGTTCTAATCCTATTTTAAGGGAGAACAAGGACCCAATCAACTAAAGAAACATGATCTATTTTATTTCATACTGTTGTGTGTTTTAAAGTTGTCGTCCATTTATTTATGCAAAGTGTTGTGATCTATGTTTTCACCTGCAAGATTGTGTGTTAATGCATGTATTTTAAGCAAGTTTACTTCCAACATTTTCAAAGCATTTTATTTTTTAACAGATAGATTATTTGTTTGTTTTTCATTTCATACCATTTACATTTATGCAAATAGATTAAAAAATGTGTTTACTTTACACAATTCAAATTCTAGCAAGAGTGTTTCTCTTCCAAGTACTTTCAATTCAGTTAGTGTGTTTGATTTCACAAGTTATAGATTAGATTTCAATTCAAGTAAGTACATTAAAACTTAAAAAAAGGTGATCAACAAAACACCTCAAACAGACAATTGTTAGTCATTATTTGACATACCTTACTACTGACTACCGTTGGACACTGTTTAGATGGACATGACACATTTGTCTAAATGAAAAGGACACAAATACCTTCATCATTTTTAGCACTGTTGAGAATTTTTCTAAGTGTCAGTAGAGTATAAAATCTTAATGTAACAGTTGATGAAGAAAAAAACTTCTCATAAAAAAAAAAAAATTATGAATATTTAAAGAGATTCAAAGAGAAGATATATTTATAAGAACCCTCAATAAAGCACAAGTAATAGTAGGTCATAAGAAAAAAGTGTATTAGAATACCTTCTAGGAAAAGAACTTCATACTATTGAAGAGAAACCATTGTTAGCCTCACCTGAACTCTGAGAACATTCCTTAAAGGTAGGTGCATTATTCCAAAAGAAACAATCTAGGCTAAAAGATATTATAAATCAAAGTATTAAATCTCAATCAAGCAACCTTCCAACCACTTCTAACGATTCAACACCTCTCAAGAAGACCTTTTACATAATCTATTGGAAATAAATGAGATACAACATTGAAAACATAGTAAATCCATAAAATAGAGTTACAACAGGTAGAGCTCAATAGTTCGACAGGTAGAACTTAGCGAACATGGATAACCTTTACCTATCATATTGTCCTAGATCTAGATGAAAATGTTCTAATGAAAAATATATCCCAATCTATTTACTTACTTTTAAGGGAATGCCAACAAAAAATCTTGATCAATTCTTATTTGATTTCAAGGTATTATGTTAGACCTATGACTATAAGTCTAACAATAAAAAATTAAAATTATTTTTTTAACACTCAAGAATTCAACTATGAGGTGGTTTATATGATTATAATCAAAATCCATTTATATGTGATGAAATGGAAAATGAATTTTTGGACAAATATCAAGATTACTGTAGGGTACAAAATAGAAAAGAAAAATTCTTCCATATAAAACAAAAAGAAGATGAAAACATGGAAGACTATCTTAACCATTTCCTTTTTATTCTTAGAAGGTGTGGATATAAATTAGATGAAGAACTAAGCAAAACAATTTTTTTGAAAATATTAAACGATAATGCTCGTGGATCCTTGAACGTGATAGAAAAATGAGACATAAATAAGTTTGATCTTAATTACATTGCTGAATTATGTAAAAATTACTCAAGAACAAGGGCTAGCATTAAGAAACTTAAAATAAGAAAATGAAACAATGATGTAGACAACTTATGGAAGAGTTTTCAAATATTAAAACAAATATTTTGGTTCAATTGAATACCACATAGATGGATTTCAAGCAAAGGATAATGCCACAACTAAACATTTAGTTATGAATTATCCAAAATGTCGTTTGAAACATGCTCTCTGAGACTGCCCTCTTGACAGGACAAATATGTGTGATATTTGTGATGCAAATACTCACAACACAAAGAATTGGATCTTTCTCCTTGTCCTTAAAAATCAATTGCAACAAATTACTCAACCAATAGAAGAGTTCAATTATATACAAAGACGAGAATAATTTCTCTTATAATCAAAACCCGTATCATTTTATTCCTAGAGCCCTTTCCAATCCATGAATGATGCCGTGGTTTGGACCGTTCTCTACAAACATGGGAACCACCAACTTGGTCTCCCTAATAATGGACATTGCCACAACCATGGGTAGAACAAAAAACCCAACAACCATGGGTTCCACAAACTAACTAACAATGGGTATCCCAACAAATATTCAATCAACAAAAGATATTTCCACCCCAACATGTGTTGATGCCTACTACTAGCCAAACCGAACAAACTGAACAAGTAAATCAACCTCAATTACCTGCATAATTGGTAAAAAATGCTAAGAATAGACAGGCAAGTACTGTTATGAAACGAAACCAAAAGGAACTATGGGATTAAATATCATAGATTGTAGTAATATTTAGTGACGTTTAAGAAAAACATTGACTAGTCCTCTCCACTCACCATCACCAAAGTCCCTAATGAAAAAAGAAGTTCAAACCTTCTTAATAAGTAAGTCAAAGAAAAAAGAATATTTAGGAGAAAAAACTTGAAGAAACTACTGCTCCTAATGCTCTATCATCAATTCCATTTCCAAAAATATTTAAAGAAACAACAAATAAAAGTGAATCTGACTTAGTACAGGAAATAAAAAATATAAGCATATAAATACCACTACTGCAAGCCATCATAGACATTTTTAGGCTTAATATAATCATCAAATGATTGTGTGTCAAAACTCTATGAAAAAGAAGATAATATTCCAAGACCATACAAGTAGATGGTAAGCTTGATGACCTCTTACTAGGGAAGTTGATTCTACCAAAGTATGGATGTCTTGGAAGTCTAGTCATCACTGTAACTATATGAAAGAAAGAAATACCCAACATATTAGTGGACTTAAGAGTTTTTATTAATGTTAGGGCATAATACACATTGAAAACACTCTCCTTAATAGGGGTATAACCGACTACTACAGTCCTATAGATGGCTGACCAATCTATTGTCAAGATGGAAGGGGTTATAGAATATGTCTCAGTAATGGTAGTCTTGAGAATATCTTATATATTTTATGATACTCCAGCCAAAAATATATAAATTGTGTTATCCATTGATCTTAAGAAGGCCATGGCTTGCCATAGTTGTAACACTCATAGATTGCAAGTATGGAGATATGACAATCTCTAATGGATTGAAAGTAAAATAAATTTTCTTATATCCACCTGTAAAACCATCTTTGGATTCCTCAGATTATTTATGGGTAGATGAACATGATCAAAATGAAAATAATCTTTCTTCTTTGGAAATTGTGGCAGTTAAAAACTATGTAAATGAATCAAAGGAAGAATTAACATGTTATATGGAAGAAGATAGTCTGGCTCCAAAGATGCCCAATATGGTTTCAGAGATGCCCAGTGTAGCTCCGAAGATCACTAGACCGAAGCCAAAAATTGTCAATTTTTTTGTATAAAGTTATCAAAGCTTCTTTGGGGATACTCATGATAAAATCTATAATCACACACCTCTCCAACAAAGTGTTTTCAGTTGGGCACATGATAGTCATAATTTTTTTCTTTCAACTTTTTGTTACCTATTAGCAGGTGTGATTTTAGAAGGAGAGTCTTTCAAAGACATAACCACCTTTCACATGTTGCAACATCATCCCTATCCCTTGAACTCTTTCATTAGTGAATTTAGACAAGTTAATTCAATCTTTCCAAGGAAAAAACAAATTGAAACACAATCAAGTAAAATGCTAAACATAAATAGTTGGTTAACTGATGAACACGAGACCAAAATATTTGATTTACTAAAGAGTTATACTATAGAAATTGTTTAAGAATATAGTGACATGAAAGACATCCATTCAAGTGTATGCACCCATCACATCTATATTGAAAATGTTAAACCAGTTAGACAACTCAAAAGAAGGATAAATCTAGCACTAAGAAACATGATCAAAATTGAAATAGAAAAACTATTACAAGTAGGATTCATATATCCAATCTCAAATAGTTAATGGGTCTCACCACTAGTAATTATACCTAAAAAATATGGCAAATAGAGAATATGTATAGATTACATGGAGATTAACAAAGTCACTATGAAAAACTATTTTTCCTTGCCCTTCATAGATTAAGTCTTAAACAATCTAGCTCGAAATAAGTATTTTTAATTCTTGAATATATTTAATAGGTATAGTCAAATAAGAGTAGTTTTCGATAACCATGATAAAACTACTTTCACATGTCTTTGGAGGATATTTACATACATAGTTTTACCTTTTGGCTTATGCAATGCACTAGCTACCTTTCAGAGAATAGTCTTTGTTATATTTACTGATGTTATCGATGAGTGTGTTGAGGTGTACAAGGATGATTTTATAGTAAATGGATATTTTTTTGAATATGTCTTAACAAATTTAGATAAAGTTATGACCATGTGCGAACAACATCAATTATCCTTACTTTATGAGAAGTGTTTGATGATGGTAGATCAAAGAATTGTCTTAGGTCATCATATCTCATCTCAAAGAATATATGTTTAACGTAAAAATATTGAAGTCATTTCACCATTGCCTACACCTAAAAATTAAATATATATATAAATATTTTTATAGGATATGCATGATATTATAGATGTTTTATTGAGGATTTCAACAAGATTTTTACACCTATGTTTTCCTTGCTCACTAAGCATAGTGAATTTGTATGGACTGATAAATGTCAATAAGATTTTGAGACAATAAAATAAAAATTAATTTCTGCTCTAGTATCGAGAGGTCCCAATTGGGAACAACCATTTCACATACACATAAATTCCTTTAATAATGTTTTAGGGGCATTTATTAGATAGAAAGATGAAGAAGATAAGATGTATGTTATATATTACATAAGTAAGAATTTAACTCCTACTGAAAGGAACTACATAACTGCTAAAAATGAGTTCCTTGATGTCATTTAAGTTATGAACCAATTATGTCATTACATCACTGGATACAAAATATTTATTTATACAAATCATTCAGCCATAAGATAGCTGATGAATAAACTAGTGATATGGGGTAGGATCATTAGATGGCTACTACTATTGTACTAATTTGATATAACAATCATTTATGAGCTAGGAAAAACTAATATAATGATTGTCTTTTTATCAAGATTAAGTGTTTCAGGTGAAGATGAGCTAGTGAAAGATAATTTTTTAGATGAATTGTTCACAGTTTCATCTCACTCTCCATGGTTGCTGATATGATTAATTATCTAGTCACATGTAACTTGTGATTTCAATGCCAAATAAAAGAAATGTTTGATTAGAAATAATACTAACTATAAATAGTTTAATGGTGTATTATTCAAATGTGGATTTGATTTGATATTTTGCAAGTGTGTATGATAAAATGAGATATATGATATATTGAGAGCAAGCCATGATGAGTTAGGGGGATGTCATTATTCAACCAAAAGGACTGTTCATAAGATCCTTAAGGCTAAATATTATTGACCTTCACTTCACAAGAATGTGAAAAATTATGTTTGACAATGTGATATTTAATAAAGGATAGGAAAACCTACATTGTTTAATAAAATGCTCCTCCAACCCAAAGTGGTTTTAAAACCATATAAGAAATGGGGGTTAGATTTCATTGGTCCCATAGATCCACAATCTCAAGGGACTGAGTACATCCTAGGATATACTGATTATGTTACTAAATGGGTAAAATTTGAGGCCTTATCATTTGTTCGTGAAGAAAAATGTTATTGATTTATTGTATTATAGGAACTTGTAAAGTTTTGGACCAATAAAAACAATTATTTTAGACCAAAGCCCTTAATTTACATGCAACATGATTAAAGCTTTCTCAAAACACTAACAGATCACCTATACGAAGTCATCAACTTAACGTTCTCAATCTAATGATCAAGTTGAAGTCACCAATAGAGAATTAAAAAATATCTTGACCAAGATAGTATAAATATAGACATCAATGTAAAAGATTGGACAAGTAAGCTACCTGAAGCAGTTTGAACCTACAACACAGCTTGAAAGTTCATCACATAATTTTTTCTATATGAATTTGTAAATGGGAAAAAAACTATTGCTTCCAATTGATTTTGAGTTGTAGAAATTAAAAATAAAAATAGATATAGGCATGAGCCTGATAGAAGCACAAAAAGTGAATTATTCAATTGAATGAACTAGATGAGATGAGACTTGAGACATTATATCAAATAGAATTTATTCAATATCAAAATAAGTCATTGCATGACCATCACATCAAGGAAAAAAATTTAAAGAAGGAGATTGGGTCTTATTGTTTGATTCAAAATATTTGTATTTCAAAGGTAAAATTCACACTGGATGGTTAGGTCCTTATCAAATTAAAAAGATTTTTGATAATAGATCTATTCAGTTGCTACTAATTGATGAAAAAATGAAGACACTTTTGGTAAATGGGCATAAATTAAGGCATATCATCAACCTCCCAACAAGGAGGACTTCTATAAATAGATTCAATCTTAAAAAGAATTTGGTTACATAAAAAAATCTTGTTCTTCTATCATAATCAAACAATGAGATTTTGAGTCTAATAAAAGAATATGATTGAAAACCAGTAAATGATAATTATTTTCCTAAAAATAAGGTAACAAATAATAAAAATATAAATATAAAGATAAAAATAAAAAAGGGGTGAATGAGTTGGAAACCAACAAATGACAATTTTTTAGGAGATAAAAGTAATAATGATAGTACTCCCAATTGACTTGTATAATACTATGGATTGACTTGTGTGTGTTTTTCATCCCAAGATATGTGGTAGAACTAGAAACAAGGACAACAATAGGTAATTCACAATATCTATATTTTATTTTTATATGAGTAAGATTAATGTTGAGTTTAAAAGTGTCATTTAAATATCTACTTTTAAAAAAGCAATCTTCCAAAAAGGATATGTCAAAGAGGGGGGTCTCCTAGAAAAAGGTCTTTAAAAAAATGAGTTTTCAAAAAAATAGAATCAAATATCATACTATTAAAACATCATTTCATATTATTAAAACATATTTTTAAAAAATTCAATGCATCATTAGAAGGTCATGATGTTGTCGCGATGATGTACTTAAATATATTAATAGAAAATATACTTGCAAGGATCATCATGATAATGATTGATTATGGCACAAAGGACAAGTTGTAATGGTGAAAAAAAAGAGTGATGATAAAATTAACACAAGGAGAAAGTGATAAGATAAATTTGAGTCATCTCAAATCTTTCCACATGACTAAATAATCATTTTCTTTGTCTAAAGATATCTAATCTCATAACCAATTCAAATCTAAAATATTTAAAGAGCTAGGGCAATCATTGCAGACTTTTTAAATCTACACCTTGCTCCATTTCTCAAGCTAATTATATCTTTCTTGATTGATGATTACACTCTCATTTAATTTGTAAAAACCTTACTAATCACACTTTAAATTGTCTATCAATAATTTTCTACAAGCCTTGAAGATTCTTGACACACTTTACAGATGGGGTAGAAAAAAACTTTTAAATTGAAATAGTGGAGCTCTTACTACCAGATGAAGTTGTAGCTAGGGTATTTGAAGAAGTAGGATGGTTGAAAATTTTCAAAAAAAAATCATGATTATGATGAATAATAGGTAGAAGAGTTTGTCACTAACCTAAAAGAGGAACATTCCATGGTGAAAATAACTAAGATTTCAATTAGTAGCTCTATCATCAATCAATTGTTTGAGATTCTTGAGACATAGATGAAAATATCAGATAAATATTTTTTTAAAGTCCTAATTCACATATTTATGAGGAATGCCTAGGTTATTCATCAGTCCACAAAGGGTCACCAAAGGAATTAAGAGAGAGAGTCTTTTATAACCTTAGAAGACTGTAACCTACTAGGTCATCGATATTTTCACATGTGATGGACAATATGACTCATTAGGAAGAGATGCTATGAAGTTTGTGAATCATATTAGACATGGATGAGAAAAACTTGAGTGGAGGGTAAATATGATTTATTTTATGTATGGTACCATCTAATTTATGGTAGATATTTTTAGAGTGTAACATATATTAGATACCATGGGTTGATATAATTAATATGCCGACACCATTTCATGAAGAACACAGATGGAGAAGCCAAATAAGAGACATTCTTACAAGATAAGTTGAAAACAAAAAACTCATATAAAAAAGACATTATATTCTTACCTTACACCTATATCTAGATTAAGAGAAGAGATTTCAAGTGAGGAGCCATCTCCAGAACCAACAAAGAAGAAGCAGAGGATAAGGACTTATAAATCCAACTTTGAGGAAGCTCTAGAGCCTACTACTACAAAAATACCTTATATGGAGATATTATATGATAAAAATGAATCTCTAGAGATATCTCAACGTAGAATTTTGAGGAGTGTAAGAAATAAAAAGAATCCAATTAAGGAGTCACCATTAGAAACTCTACCTTAGAGAAGAAGAAGACTCATCCTCTCTGAAGAGGATGACTTTGATAAAAGATAATGCACTACATAAATCCTTGGAATCTTCAACAAGGAGAAATCTGTTGAAACTCTAAGTGACTTAGAATAAATTTTAGAAGAAGGGGTTATGGAGGAGCCATAAATAGGCATAGAGAAGCTTACATCAATGGAAGAGGAGATTACAATTGAAAAATTAATAGCAAATGTCTCTCAACCCTCTTCATCTAAGCCACTGCTAGACAAAAGAAAATCTCTAATCATAAAAAGCTAAGCGCAGGTTTCCAATCATGATGAGGAAAAAAATATGCAATAAGCCATGGTATTTTCAAGAGCATAAACAACCATGAGACAAAAAGAGGAAAA
The DNA here is from genome assembly GCA_037957365.1 of Torreya grandis. Lineage (NCBI taxonomy): Eukaryota > Viridiplantae > Streptophyta > Pinopsida > Cupressales > Taxaceae > Torreya > Torreya grandis. The sequence goes on along the minus strand of JARHVA010000393.1, from coordinate 2,181,626 downwards.
AATAACATTTATTAAAAAAAACTAAAATGTAAGGAAGAAGCTATTTTATCTTTATGAAATGAGTTAGAAGAAATTAAAACTCAATCCCTTAGTAAAGATAATGAAATAGACTAGTACCTATAGACCAAGTAGACCATAATGTGCAGACCCAAATATCTTATGATGACATCATGGATACTTAGAATAAAACTTGTAAAACATTATGAGAGGTTAGGGCAGAGAATAAAAAGTTAAGGAGTGATCTTGAGGAAGAGAGACAACAAAAGTAAAAGATAAAATTTATGTTGTAGATAGCTTGTGAACTAGGAGAGAAATTTCTTGCTTATAGAAGTCCTATCTCTGGATATGGCATATTTCTACAAGATTAATTTTATAGATGACAGTTGTTAAGAATTTCAAGTGGGTTACCTCATGACTTACAACATGACAAAAAAAATTGTGGATTCCTATCAGACTAGTACCCCTAAGCAACATAATATTTTATGTGAATTCTATTTATGCAACTTTCTCTTAGGACACATGTCCTTCTTACTGATTAATTTTTTTATGGGTGAAGCTCAATTCAATGCTTTTACCTCTACATTACACAACCAAAGTGCATGGATGGATAGGACACAAGAATATTTGGTGCAAGTCAAAACTATTAAGCTCTACATGAGGGCTAAATTTTCTAATTTGGATAACCTAATATATATAATCTAATGATTGGAAAACAATGTCTAAAAATTATGAGAAAACACATTTCTGATTTTGAAGAGTATGCTCAAAATCATTTTAGTAGAGACCTTTTTTCCTGTGATCAGAGGTGGGATACATTGAGTGTCCCCTTGAAGAGAAGGGAGGTCATTTCTCCCAAAAATCTCAAATAATGTTTCAAAAGAGCTAAAACTATCATAGAATTGATACAACACTTTGGGCAAACATATGAGCAAGAATGGATTGGCATGCTATAGAGGCCACCATTGATTATTAATCCTTTGCCCTAATGACATAATACAATAGCTCAAGGAGAAGAATATTTTGAAAGATAAAAAACCTAGGTCAGAGTAAATGTTACATCAACTCAATATGACTGCACTGAGATACATATTATGACACTTATGACCTCAATAAGAAACTAGGAGATATTGTGTTTATAAGGGAATAAAGGAGACCTTAGCTTGCAATAAGACTTGAAATAAGTTAAGTGTGGGGGAAATGACAAGCTCATAAAATAACTCATTATATCCAAATAATTATCTTATTTTTTTGTAAAAATATTTATTTTAAGTGGATTTCGATGTGCATAATAGAACACATTACTAATTCAAAGTAGACAATGAATATTTTACCTTAGTTATTATGTGTAAGTGAATGTTACCTATTAAAACTACTTTGTTATAATATTTGCATGGAAAAGACAACCATTTTATATGTACATGTCATAAGAATGTACTATAGTCAAAGATAATGTTTTTAACAACATAGACTCTTGAAGATCAGATCTGAAGCTCACTAGGATGGCTTTGAAGATGCCCAAATCTGGGTCCTAATATGCCTATACTAGTTTGAAAGAATTCCAAAAACTTAGCAAAAATTATTGAAGATTGTGCATTAATGCAAGACATACATGTTTGATAATAAGTAGTTTAATATACCAATGAGATGTGGGTGAGTTGGTAAAGTGACTTGGTTGCTTCAAGCAACACCCAAATTCAAATCTCAATTTGGTATCGAAAGTCAGTTGTGACTGATCATTGATATTCTTGAGCCGGTTGTGGCTGTTGATGGTATTCTCGGGTTGATTGTGGCTATTCATTGGTATTTTTGAGCCGGTTGTGGCTATTATTGGTAAATTTGATACTTGTGATATATGATCGCTTAAGGATATGGGCCCCTAATTATGTCCCAAAATAGTTGGAACTCTGATCAAATCAAAATATCTATCTAAAAAAAAATAGTTTAATATATTTTTGAGAGTAATTCTAACAATCATATATATACTTTTCAAAAATAGTAGTATCTATTTTTAGCCATAGTATTTATAGAAGTTTATTATGAACAATTGTAAGTACTATATTTTGATCTATTAAGTTATCTGAGATTAGATGGTTATAACTGATGGAGAAATTACAAACAAACTCAGATCAAGAAGGAACTGAATCCGACACTTTCTACCAATTTTTTTTCAAATATAGAAATGATGATATGTTATTATTTTAGAATAAGACAAGATCTTAGTTAGAATGTGATATTTTTAGTTTATTTCTCTATCTTAAGACATCTGTTGTAAGATGTGGTAATATATAAAGATGTTATTTTGATGATATAAGAAGGAGATGAATAGAGTATTAAGGATTGAATAGCTTGAGTATCATTATTTTTAGCATTGTAAATATTTTTTAGAAGTAGTGAGAAATTGATTTCATAAAGTTTTTTCAAATATAAGAGTGTTCTAATTCTATTTTAAGGTAGAGCAAGGGCCCACTCAACCAAAAAAGCATGGTTTATTTTTATTTTTATATATTTATTTTATATTGTTTTATTTTAAACTTGTTATCCATTCTTTTATACATAGTGTTGTGATATGTGTTTTCACCTATAATATTGTGTGTTAATGTGTGTGTTTCAAGTAATTTTACTTCCAACATTTTCAAATCATTTCCTTTTCTGGTCAATAGATTAGTTATGTTTTCATTTTATTCAATTTATATTTATGCAAATAGATTAAAAGTGTGTTTACTTTCACACAATTCAAATTCTAACAAAAGTGTTTCCGTTCCAAGTACTTTCAATTCAGTAAGCATGTTTGCCTTTATAAATTATAGATTAGATTTCAATTCAAACAAGTAGATTAAAATTTAAAATTAGAGTAACATAAAGTACCTCAAATAAATAACTGTTAGTCATCATTTAGTATACCTTATTACTGACTACCATTGGACACCGCCTGGATTGACATGACATATTTAGCTAAATGAAGATGACATAATGACCCTCATCAACATGAATATAAAAAATTTAGATGTTTGATCGGTGATCTAACTTCAGTTAATACGTAGAACTCTGAACAACAATCCTTCTACTCTCAATACCAACAATTTCTTTTCAAGTGGACTGATATTTGAATTAGTCAATCAATATGAGAATTATATTTTAGTAAGGTGAGTTACTAATAATTTATTAAAATATGTTCTTTCCACCATTGTGATATTTTATGATAAACACTTAAACTTAGAATGAACTTTAAAGATTAAGTTATTCAAAAGAAACTCATAGCAACAAAAATATTTGGAGAGAAATTTATAGTAGCAAAAATGTTTGAGGAAAAAAACATTTTTTCAACATTACCTGTTTATAAAAAAATCTTATTCAACACTAACCATCAATAACATTAGATAATAATAAAATTTGAAAAAAGTTCTAAACATTATATATATATATATATATAAATTTTTTTTAACATTACCTGTTTATCAAAAAATCTTATTCAACACTCACCATCAATAACATTAGATAATAATAAAATTTGAAAAAAGTTCTGAACATTATATATATAGAGTGTAAACTCAATTTTGTTAATTGCCTTGTTCAACATTTGTCACAGATAAACTAATTTATTATTATTATTTTTTTACATTATCTGCATCCTCAACCAAATGTTAGTTATGTAGACAATGTCACCATAAGTTATGTCCCATTTTTTATTTAAAAAAAAAGAAACTTTCTTTGAAATGATATTTTATTTATGTATTCTTTTGTTTATTGGATTGACTACAATAGTACTTACAAAATTAAAATAAATTTTAAGTTCCTTCCAAATCATATTCAAATTCTTAATAAAGATTTCTCTAACTTTTGTAATGTTTAGATTCCCAAAAAAACAAAAAATATGCCTCTACTTTAGTTGTAACTAGTAGTTTCATTGTAATTTTTTTTGTGTTGACATCTATATCATACATAAACCAAAATGCTAATTGAAATTGTGCAAACACAATAGTTAAAAATTGGATCAAATATCCTCTTGACTGTATGTGCTCGTTGTTGAATTAGAATGTGTCTTTCTTTTTTGAAGATTGTTTTTGAATTTACAGTCCTTCTAAGTCAAGAAAAAATATTTTTTTGGAGGCACTACAGAAGATAATGATTTTGAGATTCAATTTTACATTAAATTTATTTTTGAATGTAATAGTAATATGCTAGTTAATATTTTACCTATATTCTTAAGAATTTTCATAGATTGTACATCGTCTCCAGTCAAATCTACACAAGAATTTAAAATTAAAATTATTTAATACTTAACAAACTGAATTAAACAAACGTTGGGAAGTAATGAAGTTTTCAATAATTTATAAGTAATAATTAATACCTATTTATGAGCAAAGTGTGACAATTGACATAACATGATTTGATTTAATTTGTGTTTGCCACAATCAATTACATGTTCTGATGAAATTCATCTTATTGGTTAGATGTGTCATCTAGCTATTTAGTTGTCTCCCCTTGAGTTGAATTTGAATATTAATTTAATTAGACATCATCATTTAATTTTTTATCTACATTTATCATTGTTTGTAATGACTTAGCAGTTTATACCAACATGAAACATACAAGTTTAGAATAGGAATTCAAAATTCTTTAGAACCGGTGGTCACCTGTTCTAAAATGCATAAAAAAGTCTAATATTTAAGAACATGTCATCCATTTTTAGAATCAATACAATGTAGATAATTTAGTGTAGTATATGTTATGATTCAAAAATATTGACTTTAAATATGAAGATAATTTAGTGTAATACATAAATTTTATGATATTATGAAATAATGTACGTACCAAGAGTTGTAGTGAGATATTTGTAGTTATTTTTAAGAATCATCTTTTGATTTGGATTTTCTCCTATACATATAAGTGCAGTTATCTTTAAACTTATGGAAACTTGTATTACATTTGTGCCTCCATCAAGTATTAAAAAAAGGGATGAGTCTGTGCTAAATCTTGTTAATATGTGCTCTAAAAAAAGACAAATCTCTCAACTTGAATGAATGTTCTAATAAGACAATATTAATATCAGTTTGCCTCATAATGTCCAAGGGTTCGATGTGTGACCAATCAAGTTCTATTCCCACTTCTTCTTCGAGCTTGTATTTTGAATCATGGACACCATAAATGCTAAAGATCACCGTTAGTATCTCAAACGCATCTTCATCATTCAAAACCCTATAACATCCTTTAGAAATGATTACATTATTGTATTTAGCCTTTTCTATGTAGATGCATACAAAATTATGAAACTTGTAAGATTTGAGTACTAGATCAAAAAATATGTAAAAATAATTCATTACACTAGACCCAATGCAAGAGAAAAAAATTATAATATCAATTTGTGTGATATCAGTCACAAGATTGTAAAAAAATATAATAATTGCCTCTGGACTAAGTGGAGAAATATGGTTTTATAGTACTTCTAATGTTCTGCCCAATAACAAAGGAAAAACACACTGACACGTAAACTCATAGGTGCCTTTCTTCTTTGGTTGAGAATAATTAATAGTTTTGATGATACATACATTTATAGGAGGTCGATAGAATACTTTGATATTATTGTATTATCATTTATTTTTCTCTTTCTCTTTATTTTTCTCATTTATTTCTAAATTCTTCACAAAGTTAAACAAAATAAGTTTAATGCATGCCAAACTTTTCGATCACATTTGATGCAATGCATTCTCTTCAAGAACTCATGAATTTAAATAGTCCATAATTTTGATCTTTGAGACTATGTTATCCTTGATTATTTTATAATAAGCACTTATAGTTTCTACTTTCATAACAGGTTCAATAGTCGATCACAACCAAAATTCTTCACTCATAACTCTGTCTATTAGTTTAGATAAATTTTTAACAAACATATCCCTTGTGCCTCTAAATAATATTATTTTAAATTGATCCAATTAATTTAACGTGAAATCCTGGTCGCTATCTTTGTTAGGGAAACAAGATAACTCAACATTTGTCTAGAGATAAAAAGTTAGAACCTAGTTTTATTAAATTTCATTAGGAAGGAGAAATGACAACTTTCATTAAGGATGTCCAATTTTTGTTTAAAAAAATATTCAAAATCTCTTGTTCAAATGCTGTATGTAAACATAAAAATTATTTACATTAATATGATATATAAAGTAATTAATTGAATAGTTTATTTTAATTAGTTTTATTGTTATTTGAACTGAATTAAATATTTCAAGTACCTTCAAGTTAGCTCCCTTATCATGACCAGAACTTGGGCGTTGTGGTCTTTTTTATGATCAACATCACCTTGAATTTTTACAATTGGTAAATATATTTTATTAGAACCCATGTTTTGTTGTTTGTAGATACTGATTGTTTGTTATGTTTTGGATTTAGCAAAAATAATACAAGTTGACCTTTCTATTATTCTATCATGGAAAGAACTAAACTCATGGTTTAACAGGATAATTTTATGAGTTATGATTGCATGTTGTCTATCAATAATATATAATTTAGTCTCATAATTATTTAATTCATGTTCGAACTCAATGTCTAAGATATCGTCAATTACTTTTCTAAAGGGAAACAATATTACCTTCTATTGAAGAGGCCCAATATTGCACAACTTAGAGTTAACCGATTTATCAACACTTGGTAAATCAAGAGATCAATAATAGTATTTAAAAGGAGTTTGGTGGTAACATTCAACTCCAATCTTAAATGATTTCTTATTGAATAGGAAAAATTGAATCTCTTGAGATATTAAAGATTCACTTTTCTTAAATTCTTTTTTAGCTTGCTTTAATATAGTTTTCTCCCTTGTAGATGTTCTTAGCTCTTAGAAGTGTGATACATAGTTTTATTTTTTTAGCTTGGAAAATAGTTGCCTCCTGTAATCATTTAAAAATGATACTTGAGTGTAAAAGTGTTACTTGAGACCACTTATCCACAACTTAGCCCCATACTTATCACAAGGGATATTTATACACTTATCTAGTTTTTGTGTAGGCCACACATGCCCCTAAACATACATAAAATATTCCTAGACCTTCACTTTAGCATCTTGGTCCCTATTACCTTAGGTTATGCAATTTAGACACTAGGGCCATAACTTGGACAGTAACACCAATGGTGCTATTGTCCCAGTTTGGGAACTATTGTCTTTTTCTTGCCTTTTCTCACCAATGGATATATTTTCAAATCAAAAACCACCTAGGGTCGGCCTAGACCTATTTAAAGACCCATAAAATTAATAGAATAATATATATACATGAATTTGATCCCTTTATTCACTAGATGAAAATTAGATGCAAATAATAAAAACTAGCTCGAAATAAGTTATGCATAGTTAAGGTTATTAATCCCTATTCTGCCCTACTTTTGCATATAACTATATATAATATTCCTAAGCTCAGATTACCCCTATTTACAATCTTTAACATCACTCAAAACACTAAAACTTACATTCATACTAGTTTCACTTGCATTTGCACCAACACTTAAGTGAAGAGAACTACATCAAGTTTGATCCCTCCTCATAATATTGGTATGTAGGCAACTCTCATCATAATAGGGTGTTGAGGATGTCTAGCCTACCCTACTAACATCACACTTTGATACTTATATAAAATCACATGGCCTAATAACATGAAGGTATAGGGTTTTACATACAAAATCAATCAAAATAGATCAATGACAAGGAATCAAAACTTATGTGCACAGAAATAGGCTTGGATGACTCCAACATAGGTGCACTTAAAATCATAGAGAAATTTTGCACAAAGGACACTAGTGCCAAAAGGAGGATACTTCACCATTAGTGCTACTATCTAGTCAGGGCACTACTATCTAAGAAGCTTTCTGACACTTAGATCCTATTTATGACACTTATATCAACTTCTATCCCAATTTTTAGCCTTCAAATTATCCATCTTAGTTAATTTATAACTAAGTACTTGTTTGCATCATTTATTACTATTTTTAGAAAGGTCAAAGTAGGTCAATTTTTTTACAAATTAGTGGTTGTATTTATTGTATATTTTATACCTTTATTTATTGTAATTATCTTTTTTAACAACCTAGGGCTTACACTCCATAAACTTGAAAGAATTAAATCATTTGGTCAATTGGACTTACTTCGAACACTACTCAAACCCTAGCCGTAGATGCTATTAGGGTTTGTACCCTTATTTTTAATATTTTCCTTGGATGTGTTAGGGTTTTAAAATTTTATATATTCTATTTTAGCATCACTATTTCATTTTATTTTCTATATGCCATCTCAAAAAATTCTATCTGTTCCTTGAAGAAGTGCTAGGCTTAGTGGCAATCCTAGTGAACATAGTCAAATTCCTTCCATTTGATCTTATACCATGGAAAAAGGACCATTTACAAAACCCATCATTGATATTTCACACTCTAATAATGTAGAATTCAATGATAATGCATCCAAATATGAGCAATACAATCAAGATCAAAATGATACATAAGATGGGAATCAAGACACTCTCCCCCTAATTAACAATGAGACTCTTATTATCAATAAGGATGAGATTTTATAGAGTTTCAAAGACATACTTAGAGAACAAACCCATGATCATACATAGATTCTAAAAGCCATAATGAAATAAATAAAAAATCAACTAATGGTCAATCCTCCACTCCCCCAAATAACAATATTGTTACACCTACTTTGGGGGCAACTAAGCTTTTATAATAACCTATTTTAACCTGACAAACTTCAACAATGGAAACACCTCCTATGTCTAGTTCCTCCTCTCTAGATGTACAATCACTTATACATGAGATCCATGATCTACAGGATAAGGTGTTACATCTTCAATAGGGTGCTACTAGGGCATCACATGCCTTAGATTCTCATGTTCTTTTACATACATCTTTGGCACAACATATAACGACAACTCTTTTTCCATCTAGATTTGTGGCACCTAAGATTATTTTGTATGATGGTAAGGGTGACCTAGAGCACTATCTATGAGTTTTACATGTAACATGTTTGGACTATATGTCTAACGATTGTCTCCTTATTAAGTTGTTCCCATGCAGTCTAAAGGATTATGCGTTACAATAGTTATATGATCTTCCAAATCAGTCCATCATCACATTCAATCCATTGGAAGATATGTTTTTGGAACACTTTTCAATCCAAATCAGTGATAAAGTTTCATATGCTCAAGTGGCTCAACTTAATGAAAAAATTCAGTGAGCCTATAGTAGAATACATCTTGCAATATAAAACTACACTGGCAAAGATAACTATCCCCATGGTAGATAGAGAACTCCAAGACATATTCAAATAAAGTTTACTACCAACATTGCATGAAGCTATTTTGTTCAATAAGTTTCCAACATTCATCGATTTATACCACACAGTAAAAGAAAGGGAAGTCAAGCTTTTCTCTATGGGCAAATTAAAATACATAAGTGGAATATATTCAACTACTAAGAGTTATAATAAGCCTCCAAACAAAATAAGGGCCATGAAAAATAAAAATGATCAAAAGGTCATAGTTAATGCAGCTTTAGAGCTACCTCCTTGCTTGGTTTTATCAACCCCTCCATGAAGGGTTTTCATAAACCTTCCAAAGTCACTGACACATGTTTCACAACAACTCTTGGAATTCAATGTTATGTCTCCCCTCCCATAAAAGAGGTTGATACCACTAGGCCTCTTCCAAAGAGTTATGATTCTAATGCATTCTATGACTATCATAGGGCACTAGGCCATACTAAAAATAGATACATCACTTTGAGACATAAGATACATGATTTGATAGAGTCCAATATAGTTGATGTGGGCACACCTACAAATGTACCTAAAGTTTAACCAAAAAAAAGGCAATAAAAATATTTTTGGATCTATTTATAAAATGCTAATGAGACAAGAGGACTTTAGGTGTTCACTATACATATCAGGGACATCCACCACTTGCATTATATCACACTACTATAGAGGATGCACACCCCCTAAATAATATCATTGGTGTGTATCATACTACAATGCCATCTAGACCACTCATCACTTTACCAGAGTAGGATATTGTCGATGCCAATTCAGATTTATATGCACTCTTTATACAAGCCTACATTGATCATCATTCTATTTAGAGTGTTATGGTTGACAATGGGTGCATTATTAACATGTGAAATATCCCACTTCTACAACATTTGAGTTATTTAGATCAAGACATTTATCTAACCAACACAATTATTTATGGTTTTAGTGGCCTTGTTCAGAGCTCCATTGGGTAGATTTTCCTTCCATTATAGGTTGTACCAACACATGTGACCACTAGATTCTTAGTATTACTTAGTGCAAGAACATTTGACATGTTATTAGGTAGGCAATAAATAGAGGAGCTTTGAGCCATTCCATCCACTATGCACAAATCCCTAAAATATATACATGATGATCAGGTGGTTACAATTGATGGTCTTTTATATGAGTATAATTTACCTATCCCATAGGAAGTTACACCGTAGGTACCAATTAAAATTTTGAGCACAATTTTCATCAGTATACTACATATTTCAATTGAGCCACTAGTGTAGGTGAGGTCTACTTCTATAGTGTTACCATGTACATATACTATCCCACAAAGACTCTTATTAGAGAGACCTCTGTGTCAGAGATATGTTTTAGATTTTATATAGCCTCTCTCTACCCCTTTTATTATGATATTAATGTTATCAAGTTCTTAGGGTTCTCAACATAGGGCATCCATTCTAGCCACAACATATTCTACCAGATGGGTCCCTAATATCCCTATAGTTCACATGGAACCCCATTTAGATTGACATATTCCTAACACCACTCCATAAGCAATGCCAGTTATAGATTACTCAATATAATAGGTTTTGGGACCTCAGTTGCTTTTTTACATAACATGCATGATTATTGTTCCTTTATTTGACACAAGACATCTTGATAGTGAGTCTCTTATAAGACTCATCAGTTAGTATGTTGCTTCCTACTTGTATAAAGTTTCCTTATTTCTTAATCCTTATATATAGTTTCATTTTCATGTTGCTTGTACATAGTTTATATCCATAAAATACAAAAACAATATAATATGTCAAAATGCAAAAACATATAAATATTTGCTTAGAAAATACAAATTATAGATTGTATGCATTACCATGTTTATATTTCTTATACTTTCCAAATACTACATATGATATCTTTGTTATTTTAGTTAATCTTATCATACATACATGCTTCACTTGTTCTTGTCGAGGGTTTACATATTACTACATGACTTAGGTCCATCACCCAAGTCCAGATTTGCTACTACCTCCCCATTGGGATACATACATAGGTTCCTCATTTGAAACATTCACCAATTTGGGGGCATCTTATAAACAGTTCTTCATTAATAGGTTATATCATTCTACATTACATTGATTTTTTTCTGATTACTACTAATTTAGACTCAAATTATGTACATATTTATCCATATATAAATTTTTACCACATGTTCATGCATAATTTCATTTATAGATTTACTAATTTAGACTTTATTGTGTCTTTATGCTTCTACATCTATTCAAGGTCATTTTCATATGCCATTTTTCTATAGATCTACGCCACTTATTTTCATTATATATATGCTTTAGACATATGACCATATAATTGTGTGTGCCTTCTTGATTGTGTATGCAAACATTTAAACATGTCCTTACATGTGGTTCTATACCAACTTGATTATTGTTTGCATATGTGGACATTTAAATGTGTCCTTATATGTCTTGATTTCTCAGATGTAGTGACATGTGCCCATGTCCCTTGTATTGTGTCCCCTTGGCCTACTTTACATGCCTCGTGTGATTTATATGTATGTTTTTATGTATGCATCATAGCCATGACACTTATATTTCTTGTTTCACACTCTAGTTTTAGATGACATGAGAGACCTCATGCATCTCCCCTTCCTCAAGTATCTCGATGGACATTATGCCCCGTCCCCTAAGTAGTTACTTTATTTATCAGATTTTCTATTCATATACATGTTTATATTGTTATATCTATCTTAACAACCTTGTGAATGTTATATCTAACATACATAATACATTAAAAACTTATACTTAGATCATCTTACATTCTGATGTCATATATGCACATTATATCAATTTACTATAAAAAAAACATATATGCTTTGTCTAACACACATCTTGTAGGGATTTTTATTTTGAGTATAGTTCTTGTACAATTTTAACAAATCCATTCAAAAGAGGGTGCATTCACATAGGTTTATCACAAAGATTAGGCTACCCAAATGCACTCAGTGTATAATTTTCAACACAGGCATAAAATACAAAAATTAGTTAAAAGAACACATAGTAGGAAATAGTCACATAAAGACTAGTTTCAGTTGCCATAGAAATCAGTACAATCAGACATTAGCACCCAAAGTGGGACACTAGCATCACCAGTGCTATTATCCAAATATGGTGCTACTATCAAGTGGTCTTAGTTTTAAGAAATTATAGATTGGATAGAAAAGTATAGTAGGTACAGTCTAGGTTTGTATAGGTTTAATTATAGATTACCAATTTTTGCTTAGTTTAACACATATTCATACTAATTTTCTCAAATTGGGGGTATTATGTGCTGCATGATCATTCCTATTTTAGTTTCAGATACTTAGATACAAATTATTATAACTCAATCTAGAATCCATATGCATAGATATCATATTTTGGGGCATGTGCACGACACATTATTTTTATATGCTCACTTTTGCTCCAGTTGATTAGATGGAATGGAAAAATTCATGTCATTCTCTATGTTCTTAATCCAAACACTATTTTCAATAGAACAATCTAGACACCATTTGCACTGGCACAATATAAATTTAATTCCTTACTCCATCTACAGTGATTGGATTTCCTGAGTGGCCCAGAGCTATTTTTACATTTTAGAGTTTCCATGTGATCCAAATCCATCTTACACATTTCATTTACATCACATAGTTTCAACTTTAGATGCATCTACTACACATGGGTAATCAATTATGGAATCATAGTCTACTTGAGTTCTTGAGCCACCTACACATGAGGATTGGACAAGCCATCAGTCCTATCAAAGTTATTCACAATGTATAATCCACCAAGTAGGGTTGGGAAATGATGGAGTCAAGGCCGGCTTGAGTTCTTGAGCCACCAACACATGGGTATTGAGAAAGCCATTTATCTCAATCCAAATTATTCATTGATTGATCAATAGTTACATAACACATAATAATTTAACCAAGTTTATGCATTGGTTCATGTACCCAATGAGGTGTATTCCTTCCTTTCCTATCTCTTATCTCTTTACTCAATTTTGTCTTTACTTTGATATCTCTTAAGCAATGATTGATCTATGCATATTTAATTTATAGGACATGCAAAGGAGCATGCTTCACATATTCATATCTAAATTCATAGACTTGGCCTTACAATTAAGTCTAAGTAAACTTATTATTTATTTATCCTATTCATTTCACTTTATTTCATTTCTAGAATAAAGAGGGGAAAATGTAATTGTTTAAAGATGACACTTGAGTGCTAAGAGTGTTACTTGAGACTACCTATCCACAACTTAGCCCCAAACCTATCTTAAGGCCTATTTAGACACTTATCCAACCTTCATGTAGGCCACACGTATCCTTTAAACATCCCTAAAGTAGTCCCAAACCCTCACTTTAGCATCATTTCCCTTATTGCCTTAGGTTTTACCACCTGGACACCAGTGTCATAACTTGGACAGTAGCACCAATGGTGCTAGTGTCCTAATTTGGGCATTATTATCCTTTTCTCACCTTTTGTTACCAATTTATATATTTTTAAATCAACAACCACCTAGGGTCAACCTATATCTCTTTCAAGACCTACACAAGCACTATAATAATATATATAGTGTCATAACTTGGACAGTAGCACCAATGGTGCTAGTGTCCTAATTTGGGAATTATTATCCTTTTCTCACCTTTTGTTACCAATTTATATATTTTTAAATCAACAACCACCTAGGGTCAACCTATATATATTTCAAGACCTACACAAGCACTATAATAATATATTTACATGAATTTTAGCCTTTTATTTACTAGATAGAAATTAGATGCAAATAACAAAAAACTAGTTTAGAATAAGTATTACATAATTAAGATTATTAATCCTTATTTTTCCCTACTTATGCATATATATCTACAACATTACTAATCTCAGATAACCTAGATTTATAGTCTCCAACATCACTCAAAACATTCAAAATGGCAATCATACTAGCTTCACTTGCACTTTTACCAGCACTTAGGTGGGGAGAACTACATCAGGCTCGATCCCTCCTCTAAGTATTGGTATGTAACTCTCATCACAATAGGGTTTTGATGATGTCTTCCTACCCGAATAACATCATATTTTTATACTTGTGCCAAATTAGATGCCTTGACAACATGGAGGTCTAGGGTTTCACATGCAAAATCAGTCAAAATAGGTCATCGATAGGGAATCAAAACTTATGCATATAGAAACAAGCTTGGAAAACTCTCACATAAGTTCACCCAAAATATCAAAGTAGTTATGAACAAATGACACTAGCACCATTGGTGCTACAGTCTAGTTAGGGTGCTATTATACAAGAAGGGTTTTGATACTTGGATCTTGTCTGTGATAGTCAGATTAGTTTTTGTCTTAGTTTTTAGCCTCTAGATCATTTGTCTCAATCAGTTTCTAACTAGGTACTTGTTTGCATTATTTATTACAATTTTTAGAAAGGTCAAACTAGGTCAATTCTATTAAAAATCATTGGTTGTATATATTGTATATTTTATACTTTGATTTAATATACTCAACCCCTTTAATAATCTATGACTTACACTCTATAATCTCTAAAAAGTTAAATCACCTCCTTATATATTGAATATATTTTTTTATAATTCCATATTCAAATGATGGGTGACGAATGAAGTGAATGAATATTGATAAAGTCTTATAAATGGTATTGTAATTCCATTATAAATACTTTGACTAGTCTACACTCTAGTGGTGTCTCCATCTGTATATGGTTCTAATTTACAATTGTAAGAATGACACAAATCTTTTTGATGTTTCACTGAGAAGACCATGCCACTTTTTTAATATAATATCCTACTCCATTTTAATAATTTGGCATGAACATGAATTATTATTAATTTAATCCACATGAACATTTAATACATTGCCTAAAATGTATTTGATGTTTAACACTATTATAATCGCTTGATGTTCCTCTGATAGGGAATGAAACAACCAGATGCATTGTGATATTTAGATGAAGAGTATATTTATACAAGACACTCTATTTTTCTCTCTTAGTCTAATTCAATTTCAATAAATGAAATATATCGATAAGGAGCACTACCTAGAAGAGCCATTATTTCATTTTGTAAATAATTAGGCATAATTTGTCAATTAGATCATGTTTTAAAACCATGTAAAAATAAACTATTTAGGCACCACATCATAAATTTGAAAGGATGATTATTAATATTTAAACTTGTAAATTTTCATAAGATTGATAGAAAAATATAAACATCCATAACATTGGTCAATGTTGATAATATTATTATAGACTTGTGTAGAATGGGCACATGCCCATTCTGAATAATATAATAATAATATAAACATTAAAGGTCTATATTCTTATATTTTAAAGATTTGATAGAATAGCATGATGACACATGTAAATTGACAATAACTCATAATGGTTGAAAGATAAAAGGATTCAATGAGGATCAAAACTATCATGTTGCCTTTATTATCAAATTATTAGGAAACACATATACTAATCTAGTGTGCAATGGGCACATCCACATTGGCCTCTAACATTTGGTAATATTACTATAGACTTGTGTATAATGAGCATATGCCCATTATAAACAAGATAGGAATAATATGATAATCATGGCCTATCATTCTTACTATTTTTGTGATCAACATACACTCATTTAAAAAAAAATTAAAATAGAGGCCCACTTGTTTGCATAAAATATCAAATCATGGTTTCGAGCATTAATCTAAGTTTATTAGTTAAATACTATTTCTACTAGGGGGATGATGTTGAATGGATTGATACATTTTCCTTGTAGATGTTAGATTGGACTATATGTTAATAATTTAAAAATAAAATACTTGTAGTATGCAGGAATATATTCTTAGATTTTTGTGTAGAATGGGCATACACCCATTTTACAAAAATAAGAATATTAGCTTTTTAATTGATAATTGCCTAATTATTATTAGATTCTTATGTATAATGGACACATGGCCATTCTAAAAAGGATAATATTATTGACTTCCTAAATGATAATTACCTATATTCTTAGATTATTGTGTAGAATGGGCATACTCTCATTCTATAAAAGATAAAAATATTGGCTTCCTAATTGATAGTTGCCTATATTCTTAGCTTCTTGTAGAATGGGTAAATTCCCATTCTATAAAAGATAAGAATATTGGTGTTATGACAAACATGTATTTTTTATTAAAATAAAAGGGGAAACCTTAGCCCTAAGAGATCTATGAGAAATCCCAAAATTGATCAATTAAAACTTATGTATTGATATTCAAATTTAGGCCCACCCCTAATGATTGACATTGAATTGAGTTTAAATCCATGTATTTTTATGAAAATATTTTATGATACCTCTCGATCAATGCCTTTTCTTATTTTTTTCATGGGTTTATTTGTATATTTAAAGTTATCCCCTTGGTACTTTTTAATGGTTTTATACTTAGTTTTTTCAACCATTAAATTTTTCATTTTTAAAATTCATTATTGACATGGCAAGTCCCAATATCATGGACTCCCATTGAATACCTCTCAAATCTCATTTGTGATAGGTAAGCATGCATTTAAATTAAAAATAGTCAATTGATTTGATATTTTTATGCTTTATATAAGTCCCACAGATGTAATAAATCTATACTATCTAAGACCCCACACCCAATAGTAGCATAACACTTGTCCAATTTTACACCTAGAGAACAATGATGCACATATCCCCTATGATGATAGTAAAGACAATATGATGTAGGAACAATTAGCCACTCAAAAAGGGCCACTAGTAATACTATACTCCTAAGAACCTACAAACTAATTAGAGGAGTCTATGTGGTATCCAAAAACACTTGGAGCAGTAGTAGGAGGGTATAATGTAGGAGGTGATAACTAATCAATGTAGGTCATGTGTCACACTATACTCTAGGGGAATGTTATGCATTAGAGTATAATACATCTTTGGCACCATTAAAGCGATCAAAGAATACCACATGGAATCTATATGCCACTTGGGATGTCAGAGAAAAATTCAAAATGGGAATCTTTGGCCACTTATAAACTACCACGTGGCTCTTGTATACCTCTTAGAGTTACATAAAATTGGGAACATGTATCCAATACAATGTCATTTAGGGGACCTTAATGATGTCCATCTTAACACCCAAATGACACTTGATAGTGTCTAAAATTTCCTTGAGTGCCAAGGGGGAAAAATCTAGGCACATGCTTAACACACTCTAAACATCTGATAGGTCAATTAGGTTGCACCCTCAAGAGGCTTAGATGGGTTGGATATTGCCACAAGAGTGAGTTAAATCATTGAAAATATATTTAAAGCTAAATTATAAATTTATACACTTATTGAAAAAGGAAAAGGGATGCTAATTTGAATAGCAACACCAAATCAAAGTTAGTATGAGTACTATGAATTTGCATCACCATTATTATAAGCCTAATTTTAAGAACTCCAAGGTCCCACATGTGCAGAATTTTGAGTTAATTATTTAGAGTTTAGTATATATTGTAATCAAATAGAGCCTAAAATATTTATACACAAATACCACCCTATTGGAAGCAAAATTAATGAGAGCGGGGGGGGGGGGTGAATCAGTCATAAAAAACTTACTTATCAACTTCACTTAAGCGATCATGAACTAATCAAACAAGCATATAGATCTAGCAAGCATAAACACCAATCTACAAGAGCATGAAACACAAGAACACATGAGATATATGGAAAACTCTCAAGGGAAATAAAACCCATTGATATCTTCAAATGGATTAAAATCCTATAAGAAAAACACCAACTTTAGTGAAGCAACAACTTCACATGGAGCACCAACCCTAACTAGTTAAGCACCAAATCAAATAGGTTTTAGAAAACACCCACTTGCAAGGAGGTACCAACCCCCTAGATGACTCAACACCAACTCAGCCATCTGAAACCTTTGATCAAATTTAAAACACTTTGTTTCTCATACAATATATGATGATTTGATTCTTTATCTCTTCTCTCTCTTCTATCCCTCTCAAATTGCATTCTAGGCTTCTTCGCTCAACTAGTCCTCTTCTTGACTTGATTAAGTCATATGACCTCGATTTTCATGCATAAAACCTATATAAAATATTTATAATAGATAATATGGACTCCTATGATGGTCTAACATACCTTAATCTACACTAAAATATATTATTCTATTCTCTTGCACTTTTTTACTTCCAAATAGGCATAAAACTACCTTGTATTTATACAAGTCTCTTGTTCATATCCTTCTTGGTCAGATAAACATACTTACCTTATTACATTAGACAAGTAATAGATATTAAGACATATCATAAAAATGGATCAAATGTGATTTGAGTCCCTTTAGGTCTGACCTATCTCAATTAGGCCTGATCTCATCTTTAGGTCTCATGGAGACCTAATCCCATTAGGTCTACTTAGGTCATGTTACACTTTGCCTTACTTGGAATAGATTCAAACACCTCATATGGAAGGAAAACATAATATTACACTAAAATATACCTCTTATAATATTATCTAGGCTCCATAACACCTTTAATCTTAAACTACCACTTGAAACATGCCATTAGTACTATTCACAATTAGACCTATGCATACCTAGAAAGTATGTCTTGACCTATTGAAGATAAAACAATAATTAGATAAACAAACATAGAAATAAAACATATACATATAAATTTAAAGACCTAAAAATATTCACCAAGTGAATTATACTTAATTTCATAGGGTAAAAGGACTCAAACCCTTCTCTAGAAGTAGCCCACTAAGAACTACCAACTAGTATCAAAACACAGTCATGAAAACAATGACCTTCAACACCTATAAGACAAATTTAAGAGAATTAAAATGAATTTATATGATACTATGATGTCACTATTACATTATAATATAGATAAATAATATGGTCAAATGGAAATATTAATCTTTTAGAACAATCTCATTGTCTTGTACCTCACTGTCTCATCTGAACCAGACATGTCAACTTATGAGCAACATTTTCATCATATCTACTGACCTCCAAAAATTATATACAACATGAACATGTATTAAAATTATTTAATAACATACTCATGTACTTGGATTCATCCCTATTCTATGATAATAAATCCCTAATCAACATCTCACTTCTACTTGATTTTCTCATTGTTTGCACTATTAGGCTTGTTAGCGACTGGTCAAATTTGACGACTAGTTTAGCATACCTTAGGGATAAAAACTACTCAAAAATCACATGGACATAAAATAAAAGTCTCAATTTTTTATTCCATCTATTCATCATCTTTGACTTGGTTAACTCTGACTACTACAATAAATCTCTAAGAAATAAAGCCTTTCTTATAGGGTCCACTCACTCACCTAAAAAAAAAATCACACATAAAGGTGCCTAAGAGAGTTTAATACAACTTAAAATCACTTAACTATCCATAAAAATCAAATTTGAGCACTTTAGAACAACTTCTTTCATATCGGGTCATTATTAGGGTTCTTTGAGGGTTTAAACCATCTTCCAGTCTTAACGATCATTCATAAACCTTAGCTCCTCATTTCATAAAATAATGCCTATAAATTTTAGATAAGACCCTTATTCATATACTATGAATAAATTAGGTTCCCATGTAGAGGTTACACATGCCAATGAACACTTGAAAGTCCTTCTCAGGTTGAGAACCCTTTATTCTGTGCACTTGAGAGACCTCAAAACACTTTTTCATGCCTTTTCTTGGAAACCATGAATTCAATATTTGTGAACATGTTTTAAAAAACATATCATACCTTTGATAAATCCTTGGAAATAGGACCTCATACCCCATTAGGCCATGTTCTCTCTCTTTGCTTTATAGGCCTTACTTTACAAGTCACATTAGGCCTTGAAACTGACCTTATAACCGCTATCCAATATCTTGAAACCTCATATACAAACTTAAGAAACCTATCTCATGATCAAACACTACTTAACATCCTTCATAGGCCTTGATAACACCTCATGACACTTCATTAGGTTAGGCAGGGTTTAGAACTAGTCTAGTTGTAGACTTGGACTTAAGGTCTTACCCCTATAGACTCACCTTGAAACTCTCTTGAGTGATTAAATGCTCATTTTAATGATAAAAAAACCTTATACAACCTCTTATATATTTGTGCATATATCTCACTAGGCCACCAAGCTCATACCTTCTCACAAGGTCTTTGTAGACACTATAATTTCATATGTTATATATGATTTATTCAGTGTCATAGGGACATTATTATTTTATTATCCTAAATATCCCTATCCTAAAGTTTAAATTATTTACCATTAGACACCTGGTAATTTGTTTTTATAAATTACTATTTTACCTCCCCAACCACCTAAATCTATTTACAACTCAAGGAATCCTAACCCTTTAACCAACCTACCCACATATAACCCCATCCTTAACAACCTCACACATACAATCCTAAAATTTCTCAAAATTGGAACAAACCAATGCGAATGAAACAACTCACTACTAAAAAAGGTGAATCATTATCAATTCGCATGTGATCAATGTCAATTCTACTGATTGACATTGATCTATTTATATGTAGCTAGTCTTTTAGCTCAGGGACTATGAAATTTGCATCTTAGAACGTTACTTGTATTTTCTCAGGAGAATTAAGAAGAAACTTAACACCAATCTTTTGAAATTTTGTTACACCTAATCCACATCCGTCATCATGAACCATGAGGATCACTTATACCTTTGGGAAGAATACATTCTACCTACAAATTTGGTTCAAGGTAAGTATTATTCTATTTATTGTTTATATTCCTATGATTTATTGCTTATCCTACTCTTAGAACACAACATAAATCCTTGTTTTCCTTATCATTATCCTTTATCACCCTGTAATTCCCTTTTTTTAATTAGGTGTAGTTTAAACAGAATTGACACTGATTTTATAGGATCGACATCAATCCACTGCATTCTATTTTAAAACTCGAGCCTTTTAAATCCTATAAATATTTCTTTAACCCATTTTAATTTAATGTTCTATCTATTTAAACATGGCATTAATGTGTAGATGACTCTACCCAAAATTTTACATGACATAATTAATGTTATTAATCTACCCATTGTATCTCAAACCTTTTTTATTGACTAGAGTGATATAGCCTTCAAGTTAGCACTTTGTGCCAATGTTTACTTTCCCTTAGTTGAAGCCACTTATGACTAGCTAGATGTTATACAAGAGGATGTGAATGCTGCTACAGGTTATTGGGATGAATACTTTGCTTACATTGATAGTTTAAATGAAGATTAATTCATAATCTCTTTATTAATTTATCTCTATCACATCTTTATCTTTTGTAATTTTAGTGTTTATTTATCCACTTAATTGTGAAAATAGTAAACTAACATCCACTTGAGGAAATTCATAACTTCCCAAGACTGGTTCCTAACTAGGTAGCTCATCTATCTATCTATTAATCCATTTTGTCCAAGTTATCTTCTTGTGTGAAATTTATTCTTCCAATCCAAAAATAAGTTCCCTCATTCACTGGATTCAAGTGGTGCACAACCATCTTCATATCTCTAGGTATTCATCATAAACCTTGTAATTTCACTAAGTTTTTAGTAAGCTAATTAAATTAAAAGAAAAAATGAAAAATTACTATAGTATTATGGCATGCCTGGTGGGGCCCCTAAGGTCTCATTTTTCTTACTATAATTCATTGTGAATTTTTTTATTCATTTCATTTTCTCTTGATTGTTGTATTCATTGAAAATAAAAATCCAAACTTGTTTTTAAATTTCATTTTAAAGGTTTAAAAAGAACTACATCCATTCCTTGCTTGCTTAGATAATTCACATAGAATAATTTAGGTAAAATTTATTGTATCAGTCACTTATTTTTACACACATGCCAAACCAATTACATAATCAATTCACCAAACATTGACACAAGGGAACCAACTGAGATTTCATCACCTAGTGGTAATATTCATCTCAACTATCCTACTTGTATTTCAACACTAAGGGGAGAACCAACTTAGTACATTAATTGAGTATAAACTCTAGTTATTAGATATATACTGGTAAAGGACCTGATACCCTTACACTACATTGTGTGAAATGAGGGGGTAGTCCCCAATACCAATCCACTAATCAATCTTAGTATAGAGATATTTTGAGCCCAAAAAACTTGAAACCATATTTAGATTGCCATTTCTTATAACCCTCATCAACCTTTTTACTTATCATACTTTAAAGTTAATTTCTTAAAAATTAAAATATCTCTAGGTACGTTTTGTAGTGTGTGTGCCTCTTTTAGACTAAAATGAGATAATAATAAAAAAGACTAATGTGTACTTTTTGTTGTCATTTCTTGATTTTTTTCATTGCTACACAGTTTTGACATGATAACAGTCATTAAAGCAAACTAAATCCCTAGCCTAATCTTTATCCATGGAGAACTCCTTGAGTCCTCCTACCTCCCATGAGTCCATGAGGGAGTGTATTCCCCAATTTTATACTTAAGGAGATCCTAAATTCACCACCATATTGGATATTAATCCAATTTCACTTAACCATTACCTTAGCACTTGAGCTATCTACATTTCACTTCCCCCCATACATAGTTTTTTGGGAATGCTTTTGGTATCCTTCTAGAGGAGAATGAAGGGTTTACTATAGCTATGATATCTTTCCTCAACAATCCTCCCCTGACAGGTTTTGATACTAACACTATGCAACCTTTAATCTATCCACCTCTGATAACATCTAGTGGTGTATCCTTAACTAGTACCTAAGCTTATAATATCACTACACCTCAACCTACATCTACTCTACCTCTTACCATGGCACCTCAGAACATAGTGATCTCAATCCCAATAACTCTCCCACCCATCCAAACTAACATACCTTTAAATCCAAAAACTCAACCTTTGTAACAAGCTCCTATGAGTCAATATCCTTAGAAATATATCCGATTGACCACCCAATACATAGCCCCATCTCAAGCTCTTGGGTCCACTTATATGCCTTTACAAACCCCATAGTATGTGGTAGCATCCCAATCGATTATGACCACTTCAATTGGTTACCATTTGCCATAGTCCTTTTCCACTCTATTTCCTACCTATTAACATCTACAAAAAATGTCTTTGGGGGTATTCCCTAATATAATACCCAACTAGACCTTATGAATATCCTTATGAATAGGATGGTGAATATGGAAGCCTCTATATTTGGGTAAAAAAATATGTTCACTGATAAGCAAATTTGTAATGAACCTATTAACCTAACTGTCCCCATTAGACCATACCCTTCATAATGGGAAATTCCAAAATTTATGAAGTTTCAAAATAAGGAGGATCCTTAGCAACACATTCAAGTGTTCAGAAACACTTGCTATCTTATAGCTCACAATGATGCTCTTCTTCTTAGAACCTTTCCCATACCACTAGCTAGACCAGATTTAGACTGGTATAGTTCAATCCCTTAGTATTCCCTATTCTCTTTTGGGTATCTAGCCCAAATATTTTTAGATCACTTTTATATCAACATCGCAAGAAAGTAACCATCATTGACCTTTATGCCATCAGATAATTTGATGATGAATCTATCACTGATTTCATGGCTAGATAGAGGAGTCTTATAAACCAACTCACCTTTTCCCTCCCTCAACCCAAACTAATTGAATTATTTGTGAGATTATATGTTAAATATATCTCATCAACATTATGGGTTCAATCCTTCAAAACCTTTAATGAAGCCTTTTTGATGGCCTGCAAACTATAAAATAGAGATTTGGAAGAAGGAAAGTGAAATTACATAGTAAAAACTTCAAATCTGATCCCTCTAAAGGGACTAACAATAAAAAAATCAAAGGCCCTGCTAATGCCATAGTCTTAAAATCAACACCCCCACAAACAAAAAACCAATCTAAACCTTCTACCTCTCAGGCACAATCCCAAAAACCATTAACATATTTTTCTTCACAATAGTACACACCCTTAGGAGAGTCTTATGCTTTTATATTAGGCAATATTTTACAACAAGCTATCATCAAACTTCCTTTGATTATACCTCTTGACGACTCTCACCCTAAGCCTAGCAGGTTCAAGGAAAATGACTTTTTCAACTACCACCATGTAATAGGTCATGACGTAAATAGGTGTTGCTATTTTAAGGGTCTAGTATAGAACCTTATTGATCAAGGGGAGTTATAATTAGATAAACATAATGCTCCCCCTAATCAGTTTATAGACATCTTTAGGTACCTGCTCCCTAACCATGCTTTCACATCTAATTTAGTATAGGCTAATTCAGGATCCACCATGGACCATGAGACCCATGTGATCAATACAATCTATGATCAAATTCTACCTAAAGAGGTTGATAGTGATCCTATCTCTAATATCCTTATAGGATATGCCTTTGAACCATTTGAATTAAGTGAAGTTATCCCAAAAACTCACTCAAGATTTTTAGATCTCATTATTTGGGATCCACTTGAGGAAACATTATCTAAAAACATTCAAAATGATCAAATAAAAATAAAGGAGGAGAGAGCTGTTAAGGAGATTTTTTGTTTAGACATCCCATAAGACACACATCCCACTCCTTGTGTCACCCAACACCTGCATATAACATACCCATCCCCTCCATCTTACTCTCCCTTGAGGAGACTATTTTGTTACCTCAAACAAACCCAAAACGAGTTCCCCTCATAACTCATGAAGAGATAAATCTTAGAGAAATTAAGGGGAAGGCTATTGGTATCAAAAATAAAAACCTCAAGGCATCACAAATAAAATAATTACATCTTCCCATAAGGATTTAACTCTATAAATAAAATATCCCTACGACCCCCATTTATATTCAAAAATGTAAGGTGCCTCTACCACCTATTTGAACAAAAACATTTATATTGGGATCTCATCCTTTGGCAAAACTAAAAGCCACTATTATAGAATCCTCTTATAAAGAGCATGTACCATCACAATACCATCACAAAGGGATCTTCCCATTGTGATAATTCTAATACATAACCCATTAAACCCACACTATCCACAAGGCCTATGCATGAGATCTTATCCTAAGCACAAAGTACCTGCTGTATGGAATATTCAAATAACCAATTCAAAATATCAAGGTTTGAAAGCAAATGCAACTTCCATACCAATGCCCTGGAGGATTGTAAAACCTAGTTAGGATTCGTTGAAGGGGTCTTATTCTAAGATCCTTGATCAACTTCTTCAAACATCCCTTGTCACTCTACCACCCATAAAACCTATTAACTACCACATTCAGAGAGAATTATGGTATGGGAAAAGAAGAAATGTATGTATAATTGAATAGTAAGACATGATACTAACATTTGTAATGCATTGAAAGTTGTGGTCTAAAACTTATTATAAGAAGATGATATTTTAATGGAAAAATTAGATCATGACTATCCTTGATAGTCAAACTACTAGGGTCACATCCACCTCAAGAACTAGTATATCACCAATAGTATCAAAACAAGATTTAAAGGAAGATAAAATCTCTAATAGATCTCAATATCAACTCCTCCTAAACCCTCTAGATTTGGGTGAGTCTAAAAACATGACAAATTCACCTTTATTTCAGATAGATGCAATTCACATAGCTTTGTGATCCCCAAAATAGGGTCATAAAACCCACAATCATGATAAAACCAAAGTGACTATTACAAAATCTCTTCCTCCTACCATAAATAGTCCAACAATTCCCTCCCTAAAACTTAAAATTTCTATTTTAAGAAAAGTAAAAAATAATAATGCTTTAGAATTAATATAGATATCCATTCTAAAGAAACTTCATTAGCTCCTAGTCAAGATGTCTTTATATGAACTTATCCAAAACTCTCCATAACATCATGAGGCTATGATAGAAGCCTTATAGACTACCATGATACAAGCTGATGAACCCCAAAATTTATCAACTTTTATAGCATCACTTCAAAATTCATTATCCATAACATTTCATGAATATGAAATATCATCATTACATCCTAATGACCAGGATCCCCCACTATTTATCACTACCCAAATTGAGCAGACTCAAATCAAATGAGTAATGATTGATAATGGAGCAAACATAAATATTATCTCCTCTCATGTGTTTAAATAACTATAATTACCTAAAACTATTATATCCCAATCTCCAACCATTTTATGAGCATTCAATGATACTATGGCCCTTACATTAAGAATGTTATCATTCCCATCCAAGTAGGCATACATACACTACCCGAGTTATTTTACATAATAAAATTAGAGTTTAAATACAACATCTTATTAAGACATCCTTGGATACATGCCATGAATTACATCCCCTCCACCTTGCATCGATGT
Source organism: Torreya grandis (assembly GCA_037957365.1). NCBI lineage: Eukaryota > Viridiplantae > Streptophyta > Pinopsida > Cupressales > Taxaceae > Torreya > Torreya grandis. Next base: position 2,154,941 of record JARHVA010000393.1, on the reverse strand, counting down.
ATTAAATTATAACATGAGGGTAAGATGCATAATGTCCCAGCCAATCCCCATCCATTTAAAACTTACAACCATACCTTTCAACCAAATGACATTTTAATTTTGTTACAAAGTATGACCCCATCATCATCCAATGAAGCATCATCTAGTACAGTGATCCCTGTGACAAGAATTGTTATCAAGGATTCTATTGATTCCATGTTTTAGTAGATATTAATTAGAGAGTATCAGTTATTGATGCTCAACACTCTCCCCACTCCCCAAAAATATGGGCATCTAGATAAATAACATGCATATTGTCCTAATCTAGGTGATCTCATTCCTTTCGGTCCACCCTTCCTTTGTACTCATTTGATATATGGGGAGATTGATTAACCTTATTCAGGTCTCACCAAACAAACGCATGCCACCTCAAACTTTTCATTCCTAGGTTAACCCTAGTTTACAAAAACATACCTACAACTGTGTGCTTGGAAGGGTTTTATCATAGGATGCTATGAACAAGGGCCACATGATGTCACATTAGGAGATTTTAGGAATCCCCATAAAAACATGACCTTGATTTTAACAAAATCCCAAAGCTACCCCAAAATATACTCTTCTACCTATTCTTGAAGAGGACACACCTTTCTCACCATCCAACACCCCTTCTGTGACAAATGACATTGTATCTATTCCCCCAAACCTTTTTTTAGTCAATGCCATCACTATATAACCTCTCATCTATCACCACTATGGGGAGGTCAAAACCATTCCTCTCTCCTACCCAAACATGATAGGGAAAATTTTTCCAACCATCCCTATTACTTAGTGCTAAGATCATGAGTCGATCTTAACTCATTGAGGCATAGAGAACTCCCATATATGTAATTATCTTCCATTTAAAACCTCTAGTCTATTAGATGAGGCTGCCATTGACATTAACATAGGGTCTCATGAGAATCCACAAATTGTTAAAATTAACAAATATTTAGATCCTCAAGAGCACCAAGATTTCACTACATTTATGATATATTATAGTAAAACATTCACTTGGTCCTATAATGACATGACTGGTATCGACCCTAATATTTTCATCCATAACATTGTCACATTCCTCAATGCTAAAACAATAAATCAAAAACTTTGAAAGATTCACCCTCATGATGCACTCTTAATCAAGGAAGACTTACAACATATCTTATCCATCAACTTTATCCAAAATTAGTGATGATTTAGGGGGAATCAATGGTGATTTAGTATAAACATTGATGATTGATAATAGATCAGTGTTGATTCGCTAAAGAAGGTGAAATACTAGATTAGAGTGTCTAGGTTTATACTAAGTAGAGGTTTAGGAAATTTAAGGCTTATAAAGGATTTTGGTAATAAGCACATACACTATTATAGATGCAAGATTGAGTAATGCCACTATTGGAGTTGTTATGTGACCATCTAAGCGATGATGATTGGGTGCACATGAGGCGGTAGGCTTAGGAGGAGTATGCTTCTACCAACACATTCACTGAGACATGAACCTATTAGTGTCATTATTAGAGTGATGGGATGCGACCATGGGGAGATTTTGGTTGCCTATAGGGGAGATGACTATCATCAAAGAGGATATTTATAAGATACTATGACTTTTAGTATAGGGGGTTATGATTTTACCTATTGATGAGTGAAGTCATGCAACATCATTGATATGGATGTATGGTGAAGATTCTACAAACATTACCTTCATAACAAGAGGATTTGTGTTCGACCCTCTATATGAAGTAGATATAGAGGGGAGGGGAGTTATAACAATGATGATGCTAGACATCTCATGCTATGCTCTCCTAGATTTAGTAGGAAGTGAGTTCCTATGGAGCCTTATATGTGTTATTTCAAATATGATGGAGCATCAAACAATATTTGCCTGGGATTCAAAATTACTAGCGTAGGTATATAGAGAGCCATGGGGGTGGAAGACCCAAAGGAGATATGGGTTAGATGATCATTATTTTATAGTGCTAGGCCTATGAGCATATTAGGGTGGTACATCCTATTGGTACCCCATGGATACACTGGTATGAGATTCACCATAATATTGCCTTCCTTTGATGGAAGGAGGATTTAGTATGATTTTATACAGATGGTGTGACATGGGACCTAACATACTATCGAGGAGTCCTCAAGGGCTTACAAGATGGGGATGTCATTTGGAGGCCCTAAATAATTTTTTTGCATGGCCTAGGATAGAGGCTGAGATGGTAGGCATATAGAGGGAGAGGTGTCTTCTAAGAAGATAGATAGACTACATGGAGTATTTACACTTTGGGAGGGTGAGGAGACATTTTGGTTTGATATAAGATATACCATGGCCCCCAAAATTATATAGATGATATGAGATAGAGCTTGGACTCTCAAAGCCAAATACAATAGATATTATAGTAGGAGTTAAGGAGGAGGTAATAGGTTCAGATGTAAATGATGTAGGGTGTACCCCAACATTATTAGTGTGGTAGGTAGGGTGGTCAGATTCTAGACATGAGAGGGTGGTGTGACCTCAATAAGAGGGAGTAGATGAGGAGATGCAAGATGTAGAGGAGGAGGGAGGAGGAGAGGAGGAGGAGATGGGAGAAGAGGGAGAGAAGGGAGAGGAGGGAGGAGAGGAGAAGGAGATATATATTATAGGGATTATTATTGAGCAGGATACACTAAGAGCCCAATGTATTAATTTATAGGGATAGGTGACTATAGTGTAGGGGGTACTCACCATTGTGTAGATAGAGTGAGATGGTCTCAAAACTAGATTAGACATGCTATAGGTAGAGTATGACACCCTATGACTAAGTCATGATCTAGCAATTGAGGCTCAAGATCGATATCATGTAGAGAGGGATAACTTGTAATGAGGGATGGAGGATCCTTAGAGTAGATAGTTATAGGGGTGGATGGCTGAGCACAGGGCATGCAGGTACTATGAACATAAATAGGTACTAGTAGCTAGTAGTTGAGATGAGATATTATGAGAATATTTTACTAGATTTGCATCTAAAGATTCTATGATATGTCACCCATTTGGACACACATGTTAGATCCTCCAAATGGACACACACAGGTTCAGTCAATGCAAAGAGTGTATCTTGTAAGAGGGATCAAAGGAGAGATATAGGAGGGGATAGAGGAGGAGATGGAAGATGGCATGCGAGTGGAGGTGATGGTGTAAGTCTTGGGATCATCCATTTGAGCTGTATCTAGTTCATAGATTAGCTCACTTTTGTATCTATTGTAATGGCCAAAGAGCCACATACTTTATATATTGAGATTTATGATGTACATTTTGAGAATTTATATATATAGATACATGATTTTGATTATGCTTTGTGATGTTTCTATTTTGTGTTCTATGGAGTTTATTAGAACATGGATTTTGAAATGTCATGGATTATGTTATTATAGATGTTTGTATTTAGATTATGTGATAGATTTATTATGGTTTTTTACATGTTATGGGTTTATAGTAAAATGTTTATGGATCATGATTATTATAGGTGTTGATTAGATTATGGATTATGGATTACATATTTTATGTTATGTGATTATGGGTTTGGTTAGATTTATGGATTATGGATTTTAAATGTTATGGATTTACATTAAAATGTTTTATGGATCATGATTATGTTACTATGGATGTGGATTAGATTATGGATTATGGATTAAAATTTTTATGTTATGTGATTATATTAAAATGTTTATGGATCATGATTATGTTACTATGGATGTGGAATAGATTATGAGTTATGGATTATAGATTTTATGTTATGTGATTGTATTAAAATGTTTATGGATCTTGATTATGTTACTATGGATGTGGATTAGATCATTTGATTTATGGATTACAAATTTTATGTTATGTGATTATTTTAAAATGTTTATGGATCATGATTATGTTAATATGGATGTGGATTAGATTATGGATTACAAATTTTATGTTATGTGATTATATTAAAATGTTTATGGATCATGATTATGTTATTATGGATGTGGATTAGATCATTTAATTTATGGATTTATGTGATGTGATAATGGGTTTTGGATTAATGGATTAAGATATTATCATACTTTAATTAGGATATATATGGAAATTCTATTTTTAGATAATTAATTAGAATAAATTTTGATTTACTTAGGATAAAGAGAAATAAATTTTTTTATTGCTCATTAGTGGCTCATACCATAACCCAAAAAAATCTCTTGAAATAAACTCATGTGCATCCTTAATTGATTGTTAATAAATACCTTAAATATTGGAGAGTTGTCATACTGATGTCATGGAGGTATCCTTATGAGTGGATGAAGTACTTTGATAGCTTAAGTGATAATGACAAAGTGTGCAATGTGTTTGTCCTAGTGTACTTGAAGTTGGCTTGGTTGATCTTCAATTTTGGCATGATTAGAGTTGTTTAGGGATGAGTATGGAGTATTGAGAATGTTAGGAGGTCCTTAAGATGTTTTATATGATTTAAGTGCTTGTGTGCATAATTAGAATTCATCTAGTAGTCCATAGTTATCATCTAGATAGTTTGGGTCTAGTGACATAAAATCTGAGTAGGTAGTTTTATGAAGTCACCATTGCTAGGTGTGGATGAGTTAAGAGGATTTGGTAATATGGTTGTGATAAAATTTGTACCTAGTTGATATAGGTTAAATTATAGGTCATACGCCTATGCAAAATTAAAGATATGCAAGTGCAAAGTTGGGCTCTCAGGAATTTTAACAGTATTTTCCCATACTTAGACAAATTTGCAATATGGCAAGAAGAGCTGAGTAATAATTTTGATGGTGGAATATCTCACACATGTGGATGTTTTAGGAGAAGGTGATCATATAGGTTTTTTTAGTTTTGAGCCTAGTTTATTTTCACTAAATCTCTAAAATGCACTGAAGTGAAATAAATGTTATACAAGTGGAAAGTTGGTCTCCCAAGCAGTTTCTAAGCATAGTTGGTTCTATGATAGAAGATTTTGAGAAGGCATCTTAATGGAAATATATCTCAAATGCATGAATGTTCTAGGATAATTTTTATATATAAATGGATTCTCATATGTGAGGAGATCATATGGTCCAAATTTGAGATCATGCATCTAAACGCATAAGAAGTTATTGAGATCCAAAGTATGCTTTCCAAGCATATTGCAGTTGGCCCCCATAGTCAATTTTCATGATGTTAAAGATCTGGACCTAGTGGAAATACACCAATTCATGAGAGTTCATAATTCCATATCAAATAGTGCACATAGATTCAAATGCATCAATGTGATAATTTTTTAGAAAAGATAAAGATCCAACATATTACAGAAGATCAATGGAGTGTGTATGTTCCAAGATGTCCGAAAGTAGCGAGATGGTAAAAAGTGCACATTATTTAATGATTGAGAAAAGGTAAAGGATAAGGATACAATTGTGAGTGGGTATTTATATAATTTGATTGAATGATGAGATTTTATAGTTAAATACTTGGTTGATCTATAGAGATCGACAATGCGTATTGAGTCAACATTGCAAGGGTGTACGAGATGAGGTCAAAGTGATTGAGGTTTAACATTTGAGCATTAAAACCTATGTGTTAAAGATAAAATAAGATCGATGGTATGTATTTGATATGATATGAGAGTAAATGATATGAAAGCATGGTGTTCGAGGTTTAATTGTGACCGTTTGAATTTTAATATTTTAATTTTGCAAAGGAAAACACCAGTGTTTGTTTTTTGTGCTATATCTTTCGATCTATGTAGAATTTGTTCATGATGTAGAAAGATAAGTTTTAGAGGATTACAAGGTGCATCTATAAATATGAATTTAAAGGTGTAATTATGTGTGTAGATAAATATATTAATCTTCAAAGTTAACTATAGTTTAGTGTTTGTTCTACAAGTGACCCCAGAAGAGTTGTTTGAGCTTATATAGATGCTATTTCAATGTTTCATGGTGAATTAACTATTGGGGAGTGTTATAGACTCCATGAGGTTGATATGAGTTAGTTTTTAAGGTTTGATCAATGATATGTAATATGAATAAAGGTTTTAAAGTTGATTGTGTTTTCATTCATAATGACTGTGTGTACAGAGAAGTGTTTAAGCTAATTGGGCTTTAGCAGAAATGTGTTTTGGTGATTGTGATCATTTGGGGGACCTATAGATCATGTAGAATGGGTCTAGGCTTTTTTAAAGTGTTCATATTTTCTTAGTTTGCCTATATAAGTGTCAAAGAGCTGAATGGGTCTTCATAAGACCTAAAAGTGACTTAGGCCTATTTGAAAGTGGATTATACTTAAGTGTGACCCATGTGATATGCCTTAAGGGTGAAGGCATGTATTGTGGCTGACAAGGAAATATTTTGGTCCTGTCAATTCATGGATGATCTATATATAGTGAAACCAAATGTGTTGTTTTATAGATTTTCAATGTGTGACTTATGTGAAAGATGTGTGCAAGGTGCATGTAAAATTTGTGGAGCGAAGGATAGGTAGTGTGCCTATTGGTTGAGTTAATAAGAGTAAAATTTTATTGATTATGTGCATGAACTATAGGTCATGTTCCTAATGTCAAAATAGTGTGCTTGTAATTTGAGGATATGTGAAGAGGTCTGAGTGTGCACATGAGGATAGTTTGAGTGAAGAAGGAGAAAGATTATGGCATGCCTATGTGAGATGCATGTTTGAGATAGAGAGAGAGTTTTTGTAGGGGTTATACAAAGAAAGATCCATCATTAGGTATTGAAAATATCATTTATAAGGTGGAGGTGTTAAAAGGAGGGTCTAAAGGACTTGGTCTTCCTTAGGGGTAGTTGCTCCTTGTGAAATAGGTGGTTCACTAAATACCTTTGGTCAAGAGGATATGATCAAAGTTTGTTGGTCTAAAGGAGTTGATTAGTCTCTTATTTTTAATTTATTATAAGATAATAGTCCATTTTTGTTCTAGGCTTGAGAGTGGGTTTTATTCCCCATAAAGATTTCCCATAGGAACTATGTGTTATGTGTTTGATCTTGGGTATGCATTGAATGTATGAGCTCTCTTATTAATGCTTCTTGATTAAGTTGATATATGTTGATTGATTAATAGTTTAAAGGACTATAATTTAAATTGAAATATCTGGGCTCACTGAGTCACCCCCCCTCAGTGATTGTACCTTTAATAATTGGTATCATAGTAGGCCATTTTTACAAGTTTAACCACTAGAAGGTGATCAAAGGTACAATGGTTAAAAAAGAGGCTATGGCTTATCTTCAAGACAAACTAGTATGTGCTTTATCAAATGTCAATTCAAGCATGGATGTTGTAAAGATGTAAGTGAGATCTAGAATCAACAGTCAAGAATCTATAGAACATGATGGTGGGTGGTCTCAACAAAAGGGATGAACAATTTAAAAATAAAGACATGACTTACTTAGATATGCTCTTATCCAAGGACAAAAGGGATTTTAGCTCCACCAAGAGGATCGAGAATGAAAATTCATGGGAAAGTAATGATCAAGAGAAAGGTAGGTCAAATATGAACAATGTGTCCTATAGGTACTTCTTCCCCTACAATAAATTTGGTCATACATATAGAGATTGTGCTTTTTCTCCAGAGATCAAAAGGAATCTTATATGCTACAATTGTAACCAAAAAGGTCATATAACTAAAATATACAATAGAGATTTTTGGAAAAAGGATATACAAGTCATTGACACCATCAAAAGGTTCAAAAAGACTAAGTCTAATATTGAAGAAGAAAAGAAGCAAAATTCAAGTGGTCCTCCAAAGGAAGAGTCAATGTTTGTTCAAGCAACCTTGCATACTCAATAAGATGGGAACAAGAGATGGTTTGTAAATAGTGGATGATCAAATCATATGATAGGAGACAAGAGAAAGCTTATCTCCCTTAGGAAGACCAACCCTAGTTTAGTAAGATTTGGTGACAAAAAAATTGCTAACATATTTGGCAAAGGTACTGTGAGTTTGAATAATGGCCATTTTAGGACTGAGAATGTCTTATATGTTGAAGGATTGAAACATAATATTTTAAGTGGAAGCCAAATGTGTAAGCAAGGAAATATTGTAGCTTTTCATGATGATGTTTATGAAATAAGAAAGGATGGAAAATTAGTTTCAAATGTTTATAAAATAGATAACAACATGTATGCATTCCATGAATCCAAGAAGGAGTGCTTCATGAGTCAATTGGAAGAAAGATGGATTTAACATAGAAGGCTTGGACATATAAATTTTGATAACATGGTAAAGATCAATTCAAATGGATTGGTAAGGCATATGCCCAAGATTTCTAAGATTCCTTATTATCTCTACAAGGCATGTCTTCATGGGAAGCAAACCAAAAGAAGAAACAAATCCAAGGATTTTTCCACTACAAAGCCATTATATTTGATCCACACTGATCTATGTGGACCTATGAGGATCCAAAGTATTCAAGGTAATAGCTAATTCATGCTTATCATTGATGATTTTACTAGGATGACTTGGATATTTCTTCTTAAAGAAAAATCAAAATCTTTTGCAAAATTTATGGCATTTAAAGTGCTTGTATAAAATGATAAAGGGTCAAAGATCAAGTGTATAAGATTAGATAGAGGAGGTGATTTTGGGTTTCATGAATTTGATGATTTTTGTGAAAAACAAGGGATAAGGAGATAATATTTTGCTTCTAGAACACCACAACATAATGGTGTTGTTGAAAGGAAGAATATGACTATTTAAGAGATGAGTAAAATAAAACCATGCTTCCAGATTCCAAACTATCAGATGGTTATTGGGAAGAGGCAATCAACACTTTAGTTTACATCCTAAATAGGTGTCAAATTAGAGCAAATGGTGATAAGACTCCTTATGAGTTATGGAAGAATAGATCAACTAATGTCAAACATTTTAAAGTGTTTGGGAGCAGGTGCTTTATCAAAAGAGATGAAGATAATCTTGTAAAATTTGTTTCAAGGTCTGATGAGGGCATCTTATTAGGTTACTCCTCTATCAACATTGCATATAGGTACTTCAACAAGAGACTTAAAAATATTATTGAAATTTCAAATGTAAAGGTAGATGAGACTAGTAGAGTCAATAAGCCAAAATTACAGGTAAGTGACTCAACTCAAAATGCTATTACAAATAATGATGACTTATCTATTCAAATAGATGATGAAGATGAAGAGGAGGAAGAAAAACAAGATTCTAAAGCTCCATCTAGAATAATTCAGAAAGATCATCTAATCTCTCAAATTATTAGAAATATTGGTGTAAGGTTGTAGACTAAAAGGAAAATGTTGATCAATCAGAATCAACAAGACTTAACTATGTTGTCCATGATTGAACCCAAAACATTCATATAAGCTAGCAAAGATGAAATTTGGAATGATGTAATGAATGAAGAAATTGATCAAATAAAAAAGAATGAAACATGGGACTTAGTTCTTAGACTAAAAGATAAAAATGTGATGGGTGCCAAGTGGGTTTTCAAAAATAATATGAATGAGAAAAAATAAGTCACAAAGAACAAGGCTATATTGGTGTGTAAGGGCTATGCTCAGGTCGAAGGAATATATTTTGATTAAACTTTTACTCCTATGGTAAGAATGGATGCAATTAGAAGTCTTTTGTACTCTACTGCTTATAGGCATAATATCATACAAGTAGTGGGTCTTGTAGGAAGGTTTCGAGCTGACCCTAGAGAATCTCACTTAAAAGCAGTCAAAAGGATCTTGAGATATCTCAAAGGCACCATAGATTTTGGTTTATGGTATCCCAAGAGTAAACAATTCTCTTTGAAATCTTATACTGATGCAGATTGGGTAAGTTGTGTGGATGATAGGAGAAGTACTAGTGGTGGGGTCTTTATGGGGGAATGATTGGTGTCTTGGCTAAGCAAGAAACAAGCCTCAATGTCTCTATCAATTGTAGAAGCTGAATATATAATAGTTGATTCTTTTTGTATGCAAGTCATGTGGATGAAACAAACTTTGGAAGATTATAAGGTAAGATAAAATGGACCTTGTTTTGTCTATTGTGACAACACTAATGCAATTAGTATCTCAAAGAATCCTTTTATGCACTCAAATAATAAGTAAATTCCTATTAGATATAATTTATTAAGAGAAAAAGTGAATAATCAAAGTATTATGTTAAAGTATGTGCATACAAAAGAGAAACTTGTAGATATTATGACCAAACCATTGTCAAAAGATACATTTGAGTATCTAAGACAAAGCTTGGGTGTCATTTATTTATATATGAATCAATAGATGGTATTTAGTTAAGGATTAGAAACAAGTTCATCATCTTGATTTAGAGGTTTGTAAAGTAGCTATAGTGTAGATGCAGAGTTGGTGGTCATGGAAATGTCTTGAGAGAGAAGGCTAGTAAGCCTGCATGGTGGTTTATCATGATGTATGAAGATCTAAAAATGATCAAATGGTGAAATGGATATGAAATATTAGGGGGAGTCCCTCTCAAATGTATCTTGGTAAGTTCCATAATATTTTAGTGTTTTGTGTGTTCTTTCTTCATTGGTTGCAGTGCTTGATAAGAAGAGAGTGTTGGCATGAAGCAAGAGGAAGTTGTCAAGGAAAGAAGAGGTTGGCTCAAGGTAAGGGGGAATTTGTATCATATTTTCAAGATGGCCCTTTCCTATTTTTTATGGTATTTTTAGGTCCTTAGGATCAGATTGTGCCCACTTTGTCATTGTGTCAAAGGGGGAGAAATTTCCTATTATGGAGTGCTTGAAGAGAGAGAAGGTGAGCTGAATGATGTTTGTTAACATCAATGACAAATGGGGAGATTGTTGAAGTTGTCATAGTGATGTCATGGTGATGTCATGGAGGTTTCCTTTTGAGTGGATGAAGTGCATTGATATATTAAGTGACAATGGCAAAGTGTGCAATATGCTTGTCTTAGTGTGCTTGAATTTGGCTCGGGTGATCTTTAGTTTTGGCATGGTTAGAGTTGTTCATGGATGAGTATGGAGTATTTATCATGTGAAATAAGTATTTAAGATGTTTTATGTTATTTGAGTGCTTGTGTGCATAAGTATAATTCATTTGATAGTCCATAGTTATCATCTAGACAGTTTGGTTCTAGTGGTAGAAAATTTGAGTAGGCAGTTTGACGACATCACCATTACCATGTGTGGATGAGTTAGGAGGAGTTGGTCATATGGTTGTGATAAAATTTGTACCTAGTTGATATGAACTAAATCCAAGGTCATGCACCTAAGCATAGTCAGATATATGCAAGTGCAAAGTTAGGTTCCCAGTCATTTTTTTAGTGTTTTTCCATACTTATCCAAATTTACAATATGGCAAGAAGAGCCAGGTAAGAATTTTGATGGTGGCATATATCGCATGTGTCAATGTTTCAAGAGAAGCTGATCATAAGGGTTTATTAATTTTTGAGCCTAGTTTATTTGTGCTAAATATCAAGTCATGAACTGAAGCAAATAAAAGTTATGCGAGTGCAAATTTGGCCTCCCAGGTAGGTTTTAAGCAGAGTTAGCTCTATGACAAGATTTTGAGAAGGCATTTTAATGGTGATATATCTCAAATGTGTGAAGGTTATAGGAGTAGTTTGTTATATGGATTATTCTCCTATGTGAGGAGATCATATGGTCTAAATTTGAGATCAATGTGTCTAAGTGCAAAAGAAGTTATTGAGGTCCAAAGTAGGCTTTCTAAGCATATTGCAATTGGTCCCCATAGTCAATTCGCATGATGTTAAAGATTTGGACCTAGTGGAGATCCAATAGTTCATGGGATTTTATACTTCCAAATCAAATGGTGTGTATAGATTCAAATGGGTTAATGTGATAATTGTTTAGCAAAGATAAAGATTGAGCATCTTACAAAAGATCAACAAAGCGTGTGTGTTCCTAGATGTCAAGAAGCAACGAGATGGTAAGAAGTCCACATTATTTAATGACTAAACAAAGGTAAAGGATAAGGATCCAATGATGATCAGGTGTTCATATAGTTTGATCAAATGGTGAGTGTTACTAGTTAAAGACTTGGTTGATCCACAAAGATTAATGGTGCGTATTGAGTCAATATTGTAAGGGTGCACGAGATGAGGTCAAAGTGACTAAGGTTTAACATTTGTGAATTGGTGCTTATGTGTTAAATATAAAATAAGATTTATGGTACATATTTTATCTAAATAGTGAGGACACAATATGTGAGCATGGTGTTAGAGGTTTAACCGTGACCATTTGAATTTGAATATTTGAAGTTTTCAAAGGAAAAGACTAGCGTCTAGTTTTTATGCTCTATCTTTCGATCTATACAGAATTCACTCATAGTGTAAAAAGTGAAGTTGTATAGGATTATAATTTACATCTATAAATATGAATTTTAAGGTCTAATTATGTGTGGATATAAATATATTGAGCTGAAAATTTCAATGTGGTTTCATGCTTGTTTTACAAGTGACCTGAGAAGAGTTGTTCGAGCTTATATAGATGCTATTTTGATGTTTCATGGTGAATTAGATATTAGGGAGTGTTGTAGATTCCATGAGGATGATATATGTGTTTTTTAAAGGTTTGACAATCGTATGTAGTATGAATAAAGGTTTTAAATTTGACTATGTTTTCATTCATAATGACTATGTGTATAGAGAAGTGTTTGAGCTAATTGGGCTTTAACAGAAGAGTGTTTTGGAAACTGTGATCATTTAGGGGACCTATAGATCATGTATAATGGGTCCATGCTTTTGGAAAGTGTTCCTATTTTTTATTTTCCCCATAAAAGTGTCAAAGTGCTGAATGGGTCTCCATAGGACCTAAAAGTGACTTAGGCCTATTTGAAAGTGGATTGTGCTTAAGTGTGACCCATGTGAAATGCCTTAAGGGTGAATGCATGTATTGTGGAAAAAAGGAAGGATTTTGGTCTTATTAATTCATGTATTCTCTATATATACTAAAACCAAATGTGTTGGTTTCTATAATTTCAATTTGTGACTTGTGTGAGAGATGTGTGCAATGTGCATGTGAGATTTGTGGAGTGAAGGATAGGTAGTGTGCTTGTTGGTTGAGTTATTGAGCAATTTTTTTTTTTGAATGTGTGTATGACCTATAGGTCATGTTCATAATGTCATAATAGTGATCTTGAAATTTAAGGATATGAAAAGAGGTCTGAGTGTGCATATGAGGATAATTTGAGTGAAGAAGGAGAGAGATTGTGGCATGCATATGTGAGATGCCTGTTTGAGATAGAGAGAGAGTTTGTGTAGGGGTTAGATAAATATAGATCCATCATTAGGTGTTTAAGACATAATTTCTAAGGTGGAGGTGTTCAAAGGAGGGTCTAAAGGACTTGGTCTTCTTTAGGGACAGTTGCTCCTTGTGAAACATGTTTCACTAAATACCTTTGGTCAGGAGGATATGATCAAGGTTTGCTGGTCTAAAGGAGTTGATCAGTATCTTGTTTGTAATTAATTATAGGATAGTAGTCCATTTGTGTTCTAGGCTTGAGAGTGGGTTTTACTCCTTATGAGGGTTTCCCATAGGAACTATGTGTTATGTGTTTTATTTTGTGTATGCATTGAATGCATGAGCTTTGTTGTTAATGATTCTTGATCAAGTTGATATATGATAATTGATTAATATTTTAAAGGACTAAAATTGAAATTAAAGCATTTGGGCTCACTGATGCACCCCCTCTTAGTGATTGTACCTCTAATAGTAACAACCTTCGATCGACTATGTTTAGGATCTATTGGTTTGAGATGGAATTTGCTAGGGATTTGCTTCATGATTTTGATAAAAAGTGGATTATTTTAAGAATAAGATAATTTAACCTTGCATACCCAAAACTAAGGTCAACATCAAGATCCTTTTATGCCAATCCATGTAGATAGATCAATGTGGAAGTATACTAATTTAAAGAAAGATGATCAATGCAAAAGCTTTCTTGGGATATGTCATGCATGATAGCCATACTTAGAGGGAATGGTTTTTTTATTTTGAGAGATGATTTTAAAAACAACTATCCTTTAAGGGAGCAGTCTACACTTTTGATATAAATACATGTTTTATAGATTTTATAGCTATCCTTCAAAGGATCAATTTGTTATTTTTGCCTATTTTATAGATGCTTTTCTTTTGATACCAATGTTATTATTTATTTATGGATTGGCGTAAGGCATCCTAGAATAGTTTTGTGAAGATTTTTTGCACAAGATGATACTCTTATTCTCAAAATGAACTAGTGATAGGGAAGGTTTTTTAGGAAATAATGATTTGGGGTGACTTCCCATCATAGGCGAAGCTTGTCCAATTAAAGCATGCTATGAATAGATTTGGGGTATTCATTTTTAAGGTTAGAGATAGAAAATTATGTTGGATAACCACATGTATCTATATATCATTATTTGGTATAAGAATGAAAGGGATATGGTTTTATCTAATCGAATCAGAGGAAACTATGTCAACCAAGATGGTTAACACTTATTAATAGTGGAAAGGATGCAAATGTAATGCATTAAGAGGTTATCATTCTAATTTTCCATCAAGAGAGGCCAAATGATATGCCCCAAATCCATATTTATGGGTGATAATATATGGTTTGAGCTAATTTAGAGCAAATTTTCCTTATTTTCTCTTTTTCAAATCAGTGACATGTTGATTTTATTTTAAGACAAGGTCACCAATAGTAAATTTATGTTATTTTAGATTTTTATTATAGGTGCACTTTATTCATTCCTAATATACATGGAGATGATCAAGGGTAGTTGATCGACACTCATCCAAGACCTCAAGCTGGGCCAATTGTTCTTGACAGAAGTCACCCTTAAAAATGGTATATTTAAGGGAGATGCAAAAGGAAGGAATATAAACCTTAAGAGTAAGTACAACTTTAGTACCATAAACTAAAGATAAAGGAGTAACACCCATAGGGGTTCGAATACTAGTTCTGTAAGCCCATAAGGCAAAGGGAACATGAAGATGCCAATTCTTCCCTACTTCATTAATGACCTTAGTTAGGATTTTGAAAATAATTTTATTGGATTCCTCAGCTTGTCCATTAGCTTGAGGATAGTAAGGCAAGGAGAATCTTAGATTAATGTTAAAAGAGTCATAGAGCTCTTAAACTTTTTTATTTTTAAAATATTTTCCATCATCTATGATGATCTTATAAAGAACATCAAAGCAACAAATAATATGTTGATTAATGAATTCCATAATTTTATCTTCTTTGGTTGAGATAAGAGGAATAGCTTCCACCCACTTAGTGAAATATTCAATGGTGGTAATGATAAATCCATGACACTAGGAGGATTTAGGATTGATTTGACCTATTAAAATGAGCCCCCACTAGAAAAATAGCCAAAAGTCCTATTCTACCTGTAATGCTTGACTAGAAACATGTGATAGGTTGGCATGCTACTGGCACTTTACTCATGCTATGACTAGTGATTTTGGATAAGGTCTCTTCATGCTATGACTAGTGTTATGACTAGGATTCTCAAGCATTTAAAGCTTGACAACTGACCTTAAAATACTCCTCAATGCTTCTACACCTTGCTCACATGAATTTAATGCAATGTCATGCCTATGTACATACCTCTTCATTCTTATCAAGCACATTCCCATGATACAACTATGCTTGTTATGACTAGGCTTCTTAAGATACCTTGTACTCAATGACTAGTACTCAAAATATGTTTACCTTGACCTGAATCTTGACATCAACCTTAAAAGAATCATTATGTTGCCTTCAAATTATCTCTCAATAAAGAGACATTAGGTTGACTTCAAATTCTCTCTTATCACATGGCTTGCTTATCATATTAGGCACACAAGCTCATACCTCATAGACCAAACACCATGCATCTTCAACAGATGCATTTTGACATCAATGACATCAAAATTGACATCGATGACAACAATTCTCAACAAAATCCCCCTTTGTCATTGTTAAAAAAACATTCTTCAATTTGATCACTCTCATCTCCCCTAGTTTGGTCAATCTCCCTTCTTGGACTTTCTCCCCCTTTGACACTAATGACAAAGGTCTTCTACAACTATTATCTAGAATCACACATTATTTGAAAAAAAAGTTAAACACATAAAATATGAATCATTAAGACAACATGCTCCCCCTTAATCCATGCATACCTCCTTCAAATTAACTTAGATTACAAGACCACTTCTCAACATAGATCAAGCTTAGTCAATAACTTGAGTAGCTCCCCTTCAAATCAAGCATCTACCATGCTTCTATTAATTGAATAGTGTCTCCATGAAGCCTAACGGAGTCACCTATTTCCATAGATCACTAAAAAAAGTTTAGGATATTCCTAGATCTTCATGAGCTCACAAGACCAAATATCCTTTAGTATCCTTTTAGGTTTGATTGACACTATAGACTTGACCTCTTCATCAACCATTTGATCATCAATATGAGCTGAAAATAGATATTTTTGACTTGATTTATAATTTGAAGTATGTTAAACCACAAAAAATCTTGTAGACTAATCATGACTAACCTTTACTATCTTTGGTTTCCACACATTCATTTTCCTTCTCTTGCACTCTAGGAGATTCAAACCTCTTGTTTTGATTTGATGACCTTCTAACTCTATTAGAGTAGAATATTGAAATGTGTCCTAAAATATGACAATTATAGCAAACCATATTATATATACCTTTTGACTGATGTGAATTATGGCTCCTTTCATATCCTTATGAGTACTCATTCTTGGAGGGTCTTCTACACTCTCTTGCTCTTTGACCAAACTGATTGTAGAGAAAATAGTAACCATTAAATGAACTAGCATACCTTCATTAGGCTATTTGATATGTCTTTTCATGTTGACCTTCTTAGCTTCAATAACCATATCCTTGACTTGAGATACCTCCTTTTGATCTTCTTTGAAACCAACATCTGTCTTACCACTTGCAAAATTATGGATACTTAGGATGTCATCTAAAACATCAATGCTATTTTCAAACTTCACAAAGGTATTCACCTTATTAAATGCATGATCCAACTCAACTTTCAAGTATTCCTCTTCAGTTTCATATCTAATGTATTCTTCCTCTTTAACCTTCAAGTTTGCATTGGCTATATCCATATGTGCTTCAATCTGATTGATGATCTCATCATACTTATTGTAAGTGTTACTCAATCACTCCTCAAACAAGCCAATATACTCCTCATAGTCATTAACTAATGATCTTAGTTTGTGGCTAATTCTTCTTTGGAATTTCAACTCCTCTAGTGCACTTACCAATTCTACCTTAAGGTTCACTTCAACTTCTTCTTTATCTGATTTTACATCAACCATAAGGCCTTTCCAATTTGGGCAACCCTCATTATCTTATTCTATATCCATGAAAAAGGTTTCATTATTATCATGTTCAGGTTCATTAATTCCATCATCACTTTCATATGTACTTGAGTCACTTATATCAGATGAGTTATCTTCTCTACTATAGATAATTTTCTTATTTTTGAATGATCCTTTCCTACTTTCATACTTCATAAAATCTCTCTTGTTCTTATTAGGCTTGTAGATCTTATTTTCATATCCATGATGTTCATTATGTTCTTCATCATGATCAGTATTACCCTTGTTAGGAAACTTAGATGCAAATTGACTAATCTTACCACAATTGAAAAATTTGAAGGGCAACTTACCCTTATACTTACCTAAGTCAAACCTCAATTTTCTTGCAAACATGGCTATCAATTAATCATCATCAACATATGAACATTCCTCATCCTTGAACTTTTTAGTTTTTGACTTATTCTTAGCTTTGAATTCTAATTCCTTATTGGGAGGCTTTCCTTTATTTGTTCTCATCTCATAGGCAGTCAAGATGCCATGAAGCCCATCCATTTCAAGCTTGTCTAAATCTTGCATCTCTTCTAATGCAAACACATTAGATTAAAAATTAGGAGTTAGTAATATCAATACCTTATGTATAACTATTGATTCTTTCACTTATTCTCCTAATCCTCTAATGACATTGACAAATTCATAAAACTTCAATAGGTAAGATGTAATTATTTCATCTTCATTCATCTTTAGACTTTCAAACTATCTCCAGTGGGTTTGGAACTTGGCCATCTTCACCTTGGTGTCTCATTCATATATGGTATTCAATTTGTACCATATCTCTTTGGATAATACATAGTGCATCAAATTCACAAGATATACCTCTGACAGGCCATAAAAAATGGCATTCATTTCCTTGGAGTTGTTTTCACTAGCCTTCTTACCTGTTGTATTAGTTGGTGGAATAGGAGGAACACTATATACATCCGCAAATGACTACCAAATATCATGTATTTGAGACATAAAATATATCTTCATCCTGATGTTCCAAAATGAATAATTAGATTCATTGAATAATTAATCCTTATTGGTAGAGAAACCACCTTGAGCTTACTAACTAGCCATCCTTGCTTCTATGATCTCCTTTAGGCTTTTAGACCTACTTTAAAGGACTAGGATCTGATACCAAATATTAGAATAAAAATGACTAAGAGGGGGGGGGTGCATCAGTCATCAAAAATTACTTATCAACTTCATTTAATCAATCATGAACTAATCATACAATTATATAGATCTAGCAAGCATAAACACCAATCCACAATAAAACATGAAACACAGAACACATCACATATGTCAAAAAAATAAAGGGGAAGAAAATACACTAATATGTGCAAATGGAATACAATCCTATAAGACAAAAAAAAATTTTAGTGAAGCTACAACCTCACATGGATCACCAATCCAAACTATCTAATCACCAACTTAGGCTTTAGTAAGCACCCACTTGCAAGGAGTCACCAACCCCCTACATAAGTCAACACAAAATTAACCACCTAAAACCCTTGATCACATTTAGAAAACTTTGTTTCTAATATAATATATGATTATTTAATTATTCATCTCTTCTCTCTCTTCTATCCATCTCAAACTACCTTCTAGGCTTCTTCACTCAACTAGTCCTCTTCTTGACTTGATTAGGTCATATGACCTTGATTTTCATGCATAAAACCTCTATAAAATATTTATCGTAGATCCTATAAACTCCTATTATGGTATAATAGACCTTATTATACTATAGAATATATTATTCTATTCACTTTCACTTTTTACTTCCAAATAGGCCTAAAACTACCTTGTATTTATACAAGTCTCTTATTCATATCCTTCTCGGTCGGTCAAAAATCCTTACCTTATTAGGTAAGATAAGGAATATATCTTAAGACATATCATAAAAAGGGATAAAACATGATTTTAGTCCCTTTAGGTCTGATCTTCTCAATTAGGCCTGATATCATCTTTAGGTCTCATGGAGACTTAATCCCATTAGGTCTACTTAGAACACGTTACACCTTGCCTTCCTTGAAACACATTCAAACACCTAACATGGTAGGAACACATCATATTCCACTAAAATATACCTATTATAATATTATTTAGGCTCCATAAAACCTTTTATCTTGAACCACCACTTGAAGCATGCCATTAGTACTATGCACAATTAGACTTGTCCATACCCATAAAGTCTATCTTGAACTATTGAAGACAAAACACCAATTAGCTAAAAAAAACTTGGAAATAAAACATATAAATAAAACCTTAAAAAACTCAAAAAATTAAATAAGTTCATTAGAATTAATTGCATATGGAAAAATTACTTAAACCTTTCTCTGAAAGTAGCTCACTCAGAACTGCCAACTAGCCTCAAAACATAATCATGGAGACAATGACTTTTAATACCTACAAGACCACTTTCAGAGAATTAAAATGCATGTAGATGATAATATGAGGTAATTATACCATTATAATATAGATATATAATATATTCAAATGGAAATATTGGTCTTTTAGACCAATCTTATAGTCTTGTACCTCATTGTCTCATTTGAACAAGACAGGTCAACTTATGAACAACATTTTCATCATATCTACTGACCTCAAAAAATTATATCCAACATAAACATGTATTAAAATTATTTAATAATTTACTAATGTAATTTTATTCATCCCTATTCCATGATAACACATCCCTAATAAAATTCTCACTTCTACCTAATTTTCTCACCATTTGCACCATTAGGCCTGTTAGTGACTAGTCAACTTTGATGACTGTTTTAGCAAACTTGAGGGATAAAAACTAATAAAAAACAACCATGGACATAAAATAAAATTATCAATATTTTTCTTCCATACTTTTATTATCTTTGACTTGGTCAACTCTGATTGCTATAAGAAATCTTCTAGAAACAAGGCCTTTCCTATAGGGTCCACTCACTCACCTAACAAACTAATCACACCTGGAGGTGTCTAGAAGAGTTTAATAATACCTCCAATCACTTATATATCCATACCAATCCATTATAATCACTTTATAATAACTTATTTCATATTGGGTCACTATTAGGGTTCTTTGAGGGTTTAAACCATCTTCTAGTCTTAACGATCATTCATAAAGCTTAGCCCCTCATTCTAGAAACCAATGCCTATAAATTTGAGATATAAACCTTATAAATATACCATGAATAACTCAAGTTACCATTTATATGTTACACATGCCAATGAAAACTTAAAAGTCTTCGTGTTGAGAACCCTCTATTCTTTACACTCAAGAGACCTCTAAACATGTTTTCATGCCTTTTCTTGCAAAACATGACTTCAAAATTTGTGATTTTTTTAAAAAAAACATATAATACCTCTGATAACACTCACTTATCCATACCATCCTTGGAAATAGAACCTCATACCCCATTAGGCCATGCTCTCTCTCTTTGCTCTCTAGGCCTTGCCCTACAAGTCACATTAGGCCTTTAAAATGGCATTCTAACCACTATTAAAGCTCTCAAAATATCATATAAAAACTTAATAAACCTATTTAATGATTAAAATCTACTTAAAATCCTTTATAGGCATTGAAAACACCTCATGACACCTCATTAAGTTAGGCATGGGCTAAAACTAGTCTAGTTATAGACTCTGACTTAAGGTCTTACCCATGTAGGCTCACCTTGAAACTCTCCTGAGTGATTAGATGCCTCATATGAATTCTCAAAAAACATTATACAACCTCTTATTCCTTTTTACATCCATATCACCAAGCCACCAAGCTCATACCTTCTCACAAGGTCTCTTCATGCTATGACTAGTGTCATGACTAGGCTTTTTAAGTATTTAAAGCTTGAAAACTAACCTTAAAACACTCCTTTATGATTTTAAACCTTGATAAAATTAATTTCATGCAATTCCATATCTATTTACATACCTCTTAATAGTTATCATGCACATTCTAATGATATGACTATGCTTGTTATGACTAGGCTTCTCAAGATACCTTGTACTCGAGGACTAGTACTCAAAACATGCTTAACTTGACTTGAATCTTGACATCAACCTTAAAAAAATCATTAGGTTGCCTTAAAATTCTCTATAAATAGAGAGACATTAGGTTTCCTAAAAATTATATCTTATCACATGGCTTCCTTATCACATTAGGTAGACAAGATCATACCTCATAGACCACACACTATGCATCTTCACCAGATACACCTTGACATCAATGCCATCAACCTTGAAAATAATGACAACACTTATCAACACACCCTTTTAAAAAATAGTTTGTATAGTTATCTCAGGTCAAAAATCAATGATGAAAACCTCATATTCACACCCCAACCCCACTCAAGAGTTTTGGAACACCACATTTATTTAGGGGATTTTTAGATTCAAGCATTATAATGGGGTGTTCAAAGTAGTTGATGAAGTATGAAAGCCATAAATTAATGATGTAGACACTTAGGATGAAATTGAGTTATTGGAGGATTTAGAAATCATCTGCCACTTGAGACTCCACAAAGTTGTTGCCAAACCAAAGTTTTCTCATGTGATGATATCTTTTACAACATGCTCAAGTTTTTTATGTGAAGAAGTGATTTGGTCCATATAGATAATGGAAATAAATGAATAGCCAAGACATTAGGGATTGATTTAAATAATTATTTCCATATTCTATAACCTAACTTTCCTTATGACAAAAGATTCATATTTGAGTGGATGAAAAATCCTGATGTTTTGGAAACCTTATAGGATTGGTCAGAAGCCTTGGATTATTGGGTCAAAAAAGAGGATATAGACACATATATAATCAAATTAATTTAGAAAGGGGGTTAGGGTTGGTATGTTACTCATCAAATACATATTTGAAGCCAATGACATTGTGCATTTGAATAAATTCTAGGTCCCCCTTCTCAACATAATTCTTGAGGGGAAGCAAATCCCAACTCTAAGAGGAGTGATCACATTTAACATCGGTCAATAGGTGGCTTGAGTTTGAGTTTGAGGTAATTTATGCATGATGTATTATATTTTGGATGTAACATTCACTACCTTTCCATTCATGCATGTATCTTTCACACCTTGGACATCTTCCATCCAGCGAATGCTCATAGTTTACTCCAAGATCTACAATCATCAATATATTAATCACATTCAAGACATCTTTAATCACTTTTATACCCCAATATATTTTGATATAAATTAAAATAATATGCCCAAAATATTTGAAGAGATAAGGGACTTTATAATAGTAATTTGAGCTTATTAGCACTACCTACACTTCCCAATGATCATAATTGAAGGAATTCATAGTCCCCTTTTCAAATTACCTTACTATGTGCATGAAAAGCTCGTAGAACAAAAAATAATGTTCCAATATGTTAATGGTAAGGTGGGTCATTGCTCTAGTAAGAGATAAAGGCCATACCCTTATCTACCAGTTTTCATTAGCCATCATGAGTGCTAACACATTAAAACTCTTCAAGTCATGGAAGCACATATATCACCCTCCAACTTTCCATCCCATGATAGTAAATGGGACCTTTATGGGAATGTTCATAGGCATGTGGAGGCACTTAGGGTAAGGCTAAACATCACATATCATCATGAGGATCATGTGGATGACATGTATCATTTTAACCTTGCCAGTGATGATGAAGTGATTAGTAAACTTGAGGCTACTAAGAATATTTAGGAGCAACAATATGGAAATTAGGTCTCGGAGGAGAGAACCAGTGAGCCCCAACCCTTAGATGGCACTCCAAAGACAAACATGAGGCTTAAAAACATAATATTTTAGGGAAATCCCCTAATGGTATCCCCATATTCATCAACCACCACTATTTTAGTTAGAGAAAAAAATCATGTATGTTCACCTATCATTGGTAAGCATCACATATATCTTGTGGTTCTAAGTCTTAGTAAAGTTCCCTAGGAGCCCAACCTTCTATGTCATATGAACCAATTACCCCTACTTGTACAAGGTCAACATCATAAGGAATTAACTCACATTATGGTTAACTTAGATACATGCTTCTTTATATTCTCCTATTATTTTTGGTGCTTCCAATCCTCCAAGTCCTATTTTATCAATCCCCACTA
This sequence comes from Torreya grandis, assembly GCA_037957365.1. Classification (NCBI taxonomy): domain Eukaryota; kingdom Viridiplantae; phylum Streptophyta; class Pinopsida; order Cupressales; family Taxaceae; genus Torreya; species Torreya grandis. The sequence continues at coordinate 2,131,505 of JARHVA010000393.1, read as the reverse complement.
TTCCAATAGCTCCTAGTTCCCTAGTTACTAATCTCATTCCTCCAAGGGTCACTATTTCGGTCCCTAGTGTCATAATTCCTATGGAACCTATTTTTATTTCCCATTTTGATCCTCCCAACATTTGTACAAACCCCATTACCCCAATATTTCATGGGATAGTTTCAATTTCAAATGATCCAGTATTTAGTATCCCTCCATCACAAGGATAAATCAATAATCTCATGGGAAATCCTTCTAATTTTAATGTGATAAGGGTCTACACAAGACATTTATCAATGGCCCAAACTTGTTAAAGTTACCCACATCTAAGTGAATTACCTAAGTAATTAACCCTCAACCTAGGCATGTTTCCCATTTAACACTAGTTGCTATAAATACTTATATAACTAACAGCTCCATAATACCATCCTTCATAGTTGGGCCTTTCGTTACTCATTTTTTTCTATAGATTCCACATGTTGCCTCTTGGACCTCTACAAACTAGGTTCATTAACAAAAAATATCCCATGGAATCCACTCTCACATATTCATGGTTCCTTAGATTTATGATTATAATACCCATATCCTCTCTCAAAATGATGACTGAGTTGCATGATGTCATTGGAACCTTAGTCCATAAGAAAAAAGAATAACTCAGAGCTCACATGGCCCCATGGTAGTGCCCTTTACCATTCCTACCTTTTCTCCCACTCTCCCACCTCCATATTACAGTTCTATTCAAGTCCCTCTCACATTCAGTCCTCCTTCATCCATGCCCTCACCATCCACTTCCATAGATACACTATCTGCTACTGTTACTTTAGGATCTCTTAGAACAACATAGGGAGGTGACTAGATACATGCCTTTAATTTAGATAAAATTCAAATGCTTGATATGGTTTACTAAGGGGACCCAGATATCTAATTCAAGTTTGACAAGGACACATGTAGAATGAAAAGAATTATGACACAAAGGTTCACACAAGAAGGAGACACTATAGTGTAGTAAAAAAAGGAAGATATGTTCTCCTTAATTAACAAGAAACAAAAAAATAGGGGAGGAAAACATAATTGAAGACCCAATCTTAATGGTAAGATTTTCTCATGACATGATGAAAAATATCAGGGAAGAGCTAAAAGAACAAGTTAAAACCTTAGAATCTCAAGTGATGAGTGCCTTCCCACTTTGGTTGGTAGACAAGGTTGAAGGGTCACTATCTGAGTTATTCCTTATTTTAGGAGAGGTGATGGAATTTGTTTCACAAAGAAATGTGTTGTATCAAAATGCACAAATATACTTGTAGTAAATTATTAGTGTGGATAATAAACTAAAGAAAATGGTAGTTTTGATCAACAAGGGGATGTTCCCCTAGTTAAATATCATGCCATTAGTGGATTTGAACTTGTACCAAACCATCACTAGAAACATGTGAACCTCTTTGGAGGAATGGATCAGGGACATGGAATCATCAATTATCCCATTGGAGAAGAGCAAAGACAAGATGTTGGCATATTTCAAGGAGGTCAACATCACCATGTCATTCAACCAAGATGGCATAATTATCAACAAGTATCACCAAGGCCAATAAGGTTAAAGCTAATGCCCTCATGGACTTAGCCATGTAAACTATGGGTAACATCGACAAATTCAACATAATCAATAATGCATTAGAGATCCTTCAAAAGTCTCACAATAAGTTAATGGCATAGAGAGATTTGATTTTTAGAGAGCCACCTTTCAAACTTCCCAAGCTAGACCAAGAGGCCAATATGATTTCTTAGGCATTGAGAACACAAAAGGCATAGAAGTAACTAGGTGGTGGTTCCCTTGTAAGCTCTAGTTGATCTTTAGTTATCATGTATGTGTGGTCCCAAAGTGGAAATTTTGTTCCCATAGTTTGGGCCCTATACTATTTTTTAATTTTTGAGATTGTACCATTGTAACTAACTTGGTCATGAGGATCTAGATTGGGGTTGTGTGCACTTAGGTGGTAGGTCACATTATTCATGTAAAATATATAATCATGATTTTTGAAAGAATTTGGAGTGCATATGCAATATGAACACAAAGGATCTAGATGTGAATTAATAAGAAAATTTTAAACATAGATCAATTAATCATTGCATAAATATTTAACATGGGAAAACCTCAAAGAGGTGAAAAACCCATAAGATGATAATTATTCAAATATGAGAAAATTTACACCCAATACATTAAATTATCCTTCTCACTTCTTCACGTAGTGCTTCACAAAAATCAAAAATTGAATATGATTAAATAATTTCATACTCATGAGATATGATTTAATAATAAGGGTAAAACCCTATTTATAGTGAAATACTAAGGGAGGTGACCGTTGTAAAAATAACAAGTCCATCCATCATGATAAAGCAATTTAATTTAAATTTGGTAACTATTAAATAAATATAGCTTTATTACTCATTTACAAAAGGTTTCCACCTCATGTTAATAAATAATATATTATTACTATTTAATTAATTACCATGGCTAAGGGTCAATTAAACCCTCTTAGAATTAAATGCTTGAACACTCCCCTGTAATGTTAAGTAGAAATAAATACCATAGTCACCTGAAAAAAAAGAATTATACTATGTACACAGTTGAAGGATTTAAAAATGTTCATCATACCAAACATGACCTTTTGAAACAAAAGGAATTATAATCCATAAACTACTCACAAGTAAGTTTAGGCTAGCATGATCATGAGACTACATCTCATAGTTTCTATTGAATAATCATCTAAGCATATTTGGAGCCTTTTATAATATAAGGACTTCCATTACAAAGTATGATTTTTAATGTATTGGGTACAAATGTAAAACTTCCACATGAAGTTTACAATTACATAACTTTCACATGAAGTTTACAATGCTTTACAATAAGAAGTATAGAGAAGAAAAATAAATACATGGCCATTAGGAAGTGGAATTGTCATACACACTCCCTCTCAATGGTAACTCTGAGAGGCCCAACATTGCATGAAACTACCAAAAGTTAGTGTCACCAAGTGGATTTGTGAAGATATCTGACACTAGTTCATGCATAAGATAGAACTACATATCTTTATCACCATTAAGGACTTTATCTTGAATAAAATTCACATGAAATTCTATATGCTTCAATTATTGATGATTTGTACCTACACAAAACTTCAACACATATCTAAAAATAGACTCATGATAGAATAGTATGGTTAGCATCACATTAATGAAGTACATAAAAATATGACATATGTCTTTCTATGGTAAAACATATTTAAAATAATCAAGTCATATTTAAAGGAAAATAAGTTCACTATGATTATAAAGTTAGTAAAAAAAGATAAATTATTGTATGTAATTCATTATTGGATGTATCTAATATTGACAAGATGAGCATCCCCAACTGTCATGTGATGCAAATATACTAATTTATTAATAAAATGATACTACGTTTAGCCAAACATTAGATATCCTATTATTAATAACTCATTTTATCTTTTGAGTCTTATAAAAAATTTTCAAGTTTAATATGCTTCAATAAAGGATTGAGGTATAACCTCCCATACATCAAATATAGATAATTTTAGCCTGAAATGCCATCATACACTTAAAAATATATGATATTGAAACAAAAATTTCAAAGATGTATGAATAGAATTATTAGTTAAGTAAATGATGAAGAGCCAATAATACAAACTCTATTTACACTTTGTACTTCATAACACATCTTATTATCAACCAAAGTATATTAAGATATTAGCATAAAAAATTAAATAATAAAACAATCAAATGAGAGTATATAATCATATTAGCATGGAATTTCCCCCCTAATCAAATGAAAACATTTAAAAAAAATTAAAACACAAAAGATCCAAACTTACTGAGCATGATCTTTTTACCAAATGCAATAACTAAATATGATCATTTTGTCAAATTAAGCATGATGTTATACATATAATGTATTTCCATACTAACTCATATAAATTGATAATAATAATAATAATATCTATATATTTTATTTAATTTATCATATAAGACAAATATATCTATTACAATTTATTTTTAATAAATATTTTTTAAGAATCAAAACTAATTAGTTTTACTAAAAAATAACATGTAGATGAGACACTATCAATATAATTAGTATCTCTAAAGTAACAAAAAATAGTTTTATCAAAGCAAATGAAATGTTATGAGCATACATGTATTTTTTTATCTATAAAAATCTAAATATCAAGTAGTTATTTTTATTCAAAATATGCACAATAGTATTTATGGCTTCAACCCATAAGAACTAGGAGGAACATTTGCAAAATGCAACATTGTTTTTACCATCTCAATAATGATGCCATTTTTCATTTTAGCAATATCATTTTGTTGATGAGAATAGGGAGTTGTTAATTCCCTTTGAATACCAAAATTAATGTAAAAATAATCAAACAATATACTAATATATTCACCACCATTATTGGTTATTAAAATCATAATAGAAAAATCAAATGCATTTTCAACACTAACTTTATATTCCTTGAATTTAGACAACACATCAGATTTATTTTTAATAAAATATGACTAGATAATTCTAGTGTAATCATAAATAAATATAATAGAATATAAATAACTATTAATAAATATAACTTCAAGAGGTAATACAACATCACTATGAATAAATTCTAAGGGATGTGAGGAATTCATATCATGATTCTTATGAAAGGGGTTAGTATGTTACCATGTAAGAAACCCTCAGAAGTTTCATGATGAAATGGGATAGAAGTTAGTTCAACAAAAAGATTATTTTCATACATATCATATAAAATTATAAAATTAACATGTTCTAATCTTTCATACCATAATTGAGATTCATTTTTACTATGCGGTGAAAGAAAATATGTAGAAGGAGAGAAAAAGTATAAACCATTCTTTTGAACCCCTTCAACACTCAAAGACCTAGATTGATTTTTAATGGATCAAATATATTTAAGTAATGTAATATTAAAATTATCATTAGTAAGTTATGAACAATATAATAATTTATTTTTAAGCTTAGGTACATAGAAAATATCATTTATAATAATTATCTCCTAAGTAAACTATTTTAGAGATATCTATAGAATCACAAAAAATATCAAATAAGCATGTCATATGGTGTGATGCACCACTATTTAAAATCCACTCATTTTCATTTGAAGTAAATAAAGTAGCATATAAAGCAATAAAATTTGAATCCTGATTGTTATTATAATTATGGTTTTGTTTCTTCTACTTGTTTTGATTAGATTTATTCAATTTTTTATTTTTAAAAGATTGATTGTTAATTCTATCCTTATTTTTATAACATGTTTCCCTTCTATGACCAAATTTACCACATAAACTATAATTTCCATTAAACTTAGATTTATGATTCTTATTTTCAAATTTCTTGTTTCTATTTTTGCCAATAGAAGAATTAGGGTTAGATTTATGGTTTAGTTTATTATAAAAAAAAGGTTAAGAGTGAGAAGTGATTGAGTATCATTTTCCTTATAATGAATATTGGTCATAACTTGCTCTTCTTGAATCAGGAGAGCAGACAAAGTGGCAAGGTCAGGGATATCTTACTCAGTTTAATACTTAGAATTCAAAATTGAAATGAAATTTTTAAAATTTCCATGAATATTTAATTGAATGATAAAATAAAGTAATTAATCTTTAATCAAATTATGATTACATTCAAAACTAAAGTGAAAATGGAGGTCTGTAGTCCTTCGCCGAGCTAGGGCAGCCGTGCCTGGCTTATTTTTGCTGTGTCTACATTCGCGTGGGAGGGGGGGTTTTTGTTTGATAGTGTGGGGTGGGTTGCTGCGAACTTGGCTGTCACATTTACTGGTTAACTTTTATTCTGACTATCATTTTGCATCGAGAGTGCCTTCTGGTCAACATCTTATAAATGGGTCGGCGGAGGTGCCTGGATTGACCTCATTACTGGGGAGTGTCTAAAGACAGGTGTGGTCATGGCTAAGAGTGCACCTTCTAGGGCCAAAACTGGTATAAGTTTTAGTGAAGTGGTGGGCCTAAATTTGCTAGGATAGGAAGCGAGGGTGTTTGAAAATGCCTTCTTTTCTTAGACTATAGGTGCCATGGACTCGAGCTTGCCTGGAGGATCTTAGATCACAAAGATTAACGGTTGCCTTGAGCGGTGCAAATAAAGACTTAAACTGGTAATTCCTTTTGAAATGATTGCTGAAGATTTAGAATACTACTCTAAGCATTCACTGTTTTGCAAGTTTTTGGGTTTAAGAGTCTCCCTTCAATTTTTAGAGATTTGGGCTCAGAGAGTGTGGGAACCAGAGGGAGAAATGGAAGTCACAATGCTTGCAAACAATTATTTCATGGTTACATTTCTTTGCATGGCTGACCACAATAGGGTCTTTGAAGGGGGGTCCTATTTTTATAATCAAGTGGGGCTATTCATCAAACCATGGCATGTAGGTTTTAATCCTTCTGAGGAGCTCCTAAATCGAGTGCCAGTGTGGGTTCGGTTGCCTAGATTTCCAATAGAATGTTGTTGTGAGGATGTTCTTCATATGCTTGCATCGATGCTCAAAAGGGCAGTAGGATCTTCAACACAAACTTTGTGTAAGAAAGTTATGACTTTTGCTTGAATTTGTGTGGAAATTGATCTGAGTAAACCACTACCAGATGTGGTGGAGATGTGTGGGGGCTCATATTCTGAGGTACAACAACTAGATTATGAAACCCTTCCCTTCTGATGCTGCCTTTGTCATGAATATGTCCACCTGGTGCGAAGATGCCCGAGAGCCAAGCCAGTGGAACAACAACCTACACCTCCCTCTAGTAACACTCTTGGTAGTGACAAAGGGAAGAAGTCAGTTGCTGGTGAGGGCAAGGATGTTGAGGGCTTTGTTCAGGTTAAAGCCTGAAATCATAGTAGAGGATTGAAAAGAACTCTAATGGAGTGACAGGAGGAGGATAATTTTAACAGGTTTGAGGTCTTAGATGAATTGGGTCAGCAAGTAGTTAATCTAGGATTGAATAGTGCTGATCAACTTGTGGTGGATTCTAGATTGGAGATTAGCTCTGCCATTCCTCCCTCTGCTTCTTAGGAGGAATCCACCATGCCTATGGTCACAGATGGACAACCAAGAGTGCAGATGACTTGCGCAGATGACTTTAGAGCCAAATGTTGATATGGGTTAGGGAGTAGAGGAAGCAACTCTTCCTGCACGGACTGTGGTTTTAGATATGAATAAGTGAGGTAAATCTTCTCCTCATCTGGGCATTTTTCAAAAGGATGGGAAGAAGGGGGCTTCAGAGAAAAATGTTAAAATAGGATGAAAGAAGGATCTAGAGAAGATTAAGATGATAGGGGAGACCTTGGTGGAGTCAAGATCTGTTAAGACCCTAGATTCCCACTTTTTGACCCCTCCCAAATGATCATTATTTCTTAGAATGCAAGGGGCTTGAACAATGGCCCTCGACAAAAAGCTGTTTGAGAATTAGTTAAAAGTCATTCTCCTGATGTTCTCTTTCTTCAGGAGACTAAGGTTTCTATGGAATGTATGATGAGTATCACACCTAAGGTATGGAGGCAAGGTCAATGTCAGTGCATTGGAGCTTAGGGATCTTCAAGGTGTGTGGCATGTCTATGGAACCCACGGAAGATCCAACCTGTGTCCTGGATTTCCTTCAAGTCCTCCTTATCCATGTTTTCTTTATGCATTGAATCTAGGGAATCTATTATTTTTTCTAATGTCTATGCTCCAATTGATTTCCAAGGTAAACTCCTGGTATGGAATAATATTCATGTGGTTCATAGATTATTTCCTTATTTGCCATGGATTATTGCTAGAGACTTTAATGCCATTTTAGATTTAACTTAGAAATGGGGAGGTAATACAAGAATGGAGCCTTCCTCAATCTTGCTTCGAGATAATATCTTGGCACTAAATCTCATGGATATCAAGCCTAGCAATGGCCACTTCACGTGGAACAATAGAAGGGTGGGTGACAGGTGCATTACCAAACATCTTGACCACTTCATGGTGTCATGTTTTTGGGTGGGTGGGTTGTGGTCTTCCAACTCTGAGATACTATATTGGAGAGGTTTGGATCATTGGCCCATAAAGCTCATTATTTCCTCAGCTAGGGTGCCTTAAAAGCCACCTTTTAAGTTCGAGCTCATGTGGCTCAGGGATCCAGACCTATATGGATGTGTTGTCAAATGGTGGAAGATAGGTAGACCTAATTTTGGTTTAGCTATGTATATTTTTGCCAAGCTTCTCCAATTTGTTAAGTACCAGCTCAAACGCTAGAATTGACAATGCTTCAGGAACATTTACCAGGCAAAAAATGAGGTGCAAATGCAATTGAATGATGTTACTAGGATGATTAGGGAAGAGGGGGCATCTGAATATCTGTTATGGGAGGAGGCTAGAGCTCTAAAAATAGTGGAGGAATGGGAGCTGAGAGAGGAAATATTTTAGAAGTAGAAAGCACGGAATGTGTAGCTTCAAGAGGGGGATAAGAATATCGCATTCTTCTTCAATTCAGTGAAATCTAGATAACATGGAAACTCTATATCATCTTTGGTGACGAATAGGGGGGAGGTTATCCACTCTACCCAGGGTATCTGTAATGAGGCAGAGCAGTATTTTACTTCTTTATTTAGGGAGGAAGCGCAAGGGGACTCGACTGTAGAGGCTCAGGTTCTCTCCTGTATTCCTTCTTTAGTTTCTTTGGAAATGAATGAGCATCTTATGAGAGCCATATCTATGGAGGAGTTAGAGAAGACTATTTTCCAGATGCAGAAAGAAAAGGTGCCTAGACTAGATGGATTCCTGATTGAATTTTTTTAGGAATTTTGGGACATTATTAAAGTTGATTTATTGGCAGTTGTTCATGAATCACAATCGAATAAGCAGATGCTCTGGGCCTTGAACTCTACCTTCCTAGCTCTCATTCCAAAGGGGGAGGGAGCTAATTGGTTAAGTCAATTTCACCCCATTTCTCTTTGCAATGTAATTTATAAAATTATATCTAAGTTGATTGTTGAAAGGTTAAAAAGGTGGCTTACATTGCTTATTTCTAAAGAGCAAAGTGGCTTTGTGGAAGGACGTCAAATCTTGGATGGAGTGGTTGTGGCTATAGAGACTATCCATTCCATGGCCAAGTCTAAAGAAAAGGCTATGTTCATCAAGCTAGACATGAACAAAGCTTATGATAGAGTCCGTTGGTCCTTCCTTCAGAAGGTTTTAGGTGCTTTTGGCTTTGAGGAGGAATGGATTCGCTGGGTTATGAGTTGTGTGAATTCAACTTATTTCTCAATTTTGATTAATGGAGAGCATTCTAATCTATTTGGGGCCTCTAAGGGCTTGCAGCAAGGTGACCCTCTCTCTCCTTACATGTTTCTTCTTTTGGTGGAAGGGCTGGGACGGTTGATTAAAAGGAATGTGGAAGGGGGCTTTATTCAAGGCTGGCAATGGGGTGGAGGTCTTCTTGTACAATCTCACCTATAGTTTGTGGATGATGTGGCTTTAATGGGAATAACAACTATTAGGGAGGCTTCTAATATGCATAAAGGCTTGGATGTTTATCTTGAGGCTTTAGGGAAATTAATTAACGAGGGGAAGCCTTCTATTTTTTTCTTCAACACTCCACCTCCAATTCAACGGAGTGTTGCTAATATTTTCAAGTTCCAAATTGGAAGTCTTCCTTTGCTATACCTTGGGATTCCTATTTTGACTGGTAGGCAGTATAAGGAGACATGGTAGGGCCTTCTAGACAAGTTTTGTGCTAAAGTGAATCATTGGACCCATCGTTGGCTATCTTTTGTTGGTCAGGTTCAGATGCTCCAATTGGTTGTGTAGGCACTTCATCTATATAGGTGTATGATACAGGTGGCACCGGTGAGCTTTATTAGAGAACTCGATTCCTTAGCAAGATAGTTTATATGGGTTGGTAATTTATCAACAACTAAGTGGAACCTTATTAAGTGGGAGGTAGTTTATAGCCCAAAAAGGTTGGGTGGCCTTAGATTAAGGCAGTCATTACTCTCTGGTAGTAAAATTGTATTGGCAATGGTGCATTAAACAGGACCAGGTGTGGGCCAGAATCTTATCCCATAAGTACCTATTTGGGATCCCCCAAAGAGATACCCCTCGATATAGCTTGATAGGGAAAGGTTCAATGATTTGGTCTATGCTCAAGAAAAGGGCTGCGCTCATTAAGCATGGACTATTTTGGATCTACAAGAATGGGATGGAGGCATGGTTCTAGAAAGACTCTTGAGATGGCTTTCTACCCTTAGTAAACTAATATCCTCACTTAGGTATATTAGCCTAGAGATTTTGTGAAGCTGGATGGATGAGGGTGGGGGACTTTAAGGCTCTTTCCCTTCATGGGCAGGTGGTGGAAGCAAGATGGAAAACCCTAGGGGAGTGGCCTATTTTTGGTTTGGAGGTAGAGTGTGCTGAACTCTATTACATTCTTGCTGGTCACAGTTGTAGCACCCTTTTCGATAGTGATGTTTTGGCATGGGATCCCAATCTGAAGGGTTCATACACTGTGTCTTCTGGTTATTAGGAGTTGATCTCTCAGCAGCTCGATGGGGGGAGGGAAGTTCCTTGGTGGAAAAAAGTCTGGAATAGTTTCTCTTGGCCAAAGTGTAATTGATTTATTTAGACTTTGGCCTGGAATAAATTCTTGACATGGGAAAACATCCAGAAGAGAGGCTTTGCTGGCCCTTCGAGGTGTGTTCTCTATAGTAGTAGGGAGGAGGATTCTTAGCACTTATTCTTTTACTGCCCCTTCGCAGCGCAATTATGGCATTTTTGGTGGGAAGTGTAGAAATGCTAGTGTATTCATGCATCCTCCTTGACCGATTTTTGGATGAGATTGGGGAGGCCCCCTCCTCAGCTTCATTCTTGCAGGATGTCTGGTATGCTGGTCCTATATTTCTCTTATGGCAAGTTTAGCTAGAAAGGAATTGCAAAATTTTTTAGGGGGGAAATTTGGGGATTCAACAGGTATGGACTAGAATCTTGGGAATGATCCAAGAAATTGTTAAAGCTAAGAGTGAGATTATCCTACTGATGGAGAAGAGTGATGCTGAGATAGTGGACATGCTAGGTGTATAGGGGATATCTCTAGCCTCAGCTTGCATTAGGAGAGGTAGACAAGTGAAATAGAGAGTTCAAAGGATGGGGAAATGGTTACCACCTCCTACTAGTTTTTTGAAAATTAATACAGATGGTTCTTCCAGGGGTAATCTAGGATCGGCTGGGATTGGTGGGATTGGTAGGGATTCTTCTGGTTCAGTGGTTTTGATTTTCGTGACTAACAAAGGAGTGTAGACTGTTAATAGGATGGAAGGCTTGGTGATCTTATATGCTTTGAGGCGAGCTTATGATCTAGGATGGAGGAAAGTGATTTGTGAGGCTAACTCTCAAGTCTTGGTCAATATTCTTCTTGAGAGGAAGATCTCTAATGTTAATTGGTAGCTGTCATTGTTAGTTCAACAGATTCTTTAGGTTAGTTCTCGTATGGATTCAGTGTCTTTTGCCCATATCCCAAGGGAATGGAACAGGGCAGCTGATTGCCTGGAAAAATGGGCATCAGAAGATTTAGATGGCTGAAAGATTGATGGCTGGGAGCAGATGCCCTACGCGTTATGTCATAACATGGAGAGGATTATTGTAGAAGATGAGAGAGGTATTGGAGAGTGATTTTCATGATCTTGTTGTTTTCTGTAGTTTCTAGTGGTTCTTGGGGTGTTGGCCCTAGGTTGCTCTGTACTCAGCTGTTCTAAGTTTTAATAAAGTTTTTACCCTTATTTTTTCAAAAAAAAAAAAATAATTACATTCATCTCACTGATCTTTAATGTTCTTAATTTTATCAAGAAAATTAACAACTTTTTCATCACCTTTCATAGGTGTAGTTAACAATTCAAAGATTAAATTAATCATTTTTGAGAGATGAGTGCTCTCATGAATGGAATCAAGGAGTTTCCAAGCATCACTAGAAGACTCTTGATTACAAATGTGGAGAAGGAATTCATCCTTAACACTCTAAAGTATAATGGATATAGCTTGCAGTGATTTCTATTGAAATGCATTGGAAAACTAAGGGGTCGCATGTCATCAAAAAGGAGATTTTTCAGTCCTAATGACAATATTACACAATTTTTGGGTTATAAATTTAGTTTGACATGAATTTTACATATATTATAATTATTTATATTAAACATTTATGATTTATCTAAAATAAAATTAGGTGAAGCCATAACTTCCCTTTAAAGAATGATAGTAAGAAAATGTTTTAAAATGAACCCTTTTTAATGTGTTTTTATATTATTTTTGTAAATTAAAGTAAATAACAAGTGAAAATATAATTAATTTCTCAATTAAATTCTAAATAATACAAAAAATTGATTTAAAATTGCACAAAACTAGGTGTCGAAAGAGTCGTACTCACAATGATCACCTAGACACTATTATTAAACATGTTATAAAATAGATATTATGAGGTTTAAAAATATAAAATAGACAATGTATATGTGTATATAAAGTTCTAAAACCTAGGGATCGACTAGTTATACAATTATGTTTGACAAAACATTCACTAGGTCAAAAGTTGAAATAAGTTTGACAAGTTAACTAGGGTTTTAAACACGTGAAAGTTGGCATGCAAACCAAAAAATAAAATTTAGTTTGATAGGTCAAATAGGGTTTTAAACACATGAAATTTGGAATGAAAACCAAAAAATAGAATTCAAAAATAATTAATTTGAAAAAAAATTAGTTTTGAAATAGGGTTGGAGAGTTTTGAACATAAGACCTCCCCACATGTAAGATCTTTAAAAAATAATAACCACCAATCCTTATAAGAGATAATTAACCATTTACATGCACATAATAGTATTTAAAACTTATTTTTTAATATTCTAAGAATTAAATAATATATTTATATATAAATAAAATCATGCATATAAAATTTAACTAGTAAGAAAATATCTAATTTTTGACTTTTGGTAAAAAGCTTTAAAGAAGGGTGGGGGCCATAGGGTTGTATGAAATTTGAAAATTTAAAAAATTATTTATTTTTAAAATATTTCATGAAACTATATGTAATAAAAAACACACTTTTAACTTATCATGGCACAATAGCATTAATAAGGTTGATAACAACAATTTATATAAACTACCAGAAGGGTTGAAACTTTACCACTCCTTCTAAAAACATCAGATAAGTCAATTTGAATATTAAAAAGGAATTTTGATTAAGAAATGAGTTTTAAAATTCTTTTGGGCTGAAATATGGCACTCCATATAGAAAGATAATTTACTGGTGCTTGAGGAATCCTTCAGAGGCTCTATAGATGCTCTTGAATGCTTTCAAACTGATATTTATAACCCTTTTCTAGCAATAATTTACTAAGGTCCTCTATGTTGGAGCCTTCCCCTCTTTTTGCTTCTTCAATTTTTATACTCTCAATGTCCATTTGTTACTCAACAATAGACTTTTCTTCATTGTGCCTAGTTGTATATTCTTTACTAAGATCAAGAGTGGGTTCCTTTGTAGGTTATTCTTCCAGTGATGCCCCACCTATTTATGGAATCACCACTTGGGGTGCTTCATGCTTGGGCTCTATTTGGGTAGATGGGTGTGAAGTAGTTTCATATTTCTAGCTTGTAGGTATCCCATGGGATATTATTAGTGATGGGGTTCACCTTTGTCATTTGGGCTTAGCCCTAGGTTGTTCCTCCTATGCCTTGTTTTAATTGATGTATCATTCTCTTTCATTCATGCCCTTTACTTCATGTACATTTATGGTTGAGGGGGGATTGATTCCTTTTTCAACTTAAATCTCATTGATGTTTTCTTCTAGGGCCTAAGAATATAGAAGATCACCCAAATTTTCCCTTGCATGACTATATTATAAGGGTTGATATCAATATTATCAGTCTCATGTTGTTCTACATATGCGTGCCCCCATAGGTAGACATACAAATTGTGAATATTGTGGATTTCAAAATAAATCTTATCCACATCAATATTTATAGGGTGTGCATTTATAATATGGCTCACATAGTCCATGAAATACCTAACACTAAATGTGTAGGGAAATTTAAGCCAACCTGATAAGTTGTCTTTGTTTTCCATCCAGATCTACATGAGAGAATAGTGTTGGTTTATAGAAAACTAAGAATAGGTTCCCATATACATGGGTAACTCCTTGGGTATGTGTAATTTATTTCCAAATGCCTCCCTCATACCACGAAGCTAACCCTTCATCTTTGATTTGTAGGAGGGTATGATGGCACCGGGGCATGTGAATTGTTTGAACCTCTTGATGGGGGAATTATGATTTGGTGGGTACACACACTCCAATCCCTTATCAAAATACTCTAGGATGAAAATCCCATAAAAAATGAATAACAACAAAATTATGCCCCAAGGAAACTTGTAGTTGGGCAATCAATGTGCCTTCTCTACATTTTGTTCAATTTCCTTAGTAAAGTACAAAGAGTAATTGCACTTTGTCCCCTTGGAAATTTTTTTGGTGACATAGAGGTGGGTCATATCCACCTCCTTCCACCTATCTATGATCCCCCATCTTGGTCATGGACAGACACACAACTACTCAAATTATGAGATCTTCTAGGCTAGTAATGTACATGGTGTGGTCTTCCTTTTTATATTTTAGCATCATCATCATTTTATAAATTGCTTCATGATACTCAAGATATACATAAAAATCAAATCTAGAACAAATTAGCCCAGCTACTTTATTGATTTGTTCAGGGGTAATCCTCATTCTATGCTCAACAAAGAAGAGGCAGTCTTCATGAATGCATGAAATTAGAAACTAAACCACCTCCTATGGCTTATAAAAATATGGTAGTTGGAAGAGTTGGAGCAACCCCACATCCTCCAATAAGTTATAAACTATGATATCATAAGTGATCTCATTCTTGATGTTCTAGCATTCCACCTAGTAATTGCATTACAAGTCAACTTCATTGTTACTCTGGCAATGATTGTAATTGAGGCCATGACATGTGAAAACCTTATATTCCCAATCATTCATGCATAGAAATATATATAGGTATTGCATTTAATCAATCAAAATAAGAGAGGGAGTTAGTGTTGTAGTAACCTTATTTCCTACATGCACCATTTATGGTACCTTTCCACTAGTCTTTTTTGTTAGATTTGTGGGGTCCTTACCTCACATGCCACGTTCACTAGATATTTATTCTCAGATATAAATGTGAATTCCTCCTTCTATGTCATTGTGATCTTCAATTTTATGAATAAATGGAAGTGGATCCCTTTTATTATCTTTTTTATTTGGTCACATCACCAATTGGGGTCCCTGAAGGTTAGTGCATGACTGACCAACTCTATCGAATGAATACATTTTGAATCCTTTTTCTCTATACTCAAAATGCTTAGATTCCTACTTCAACCTCCTCTAATAATCAATTGACACCTATAACCTAAAACTTTCTCACATCGACTCCTATGATAAATTTACCATTTCTTTCATTGAATGCTCTCAACCATAATCTCTACTTCACATTTTATCATCGAAACACTATGTATTCACCTTCCCTTATTGGTTGTTCACACTTTATAATGACTATTAAGTTTTTAATAAAATTAAAAATGGAAGGTCTCTCTATCTTTTATAGGTGGATAATTAGTTTTATATTAAAATCTCCATGTTGCTGTCCATCATTTAAACCATTTAATGTTTTAAATGACATTCCTTAGTGTCCATTTGCCAAATTTAATAGTTATACCACTCCCTGGTTAAAAAATTCATGTACCATTATTTGCACCTTTCTTGGAGGGCATGCTATCTATAATAATTCAAATTTCCCATTTTAACCATGGGAAATTGCCTTTTCTATTTTAACCCATCTTATAATAGTGTTGACTTTAATATCTTTACTCTCCTTACTTGGGCCATATGCCACCTCTTTCATGCCTCCTTCATGTGCCTCTTTCATGAAAATCCTTCATATGTGATTATTTTATTTTCCTCCTATTGTGTGATTCCTTTAAGCACATCCTCTTGTGTCATTTTAGTTTAAATAACTTATCCATACTTAAAAACTACCCCACATGAAAATCTATGTGTAGTGCTCCACATCATAACATAGTGCAATTCATGTCAAGAAATAAAGAGAGAGTGATAAATACCAAAAGATTATTAAAAAGTGTCAAATAAATGAAAAAATGTGTAAAGCCAATGCCATGCTTATTTTAAAATGAATAAAGTACTAGACTAACCTAGTGGCATACACCTTATTCATAGAATTGAATAATTACATAGGATGGTAGGGTTGAAGTTGATTACCATTAAATGACCTGGTAGGAATTGGCCATTGAATATTTTCAATTTGTAAGCACATGTTGGATAGGTAATATGAACAATAAATAAACCATTCCACCAGATCCATAGTTTACCCAAATGGCATGCAAACTTTGAATCATAAACTAGGACATGCATACTAGAATGAAAAACATTAATTTTGATATGTCGATCATGTCAGGATTTTTATTTTTAATTCTCAAATCCATGTCTCTAGTGTGTGAGAAAGCATGTTTCATCCAAATAAAATAGAGTTTCCAGGTGCACTTTTAGGGACTCCTCATCATCTAATCTACCAATGCACATAATACCAAAAAAGGGCACAAGTAACTCCATTGGTAAAAATTAATTAAACACCAAAGACAAAAATAAAATGAGTACTCTTATTTAACCTTTTATATGTGGTTTGATACACCTATAATATAACTAAAATTTTATCATCCAAATCAGTGTGACCGATATTAAAATCTTGGTTAGTGTATTACCCATGATCTTGTTAAAGGCTTCAGCTATGCCATTAGCTTGAGGGTCATATGGTATGGTCTTATGGTGCATAATCATGAAATTATCCAAGAGAATACGTATTATTTCATTGAGAAAGTGAGTGCCATGATCACTTGTTAAAATTAAAAGACATCCATACCTAGTGAAGATATTTTCCCATAGAAATCTGGTGCTGGTCATAACAATACAATCACGTGTCAACACCATTTTAGGCCAATGTGTGAGATAGTTTATGGCAATAATGATGTAGTGCATGCTAGTACATCTTAAAATTAGCTATATGGGCCCAAATAAATCAATATACCATTTATCAAATGGTTCATGAACAAGTACTAGATGAAGAGGCATATCATCCCTTCAGTTTAGTTTACCTACATGCTGACAGATATCACATTGGTTCACATAAGCTTTAACATATTTGAATAAGGTGGGCTACCACAAGTTTATTATTAGAACATTTATAGTGGTTGCATCACCAGTAAAATGTCCTATTTTAACACCCTTATGGACATCCTAAAGGATTTTTGCATGCTCATGGTGAATGATGAACTTTCATAAAACCTCATTGTGCTCCAATTTATATAGGTCTCATCTAATAAATTAGAAAGGGGTAGTGCAGACTACTATTTACTTTTTATCTTGGGTGCTAAGGTGGTCTAATGCAGAACCTATTGTAAAAAAATCCATAATTTACTCCAATTATTTAGGCATGTGCATAACTTGAAAATTTATACATTAGGTAAATCATCCTTAATAGCATACATTAATTCACTAGATTGAACACGTAAGAGGTGCTCTAAACTAAAATTAACTTTACTTGGTTTCATGACCATGGACAACTGAAATGATTAGAAAATGAAAATCCATCAATAAATGCATCTATGCAATAGTGGCTTGTTTACCAAATACTTAAGCACTTCATGATCCATATAGAATATAAATGGGGTTGCCAAAAAGTAATGGCAAAATTTTTGAAGCACATAAACCATAGATAAGGCCTCATAATCTATTGTAGAGTAGTTTCATTTCATTAGTGTCAACTTTTGGCTAGAAAAATAAATAGGATGATCAAGGTTTCCCTCATTGAGTTGTGCCAAAATAGTTCTAATAATCAAAGTCTAAGTGTTGACTTGCACATGGAATGGCTAGTTTTAGTTTGGGAACTAGAGAATGGGTGTAATCACCAACTTCTCTTTTAGGGACTCAAATGCTTGCTGGTGTTAATCCATCCATAAAAATATGATATTGTACTTGAGTAGTTCTTACATTATCATGGATATGTTGGAATAACCCTAAATGAACTTCTGATAGTACCCTATGTGACCTAAGAAGGCTCAAACCTCACATTGAGTGGTTGGCATTAGGAGTTGGACAATGATCACAAGTTTAGCTATATCCACCAATAATACATCCCAACAAATTATATGTCCCAACAAAATCCCAAATGGGGTAGAAAATATGCACTTATTTAGATTCAAGCAAATTTGAAGATGATTAAAACATTTGAGCATGAGGCACATATTATCACAATGGTCATACACTAAACCATACATGGTCTAATCATCCAAGTACACCTAAAGGAACTTATGGATGAAATCCTTGAAGGATTTCACTAAAATATGTGAGAACACTATTGATGCATTATTGAGGCCAAAAAGCCTAAAATTATATGTAAAAGAACCCTATTTAGTTGTAAATGTTGTCTTGGCCTTATCTTCCTCAACAATTTGGAGTTGGTGATAGCCTTAAAAACCATTGGTGAAGGTGTAGATCTCACACCAAATAACACCTTTCAAAATTTCCTTGACGAAAGGCTTTGGGAAAGGGTCGATTACACATATAACATTGAGTAGCTTATAATCCACACAAATTTGAATGTGACCATCCTTATTGATTTTGATCACCATTAGACTAACCCATTTAGATTCATCAATGGGAGTAATAACTCTAGTGCATAACATTCTATCAATTTCCTCTTTAATCTAAGAACACATATTTGGATTCATCTTATATGGCCATTTCCTCACCACTGAGCACCTTCAACCAAATTGATGTGCATCCTACCCAATGATGGATTCACTCCCTTCATTTTTATGTATTTGCATGGAAAAACATACTAGTATTCATGTAATAGTTCAAATATTTTGGTTATCTCAACATTAGACTAGTAATTTCTCATAATGGCTAGTTTAGGTGCATCTTCTATCACAATGTTCTACTGAACCATTTAGAGTGGAAAAAAATATGATTTCTACTTGGACTACATTTTATCTCTAACATTATGCACCCCACATTCTATATGTATATTTAAGTGGTTGAATGATGGCTATGGTGGATTAGAACTGGTACCATCATCACCTTAGTACACAACCTTTTATTTGCCATTTCATATATGTTCCTATGTGCATGGTCTAATTGAGAATTAAATTACAATGAAGCCATGGTAGGAACATTGGGTTATTGAAATATAATTGAATTTTCCTTAGTTACACCATGCATGTGCCGTATTTAATCTTCATTTGGTGCTTGATCTCCTAAAATAACTTGATGGATTACTTATAGAGATAGATTCAAATCCATTCATGGTGAAACAAATGTAAATGTGGTAAGCATATTGTGCTTAATGCATTGCCTGATATCTATGTCTGTATGCATTTATTGGTGAATGTACCATTCCCTATCCTAGACATGTAGAATACCACAAAATGCATGAACCCATAAAAATTTCAATAAAAATGTTTCATTAGTGCTCTAAAGGCTTTCAAATTTTGTTATATTTTATTCTAGAGATGAAACACCATTATAACTCAGGGTGGCATATATAGGATTGTCATGGTGGAAGTGATTATGCATGGTTGCATGCACTTGTTCCCATGTATCTAATTGGTATCTATGAGTAGAGCACCATTAAACAATTGTCCCTTGAACAAAAAGTTAATTGCATGGAACCTTTCATCCTCATTAACATAGTAATTCTATAAATGCTATAAGTATTCCTAGACCTCCATCTAAACATGAAACCTAGGTGCCCATTCCAACTATAAGTGTGGTCCAACCATTAGGAATGCACCAATAAGGTGAATGATTTTGTGTCACTGAATGAGATTTAGAGGTGAGCTTAGGTGGCCATCCAAGGCACCAAAAATAGCCTTATTAGATCATATGTGCCTTACGCCCATTGGTCACACATGATACTGGTAATGTCAAAAATAGACTATTTCTTCCCATCACAAGCTTCTATCAGGAGTAGGATCCACATTTTCATTTCCTTGGGAAGTGACATAAATTATGTTGACATCCTCATCAACATCAATAGGTTCCACAAAGTGGGGTCCTTGGTCATTATTTAGAATAATGACCATATGCCAAGTTTCATTCTCAAAGATGATATAAAACTTCTTAAAACACAAGTCAACATTATTCACATAGCACAAGGTTTACCTAATAGAGTTGGAAAATCATTAGCTTTATCAAGCTCGATCACTTAGAAATCACCCTTGAATGTGATACCCAAGATGTTGATGGTGTCATATTTAATAATGCTTATAGGTAGTGTACAAGTCTTATTAGCCATGAATAGGACATGTGAAGATGGATACAAAGTGGGACTCCCCATCTTTTTCGAAGCATATTTGGTTAAAAAATTAAACTCTACATCAGTGTCCACCAGGATGTCACAGATCATCCAACCATAAATGGATGTATTGATAAGGTCCTTTTTGTCATAGTTTGGATTTGGTTGAATATGGGTCTCTTGTCATTGTGTATGGTTTAAATGATGATCCTATGATAACTTTCCCATTTGTTATTATAACCAGTTCTTGAGGAGAGGGATGATGTCCTCATTAAATAAGATTTTTCATAGCTCTCAAAACTCATAATCTCTTAAATCCATGGGTACAATATTTATTTGCATCTCGGCCCTCATGTTAGCACCCTTGTACATCAAGAACTTAGTTTCACCTTATAGTTCCTAGACTAAGGCCATTATCTCATGCAATACTTATTTAATGTTGGGGATTGGGATAGTGTTACACATGAGGTTCTTCACATTGAACCTTTTTAGCATGTGGATTTGAAATTGGTTGGGAATGAATGCCACTCTATATAGTAATATTTACCTTGGGTCTAGTTGGTAGAGTGGTAGGGTGCAGTCTCCACTAAACATTTGGAGTTTTTACAACATGTATCATCTCGACACCCTTACCATTCTATTCTTTAGTAATGGTAACATACAAATAAGGACATTCTTCCAGGTGATGCTCATTTTTACAAAAGGCATAGGTTAGATAGACCATGTAATCATGCTAGTAGTGGTTTGGAGATACATACTTGTAACAAGTCCTAGGTGGAAAATGACCACCTTTGCATCCATTGACATGTCCTCAACCTCTAAAATATTGACTTACACTAGCCTCTTAGTTGTTATCTATGTAAGCTTGGCATGTACCTCACTTACATTCTTCATGAATTTCATTGATGACTTGACGGTCTTTAGTATCATGTGTATATGCATCACATATTTTATAGTATAGTGATACTTTAGCCTAGGTAGCACATTGAATCAAGGGATAACTCCTTACATCATGATCTTCTTGACATATCTCGCATGACTATTTCATTATATTGTAAACATTCCTTTGGGGATAGTTATTCCTATTATGGCCTTCTACTTTGAAGTCAACACACCAGAGGTTGCTATGTGTGTCAAGAGAATTATTGGACATAGGCTTCTCTATCTAAGAAACCATCATAGTGATCTGATCCTTTATAAATGGGTTGATCCCTATATCTATAATTCCCATGGATTCGACATGGAGGGAAGCTTTTAGAGCCTTATGTAGTTTAATGAAAGTATTATGGGATAAGGCTTGTCAAAAATGAAGTAATAAACCTCTCAAAAACCATTGATCATGTTATGTCAAGTTAATATCAAATGATAACTTTAAAAGAATAATTTTGAAACATGCATCAGACACACACACACACACACACTCTTAGTGAACTCTTTCTTGATATATTTTAAGGCAACAATACTTTGCAATTAAAATTTAGGGATATTAAATTTTTGGAGAAAAGCATTCTTTAATATTTCATAACTACTTGTTGGGGATACATTTTTTGGTACCATTTATGTGTGTGATATAATAAAGTAGTGGATAACTAAGTTACCTTTCATTCAAAATAATTTATACCCAATGTTTACAAAATGAGTTCACACTTGTGAACCTATTCTATTACATTTTTGACATCTCAATATTCAAGCAAATAAAGCATCATATCATAATAGACTATAGGTGCACTAAGTGGTTACAATGGACCTTGATGTGGCACTCTTCTAGTCCTTATTGAACCCTATGAGGAAGGCCTGCCAATGCCTCTTGCATTTCTACCTAATCCTCATCCAATACAACCACCACCGATACCACTTCCCACAACTCTTGTAGTAGTAGAACACCTAAAATGTTGGGTGTTGAAGGAGGTTGATTAATTATTATTAGACCTATAGTCTACCCACTAGTTATATTTAGTCCATCTAGAATTTCAAGGTGAGCCATAGGTCTTACTTATAATGAAAAGGTAAAAATTAATGTTAAATTGTTATCTTGATCTTTCCCTTCTAGAGATTCCTCTATGGTCTCAGATTCAGATTCAACTTTAGATTCTGCACTTTTAGTATCCCAAATTCTAACAAGAATTTTGTCAAATTCAAATACATGAACATGTATTATGGTGTGGGAATCAGGTCTATTTAGATCAGGTTTTGCTATCAATGTTTATCCTAATTCTTATGCATGTACCTATGCCAACAAGGGGCATAAAACCATGGTTAGGGAGTACTCACCATGACTTTTTCCCCTTCTATTTATTCTCATGACACTTCCAATATCCTCCCATTTAACCTTGGGATTGATACTTCTTATAGCCTCATGCCTGGCTTCATCATATTTATGCTTTCATAGTTTTCACTATCTAACTTTCATGCTAAACTGTCAATCCCACACTAATGTATACCCATCCATTTCCCCACCAGTCATGCTACTCAATGTGAGAGAGTTTATCCATCCATGGTGAAGTTTATGAAGTCTAGAATTAATCATAATTCTATTAATTTCTAAATGGAATTGATTGAGATACCTCTTGTGCAGTTCCATAGGAAGTTGAACCTTATTTCCTTTGAATAAGAGTATGTAGAGACAATGTATTCTAAGATGTAGTTATTGAGACCTCCCTTCCACCACACATCCATCACACATGTCCAAGTATATTTCATCTTTGCTAAGGCTATTTGACACTCTATTGACTAATGAGCCTTCCACCCATAATTTATTGAATGGTCTTGTACATATGACAAAATCCAATCATGAAAGTGAGCAGGTAATTATAAAAATAATGTTTCATATAATGAATCATATACGTTCTAATCTAACCATGTTCACATAGAAAATCATGGTTCAACATACTGAAGTGTAAAATTATCTTTTATGATAGAAACCCAATGATCAACATTTTTCAAAGATAATTGGTCGAGCATCGTTATACCATCATGATAACAAGTGCAATAGGTCCCAACAACAAAACCAAAATATTGGGTTTTATTTTTATCCTTAATTATGAATGACTAAGTACTAGCCATGACTAGAGATGAAGGAAAAATCCAATGTGATAATGCATTGACATATCACGTAAGTGACCTCATGTGCTTGCTTGAGGCACACAACCTAGACCGGTTCCCATTAGTTCTATCACAAAATGGTGGATAGACAAATGTTAGGTGCTTAAGTTAACACATTTAATCATTATTATTACGATCATTATTTTAGAGTTAGTCATTTGATGCATTCACACAGTGCAAGTACTTATCTAGTATCATAAAGTAGAATTAAAACCAAATACATTCAACACATCAAGATTCACAAAGTATTAATTCTATTGATCTCATTTGATAAGATTATAAAGGTACTTCATTTAGTACACAATATCTCTAGATCTCTATCTTGACAATGACAACACAACTACATCCAATAAACACTTCTAATCAAATCTAAAGGGGCATTTATACACAAGTGAATCCATTTTTGGGTTGTATCATTAATACATTATTGATGACAAACCAATGACTATTTTAGAAAAAGAAGTCATGATGAGCCATTATAATTAAGTTCCCTTTTTTTAGGCCTAACAAACCCTATATAATCTCTTGATGCTAGATAATCATGTTCGTGATCCTTTTATATTATAGATAGGTGCTAGGTTCACAATCCCATTAATCTCCAACACTTATGCAAACTACTTTGTAACTACCTCCACTTCCTGTGCCTTTATCCTAGTCTTTCACTTTTTTGAGTCTTGCATCTTATGCTCCTTATTTTCTATTTCCTTGTCTTTCACAACTCATCTATCCACACCAAATAATTACAATATATTCCCCCATGTTTCTCTCTTTTGTTCCATTCTCTCATGCATTGTGGTCCCCATGCTCTTCCCATACCATTGCATCTCTGTGCTTATGGCTAAAAAATACTTATAATATATTAAAATTTTTGGGTCTAGTAACAACTTGGTACAAGTACACAAAGCTTTGTGGATTATTCATTTTTGTTGTCTCAAGGATGAGACAAATGTTAAGTCTAGGGATGATGTTGTTAGGATTCTTTATTGTAGTTTTAAACATATAAGAAAAATACAGAAGCACATCATTATATTGCAACATCAAACAAACACAAAATTCACTCATGATATTTTCTATACTTCATGACATCTCACAGAAAGAACATAGATGGATAGTAAAAAATGAAGAGAAGTGCTTATTGATGAATTTTTGAATGTAATATAATAAAATGAGGGATAAATATACTGAATTGAAAATATATTATGATGTATATTTTTTATAATCAATAATTATAAACTAATACAAATTGAGTTATGCATATTATTTATGTTATAAATTATTGATGTTATATTCACCTATGTTTAAGAAATATATTATTTAATAGATGAAGGATACTTCTCTTATGACATCATTATCATCTAGAACATCAAAGTATGAATTTAGCATTTGATGTAGTTTTCATGTCAACAAGGCATTCAAAATACTAACTCACAACTGAATTAACGTAGAGTTATGCCAACATATATTGATCATATAATGTGTAGATTCAATTTAATTGATAATATTTTTACCTAGTGTAGAATGGGAAAATAATTCCCATTATTCGCTATATAAGAATAGGCATGTGCCCATTAACTTGTGAAGAATGGGTGCATGCCCATTCTCATAGATGTTTTGTGTACAATGGGATTGATCGATAATATTATTCATATCTTGTGAAGAATGCACATGTGCCCATTATAAATAAATATATTAATAATATTATTAATTAATACTATTCTCCATTAAATAAATATATTTGATAATGTGTAGATTGGGCAACTTCCCATTCTATATGACATCAAGATATTAAAAATATTGGCCTATTACAAAGAAGCCAACATTATTATAACTTTGTGTAGAATGAGAACATGCCCATTCTTATAGATGTGTAAAATGGGATTAATTGATAATGTTATTATTAATATATAATGGGTGTGTGCCCATTTTACATAAGATATCAAGAATATTATCAATTGATCCCATTCTATACAAGATAAAGATATTTGACATGTAGATTGGGTAGTTTCCCATTCTACATGACATCATGATATTAATAATATTAGTCTCTTAAAAGTATTTAGATAATATTATTTTCTTATGTAGAATGGGAAAATGACCATTCTTATCTTATGTATAATAGGATTAATTGATAATATTCTTAACATCTAGTGAAGAATGGACATGTGCCCGATCTACACAATATATTAAGAATATTATCAATTAATCCCATGATAAATATATTTGACATGTGTTATGATCAACATATATCATTTTTAAAATTAAAAATAGGGACCTATTTGTTTTTGAAAATTATATATTTTGGTCCCCTTCAATACATAAATTGACCTTAGGACCCCAACATACATATTAAGCCTAAGTTTTAATATTCAATTTTATTTTACAACTTCTAGCTTAAAATCCCAAGAAAAATTTAATTATAAGGCCATATTTATTTTAACTTGATTCATTTATCTAATCAAGATAACACTTTTATTGTCTAGACTATCATGTTTTGTTTAACAGGTTAGCATATTATTTTAAAAATTGGCTTTGCCTTTGCCACATGTCTCTTCTTTATGCAAATTTAAAAGACAATCAAAGTCTCATCAAGATGTCTATAATGAAATGAACCATCATAGAACATGTACTCATAACCATTTATTCGATACTTACACTATAAGGAATACTTCACTTTTTTCACTTATGACACCTAGACATCATAAGATTATTCCATGTGTCTTCCTTCCATAGTATCACGACTAATAATGTAAAATTACAAGTTTTAACAGGACATGTGATTATGTTATTAAGTGAGATTGATCCAAATGTCTCAATCTCATAGATTCATATATATATTCTCAAAAAATTTAAGTCATGAAGCCCAGGACATTATGAATACATAAAATCATGCCACATGTCATCACTGCACTATATCACAGACCTCTGCGCACACAACCAAATTATAAGTATCTATGAATAAATGGTTAAGTGAGAAGATACCATCTACCCCTTTTTATACAATAATTTACCACATTAGATGACATGATTCATCACCTTGCATCATGATTAATATGGTCATGGAAGCTATGGTAAGATGATATGTGTTAAACAAATCCCCACAAAAGCGTATGCCATAAAATCAAATTTAAAATGGAAAGATTGTTGACATGGACCATTACAACACAAATAATTTTAATGAAAAAGAGATCATGGAAATTGATTTTTTGCTTATGATAGTCTATATACTTTCCCCAAATTGAATTCAATGCCATCTAAAAAAAAAACATGCAAATTGAGAATCAGATCCCTATGATTTATTTGATCCAAGTGCATAAATGAATACAAAGCTAAAAATGCTAATACAATGGAAATTGAAGATCAAATCCCTACTTTATGTTTATTTTGATTTAGGACCAAGATGAAATTTAAAAATATAGAGTTTGACATGGGTGACCTACATAATTCCTTCCCACACTACTCATCTATTTATGAATTAGTTAAAGCAATACATCCCTACAATGACAAAGGTGACCTACCCTATATGACAAAGAATATAAAGATGAGCTTATCTTTATCAAATTAGTCAAAATACATAAATCAATGACCAAACTAGAGGTATTCCCCTACATAGATGTACTCCATAATACATTCACTATTGGTATGTGCACAATTTATATTCCTCATAAAAGTGGTAGTCTAGTACCAATGGCCTTTATAGTTGGGGTCACATTTGAAAAACACTATGGACTACCTAAACCAAACATGGTCTATAACCAACATATAGTCTGGGGATGTTTAAAAAATAATGATGTTAGGGACACTTTGAAATATTGGGAAAATTACCCTAACAACTTTGTCAAAATAAGGACAACAAACACCAATCCAATTACACAATTTAGACCAGGGGTCAAAATTGTAATGGCACAATTGAACAAACTTCATGGTGCACCTTCCATTACACATGTAATGAGGTATGGGTCCCCCTCATAAATATGATCCTAGCTACCAAGTGCATCCCTACAATTGGGAAATTATAAGTCTCAATTTGAAAGAATAAAAACTTTCTTAAAATAGAATAGATGACAAATTTTACATGTCTTATTTTTTAGATGCATTATGTGATAAATGACTCCTCTGTGGGAATATCCATCTTAGCTAAGAGATAATGAGGATATATTATGTGAATATTTCAACATGTTCCACATTCATAAGTTTAGGAACCATATACAAACTATTGTAGACACCTTTTACCCTATGGTTTATAAGGCTGTCAATGAAAATATTATGTCAAGGTTATCTAAGGAAATCATAAGATCACTGAGTCACTAGGGGACTCTTGGTACCATCTGTATCACATAGTTATTAGGGTAGAAGGCAAATTAGTGGAACCATTCTATTTTATCAAGTTAGTCCCAAATAAAATGGATGAATAAGAGAGAGTATCAATTGTCTAAGAATGTTGATGAAAATTGTAAAATATCTAAATTGAAAGTTCTACACAAAATTCATCTTAGCCTAGGTAAAAAACAATTTCAATATTACATTCTTGTTTTTTTATGGATTATTTTATTTTTTTCTATGAAAGAAGACTGTTGTGGATGGGGATGATGATCCTTTATTATTTAGAAGGGAAATTTGTAACCCCATTAAAGTGATCCTTTCTATTTGGTGGTCAGGTGAAAATCTATTAATTAGGGAATGGTCAGCCAGTCTAGGTCCTAGATGTGATGAGGTTGATGGCTATGGATATTTGGTTTTGAACTCATCCCCTCCTACTAGAGTGATAAGATATTTTTATTGTGGTGATCTACTTGATCTTGGTTTCATTAGTTGCCTTGCTAAGATTCTAACCTAGATGCTTTGGTGATGGATGGCATTGGCAGTTTGGGTGATAGTGGTTGGTTCATTGGCTATGTGGATTGATGACCTATCTCACCACATTTTGACCATTCTAACCATTTATTATGGAGAGTGGGTTATTTATTTATTTAGTTTATTGATCATTGGAATTTTTAGGCTTGCTAAAATTTGATCTATTAGGTAGTCTCTACGTGGGTTCTAATTTTAATTTTGAGGCCTTGAAGGGATGTGTACTATTGTTTTTTAATTTTTAGCCTTGACTACCTTTTTGGACATGATGGTACCTTCTACCCATTACTTTCCTCTTTTGAGACATAGTGCTCTTTGTGGTTGGTAGAAAAGGGGTTTCATCAGTTATTTCTTTAACCCATTTTGGGAGACCCATCTAGTTTATTTCCATTACTACCTTTATTGGTCTATGGTCTGTTGGGAATCTCTCTAGTTTCTTTTTCATTTTAGCTTCCTTGACATCTATTTTGGCTCTGGGTCCTCTTGAGACCCTTGTATTTACCTATCTTAGGTTTTCTAGTTTAGTTGGATATGTTATTAGTTCTTGTTCATTAGTCTCTTTTTTTAGGACCTTTTCCTGGGTGTGCCTTATTGTTATCCTTATATTCACTAGGGGAGACCTATACCTCTATTATGTTTGGGGATAGATTCCACACTAAATTTTTAAGGTGGGTTTACCATAATCAAAAGAATTTCAATATTGGGAACAATTGTCCAAGTCTTCTAGATGCATGTCCTGTTTATACATTAAATTGGCAAAATTTAGATATTGGGATCCCAAGGGTAAACTGGCTTGACATATACAAAGCTTTCAAGGAAGATTGAAAGTTAACTATGGCCACAAGCGATATTATGATCATGATTATATCTTCCTTAATACTGAGGATGATTCCCAAGTTTATATCACAATGAGGGCTACATAAATGACCATGCAAATTATATAAAAGATTCAATATGATAATTATATTAGAAAGTTAGATGTAATTGAAGATGATAAAATCTAGAGGGAGAAGTATATAGAAGAGACAAATGAGAAACTAAAAATAAGAATATCTAGGATCCTTCATAAATAGAGAACTATAGAGAAATAAACCTCTCATATGGATATAGGTGGAGATCCTATTATTCCTAAGGTCATAGTGGAATTTATATATGCAATTGCTATAGTTCAACCATATCCATCACAAGTGGTAAATAGACCACCTCCTGCTCATATACAAAATAAAAAATGACTTCCTATCATTTCTCAAGTTAAAAGAACTCATCCTAGCTCTCTGAAACCTCCAAAAGTTACATTGGAAGAGAGACCTTAATACATACCCTCATGAGCAACATTGGATATAATTTATTTAAACTCTAAAAATGATAATATAAAGGATAATTTAGAAGAAGTAGAAGAATAATAACTAGAAGGAGAACATGCAACTTTTGTATTTCAAAAGGCTCATGTACAAGTAACTTTTGGGATTTATAGCCCTAGTCTATCTCCTATTTTTGATACAAAATAAACAATAATTAGTGTGGACGGTTAAGGTATTGCATTGAATTAATAAAAAATACAACATGACATTCCTAAGGTTTCTTTAGTAGAAATTCTTATAGCATAAATTATACCCTTGTTCTTCCAATTGACACATCTATGACCATAGTTGTTTCTTCTACACTTGTGTTAGCTGGGGTTTTTGTTAATATTTATACTATTGACCCTTTTGTTTATATTTATTCTACTATTTTTCCTAAAGCTCTAATTGAACCATCAGATTATTTGGCTAACACTACATTAATTCCACAAGCTAAAATAACAATTTCCATTACATAACCCACTTATTCTACTGCTAGTGTTGAGAATACACTAACAAGTCCACAAGAGTCTTTGTATTTAATATTTTCAAGCCCAAATTTGAAAACTTGGTATCTCAATCTATTTTTTCCACTTATTCACTATATGGTCATGATACCACTTAGTTTGGGGTACCTAGGCCTTCAAACACTTCAACAAAAGAGTCCCTTGTGGTCACCGTTGTCAAAGAGTACCATCAAGACATAAAATAAATAATAAAGAGCCTAGCTCAAGGCCAAATTTACCAAGAAATAATGGCCAACCCAAAGCTCCTTACATCTCTAGTCTCTACATCCCCTAACATATCCACTTTGTTTAATCCCTCCATACTTATACCACCTCCATAACCAACCTTATCCCTTGCCATTTCATCCTTTAAACCTACCTCCCCTACTAGATTGGTTTTGGTAGTTCCATGGATGCAACAAATCCAAAAAAAGAAGTTATCTAGGAAAAATTTGAGTCATTATAGTAGAGCCTATCTTGACCCTAGATTTTGATGTAACTTATAACAAATTAAAAAGGGTCAAAAAGAGGAAAATGTTGAAAGAAAAATGACAAATCAAATTTAGAAGAGAGGAAGAGCTCTTCACTCTCACCAAAAAGAGGAGCACTATACCTAGTGAGCATGGTGAGTTTAAGGAAGACCCAATTTCTATAATAGATTATATCAGTACTCAAGGAAATGTTCCAAAAGATATAACAAGTAAATAAGAGGTTAGAATCATAGATGATATTGGAGACGCCTAATGATATTTTAGGTAAAGTATGAGTACAACCCTATCTCTATATGACCCAATTATTACAATACATAAGGATAGGATATAATCTCAATCACAATGGACTAATGTGGTAAATATTAATAAATCCTTGAGGAACCTAGATGCTAAATTATATTATATATCTAAATCTATTATAGAAGAATCATATCTTGAGCTCAAATTATTACGTCTCAATGATATAAATTTTGCTCAAAACTATGTAAATAACAAAAGAAAGGACCTCTTGAAATGGAAAAATAAAATGAAGGAGATGGTTACTCAATTGATAACTTAGAAAATCAAGGAAGTTAAACTATTAGGTGATATGCTTATCTTCATATCTATGAAACACATGGTCAACTGGTCAACCCGACCACATTTGATAACCAACTTCAGTCATCCTTAAGTAAGTTTAGAATAAGGATTGATAATAATGCTCATTAAAATGGTGATAAAGTTATCTCCTTTATTACATTTACCAAAGAAAGATAGAACCAAGCCAATGTGCTTAAGGATTATTTTTTAGGTTTCACATGACATTAAAAATAAACTATTGGACAAGATCATAATTTTATTTAAAATGCCTAATATGAATATTGGTGTCATTTATTTAGATTTCAAAACATGCTTGATAACATACAAAAAGACAAAACAATAATAAAAGCATTTGAATACTCATATAGGAGCTTGATCAACAATTCAACCATTGAAAACTGCATCTTCTTCCCCAATGTATACTTTGGTATACACTTCAATGGGGTTTTTTTTCTCTCGTGATGATTCAACCATAATTCTTTCCATGTACCATCAAGACTTACTTAAGTGGCAATTAAAATAATGTCCTCTATTATAGGAATGTTAAGTTTGATTATGGTTTCCACTACATCAATGGCCTCTATTTTTAGTCTAATCAATCAAGTGGTTTTAACTAGAGTCTTGACTAGTTCAAGTCTAGTTACCAATAGTAGTTCCACCCAACAATCATAAAGTAGTTTTTTTGTCTAATCTTGGCTGAGTATTTATCCTTTTCTTGTATATCAAGAAATTATTTTGTACATGCAATCCTTCAAGCTAAATTAAGACTTATTTTATTTATAGAATTTATATAAGTAACCAAAATTTGAAGATGTGGATATGCCCATCCAAATATATTTATACATAAATCGTATTCATTATAAAGAGAAGGAGAAATTTTGGTGAATTAATGCAAGCTAAAAAGTTCTGAGTTTGTATTGATTTATTTTCTCTTCCAAATTTATGTGTTGTACTTGAAGAATTTTCATTAAGTTGATAGATTTGTAGTGGCTTAAAATTCTTACTCTTATAGACTTGTATAGAATGAGCTTAATCAATAATATTATTAATATTATGTGAATAATGGACACATGCCCATTCTACACAAGATAAAGATATTTGACATGTGTAGATTGGGAAAATACCCATTCTACATGACATCAAGATAGTAATTAGGTTTATTGTGTTATAACCCCATTGGGTTACTAAAGAATTACACAATTTTTTAAAATTCCAAATGGTTTACTTATAAAATCATCTATAACTATATGTAAAATCACTGTTTGACTAATAAATGTATCTAAGCAATAAATATAGAAAAGTATCAACCCATTGGTTAATAAAATGATCCATTTAATTTTTGAATAGCCCATAATAGATTATGAGATGAATATTTCTCATAAAATGATCAGTAGAAGGAATAAAGTACAACAAATCACTGATATAATCCACATTACAATTATAAATAAGCATAAAACCACTATTGTCATAATATTTAGAATTAATTACAAATCTCATAGCCAGTACTATGCTGAATATCCATCAAACAATAATGTATTGCATATTACATTTTAGGATAAAGTCAAATATATAATATAGTAAGTATGATGAGTCTCACAAATAACTTAATGATTAGTATATATAGCCATGAGTATGATCCAAAATGGTTGAATAGTTTAATAGAGGGAGGGTATCATCCAAGTGCTTCTCCTCTAACCACATACCATCAGTATATCGTACACCTCTCCATTGGGAGTGACCCTACCCTTCACAAAGGGTCAAATAAGATTAATGCAAATAACAAGAAATCAATTAAAACCCATGTGTGTACAATCACTAATACATCTAATAATCACATATACCATGTAAACCAATCCTCTATCCAATATGACATCAAAATATGCATGTAATCTAGAAAGATTAGTGGAATGACAATGTCTCAACTCTAACATTACTTGGGCCAAATTTTTCATTATAAAAATCAGATCTCACATGGATCTGAGTTAATTCCACTTACATAAAATCTTTACTAATGAATCATAACTATCATATGATTTCAAGGGGTAGGTATATGAGTTGCATGCTATCACCCTCATATATATATATATATATATATATATATATATATATATATATATATATATATATATATATCACATGTTATCTATGAAACAAGTCTAATAATCTCCACATATAGATTCAAGGCAAAATATATACAAATTTCAACATACACCCAATCTAAATAGTAATGTAAGGCATAATCAATCATAAATCAAAAATATCATTATTTTCATTCACTCAACCACAATAGTATTATTTATAGGTTCTTCATTGAACTATATTTAAACCAAGCATACACATAGGTCTATAAAAAGAATCTAAGATTAAAACACTAATCCATTCACAACATATCTATATTTCATATAATATCAAAAAGTGTCCAACTCAGTTATCAATATAACTAAATTAATCTCTAGATAAATCTTAAATAATGCATCTAAGCTTATATATTTATTTATTGACAACCTTTTCCTTCTTATACTATTTCCTTCATTTCCTCATTACATGAAAATCTCATATTTCAATGGATATAAAAATTACAGCCTATAAATGTTCCATAACCAAAATCAACCATATTGGTTATTTATATACTCAAAGAACCATTACAATAATTAAACAACATCAAGAAATGTATATTTAATATACATACATTAACCTCTCACAATTTTACTTATTCAAACACCTATCAAATATCAATGGCCAATAATACTTTTCAAAATACAATCATCTATATAATTCTACATAGAATTTGCCCTTTATATCCTATGGTTGTACCAAAATCATCAACAAAGAGACAAGTATATGCTCAACTAGATATCATAATATTGCTTAACCCATGCATTTGCATTCATAGCTGAATATAATCATCTTTATGCATATATACATATATATACACTTAAACATATTCATTTATGTATACCAAATAAATAGTTTCCAAAAACCCAAGATTATCCATTATAAATACTTAAAATTTCATCATTCTATTTGATAATGTATAGATCTATAAGATATTCATATGTATGTGTGTGTGTGTGTGTGTGTGTGTGTGTTTGAATAAATAAATATACATGAATATATAAATTTAAACTTATATACATACATACATATACATACATACCTTGATTACTTATTTATTATCTACATTGAAACTCAACTATCTAAACCTGAGAACCTACAACTTAACAATGTGAATATACACATTTGTATCTTTAATATGCACATATAAAATCAAAATTAATCATATAATAATTTTTTTTGCATGTTTTATATAAAACAATGTCTTCTTATTTCCCTTCTGTAGTTTTCTAATCGACACAAGTGCTTAGGCCGTTAATGAATTTAGAACTAGTTATTAAAAATCCATTTATATATAAGCTCAGGTTTATGCAATATTTCAAAAAGATGGTATGTAATTCAAATTCAAAATTGAAACATATGCCTGCATAATACCTATGTTGTCTATGTTTCCTACCAATATGGAACTCACCCAATACTTCAATCTTAAAGAATAAAACAAAATACATAATTATTTCCCCTTTTTATGATTTTAAGAAGTCGTATGATAACAATTTTTACCCATATAGTAAATATTAATGTTTTAAGATCATCCAAACTAAAAATAATTAATGTTATATATAAGAATAGCATTACCTCATCTCTATAGGCCATAATATGAAATCGAGTTCCATCCCCAGGTCTATAGACCTGAAGCCCTAGGATTTAAGTGTAAGGATTTTACCTATAAAAATTTAGTTTTTCCTTACATACATGCTTGGTATCATGAGTATAGGATTGAAAATGGAATCAAGTTAAATCCTTAGGTTGATAATCATGACACCCTAATTTTCATTTTAGCCTATAACTATCATTTCACACATTGAGAAAATATACAAAAAAACCCATAACAAGAACCCCATTTCCTTGACTTCCAAGTCTAAAATTAATAATGGAATTTACAATCTTAATATGAACTGACTTGGTTATACTATGGTTGATGTCTTAATGAGTGAAATTATATCTTTCCTCCTCCTTTACTGAGCTATGTTCCCTTCTCTTTCTCTATCGTATCTCCATTCTCATCTCTTTCTCTCCTCTTGTTCTTTTCCAAAACCCTATCTATGTTTTGCATGACTAGACGACTCCCTAACTAAAATATAAGTGCTAATTTGTGAACTTGCCTCCATTTCTATCTAATTTTCATGCCAAGCCTGATAAATCATAGTCCATGCCCCAAATTTATAACATGGATGCCGCCTGTTGCTCTTCCATCATTGTGAATGGTTGAGTCAACTATACCACCATAAACCTAATTTCTTCCATTTTGAACTTCATGATATTTACCAAATGAACATAACTAAACCAAAAACTAAAGTTCCAAAGTTCATTTTTAATTAATTTTATTTGGGGTGTTCTTACCCTATTTTACCTCCTCTCTATGTCACTAAAAAGGGACAATCAAACAAAATAATCAAACAAGACCAATCAACACTCAAATTCTATGAACTAGAATGCATTCATGGTTAACACAACATAATTTAGTTACTATAAATATTTTAAGGAACACAATCAATCAAGTCAAGGACTTCACATACTATGCTAATTATGATAAGTGATGAACTCAGATAATGAAACACATGCCTTATTCATTTCTAGGATAAACAAAACAAGCTACATTCATCATTTAAGTAGAATTTTGATTAACATTAATTTCACCTAAGAAAATAAGAATGTGCTATGTGTGGGTTCAACTTAATTCACGTAATCCCCAGTTCCAGTATCTACACCCCCTCTCTATGATACTCTCCCTCTATACCTTGTGAGGGTAGAATAGTCTTGTAGCCACATCAATCAAACAAATGGTAGTTAGTCTAAGATTATAAATAATATTCAATATATAAGCATCAATAAAATACTATATTATAAATCATCTATAAATGAAATCATAGTCAACATGATCATAGATCATAATATAAACATATACAAATGTTCTTCAACATAATAAATGATCATAAAACAAACAATATGGATGTCAACCATACAACATACATAACTAGATCAGATATAAAAATCAGAAATATAAATCATTAGCTCCGTAATACCTATTAATTCTTAAGTAGTTTTTGTAGCGTGGAACATGATGTGACACATTGGCTTCTTATAAATAAGCCAATATTCTTAGCTTGTGTAGAATAAGCATACACCCAGTCTTATCTTGTGTAGAATAAGCACATGCCCATTCTTATCTTGTGTATAATTGAATTAATTGATAGTATTATTAAATAATTGTGAAGAATGACAAATTTCCCATTATATGTAATATATTAAGAATATTATCAATTAATTCCATTCTACACAAGATACAATTATTTCACATGTAGATTGCAATACTACCCATTCTACATGACATCGAGATAATAATTAAGAATATTGACCTCTTACAAAGAAGTCAATAATATTATCTTGTGTTGAATGGGTATATGATCATTCTTATGTTGTGTATAATAGGCACATGTCCATTCTTAACTTATGTATATATTAATAATATTAGCAATTAATTCCATTCTACACAAGATAAAAAGTATTTGACGTGTTTTGACCAACGTGCCCCATTTTTAAAATTTAAAATAAGGACTCATTCATTTTTTAAAATTTTATATTTAGTTTCCATTGAGACATAAATTTAACTTATGACCTAAATAGACCAATTTATCCTAAGTCTTGATAATCTATTTTATTTTATAAAGATTTAGCTTAAACTCATGAGAAAATAAATCAAAGGGGTTAGATATGTTTTAAATT
Organism: Torreya grandis; assembly: GCA_037957365.1. NCBI lineage: Eukaryota > Viridiplantae > Streptophyta > Pinopsida > Cupressales > Taxaceae > Torreya > Torreya grandis. Next base: position 2,094,360 of record JARHVA010000393.1, on the reverse strand, counting down.
GGTTTATTTATCTAACCAAGCTAACCTTTTATGGTCAAGTTTATTGGGTTATAATTTACAAGTTAAAATTTATTATACAAAAGGGATTTGTGTTTTTCCATATCTTTTCCTCACAAAAAATGAATGACAAAATTTATTATACAAAAGGGATTTGTGTTTTTCCATATCTCTTCCTCACAAAAAATGAATGACAATCGAGTAATTTTCAAACTCTAATAACTAGGTGACTTATCATGGACTAGGTACTCATACCCCTCATTCAACATTCACTTTAAGAAATAAATTTTTTTGGACTTGAGACACTTGTGATACTTTGATAGAATTATTCATATCACAATATTTTTCCACATTTGTTCCTTCTACAATGTTGTAGCTAATAGTTCAAGCTTATTATTGTTCTCCCCAAAATACAACATCTGAAGGCACTCATGAAGTTGAGTGTTCTAGAGAGAAATGTGGGGGATAATATATGGGATAAAGATGTCCCCTCATTAATTTTAATATTGATTCTAGTTTAATCCAAGGGCTGAGTAGTTTAACCTATTCTTACTCAGAGAGTATGAACTAATACCACTGGAGGCTCAAAGTCTATCTGATAAATACTTGAAATTCTTATTAGTTCATTGAACTTGATTACTGATTGCTCTTGAGAATGACATTGAAAATTTATAAAATAAGAGATTTTTGATTCCATAATAAACATTAAAAAGGGGAGAGTAAGGTAGGATAGAAAATGATATTTCTAATCAAGAAAATGCTAATGTTTGATAACTAAATCATTCTAAGTCATAATTATACCACTATGTGTATGCAATCAGAAATGCATCATGTCTATAAAATAATCTTGGATCAAAGAATATAGAGCATACCTATACTTCCAATTGGGGATACACTTATTAAGTGGGAGCATGTCTAATATGGGGATCTGCTAGACCCGATTAGGGGATCACTTGTATCACTTATCATAACACATAATGCTAGGAAGGGTTCTAAAGCCTACAATCTAACACAATCACACAAAAACCCTAATAGAGTCCTAAGGTTTAAAAAATTTCACTTATTATAATAGCAAGAAATTAAATCTAATCTAGTGCACATCAAATCTTGTGGCACAGAGTGGGGGTTATAAACAATAAAACAAACATGTATAGGGAACTTCAATTAAAGTAAGTATAAGTAACACCTTAATACATAAAATATGAAAGATAGTATTATTTGAGCCAACACTTAAGCTATTTATATCTACTAAAAGAGAGGAGAACAAAGTTAGAATATACTTACCTAAATGTGAACCCATCGGGACTCAATATCTCCCTTGGCCAAAGGGGCTTCACAAGAGGTTGTTGTGGTTTTTAAGGATCACTAAGAAAGGCCAAAGCATCCAAGACTTATCCTCCAGACTATATTATCCAAATAAAAAACCTAAGATAATTCTCCTTAAGTAGAATGGTGGAAGAGCAGATTGTGAAGAAACACAAGTGAATAATAACTCTTGATTACACATATGAATAATGAATGAAATGATCTTATATATATAGGTGGATCTTGCCCTAAATCCTTATAGAAACATCAGCTGTACAGGGTTAACCCAATCAAAATAGTGTGTTTTTGGGGATAATTAACTAGGTTTGAGCTAGGTCAACAGAAAGGATAACAAGCTAAGAAAGTGAAAAATAACCCTAAACTGTATTGGGTTGACCCAATTGACCGAGTATAGCCAACTGACCAAAAGGGGTTTAAGATAAGAAAAGGAGGGATAAAAGAGGAAAAGACTAGAGGAATACTCAAGGGAGGAGAAGTAGATTAGGTAAAGGTTTTGGGATCTAGTTGGATTGGTAATGATATGAAAAAATAGGACAATAATCCTACAAATCACTAAAGGTCTACCCACCCCTTTCTCGATGCACCCCTTAGGGCATGCACTTAGATAGATTGAGTCTCAATGGGTTCCTACAAGATGTAAAGTTTGAATAATCAATAAAAGTTAAAAATATTATGTGTATACGTATTCTCCACTCAAAGCTCATCATGTGTCACTAAGGTGTAATAGGGGATGGTGATTTGAGAAATAACATAATAATATACAACATTGATGCTAAAAAAGTTACAGTATTTTAAAGCAAAAATAACTGAAAGTAAATGATAGAAAGAGAAATTAATCTTAAAAGTAAATAAAAAGTAAATGTGATGCATACCTTGAATTACATTTATCATGAGATGGTTGTCTACTGTGTTGTTAGTTTTGATTGTGTAGGGTATAGAGACTACTTTTGACAAACCCAAGAATACAAAACTAAAGAGTAAAAACAAACAAACTCAAGAAAAGCCAAGATAGTTGGTGCTATGAAGATGGGATGTACTTGGAAAATTTATCAAGCTGGGGTGATAGGTGATATGTTAGACCAAATGACCAAGTCAAAAAACAAGAGTAAATCATGTAACCAAAAATCCAAGGCTACTAAAGACTGAAAAACTCAAACAAGCTATCCTTAAGTAAGAAAGGCAAACTCACCAAATCAAACCAAGGATACATGTCAAACAAGATGGTAAAATAAAAACAAATTAATGGTAAAAATACAAAAACAAAATGGTAAAAAAACATTGATGAGTGATCAGTAACAATCCACATCTCACCCAACAATGGAAAAAAGGATGCATAAAAGGGAAAACAACATTGTCGAGTGAGAAGTAACAAGCCAACCATAATCAACAATAGAAAAAAGGTACAAACTTATGTGTACATAATATTAGTACATCAAAATAATGATAAATGGTAAAAGGAAAGTAAAGTAAGTGTATAAATGTAAAATCATGGTGTAAATAAAGAAAAATCCATAGTTGCTCAAACACATTGTTTCACTCTAAAGATATATAAAACTGAAATAAAGTAGTGTTAGCATGCTTTTAAGAGGTGAAAAATAAGGAAGTAGGGAAGGGGGAAAATAGATTTGAAATCACAATTTGTCTATAAAGGGGGGAAATGAAATGGGTGGAGGGGATAATGAAAGAAAAACCAAGGTAGAGAAAGTCTTTATCAAAGTCAAGACACTCAAATTATGTTTGTCAAAACAAGAGGACTTTTGACCTTAAGGACTATGAAGAACTTATCTTAGCCACACAAGTCTTGGGTCAACAAATGAAGTATATAGATAATCCAATGAAGGATAAATGCATGAAAAAGTAAAATGGACCTACCTTCCCATGATGTGTTCCCTATTCTTTAGGACCCCTTATAGAGTGATCGGTATACTACGAAGATTGGGTACTTGTGTGAGAAAGTAGGTAGCACCAATTTTTTTAAATTCTCCTCTTCTAATCTACTAGCCTACCATACTCAAAAGGACCTCAGCTCTAATGTGAGGCCAACTATGGAGTTTGAGATTTGAATAAAAGTAGGAGATGTGCTTTGAATTACATCTTTTAGTGTGATTTTGACTTTTGAAATTTATATGTTGCCTTTTAGATATCATTCCATTTTATTTCAAATGATTTGGATTTTAACTTTTGTGATGGATTTTTTATAAATTCCTCTTCCATACAGATTTGGAAAACCAAACATGGGTGATAAATATGAATATCATTTGAATACTTTGGATAAGGTTGCTAAAAGAGAGAACATCAAAGAGCATGGGTTTTAAGAGTCTCATAAATAAAGGTGAAATTAAAAATGCTATCTTGACTTCGATCTTGTTTTATCCAATGCAGAGATGAAAGGAAGGGGAAATCAAGAGGAGTGACACATGGAACAATTTGAATTACTTCAAATTACATAAAAATGTGTCAAAGGGAAAAGAGGGATATAATGATAGTAAAGTGTGATTCCTTATCATGAAAAAGAGGGAATTGGAGGAAAACATGTTAACATAGATTATTATGCATATTTCATCTAACAAAAGAAGCAAAAACTAAAGCTTGAGAACAAGGATCAAGAATATGAAAAGGATGGTAATTTTATGAGGATGGTTAGATCCTATCCATGAACTTATAAAGCGACTCATAAAAGAGAGACCCACGAGGGTGCTGATAAGCAAGAGAAAAATTAAAGTGAAGTAAGCAAAGAAATAGTGGTATTTTTACGAGGGATGCTGGGTCCTATCCATGGTATTAAAAATCAACTCATAAAAAAACCCCAAAGGATGCCAAAACAACATTGACAAGTAGAAAATATGAAAGGGAAATAGATAAAAGATGTTGGTTTTGTGAGGAATGTCGAGTCCTATCCATGGTCTTACAAAGAAACTCATAAAATAAAAACCCAAGGGGTGAAAAATACAAGAGAAAATGAAATAATATAAAGAAGACTATGGTACATCAAGAAACTAAAAGAACAAAAGGGAGGACTAAAGGTTTACGATAGGAAGGAAACTATTGCAGAGGGGAGACCCATGCTTAAGAAACCTTCAAAATATACTAGATAGATATAGATATAAAACATGATAAGAAGTAAATGTTTAGGCAAATTAATTTTTAAGGAATTAAGCATTGGTGGGATCTTTGAAAACATGGCCTTCATTGGTTTGAAGACAGTAAGTGCTTGGACCAAGAATGTCTTTAATTAAATATGAGCCTCACCATTTTTGGGTGTATTTACATTCTTTATCATGGGTGTAATCTAATTTAAGGAAAATATCACCAACATTAAAATTTTGGAAGTTAATATGTTTATTATGTTGTCTGACAATGCGAGTCTTGTATTCGTAGTTATGTTGCAAGGTAGAAAGATGATGTTCATCAAGAAGATCAAGGGCATGAAGGAGAGATTCATGTAATTATTCATCAAGAATAATTCCATGAAGAGATATACAATGAGAGGGAAGCTCAACTTATAAAATAAGGATTGACTTAGAACCATAGACTAGAAAAAATGGAGTTGCCCCAGTAGCAGTGCATATGCTAGTTTGATAGGCCCAAAGTGAAAGGTAAAGATGAATATGCCAATCCATGTGGGTTTTATGAATTTTATTTTGGAGAATTTTGTTGAGAATTTTATTGGTGGCCTTAACTTAACCATTTCATTATGGATGATAAGGCATGGAAAACTTGTGATTGATCTTGGATTTGTTGCAAAGTTGTTTAACAAGTATGTTTTTGAAGTTACCACTATTATCATAAATGATGGTATGGGGAATGCCAAAGTGGCAAATAATTTGGTTAAGAATAAATTTGGAAATGGTAGGACTAGTGATGTTAATAAGGGGCATGGATTCTACCCACTTGGTAAAATATTTGGTAGTAGTGATGATAAAGACATGCACATCTTGGGAGTGAGGAAGTTTACCAATGAGATCGAATACCCATGTGGAAAATGGCCATGGAGTCTCAATAGTTTTAATTTAAATAGGATGTGAATGGATAATATCATCATGGAGATGACAAGGAGTGCACTTTTTAACATATTCAGTTGCATCTTTTTCAAGAGTAGGCCAAAAGTAATCAATACGTAAACATTTGCATGTTTTACCATGTACACTATAGTAACTACCACAAATGACCCCATCTACTTGTTCAAGAAGAGGAGGGACCTCATCTTGCATAAAAAAATAGAGTAATGTACCTTCAAAATTGTGATAGTAAAGGATTTTGTGTTGAAATACATACTTGAAAGCTTGTTTACAAATACGTGTCTTTTTACAAGAGTCTAAACTAGGAGGATAAGTTTGGTGTTCTAAGAATTGAATGATGTATTTATGCCAAGGGCTTTGTATAATGGTGAAAACCTCAATATGATAGATAATCAAATTCAATGGTTGAGATGAAGATGAATATTTTCTTATTTATATAAGAAAGGAAGGATAAAAAATTACTTTATGTGATGAAATAGAAAAGTTGAAGAGGCAAGATAATAAAAAATGGAATTTTGATCTCTAGGAATAGGCTCAATAGTGAAAGAGATAAAATATTTATCAAGAGTGGTTAAAATTTTATGATAGGTAATGAGTTTCTCACTTTTAAATTGATAGTCACCACTAACTTGACAAAAAATAAGTCAAGAGTCACTTAAAGCATGAAGGTATTGAATGTCTAAATCAAGAACAACTCTCATGCCTAGGAAAAGAGCTTCGTACTTAGCCATATTGTTGGTGACATTAAAGGTGAAGTAAAAGGATAAAGGAATGAACTTATTGAGAGGAATTGTACAAGTGCAACTTGCCCTAGCTCCTTGAAGGAATTTAACACCATCAAAGTGGAGGTTCCAATTATCCTCATGCAAGTCAACATTAATTTTAGGGAGTTCCTTGATAACTACCTTTGGTTTAGTAGTACTAGAGGGAGTAGAAGATTATTCAAGATTATTTGATTCAAGATCAATAGTAAAGATATGAAAATAATATTTAAGAGAGATAACTTGATTAAGACCTTTAATGTAAAGAATATTGTCATCTGGAAGGTCATCTTGAAGGGAAGAAGTGGCTAGAATGAGAGCTATAGGAAGTTGGTCAGCTATGACTTGCCCTTAAAATTTTTTTGAGTGATGATGTGAAGATCAAATTCCATAAGGAGGACCATCGATTTTCCAATTATATCTCTCAGAAGAAAGGCTTTGGAGAAGAAATGATGAATGGGGTTAGAATGAACAATGACATAAGTAGTTTGGTAAAGCATGTAGTGATGAAACTTTTCAGCCATAAAATAGATAGTGAGGCAATCACACTCAACTTTGGTATAACATGTTTCATAATTGATGAGGCCTCATCTAATGTCATAGATAACATACTCTCTTCCCATATAATCTTGTTAGGAAAGCATTTCCCCAAATGAAATATGTGTGGAAGAAGTATATAAAATCAAAGGTTTATCATTGGAAGGAGTATAAAGTGTAGGTGGAAGAAGCAAAGACTCTTTCATGTTATCAAAGGATTTTTGACATGGATTTATCCATTCTAAAGCATTAATTTTCTTGAGAAGGGAATTGATGGAGTGAATTAGATATGCCATTTTGGGGATGAAGTGTATAATTGCCCCAAGCTTACCTAAATAAGTATGAATGTCAGGAATAGAATGAAGAATAGGCAGGTTGATGATAACACTAATTTTGGTAGGATCAACATAAATGCCATGGAGAGAGACTAAGAATCCTAATAATTTGCTAGATGTGACTCTAAAGACACATTTTCAAGGATTAAGTCTAACTTTATATTTAAGGAGATGGTCAAAGATGATAGCAAGATCAGAAAGATGATTCTTATGATGCTTGGATTTAGTAATGAGATCATCCACATAGGTTTCAACAATTTTGTGAATGAGATCATGAAATATGTGAGTCATTGAATGTTGGTAAGAGGCTCCAACATTATTGAGACTGAATGGAATTTTAACATAGTAATATGTGCCTTATTCCATGGTGAAAGTAGTCTTATGTTGGTCTTCGAGAGTGATATGAATCTGATTATATCCCAAGAAACCATCCTTAAGAGATAACATTTCATAACCAACCATGTAATTGATGATGACATCTATTTAAGGTAATGGGATGTTATCCTTAGGACAAGTAAGATTAAGGTTTCATAAATCAATACAAATGCAAATGACCATAGTGACTTTATTTCAAATGGGGATAATGTTGGAAACCCATTCAGAGTAATCCACCAATTTACTAAATTTAGCATCGAGTAATTTGATGATTTCATTATGACATAAGGGTGAAAATTTAGGGGGAAATTTTCATTGCTTTTGATGCACAAGCTTGTCATCAGGGTAAGTAATGATATTATGCACCATAATGCTAGGGTCAATACCAGGCATGTCCTTGTAGGACCAAGTGAAAGATTCATGATATTTGTCAAATAATAAGCTAAAATTATCATGTTTAGTAGGTGAAAGCTCTCGAGAAACTATAATAAATTGAGGACAAGAAGGGGTACCATATTTGATGTGAGTCATTTCTTCAATAAACATGGCATTACCATCTTGAAAGTGGTATGTTGCATTAGGCAAGGATGAAATTAGATTTATTTTAGGATCAATGCTAGCAACGAAGTTGTTGAAGCAAGGAGTTTTAGTTTTGAAATTTATAAGTTTATGATGTTGTCAAGGAAGTTGAGGTTCTTGGGCATGAAGTAACTCAATAATAGCTTCATCACTAGGCAAGGTAGGAAGGGGACCATAATATTTGACATCTACTTCAAGATCAATAATTTAATTTCCATGGTTATCATACTTAGAATGAATCTAATGGAAATTGGTTGTCTTAGCATAAAGTGTAATTTTGGGAGAAAAAGAAGTAGATGGAGTAGAAGAGATTGGTATATTGGTGGATTCAATGATGGGAAAAGGATTGGATGCAATGATTAGATCTAAAGGTGTAGGAGCTTCCAGAGATTTAGAAGGCATAATTTGTTATATCACCTAAGGAGTATCAATAAGAGGAGGATTGATAAGAAGCACATGAACCTCAAGATCTAAGGTATGATATACATAAATGGTATGCACATCCTGATTAAAAGCATGGATTTTGTCTAATTTTTTTTGGTAATTCTGGACATCCAGATCTCTAGATTGAGCTTGGGCCATGATATAGTTGTCATAATATGTTTGAGAAATCATACAAGATTGATAATCAAGGGGAATTTCAGAAGGTAAAATCCCAATATTGTTGAATGTACAATGAGACATGATGAGAGGATCTTGAAATAATTTAGCCACTCTAAAATCATTATAAGTGAAGGCATCTTCTAGTAAAGAAGGCTCTTGAGTATTGCATGGAGGGGGAAGGTCGATGATATTATTAATAAGAGGAACAATATGGTCTCTTGGTAATAGAGAAGGAGGAAGCCATTATAAAATATATGGAGGTAACTTGGTAGTATTGCATGTGTGTTACAATTAATTAGGCTCATCATCATCAGAATATGCAAGAGTAACTTGTAGATCATGAATTATATTGATGAACTTGGGTAAAGAAACATTGTTAATTTTAGGATTTGTAGGAATATGATATTGAGGTTTAGGATTAGGAAATTGGATACTCCATGGATTGGGATTAGCTTCATGCTTGTACCATTTTCCATTATACAAGAATTTAATGCATTGAATACCAGAAGAAGCAATGGCCCACATTAGATGGGTCCATGGATGACCAAGAAAGATATTGTAAGATAAAGGAAGATCAAGGATCATAAGCTTAGATTGAATGATCTTAGGTCTTATGGTTAATGGAAGCTAAATATAACCAAGTGGCTTTTGATTAGTCTTATCAAAACCAGGGCAAGTAAGATGAGTTTGCTTGAGATGATACTTGTAATAATCAAGTTGTTGTATAAGACACAAGGATGTTACATTAATACCAGAACCTTCATCAACTAGAACTTTTTAAATAAGAGTGGCATTAATGGCTACTTTTATAAAGAGTGGTAGATCATCAACATGAAAAATAATTTCATCATTAATCGTGTCTTCTTTAAGGAATTTAATAGAATGATTGGAAGAAGGATATGAGGATTCAATGGTGTTGACATTAGTAGGTTGAGAGTCAATAGAAGGTGGCTCTTCATCAATGGAGGATGGACCTTCAATTTATTGAATTTTTTGCATAAGGAATTTATGATGATAGGATGAAGTGTGAACCAAATACATAAGAGGAATCTTACAAGGCATAGAGTTGAGTTCTGTAAGAAAATTCCAATGATATTTATAAGAACCAGCATGAGTTTTAGAAGGTAAATTAGTTTTGGAAGGTATAGATGTGGTTGGAGGATCAGAAGGAGGAAGTTGTTCCTTAGGTGATTCTAAATTAACATTAGAGGTGGTAGTATCCTTAAGAAGTTTTTATTCTAAACATGGATTCTTAGGCTTGGTAATAGGATCTTTGTGAAACAATTTATGATGATAATTGACCTTGGTAGTGTTGACATATTAAGAGTTGTTATAATATTGATCATAATTAGCATCGATGATACAAACATCCTTGACATTTATTTAATTATTTAAAGAATATTTTTGGTTATTATAGGTAGAAGCTTTAAAAGTTTGTAATTTTTGGGAAGCAACAATGTATTCTTGATGATGAAGATTGATCATAGCTTCATAATTGAATGAATCACCAAGCATATAAGAGATAATAAATTTATTAAGCCCTCTACAAGATTCATCAGAGTGCCCAATGTTGACATGGAACCAACAAAAGAGATTAAGGTCATACCACTTAGTAGGAGCATTGGGATAAATGAAAGGTTTCAAGGGTGGTAAAAATTGCTTCATTTACTGAACCGAAAGAGGTGTATGAGAAGGTGAAAGAATATCAATTTTGGCAACTCCTTGTTTGGTTGTGGAGTATTACTAGTGATAGCATTAGATGTTTGGAAAGATCCTTTAATGAGTTTAGAATTAGGTTTGAATTGCTTAAAAATAAAGTCTTGAAGCTTAGCTTGATCAAGAGCTTCATTAAGTGTTTGAGGAGCAAATGTTCGAACCTTATATTGGAGAGTAAGAGTTAAAGTCATGATAAATATTTTGAATAGATTATCATCATTAGGGACTATTTTAGATAATCTGGACTTATCTATAGTTTAACTAAAAAATATTAAGAATACACCTATATTATTTAGAATTTTATAATTTTAAATTATCTCAAATATAATAAATGGGTAATAGATTCAAATTATTACCATACTCTCAGCTTACAATTGTACATAACCTGAAAACTATTCAATTTAAAAGATTATCTCCCATAAAATTTAGGGACATAAGTCTAGATTATTTGAAATAGTCCTTTATTCATGCTATGATCAGATTTATGAGCTATAGATTACCACATTTTGATAAAGTCATGAGCTGATTCAGTTAGATATTTCTTAGCATTGATAAAGTGGCTAAGATTTTTTTTTGGGAAGATCATTGTGTTGAAACTCTTTAACCAAAGGATTAACCAAATCTTCAAGTTGCCAAATAGAATGTTTAGTAAGTTGATTATACCATTATAATACATCATAAATAAAATTTTTGACTAAAAGTTTAGTAGTGGCAAATGTATTAGTTTGGATCCACTCTTTGTAAAGGTTGCCAAAGGATTTAAGATATGAGGCAGGGTCCTTAGTCCCATCATATTTGATAGTTGGAGATATGTTACCAATATTAATGGAAACAATGAAGGGGGATAAAGGCTCATTTTGAATGGTTTAAAGTATCTTGTTATTAATTATGGGTTGAGGAATAATATTACTTGAGGCATCCCTACAAGGTGGAGGAATATAATTAGGATTAGCTTGAGGATGAATAGTTGGAGGTTGGTTAGCCACATTGATTAAGTGTTTTTGAAGTTGCATCATTTGGTTGGTATTATAATTTTGCATAATGTTCATTTGTTGAATGACTTGGGATAAAATTTGGGTTGTATTGGGATGTGGGTTGATGTTTGTAGGAACACTCCCCATATTGGTATGAGGGGGAGGATTACTAGAAAAAGGATTATTAGTGGGATTGTTAAGTAAACTTGTGTCAATCACTACCACATTGGTTTGAAGATTTTGAGAAGTTTCTTGGTAAGTATAGAAAGGATAAGATATATAAAATTCATATTGAGAAGTTATTTACACCATATGGCAGTTTATAGATGGAGGAGAAGAGGTGTCCCAAGAGTGATGGTGTTCTTGGGAGGAAAAGAGAGGAATAAATGAACATCCCATATTGTACCTAAATGGATTCAAGCTATATAAGAAGATTTTGATATGAGATTTCATTCTAACTAAAGAGAGATGAACAAAATGAAAAATTGGAAGGATAACAAATTAAATTGACAAATAGGGAAAGTAAAAAATAGTACAGGGTTGACTAGGTGGATCTAGTACAAAAAACAAGGCTTGTAAACTATATAGGGTCTACTAGGTCAATCTAGTACAATGAATAGAGGTAGGAAAAATATGGAAAAGGAACTGTAGACTATATAGGGTTGACTGGGTTTATCTAGTATAGTGAATAGGGGATAAAAAAGATACAAGGTTGACTAGGTCAGTCTAGTACAATAGATAGGGAGAAAGAGAAAGATGATAACAAATTATGGGCTGAAATGAGACAATTTTTGTAGTTAATCTAGGAAAGTAAGAGATGAAAGGAAATGAACAGTCAATTGGATCAATACTGGCTAATCCAATTGAGGTACACAAAACAAAACCTTGTACTAACACTAGCTAATGTAAGTTTTACATACATAATTGAGCAAAGAGCTAACTAATTGGTCAAGTTGATTGTTAATTAGATTATTAAGAATGATTTTAAATGTGAATGGAAGTTGGCTATAAGAAAGGTATCAGATAGAAATCTAAGGATGGTTTTAAGTAGTTTGGGGTAAAAGGGATTATAGTGGTAATGATGTAGGCTTGGTATTGGGGCCTACCCCCTCACTTCACACACCATAATGATAAGGGTGTTGGGTGCTTAGCAAAAATATACCATTACCCATGCTTTATACTTGACTAGAGCATCAAGTCAGCTTCCCCCTTGGTGATAAAATCTAAGTAGATTCGTCTAAGGTAGATAAAATGTTTAAAATGCTTGTTTATGTTTTTGTAATTTAGCCATGTGTACATAAAATAAAATAGTGAACTATGTGATTAATTTAAAATCCCCTAATTAGACTGTGTACTATTCTAAGCATGCAAGTAATAGAAAAAGAAAGGTGTGAGCTAACTACTAACAACTATGAGGTTAATTCCAATTTGAAATAAGGTATAGTGTTAACACTATATGCAAAAAATATAGAATAGAGTTAACAGGGTCAAACCTGTACTATGGAAGCAATGTCTAAAAATGAACCAGGTTGGCAATGTCGATCTAGTTATTTTAGACATCACATAGAACACAAAACTAGGTCGATAGTGTCAATGTAATTGACTATGCAAGGGCAATTTTGAAGACTACAAATTATGAAAGGTAAGACATAAAAGAAAGAAAAAAAGAAGTAAAAAGGAACCTTGGTGCATCAGAGATGAAATAAAGAAATATTAATGATGAAGAACCTTGAAGTATGCTTGAGTAGCCTACAAAATGGGTTGATAAGATCGATCAAGCTGTGCAGGAACCTATTGAAAAGGTGCTAAAATTATAAGGGGTCAACTGGGTTGACCTAGTAGGCTAAACTAGATGTTTGAAAGGATAAAAACCTATATTAGGTTAATTAGGTTGATCCAGTTGCCTATTCCTAGAAACCTATGCATAAATAAAAATAGCTGAGTCGATAGAATCGATATAGTATGTCAAAATATATGATAAAAATGATGATTAAAAGAATGACTAAAAAGAATGAAAAAGTGAACAAAATCTTGTAAGGGTTAGTTTCATGCTGATTTCACTAGAATGTATGTAATCATAAATGCATCATGTCTATAAACCAATCCTAGCTCTGAGAAGATAGATAATATCTACATTTTTGATTGGGGATACACTCATTAAGTGAGAACATGACCAATCTGGGGATTTGCTAGACCTAATTAGGGAATCACTTGTATCACTTATCACAACACATCATGTTAGGAAGGGTTCTAAAACCTACAGTCTAATAGACTCACACAAAAACCCTAATAGAGTCCTAAGGTTTAAAACATTTTACTTATTCTAATAGTAAGAAATTAAATCTAATCTAGTGCACACCAAAGCTTGTGGCACAAAGTGGGGGTTATAAATAATAAAACAAACATGTATATGGAACTTTAATTAAAGTAAGTATGAGTAACACCCTAATACATAAAATAAGAAAGATAGTATTATTTGAATCAACATTTATGCTACTTCTATCTACTAAAAAAGAGGAGAATAAAGTTAGAATATACTTACCTGAATGTGAATCCATTGAGACTCAATCTCTCCCTTAGCCAAAGGGGATTCATAAGAGGTTATTGTGGTTTGTAAGGATCAATAAGAAAGGCCAAAGCATCCAAGACTTATCCACAAGACTAGATTCTCCAAATAAGAAACTTAAGCTAAGTCTCCTCAAGTAGAATGGTGGAAGAGTAGATTATGAAGAAGCATGAGTGAATAATAACTCTTGATTGCACATATGAATAATGACCAAAATGATCTTGTATATATAGGTGGATCTTGTCCTAAATCCTTCTAGAAACATTAGTTGTATAAGGTTGACCCAGTCAACCCAGTGTGTTTTTGGGGACAATTCACTAGGTTTGAGCTGGTTAATTTGAAAGGCTAACAAGCTAAGAAAGTGAAAAATACCCCTAAACTATACTAGGTCAACCCAATTGACCTAGTACAACTGATTGGCCAAAAGGGGTTTAAGACAAGAAAAGGAGGGATGGAAGAGGAAAAGACTAGAGGAATACTCAAGGGAGGAGAAGTATCTTAGGTAAATGTTTTTGGATCTAGTTGGATTGGTAATAATGTGGAAAAAAGAGATAACAATCCTATGAAGCACCAAGGTCTACCTACCCCTTTCTCGATGCACCCCTTAAGGCGTGCACTCATAGAGATTTAGTCTCAATGGGTTCATACAAGATCTAAAGCATCATAATCAATAAAAGTTAAAAATATTATGTGTATACATATGCCCCACTTTAATCTCATCACATTTCACTAGGGTGTAATAGGGGATGGTGCTTTGAGAAAGAACATAGTAACACACAATGCTAAAAAAAAGTTACAATATTTTAAATAAAAATAATAGAAAGTAAATTATTGAAAGGGAAATTAATCTAAATAGTAAATGTGATGCATACCTTGACTTACCTTTATAATAGGATGGTTGTATGCTATGTTATTAGTTTTGATTGTGTAGGGTGTAGAGACTACTTTCGACAAACCCAAGAATACAAAACTAAAGAGCAAATATAAACAAACTAAAGAAAAGACAAGATAGTTGGTGCTATGAGGATGTGATGTACTTGGGAAATTTAGCAAGCTTATGTTAGAATAAATTACCAAGTCAAAAAATAAGAGTAAATTGGGTAATAAAAAAGCAAAGGCTACTAAAGACTAAAAAAATCAAACAAGCTATCCTTAAGTAAGATAGGCAAACTCACTAAGTCAAACCAAGGATACATGTCAAACAAGATGGTAAAACAAAAACAAATTAATGTTAAAAATACAAAAACAAAATGGTAAAACAACATTGATGAGTGAACATTAATAATCCACATCTCACCCAACAATGGAAAAAGGATGCATAAAAGGGAAAACAACATTGTCAAGTGAGAAGTAACAAGCCAACCACACTCAACAATGGAAAAAGTGTAAAAACTCAAGTGTTCACAATAGTAAGATAAAAAAATAATTATAAATGTTAAAATTAAATAAAATTAAGTGCATAAATGTAAAATCATGGTGTAAAGAAAGAAGAATCCATAGTTGCTTAAACACATTGTTTCGCTCTAAGGATAGATAAAACTGAAACAAAGTAGTGTTAACATGATTTTAAGAGGTGAAGAAGGAAGTAGAGAAGAGGGAAAATAGATTTGGAATCATGATTTGTATATCAAGGGGGACAATGAAATGGGTGGAGGGGAGAATGAAATAAAATCCAAGGTAGATAAACTCTTTATCAAAGTCAAGACACTCAAATTAGGTTTGTTAAAATATGAGGACTTTCTTCAACCTTAAAGATTATGAATAACTTCTCTTAGCCACAAAAGTCTTGGATGAACAAATGGAGTATATAGATCATTTCATGAAGGTTAAATGCATGAAAGATTAAAATGGACCTACTTCCCCATGATGTGTTCTCCATTCTTTAGGACCCCTTAAAAAGTCATCAGTCTACTATGAAGATTGGGTTCTTACATGAGAAAGTAGGTAGCACCAAAATATTTTTTTATTATCCTCTTCTAATCTACTAGCCTACCACACCCAAAAAGACCTTAGATCTACCATGAGGCCAAATATGGAGTTTGAGCATTGACAAGAAGAAGGAGATGTGCTTTGATCATGTATGTTTTATGTGATTTTGACATTTTAAATTTGTATGTTTCCTTTTAGATATTATTGCATTTTGTTTCAAATGATTTAGATTTTAACTTTCTTGATGGTTTTTTCTAGATTCCTTCTCCATATAGATTTATAAAACCAAACATGGGTGCTAAAGATGACTTTAATTTGAATAATTTGGACAAGGTTGTTAAGAGAGAGAACATCAAAGAGCATGGGGTCTAAGAGTCTCATAAATCAATGTGAAATAAAAGTGCTATCTTGACTTCAACCTTGTTTTATGTAATGTGGAGATGAAAGGAAGGGGAAATCAAGAGGAGTGACACATGGAACACTTTGAATTACTTCAAGTTACAAAAAAATGTGTCAAAGGGCAAATAGGGATAAAATGATAGTAAAGTATGATTCCTTATCATGAGAAAGAGGGAAGTGGAGGAAAACATGCTAACATAAATTGTTGTGCAGATTTAATCTAACAAAAGAAGCAAAAACTAAAGTTTGAGAACAAGGATCAAGAATATGAAAAGGATGGTAATTTTATGAGGATGGCTAGGTCCTATCCATGGTCTTATAAAGTAACTCATTAAAAAGAGACCCATGAAGGGGCTGATAAGCAATAGAAAAATTAAAGTGTGGTAAGTAAAAAAATAGTGGTATTTTTATGAGGTATGTCGGGTCTTATCCATGGTATTACAAAGAAACTCACAAAAGAAAAACCCAAAGGATGCCAAAATAACATTAGCAAGCAACAAAAATGAAAGAGAAATAAATAAAATATGGTGGTTTTGTGAGGAATTTTGGGTCCTATCCATGTTCTTACAAAATAACTCACAAAAGAAAAACCCAAGGGGTGCAAAAGACAAGAAAATGAAATAATATAAAGAAGAATATGGTACATCAAGAAACCAAAAGACCAAAAGGGATGACTAAATGTCTGAAAAAGGAAGGAAATTGCTACATAGGGAGAGACCCATACTTAAGTAACTTGTAAAAACTGTTAGATAGATATAAATAGAAAACATGACAAGAAGTAAATGTTTAGGAAAAGTAATTTTTAAGGAATTGAGCATTGGTGGGCTCTTTAAAAATATGGCCTTCATTGGTTTGAAGATGACAAGTGCTTGGACCAAGAATGTCTTTAATTAAATATGGGCCCCACCATTTTTGGGCATATGTACCTTATTTATCATGGGTGTAATCTAATTTAAGAACAAGATCACCAACATTAAAAGTGTGGATTTTAACACGTTTGTTATGTTGTTTAGATATGTGAGCCTTGTATTGGTGGTTATGTTGCAAGGTAAAAAGATGATGTTCATCAAGAAGATCAAGAGCATGAAGGTGAGATTCACACAATTATTAATTAGGAATAATGACATGAAGAGATATATGAAGAGAGGGAAGCTCAACTTCTAAAGGAAGGACTGACTTAGAATCATAGACTAGAGAAAACAAAGTTTCCCCATTGGCAGTGCATATGCTAGTCCAATAGGCCCAAAGTGTAGGGTAAAGATGAATATGCCAATTCATGTGGGTTTCATGAATTATCTTTTAGAGAATTTTGTTGAGAATTTTATTGGTGGCCTCAACTTGACCATTGAATTATAGATGATAAGGCATGGAAAACTTGTGATTGATCTTGAATTTGTTGCAAAGTTGTTTAACATGTTTGTTTTTGAAGTTACCACCATTATGGGAAATGATGGTATGGGGAATGCCAAATCAAAAAATAATTTGGTTAAGAATAAATTTGGAAATTATGGGATCAGTGATGTTAATGAGGGGCATATATTCGACACACTTGGTAAAATATTTAGTATCGGTGATGATAAAGACATGCCAATCTTGGGAGCGAGGAAGTTTGCCAATGAGATTGAATCGCCACATGGAAAATGGCCATGAAACCTCAATAGTTTGAAGTTTGGTAGGAGGTGAATGGATAAGATCATCATGAAACTAATAAGGAGTGCACTTTTTAGAATATTCAATTGTATCCTTTTCAAGAGTAGGCCAAAAATAACCCATACATAGGCATTTTACATGTTGTATCATGTCCACTATAGTGACCACCAAAAAGTCCCCCATGTGCTTGTTTAAGAAGAGGAGGGATCTTATCTTGCATAACATAATGGAGTAAGGTACCTTCAACATTATGATAGTAAAATATGTTGTGTCAAAATACATACTTGAAAGCTTATTTATGAATACGTGTCTTTTCACAAGAGTCTAAATTAGGAGTATAAGTTTGGTGTTCTAAGAATTGAATGATGTCTTTATACCAAGGGCTTTGTCTAATAGTGATAGCCTTAATATGATAGATAAGCAAATCTAGTGGTTGAGTTGAAAATGAATATTTTTTTATTTGTATAAGAAAGGAAGGATTGAAAAGGACTTGATGTGGATGAAATAGAGAAGATGAAGAGGCAAAAGAATTAGCAATGGAATATTTATCTCTAGGAATAGGCTCAATAGTGAAATAGATAAAATCCTTAACAAGAGTGGTTGCAATTTGATGATAGGTAATGAGGTTCTCATTTTTACATTGATAGTCACCACTAACTTCATGGCAAATAATCTGAGAGTCACCTAAAACATGAATGTATAAATCAAGAATATCTCTCATACCTAAGACAAGAGCTTCATACTCAACCATATTTTTGGTGACATCAAAGGTGAAGTGGAAAGCTAAAGTAATTATCTTACTAAGAGGACTTGTGAGAATGTAACTTTTCCCAACTCCTTGAAGGAATTTAACGCCATCAAAGTGGAGGGTTCAAGTACCCTCATGTAAGTCAACATTGATTTCAACGAGTTCCTTGATAACGACCTTTGGTTTAGTAGTACCAGATGGAGTAGAAGATTATTCAAGATTATTGAATTTAAGATTAATGGTAAAGCTATGAAAATAATCTTTAAAAGAGATAGCTTGATTAAGACCTTAAATGTAAAGAATATTGTCATCTAGAAGGTCATCTTGAAGGGAAGAAGTGGCTGGAATGGGAGCTACAATAGGTTGGTCAACTATGACTTTCCCTTTAACATATTTTTGAGTGATGATGTGAAGATAAAATTACATAAGGAGGACCATCCATTTACCAATTCTATATCTAAGAAGAAAGGATTTGGAGAAGAAATTATGAAAGGGGTCATAATGAATAATGACATAAGTAGTTTGGTAAAACATGTAGTGATGAAGCTTTTCAGCCACAAAATAGATAACGAGGCAATCATGCTCAATTTTGGTATAATGTGTTTCATAATCGATGAGGACTCAACTAATGTAGTAGATAGCATACTCTCTTCCTGTATCATCTTATTGGGAAATCATTGCCCCAACTAAAATAGGTGTGGAAGAAGTATATAGAATCAAAGTTTTATCATTAGAAGGAGGATGAAGTGTAGGTGGATGAAACAAAAACTCTTTCATGTTATGAAAGGATTTTTGACATGGATCCATCCATTCTAAAGTAGTACTTTTCTTGAGAAGGGAATTGATGGAGTGAATTTGATATGCCATTTTGGGGATGAAGTGTCTAATTTCCCAAACTTTCTTAAATAAATACAAATGTCAAGAATATAATGAGGAATAGGTAGGTTGATGATAGCACTAATTTTGGTAGGATCAATGTCAATGCCATAGAGAGAGACTAAGAATCCTAAAAATTTACTAGATGTGACTCCAAAGACACATTTATAAGGATTAAGTCTAAATTTATATTTAAAGAGATGGTTAAAGATGATAGCAAGATAAAAAAGATGATTCTTATGATGCTTGGATTTAGCAATGAGATCATCCACATAGGTTTTAACAATTTTGTGAATGAGATCATGAAAGATGTGAGTCATTGCATGTTGGTTAGTGGCTCTGGCATTCCTGAGATTGAAGGGCATTTTGACATAGCACCCATTTTATGGTGAAAGTAGTCTTATGTTGGTCTTTGGGAGCGATATGAATTTGATTGTATCCAAAGAAACCATCCATAAGAGATAACATTTCATAAATAGATATGGAATTGATGATGACATCTATTTAAGGTAAGGGGATGTTTTCCTTAGGACAAAAAAGATTAAGGTTGCATAAATCAATACAAATGTGAATGACTATAGTGACTTTATTTTGAATGGGGACAATGTTGGAAACCCATTCAGAATAATCCATCGGTTTAATAAATTTAGGATCAAGTAATTTGATGATTTCCTTATGACATAAGGTTGAAAATTTAGGCAAAAATTTTCATTGCTTTTGATGTACAGGCTTGGAATCAGGATAAGTAATGATATTATGCACCACAATGCTAAGGTTAATGCTAGGCATGCCCTCATAGGACCAAGTAAAAGTTTCACAATATATGTCAAAGAATAAGCTAAAATTATCATTTTTGTTAGGTGAAAGCTCTTGAGAAACTATAGTTGGTTGAGTAAAAGATGGGGTACCATATTTGTTGTGAGTAGTTTATTTAATAAACATGGAATTACCATCTTGAAAGAGGTATGGTGTATTAGGCAAGGCTGAAATTGGATTTGTTTTAGGATCAATGCTAGAAATGAAGTTGTTGAAGCAAGGAGTT
This sequence comes from Torreya grandis, assembly GCA_037957365.1. NCBI lineage: Eukaryota > Viridiplantae > Streptophyta > Pinopsida > Cupressales > Taxaceae > Torreya > Torreya grandis. Next base: position 2,073,928 of record JARHVA010000393.1, on the reverse strand, counting down.
TTAGTTTTGAAATTTCCAAGTTTATGATGCTACCAAGGAAGTTGAGGTTCCAAAGCATGAAGTAAATCAATAATAGTTTCATCGCTAGCCAAGGTAGGAAGAGGAACATAATATTTGACATCTACTTCAAGATCAAGAATTTGATTGCCATGGTTATCATACTTAGAATGAATATGATGGACATCAGTTATCTTAGCATCAAGTGTAATTTTAGGAGAAAAAGAAGTATATGGAGTAGAACAAATTAGTATGTCAGTGGATTCAATGATGGGAGAAGGTTTGGATCCAAAGGTGTAGGAGCTTCTAGAGATTTAGAAGGCATAATTTTTTCTACCACCTAAGGAGTATCAATAAGAGGAGGATTGATAGTAGGCACATGACCCTCAAGATCTAAGGTACGATCCATAGAAAAGGTATGCACATCCTAATTAAAATCATGGATTTGGGCTAAAGTTTTTTGGTAATGGTGGACATCCAAATCTCTAGATTGAGCTTGGGCCATGATATAGTTGTCATCATATGTTGGAGAAATCATACAAGCTTAAGAATCAAGCAAAGTTTTAGAATGTGAAATCCCAATATTGTTGAATGTATGAGGAGACATGATGAGAGGATCTTGAAATAATTTAGCCACTCCAAAATCATTTCAAGTGAAGGCATATTATGGTAAATAAGGCTCTTGAGAATTGTATGGAGGGGGAAAGTTGGTAATCTCATCAATAAAAGGAACAACATAGTCTCTTGGTAATAGAGAAGGAGGAAGCCATTGTGAAATATATGGAGGTAACTTGGTAGTATTGTGTGTTGCAATTAATTAGGCTCATCAACATCAGAATCCACAAGAGTAACTTGTAAATCAATACTCATGTTGATGAACTCGAGTAAAGGAGCATTGTTAATTTTAGGATTTGTAGGAATAAGAAATTAATGTTTAGTATTAGGAAGATGGATACTCCATGGATTGGGATAAACTTCATGCTTGTACCATTTTCCATTATGCAAGAATTTAATACATTGATTACCAGAAGAAGCAATGGCCAACATTCGATGTGTTCATAAATGACCAAGAAGGATATTCTAAGATAAAAAAAGATCAAGGACCATAAGCATAGTTTGAACGGTCTTAGGTCATATGGTTAATGAAGCCAAATACAACCAAGTGGATTTTGATTAGTCTTATCAAAACCATGACAATTAAGATGAGTTTGCTTGAGATGATCCTTTTTATAACTAAATTGTTGTATAATCCACAAAGATGTTACATTAATACCAGAGCCCTCATCATCTAGAACTTTTTGAATAAGAGTGATATTAATGGCTATTTTGATAAAGTGTGGTGGATCATTGACATGAAAAATAATTTCATCATTAATCATGTCTTCTTCAAGGAATTCAATAGAAGGCTTAGAAGAAGGATATGAGGATTTAATGGTTTTGACATGAGTAGGTTGAGATTCAATAGAAGGTGGTTCTTCATCAATGGAGGATGGATCCTCAATTTCTTGAAGTTGTTGCATAAGGAATTTATGATGATAGGATGAAGTGCGAACCAACTCCATAAGAAGAATATTACAAGGCATAGAGTTGAGTTCTTCAAGAAAATTCCAATGAGATTTAGAAGAACCAACATGAGTTTTAGTAGGTAAATTAGTTTTGGAAGGTATAGATGTGGTTGGAGGATCGGAAGGAGGAAGTTGTTCCTCAGGTACTTTTGAATTAACAGTAGAGGTGGTAGTATCTTTAAGAAGTTGTTCTTTTAAAGATGGATTTTTAGTAATGGGATCTTTGTGACCCAGTTTACGATGATAATTGACCTTGGTAGTGTCGACATATTGAGAATTGTTATAATATTGATCATAATTTGCATCGATGGTACACACATCCTTAACATTTGTTTGATTATTTGAAGAAGATTTTTGGTTATTAGAGGTATAAGCTTTGAAAGTTTGTCCTTTTTGGGAAGTAGTAGTGTATTCTAAACTAGAAACATGAACTCTAAACTAGAAACACTGGACCACATTCAATGAGCAAAAGACAAGGTTAAAATAAATAAAAAATGATTCTATTATAGTTTTAATAGAGTTTCATTATAGGTAAATATCAACCCTTCAAAGAGAAAATAATTTACAATATATATAAAGGATGGGGTTTGCCCTAAGTAGCAAAAGATTCCCATATTTGGCCATGATGACCACCCAAAGTTATTACAAATGTAAAGATTAAAAAAAAATAGAAGATTCCCCACTCCCCTCAAAAGATGCCTAGGGTCCCACTCAGTTGATATGTTAAAGATATAGAGAAGAACCATCTCCTAACTACTTAAGCTATGCCTCCTTGGTAGCTAGTGTGGCTACCACTAAATCAAATTCCTTATCCAACTTGGCCAAGTTCATGGGAGGAGCCTAGAAGATCACCTTTGATTGGGCCATTAGTCTTTGATGCACTTGGAGTGGGGCCTCAAAGTGAGATTTCACCTCCCACACTTAGTTGATACTCAATGTGGATTGGGTTGAGAGCTATAAAATCACCTTTGATCCAACATTATTGGCTTTTGAGACCTTTTTCCTCATGACCTAGTCAAAATGACCTAGGTGGACCTAAAATTCTCCTTTGTCTAGTAAGGTGCCATCTGAATGGAATAACACTATGATGTTGACTTCTTTGAACTAAATTAACATCTATTTATTGAATTCTTCCAAAGGTTCTTTGATCATCTGCATCATTGTTAAGTACTCTTAAATTGAGGCTCTCATGTTCCTGACATAGGTTTGATACATGTTTAAGTCTAAGAGAGTCAAGAGTTTCAGCTCCAAGAATATGCCCTTATTAACAACCATAACAAGCCTTTTACATTTGATGTCCATGAAAGTGATCCTCTCTAAGTATTCTTTCACTCACTATAGGTATTCCATACTCATGGTTGATGTTATGATTGCTTCTTTGAGAGCTATGAAGAGCTACATGAGGGCCTCTTTGATCAAACCAGTCGATTCTATAGGAAAGGTGTTCTTCACCTACTCTTATAACACCAAAAGTTGATCTTTCATGTCATATATAAGTTTCTCAAACATGTCATGAGTGGCTCAAAGCATAGTTATTGGATCCTTAGCCACCTTCTCCTCTCTGCTAGATGTACTTGCTTTGGTGAGGCAAAAGAGGTGGTGTTTGGTCTGCCACACCACTAGGTCTCCTCCTTGAGTGAATTTCTACATGAGTATCTTCCTAATGTTACTAGAGTTCCTATTGAGCTCCCATTAGAATTATGGATCACCCTTCAAGATCATATAGGGTCCCTGTGCTCTTGTGGTAACCCCCAAGGTAGAAGAGGATGAAGGTGGGGTGTTAGAGATAGATGTGGAAGGAGGAGGAATGGATGAAGTAGAGGGAATGAAGGAAGAGAGTAATGGAGGAGAAGGAAGCATGGGGGTGAAAGTGGGAAGGATAAATGAGAAAGCCCATGGGAACACTTAGGGGTATGCCTTTGGCTTTGGGTCAAGTTGACATGTGGGCTCATAACACTAGGGAGAGGAGTATTCAAAAGGAATGAAGAAATTTGTTGGTTAAATCAAAATCTTTGGGCACTTGGGATGATGGAAAATGAAGACTTGGGAAGGATAAGGGGAGTAATATGGGACTAAGTTGTAAGAGTTACCTTTTTCTTATTTATGGGACTCTTTCCTAGATAAGCTTATGCTGTAGTAGTAGGAGTTATGGTGTTGGTGGTAAGGGCTGATTAGGGACTTTGTAAAGTGACTATAGGTGCCACTGAGGTGGATGGAGTAGATTGAACTATGCACACTCATACACTCACTACTATGGTTTCCATTAGTACCATTAAATTGGGAGCACCTAGAGGTGGTTGAACCTATAAAAGTATTAGAGGGGGTGCTAAGGGCCATCCAACAAAAGCTCTCAAAGACCAGAGGCAAGCTTAAGGGATCCATATGAGTGGGATGTGATGAGTGGAGGGAAATTGGGGTCAATAGATGTTGTACATGGATGAAACTAGAGGTACTTGAGTGAATTATTAAGGGGTTATAAAGGGAAATGGGGGAGGCACCACCTGAGTAGGCCTAGTATAAATAGGGAAACCAGGGGGTGCCCCACTGGGCTATTAAGGAATTGAGCTGGTACGAGAAGGAATATAAATGGAAAAATATTAATGGTCATGATTTAAGCTCAATTTAGGGCTACTAATGATGTTAAATCACAACACCTACACATTTTGGGGTTGAGTAGTCTAAGTTATCAGTGGTGGTAGATTTTGATTCACTAAAGGTGGTAGAAATAGAGTATAGACTAGAGGAGGTGAAATTCATCAAGGAAAGGAAGCAAGGATCTACTAGATAATATTATTTAAAATTTGGGGAATATTTATATGACTATTCTAAGTATATGACCTAGCTTGGGCCTACTTCCCTTTCTTTGCTTTGAGCTTGGCAAGCACCTCCTTATCATCAATAGGGTTGAGGTGGATCTCATCATCTGAGTGAGGAAAATGGATGTAAGTGATATTGAGATGAGCTTGATATTTTATCACATGGGCCTTGATGACCCCATGAGAGTCCCATTTTTGGTGCTCTACTTTGCCAAGGGTGTAAGAATCCTTACATGCAACCATTTTATATAATGGGGGAAAAATATTGTATATATGTTAGTGGATGCCTATGGGAAAGGATAGGCAAGACTTATATTTGTGGCTAAGGTAGTGGATAATCACACCATCTACCAATTGATTGGCTATCTCCTGCTCAGCTAGCAAGTTTGGGACCTGATAGGTCAGGTGAAGGGGGATCCTATGAATACTTGTGACTTTGATGATGGTGTCATCCCTATAGTACTATTAATAATCAATGGGGTGAGGGAATATCTAATTTCATTAGAGAGTTGAGGCATGGTAATCTCATTGATAGCCATGTAGACTACTAGGTATAAAGACTCATAGATTTTCTAGATGTGAATCTGATAGGATGGCCATATAGTTTGTAGAAAAAGACATGCACCAGAACACCCCTAGGATTTCATAATGTAAATGTATATGGTTTGAAAATGATTGTGGCATAGAAGACATCTACCATGTAACTCAACATGTAGAAATTACCTCAAGTATGTGCCTCTGATACTTCTATGATGAGGTTGAAATTGATCGTGCTCCCGTAGTCCAAAATTTCCTCCCCTTTGAGGAATATGCTCAATAAGGGCACCCATAAGAAACTAACATGCATGGTGTCATTGGCTCCACATAGGTGATTTTACAAGATCATCCCAACATGAAACCCCTTCCTAAAGATGTGGATAAGGTAGGCATTAATGTCTTCTTTGTCAACCCATCACTCTTGTTCAATGAATCAATCCTTGAAGACCTCATATATGTTATGGGAATTGGTCTAGGCATCCATTGTGCTAGAATCCTAACTAAACATGTACTCTAAGAGTTAATGCTACTTAAAAATAACCCTTGATATGCTTGAGACTAGGTTTTTGGAATCGATAGAGTAAACTAGGTCACACACATCTCAAAGAACATGCTTGGAAGTCTGTAATAAGCTAATGAATAGGTCCACATAAGATAAAAATTTAGGCTTGGTTGTCGCCTTATAAAATCCTAACTTATCCAATGTAGTGAGATTGTAGAGGTACCCTATTTCATCATCATCATCATTTGAGGTGGGCATTTACATGTCTTCAATTACCTTTAGGACCTTGTTATAATGGTAAAAAAGTACCAGGTTGGGTGAGAATGTGGTGTCCTTATATTTTGGCTTGGGCTCTAGCTTGAAAGATGAAGTAACCATTTTTATGAGTTGGGGATTACTAAGTTTAAGGATGAGGAAGAACACATAAAATGTGAGGAAGCACTATAGAGAAGAATTTTAGGGAATTAAGAGTGGTAACGATAAACTTGATCAATTCAAAGACTTATAGGGCTCTACATATATCTTCTACATTAATGGCATTTGGTGGCTCATTAGTGCGAGTTCAAATTTGAGTTGGTAGCTCAATCCACTCATTCATTTCCTAATTTGGAATTAACTTAAGAATTTCAAATATATGCTCCCCACCTAGATTTGGTGGCTATAATGAGATGTTTTAAATTATCTAATTATGGCCTAGTTTCCCATTTAGTTATTGCGAGATCCTTAATAGGCCCATGACTAATTTAACTATATGGAATCTTGGGAAGATCTAGGTTATGTCATATGTCTATCACTAATTTGTTATGTCTGCAATGGATGTCACCTAAGTGAAATTGGGTGCCACACTCTCACTATCTCAAGCACTATATTTGGCCACTTGGAGTAGTGAGGTGATGCATGGAATCCTCTTATTGGCTTTTGAATCTAACTATACCTCATTTTAACCATATCATAGAATCATAGGCCTTTTATACCAATTTTTATATAAATGACATGTGGCATGGTTTGATAGGTCAGGATCCCTTGAGATCTATCATCTCTAATAGGTTAGGGAGATTGACACCTATGATAGGATCCATGCACTTCCTCCTTTGGTCAGGCTCTCCTAGGATCTAACGTCTCTGATAGGTCTAGGAGACTAACACCTCTAATAATATATGCATGGCACTCCCTAATTTAGTTAGGATCTCTCAAGATCTGACATCTATGATAGGTCTAGGATACTAACACCTTTTACAAGATCCACATGGTGTTTTCTCATTTGATCGAGCTCCCCTAAGCTCTAGCATCTATAATAGGCCTAAGAGATCCATACCTTTGATGGGATCCATGTGGTGCTTCCTCACTAATTTAATATATCATAGGATCTAACATCTATGATAGGTTTTGGAGATTGACACCTATGATAGGATCCACATGATGCTTCCTCATTTGGTTAGGATATCTCAAGCTTTGAGATATCTAATAGGTCCAAGAGATTGACACCTCTAACAAGATCCCCATGATGTTTCCTCATTTGGTCAGACTTTCCTATGAAATTTCATGAAAAGTGATAGTCAAAAGAAGGCCATATAATAAATAAAAAGCTCACATGTCTTCCACCAAAACTATATGAAATACTGAGTAGGACTTCAAGGGACTAATACTTTAGGAAAACCAATATGAGTTCAAATATGTGAATAACATAGTTAACATAAAAAAATATTCTAAGCTTGAAAACCCTTTGTTCTTTAGATTTATAATACTACAAGGATATTTAATCAAAGGCCAACTCACCATTACAAACATTGTCAATCCCTTGGTAAACCAAAGGAGAATAGAGGTCCGAGAATTTTCAAAGTTTGAGGCTGATTAAAAAGGGATTGAAACTCCAAGATATTTCAGTTGAGAATTTTTAGAGGGGTACCCTAATTCTTCAAAGGAGGGGGTGTGTTTGCCACAATAAATAGTGACTTTATAGGGAAAATACTATCCTAAAATTTAAAACCTAGACTATGATAATCTATTATTGAACATAGAGATAGGAAAGGTAGACTTTATCTAATACACTTTGAGTATGAAAAGTACTCAAGTCTATTTTAAAAAGTAACATACTAAGATCTAATTCCTTTCAAGGCCACTTTGTGTGTTAGTGTAAGATTTCCCCACTTTTTTATCTGATTACTTTAGTAAGCTTAGGTACATCTAGGATATTGAAGGACTTTTGAGGGGGTATGTATTTCACATAATTTTGGATAAGGGAGGAAAGCTTGAGTATTGTTATACTACCATCTACACATCTATATCCCCAAAAAAGATGATTTTGGTCTCACTTCTAGCCTTGATCCATTATTAGCCAGGTCATAAAGCTCATGATGGAGGTTGCCAAAACCACCCTTTTTGAGAAAGAAAATTAACATATATGTGTTTTATAAATTTACACTTCCTTTTATTTGATATTTGATGTTTGATCCATGACAATTGAATACTAGTGTAGCCAAAGTTTATGGTGGTTTCAATAGGCTCCCAATATCCAAGTGACCATTTACTTACTCATTTATTCATAAAATCCTTGTTCTTTTCTCTTGAAGTGCTTGTGATGGCCTTGGATAGAGTATATATATTATAAATTCACTTGTTTAATGTTAAATCAGTGGCTTTTATTTCTCTTAGTTCTTCTTAGAGAGTTATCTTGCTTATCACTATGTTTAATATTAGAGGTTCACATTTTCTTTTTCCTAATTATGGTATTAGTTTTTACCATTTAGTCATCCTTTAGAGTAGTCATCACTTTATCTAAACTCAATTCCTCTTTATGAACCATTAGGGTAAGGGATGCCATCCTAGGAGGGGAAATTGAGAGAAAAACTATTAAAAGGTTGGAAAAGTAAGTAGGGCACCAAAACATAAGACGAAAGATAAAACAAACCACAAAAGCAAACAAACAATAGAAGCAAACACATAACAAAATCAAATAGATGACATAATAAAACTAACCTAAGCCTAATCTAATATATATATTACCACTCTTGCTGATGCTAATTTGAGATTATATTGGAAGGGATAACTAAGAATTAATTCTTCAAGAACTATCTATTTACAAGCAATGAGAGGTCATTGCCTTTGAGGTCTTTGAGGTAGAAGGCATTATACCCGAGTAACTTTGCTATTTGGTATAGGCCAATGCAAAGTGGATCAAACTTAGAATGTAGACCTTTATTTTCATATGAACTATCCCATAGTAGTACCATATTTAAAATCCTAAAGGACTTCATCTTAGCCTTCTTTTCAAACCAACACTTGACAATGATTTGATGCTTGCTGAAATTTAGTAAGGTTTCATACCGAGCTTATTCTAGTTGCAAAATATCTAAAAACCTAGAATTTACCTTTTCATTGTGTTTCATATATTATTACATAAACTTGTAGGTGGGTAATTTAAGTGTAATTTATAGAATTGGCTTTAGTCCATATGATAATACAAATGGTGAGCTATTAAGTGGTTATTTATGTATGGTGTGATCAACCTAAAGAGAAAACTTTAATAATGAATATCAATCTTGAGGCTTCTTCTCTATAGACTTCTTGATATCCTCAATCAAGTTCTTGTTGGTTTATTCTACCAATCCATTCCCTTGTGGGTAGTAATCAAATGAGAACCTTAAAGTGATCCCATTGTCATACTCCCACTCAGTGAATTCTATGGATTATAATGTAAGGCCATTATCATAAACTAATGAGATAGGGGTCCAAATTAAGTGGTCACATTATTTTCCATGAACTTGATTATTTTATTTGTAGTGATTTTCTTTATCACCACTACCTCTATCCATATCATGCAATAGTCTGTGTCAGTAAGAAAAAACTTGTGGCTTACTGAGGAGTTAGGATTAATGACTCCCACAAAATCTAGTAACCATTAGGAAAATGGCATCCCTTCTATAACTAGGTACAATGGCATTACAACATGGATTTATATTTTAGAAAATTTCTAGCACTGATAACACATTCTAACATGTGCACATACATCCTTGAATATGGTTGGATAATAATATCCTACCCAAAGTATTTTATGTGCCATTGCTTTTGCTGCAAGATGATTAGTGCCCAACATCTCATGAAAATTTTCCATTACTTCCCTAGATTTAGATTCTGATAGGTATCTAAGATAAACACCTTCATTATTTTTTTTGAAGATAACTCCTTTCTTGAACATATATTGCACCTATTTCAATGTGATATCTCTTTTTTGTGTTTGATTAAGTCCAAGATGTGGGATTCCATAGAGAAGGTAATGAATAATTAGGGTGTACCATTCCTACTGCAACACTTTCTCTTGGTCTAATTGATGCACAATGATATTTAGATCAATCTTAGTTATCATTTGAGTAAGACCTTGTATTTTAACTAGCTTGGTAGGTTTTACCTTCAAGTCATACTCTTGTAGCTTAGTCATCCATCTACCTCTTTGCATGCCTAAATCATTTTGGCCCAACATTTACTTGATAGCCAGGTCTAACATGATTGTATGCACTTTATTCCTAAGAAATAGTGCCTAAACATTTTCAAAACTTTGACCAATGTATAAGCATGTTTGTCTAGAGTAGATCATCTCAATTCTGCATCTTTTAGATTGGTGCTCACAAAATCAATAAAGTGTTCTTCTTTATCCAATATCTATATGAAACATATAATAATCATGTTTTTAGAGGCAAAAGGATAAATATATAAGTCTCTATCATAATTTGAACTGATTAGCACTAGTGATTGCATGATGACATCCTTTATGTCTTGAAATGCTTTTTTTGACTCAGCATGCCACTCTATTTTAGTGTCTTGTTTCATCATAGCATTTAGAGGCTTCACAATTTCAACAAATCCATAAATAAACTTATGAACAAAATTGATTTTTCCAAATAAATATTTTAGATCTTTTTTACTATTAGGCTAAGGTAATTTAGAAATTACTTTAGCCCATTTGGGGTCAATATAAATACCTTATTTCATGATGATATGACCAAGAAGCTTACCTTCAGTGATACCGAACATGATCTTTTTTTGGTTCAAGGAAATGGCATACCTTTTGCATCTTTCAAACACTTTATATAAATGGTAGATGTGATCTAATCTATATTCTTAAAACATAGTTAAATCATCCATGCAAATTACTATGTAATTACTAATTAAAGATTCAAATTCAAAATCCATTAATCTTTAAAATGTCACTCCAACATTGATCAATCTAAATGGCATTCATTTGTAAAAAAATGTGCCCCATTTCATTGTAAATGTAGTTTTAGTCTGATCTTCAAAATTCATTACCATATGATTATATCCCTAGAATATTTCAAAAAAGGACATAATCTAGGATACATTAACCATTTGAATCCCTTCATCAAGAGAAGACAATGGGTAATTATCCTTATCTAAAGCTTTGGTCAGATTTTAAAAGTCTACACATAGTCCAATTTTGTCATTTTTATTTTGGATAGGCACTAAGTTTTCCACCCAAGTTGAATGGTGAATTGGGAAGAATATTATAGTAGAAAGGAGCTTGTGAACTTTTTGTGTATTAACAGTTAAAGGATTGGATTCATAGGTCTTTGCTTCTGCCAAAGTGGTATTTGGTATAGCTTAAGGGGGATGGTATGAGTTATCACCTCAAGGTCAAAGACATTGAAGTCATGATAAGCCCAATCAATTACATCCTTATAAATTAATAACAACTTTTGAAGCTTATTCATACTTGTGTTCATCCAATCAAGACCTATGTTGATAGTTTGGGGGATTTCCAAGAAACCTAGTTGAATGGTTCGATACTTTTGATTTGTAAATTTGGGTTTCTTAATTAGGGGAGCATGAATAATGTGTTAAATGAATTTTTTAGAGGGATCATCCCCTTTGGGATTTGATTCCCTTGAATATTGATAATTACATCTTTGTCAAGTTCAAATTTAAGACTATTTATTTCCTCTTCATCTATTATTTGGGCTTCAAATACCCTGCCATTATTAAAGAATTGAATAATTTGTTGGTCACCTTCAAAGACTTGTAAATTCATCATGTTATCTGAAATAAAAGGGCAAGTGACTAATTCAATAATGAATTCTTACAATCTTGAACAATTTGTTGGTTATCTTTAAAGACTTATAAATTCATCATGTTATCTACAATTAAGGATTATGTTGTATGTAAATCTTAATGGCTTCAACATAATCTAGGGGTAAGTCTACTACTAGGGGATCTCATCTTAGAAACATGGCCATCTATGGGTCCATGTAGATTTTGTACATTTTGAGTTCTAGTTGAGTATTGGGTTGATAAAGCGCGGAGACCTAGATATACATATTTTGAAACCTAACATTGAAAATTTTTATGGGTTCATTTGGTTACCTATTGATACATGTGAACTATTGGTATAGGACATTAGGGTCAATAAATTGCCCAAACTAAACCAAGAAGCTGTACTTGAATTTTCCCCATCCCATGATAGAGTCCTCAAGGAGATTGAGGAACCAATCATAGGCTGCATCCATAAAAGTAAATGGAAATAGTTTATAGGCCACATCCTCATGTTTGAATTTTAGGAGCTTGAGGGAAATTTTATATGAAGCCACATGATCTTTTTCCATCTATCCCAAATCAAGTGTGAAATTTAGGAGGTACCTTTTTAGGTTTCTTGGAATCTCATGGAGGACTCTAGGAACATAGATAGCTAACCTAGCTAATTAGACCATGTGGGTAGCCATGAGGGGTGGTCTATTTGGGGTAGACTAAGAGGATAAACTAGTGGAAACAACTATAGGTTGAGGTCTATTTCCACCAAATCAAGCTCTCCTATAGAATTGTAAGGGAAAAATAATCAATATACTGTGATTAGATCTAGATATAATGATCCACATGGTAGGCTTTAGATTGTTCAAGGATAGACTAGTGAGCCAAGATTTCTTTACCAAATCACTCTTTCTAGTGCCAAATATTGTTCACCCTAAAATATAGAATCTAAAGGCATGCATGAGGTTGAGTGTTCTAGAGAGAAAAGTAGGGGATAATGCATGGAATAAAGATATCCCCTGATTAATTTTAGGATTGATGATGGTTCAATCCAAGGACCAAGTAGTTTAACCTATTCTTACTCAAATAGTATGAACTTCTACCACCAAAATCTCAAAGTCTATCTGATAAGTAATTGGAATTATTATTAGTTGATTGAAATTGATTACTAATTACTCTTGAGCATTACATTACTAATTTATAAAACATGGGAGAGTGTTTTGATTCCACATTAAACATTAAAAAGGGGAGAGTAAGGAAGGGTATAAAATGATGTTTCTAATCAATAAAATGCTAATCCCTAAGAATTGAAGCATGCCAAATCACAATTATACTAATGTGTGCCTAGTTCCATGATTATACAAACATTCAGCCACTCAGTGGGAAAGCTTCCAAGGGACACCAATATGAATATTCTACTTGTAGGTCCTTCATAGAATGTAAACATGCCAAAGATTTATAGTAATGACACATAAAGATTTTGAAACATTTTATAACAGAAAGCACATAAAGCATAGATTACTTACATGGAAATTGAAAAGAACACATAAGGAATTAGACTAGAAAATGCACAATCTAACTATCGTATTCATATTTTTAAAATAATAAAGGAATCACCCCTCTTACATAAACATGAACTCTAAACTAGAAACATTGAACCACATTCAATAAGAAAAAAACAAGGTTAAAATAAATAAAGAAGGATTCTATTATAGTTTTAACAGAGTTTCATTATAGGGAAATGTTGACCCTTTATAGAGAAAGCATTTTAAAATATATAAAAAATATGGGGCTCTCCCCCAAGTAGCATGAGATTCCCATCCTTGGACATGATGTCCACCCAAAGTTATTACAACTACAAAGATTCAACAACAAATAAAATATTACCCACTCCCCATAAAAGATGCCTGGGGCCCCACTTAATTGATACACTAAAGAGCTAGAGAAGAACCATTTCCTAGTTTCTTAGAATATATTTATTTAGTGGTTAGTATGAATACTACAAAATCAAATTCCTTGTCTAGCTTGGCCAAGTTTATGGGAGGCTCTTTAAATATCACCTCTGATTGGGCTAATAGTCATTGATGTACTTGTTGACCAATTTTGACTTTTAGGTCAAAATAGGGCACCCCTAGTAAAAAAATTCACTTTTAGGCATTTAAATGGGTGTAATATGTTGTTATAAGGTGTTTTATAGGTCAATTAATGTTAATTGATGTTATATTAGCTTTGGTTAAGTGTTTTCTTAGTCCATTTATCATTTTAAGTCATTTTAAGGGGTCTAAATAGTGTATTTAATGCTTTGTATGGGTTTATTAGGAATTGTGAAGGTGTCAAGAAGTTTTAACACATGCCATGTGTCCTAGGAAGTCTTAAGAATCTGACATAACTAAATAAATGGTAGGTTTTTTGGACAAAAGGCAATTTTCTTGGCCAAAAGAGAGAAATGGGCACTTGTATGATTGCCTTGGGAAGTGTGCCACTTTGAAAACATGGTGGTGTGACCCTTCACCTCCCCATAGGTCATATACACGTTTTTTTTCTTTTTTTTCACAAAAAATTTCATCTACAACTTATTTTTCTCCCTTTTCCTCTTGGCATGTAAATAAGGTCAACTTCAAGTGTTCACTATGGGCCATACAATTTGAGTTGGAGGAAATTATCTTGGGGGTGGATATTTATCTAATTCATCTTCACATGCATATAAAGAACTTGAATTTTGATGGCCTATTCTTTATGAACCATCGATTTGACTCTAGGCAGCTTTTTATGCATGTTCAACCATGAGTGGGTCAAAGTTTAAGCTTGTCTCAAAATTTCTTATTTTGGATTGATGGATTTGTGTGTTTCATGTGTCTCCACATTATTTTAAAGATGTTTCCATGCTTGTTGTTTATTTGGAGTCCACATTGGATGAGAGTATGTAGTGATTAGAAAAGGTTTAAATCTATGAAATTACTTGGAGTATGTGTTTAGTGACATAATAATTCTAAAAAAGGCCTAAATTTTGCATCTTATCCATTATTTCCATTCATTGTCCATTGTAACAGAGTCCAGCCTGTAGGAGGTCCGTACACAGGGGGCAGGGGAACATTAAGGAAGGTGAGATGGTCTTGGGAATCTCCTATAAAAGTCATATGAATATGGATTTCACTTATGAGACATAATTTATTCACCAAGTCATGAAAATGAGAGAAATTTCAAATGAAGGAGGTGACTGAGTTTTGGTATCACAGTCCCCAAAAGTTCCAAATAGAGCTTCAAGAGGTTTTTACTCTTTTCATAAAGTGAAACCATGATTGTTTTGGGTAATCCTATTACAATCATCTTGTATTAATACATAAAAGATATCACCATGCCAATTTTTAGACTATAGGGACAAGGAAAATATGGATTTTGACATCCTCAAAGATGGAAAAAGGCCATTGAATTGTGGCAATGACATCTACAGGGTTTGGAAACAAATTTGATGCTTGCATTACTTATGAAGATTCTTGACCTTCTCCAAGTTGAGGAATTAATTAAAAAAATTACAAGAAGGTGTCATAAGCATTCATAACATAGGAGAGGTGATTCCCACATCAAATGACCTTATATGCCCATCCCTTGACCGTACACAAGGTACACTGAGTAGTGAGTGCAAGTTTTAGAGAAGTTAGCACAAAAAAGGTGAAAGGGCTCCTAAAGAGGAACTAGAGCATAAGTGTAAGTCTTAGGGGACTCGATTAAATTTAAATAAGCACTAAAACATCACAAAAATGCTTCAAATGTCATAAAAACAACCTAAAATCCTGGAAACATATGCTACACACTCAAGGTGTTGGGGTTGTAACTTAGTCAGGGGTGAAAGTGGTCTATTAAGGCTTAATTAATACATGCAAACAAATGAAATGATGAACATGGATTTATAAGAGAATGAAAAAATAAAATGCACAAATTTTGAGGCTAAATAATTACATTGACAACCTACAACCAAGGATAAACATGAAGAAGAGATGTCTCATCCTACTTGGAAAAAAGGCCACAGTCAAGATTGAGGAGGCCTTTGAGATAAAAATAGAACATGAAGGTGAAGGAGTGATGGTATTTAGATGATATAAGGTTAAATATAAGGTTTTTAAAAATTTTTTGAGGTAAAATTCATCCCAAATTCTAATACTCAGACCTAGAAGCATGCATACACAGTCATAGTATGAAGATTGGTCACAATTTGGGGTAGGGTGTTTTGAGCCCAAGTGGAGCATAGAGGTGGGTGGAGTGATGAAAGTGTAAATGATAGAATACTAAATGAAATAAAAAAAATCCAAGGATACTCATAACATGCTCCAAGTGACCTTCAACTGACCTACAGACCTGCAGAATGAACACCTATAACCAAAGACCAATCAGGGGTATTGGCAGTCAAGGTGAGGAGGTATTTAGAGTGCATATGAGAATTTAAGGGAGTCATGTGATGGAGGTATGTTTTTAAGGAGATAAAAAAGGACTTAAACACATTTTGAGGTTTGAAAATACTCCATGAGACCTAATCCAAGCATGAAGAATGTTTCAGTCCGTACACAATCAAGTTAAAGCATGAACATGAGGATGGTGCTAAGGAAGAGATGACAAGGTGTTTAAAGGGAAAATGAGATATATATGGTTGAAATATATTTTTATAGACAAAAATGATCCATAAAAACCTAAATAAAACCCAAATAACTCTTGAAACCTCAAAGTACAATCCAAACCTTGCCTACCCTCATAATCCTACACCTTCAAAAAGTCTGGCTTGTAAATTTAGAGAGTTTAAGAGTCAAATGGAGGAATTAGGAGATAAAATATAGTGAATAGTACCATTTAGACATATATATCACCATAAAATTATTATTTTCCAAAATTAATAGTGATAACACCCACTATTTTGTCTCAAAGTAGAGTTTATTTTAGTGTGCATGGAGGTGCCAATTTTGAGAAAAATGATGAAATATTGAACCATAAGGATATAAAGGGTAATTTTATGATTGGATAAGTGTGAGGGGACATAAATAAACCTATAAAAATTTACTATAATGTCTATAAGCGTATAGTTTGTTCCAACCAAGGAGGTTTGTAGTCAGGGGTGAAGGGAATCGTTAGGCCTAAAAGCCAAATTGGAAGTCATCTTCATTTTTGGAATTTTACATGCTTTAAAATTTATTGGAAAATGTTTTAAAGGGAACATGAGATGTGTTTGATCCATCATAAGTAAAATTAATCCATTGAAGCAAGAGGTTAGTGTTAGGTTGTGGAGCTAAAAGCTTCAACTATGTAGACATGGAGGAGGATGCTGAAGTTCCAGAAGTACCAGCGTTGGTAGTATGACCGACATCGGTCATGATGAATGCAGAAGGAAACTGGCATTGGCAGGGAGTCGGCTGACGTCGGTCAGCACCAGTTAAATAGGGACCAATGTTGGTCACCTGTGTGTTCTAGAACTGTTCGTTGCATGAATAGTTAGTTAGTTGAATGGGTTGTTTGCATGTTAAAGGCTATTTCAAGTCTTGAGATGCGTGTCTATTATTAGTAAATTAAGAGTCTAAGTTATTTTTTAAGTCTGGGATCTATTTATAGACCCATTGGTATGTATTGTAATGATGAGCTAGAAAGGAAGGCAAGGAAGATCCTTCCATTGTAAGATCATTGAGTTGCAGGTTGTTGCAAGCTTATAGGAGATCTACATGTCTAAGTATGGTCTATTGAATTGCAGGTTGCAGGTTCATGAGAAGATCTACTTGAAGTAATTTTGAGTGCTTGGTGAACTGGCAGGGTTATTAGTGACTGGTTGGAGAGGTGAACACCAATTCTGTGTGTGAGTTGTGTGTTGGGACCGTTTTTGGTAGGAGAGTGAACTTTTGAAGAAGAATTATTGTACACTTGAGGTGTGGGAAGCCTCTATAAGGTGGAAGAGCGTGGCGTATTTTGATTGTATTCTTTTCTATACGAGTATTAATATATAAGATTGTATATTGTCTCTCATATTCTGTGCTATGTGTGAATTCTAGTTACTTGTATTTCTAGATATTTCTGCATGTTTAATTGCTTGTATTTGGTAATCATATTGTGCTCTTTCTAAGGATCAAGATACTAAAAATTGGGATTAGAACAGGTGTGTTTGTTCTTGGATTCCCCATCAGTTAGGTCTCAAATGGCAAGCATGCCTATTAGTAAGGTCTAGGCCCAGTGCCAAAAGAGGGTAGGTTTTCAATATTTGGTCTTGAAGAGATAATAAAAGGATTGGAAAATGTTTATGGGGTAAATACATAGGTTTATGAGCCATTATTTTTCAAATAAATGAATGTGAAAACCAATTCTTGGGTTTGAAGCTCCTAAACCCTCATGAAAGGCCTAAAATGGCTCAAATGGTCAACTTTAAATGTTTAGAAATTCCACCATATCTTTCATGGGAATTGGAGATGTTCAAGGAGGTTAGATGGGGTAATTGAGGAGCCAAAAGTTGAATTTTTAAGGAATTAAAATGTTCCACCTCTATGAACAAATGTTTAGAGGGCTGGTCACTCTAAAACCCTCCTAAAACCCTGTTTGAGACCTAGAGATGAAGATGGGCCTAAAAATGCCACAAATTAGAGGAATTTGACCATAAGTTATGAAGATAAGTTGTTTCCAACTCCATGAGGTTCATGGACATGGATTTTTTTGTATGGAAATGTTTGGATTAGAGGAAAATAGGGCTTGTTTTGACCATTTTGAGTTGTGTGTAGGCTACAGGAGGAATTAGGAGATGAAACAAACTTTGGTAGGAAGATTTACACTTGAAATAAATCCTAAAATTAACCTCATATCATGAATAAAACTTTGATTTCCCCAAATAGGCCCTCACTTTTAGCCAATCTAGTGAGCCAGTTAGTGAACACTTGGAGAAAGAGGTGAAAAGCAATTTGTGAAGCCTTTTTAAGGTTTTTTCTTGAAACTGATGATATGAGAACCTTGGAAAAGTTTCATGCCCTATTATTCATGTATAATTTATGAAAATTTGGAAATTTTTAGTGCCAAGTGGAGAGTGTGCATGGAAAAGAGCCTTTTTGAAACTACCAAGGATGATTTTACATGTCTAGAGGAATAGTGATGCTTAGAGGTCAATCCAATGCATGTGGAGACTTGCTTGTAACCCCTATTGCTCAGAAAAACCATCAAACCTAACCATATGTAGGGATAAAGTTTGTTTTGGAAGGTAAATCATGAGGGTAGTTTCTTATGCCAAGATTGTAGGTTTTGTGCCACTTTTCACTATCCTTATGACTTGTTTTGGATAGGTATACCTATATGACATGGCATAGATCACCCCACCTCTCTTAAAAATGCAATTGTAACTAATTTTCTTAGATGGACACATGTATATGTGACTCTTGGACTTCCCTTCTCTCTATCTTCCTATTTCTTCTATAAATTTTGGCCTTTTGGCATTGTAATAAAAAAATCCACTTGGGTATGGTGAATCCCTACCAAAATTTTGTCTTGAATCAATAGAGATATCTATTTTTTACCTCATTAAAGGATTATCTATGTGTATGTGATGGTTATTATCTTGTGCAAGTGTATCTTAACTTACCTTCACATGCTAATTTTCCTAGTACCTTATGAGTTCCAAGACTTCTCTTTTCAGATCAGCAAGAAGTGTCAAATGGAGTTGTAGGAGTAGTGAATATATTTTCCAATAGTGTGTCTTATAATGCATATTGTCTAAGTCTTCCTATCCTAAGCTAATTCCAAGACCCCATGTTGAAACATTGATACAAGAAGAAGGCTGTTATTAGATCTAGTATATGTTATGTTTCTCTTAGTTCAAAGTACATGTCAAGAGTGTGAGTAGAACATACATTTGGTGCATCACATATAGTATATTAGGTTTACTTTTCATGCTATTCTTAACCCTTTTAATTCCCCAAGTTGTTTGTAACAGGAATATGAGCCTAAATGATGCATCAAGGGGAGCTAGCCACTAATCTAGAGATCCACCCCCCACTATGGATACCAACAGCCCTGGGGTGGTTCCATTATGTCACTTGAGTGAGGAGAAGATTGTCCCATATCCTCATTGGGTGCATTCAAGTGACAATATTTTTTGGCATGCCCAGTGGGACTATTGAGTCCATTCCTTAAGGAGTTTTGGTGTTCTCCTCAAGACATCAGCCTTTGGAGGTAATTCTAATAAACATCAATGGTGACTCCACATACATATCTACTAGTTGAGTAGCCTAGGTATACCAATTGAAGTTATTTTCTTGTTCTATACTCTTTTTTGAAGTGTTTCATGGAGATTCATGAGTTTGAGCTTGTTCTAACACAAGTTGAGGAGTTATGTCTAGCTTTGTCTCTTCCTCTTGATTATGAACAAGTTCTTATCCAACCTTGTCATGATCCTCATAAATCATATGGTGCCAATGACCATACCTATCAAGTTTGTGCTCCATCTAGCCCACCTAGCTCTCCTTCAAGCCATTCCATTTCTAGTTTCAAAAGAACTCTCCTTGGTTACCAAGAATATATGTTAGACCTTAACACTAGGTGTGGTTGTGGTCAAATTATCCCAAGCATTTATGTCAAGAGTGTAAGGGAAGATTTGGACAAAGTTAAAAAGGAATGGATCCCTATAGAGAAAGCTATTTGGTGATGTCTTTCTAATGATATGCTCGATATTTGTGGTTTGATCTTCCACCTAGAAGAAAGGTTGAGAACTTGTGAACAACCTCTATCTTGGCAGCCTCAAGGTGTCCCAAATTCTTTGTCCTTTCCACAAAACTTTTCCTCTTGTAAACCCATTCAAATAAATGGACAAGGGAAGGAAGATATCATGATGGAGTAGGCTAACACACTTTGGGAATATTGATAGGATACAAAACACCGAGAAGCATACAGTTGATTACCAAACCCAGCAAATTAATATGCAGAAATTAACCAGAATCACAAGTAACTAGAATTCAGAATAACACATGATATGAGAGATAATACACAACTTGTATTAATACTTATACAAAAAATAATACAATAAAGAAGATGCCACTTCTTCTCCACCACCTCTTCAGAGGCTTGCCACACCTCAAGTGAACAATAATTATCTCCTCTAAGCTCTCTCTCTCAAGTCCCAACACACAACTCAAACACAGAGTTGGTGTTCACCTCCTGTGCTCCACGCACACCACAAGTGCTCCACGCACTCCACAAGTACTCAAAGTACTTCAAGTAGATCTCTCATGAACCTGAAACAACCTACAATTCAACAGACCATACTTATGGAAGGAACTCCCTTGCCTTCCTCTTTGCTCTATCCGAGTACACACCTGTACTCCAAGTAGATCCTGCCTGATTCTACTCTCTATTGTGTTGCTGTCCTATCTGATCTTGCACACCTACAAATCAACCTAGTTCTGCACACCTGTGAACCTTGACCTTGCACACACATACACCTGCAGATCAATGATCTTACTTACCATGTAGATCTCCTATAAAGGCCATGCACCTGTGACCAAGATCCTACACACCTGAAGAATCTTGCTGACTCTCCAAAACCAGCACCCACCTTGGTACTATTGTGGAACTAGGAGGAACACCCTTGCTCACCTCACACACAGAAGGAGCTAACTTTGCTCAACTCAAACTAGAACACTTTTCCAATACAACCATGAGTCTATTATATAGATCTCATCCAAACAATAATTAGACATCTAATTACAATAATTAGATCCGCAGCTCTCAGTCTAAAAATAGCACTAATCATGCAAACACTTGGTTCATTAGCTAACTACCCGTAATAAGCTCGCAATCGAACCACACAGGCGACTGACGTCGGTCCCTATCTGCCTGGAGGTGACCGACGCTGGCTGATCCCTGACCGACGTCGGTTGCTTCTCTTCACTATCCTACTGACATCGGCTGATCAGATCGATGCCGGTTTCTCTGACACTCAGCAACCTTCAGCAACCCCTCCAATGGCCTTCTCCATGTCTACATCAGTGAAGCTTTTAGCTCTACAACCTAACAATCTCCCACTTGGAGATAAATAGCTGCACTGTACCTGTACCTGTACTTCGTCTAATCTGTTTCTTGGTTTGTATCCCTCTTCAAGATCAATCCTGAAGACAACCCACCACACATCCCGTGGTGTACCTCCTGTCATCTGAGTACCCTACCACATCTGAACCTACAAACACATGTAGTGAAGTCCTGACCCTGCATGTATACCTGCTGCTGGTCCCTCTCAAATACCTGAGAACCCACTTCCCCGAATTGGCTCCTAACTCTCTGACAGCTCCCACTGCATGGGAATACTTAGGTCTATACCAGACCTCATGTGATTTTGGACACTGTACCTGTCTAGCCCTTAGTGTGCTTTGGCTCTGCATCCTGAACCTTGCCAACACCTGATTCACATCAGCTTCTACTAGAGACAAAATCAACCTGTGATCTCCATGTCTCCCATGCCAAAGAATTTTGCTACTCCAAACTCCTCATGACATGCCACTGAACTAATCTTACCCTTAGCTCAGCAAAACCTTGTATGTACAATCTTGCTAGCAAAACATACCATCCACATACAGCAACAGAATGATGTTGCAATCATCATCCACCTGGTAAGGCAAACCACAGTAGTTACCCTGACATTGACTAAAGCCATGCTTCATCCTCCACCTGTCAAAACCTGTACCACTGTCCTACAGCTCCTCAAGACCATATGACTTGGTCTTCCATCTCACGTATCCGTTCACTCTATTCTTCAACTAAGGTATCCATTCGTCTCTATGCTTTCTACCACTGGCAACCCTACCAAAAACACATGTTTGGTTCTGCATCATATCCCTGCCATGCTCTCACCTGTTTCCTGGATCCTTCCTGCTCTACAATCAGCAATGAGTATAAAGAAGAGGAACAATGAATTTGAGGGCCTACTTACGTCTTCAGTCCTCCATATGGGTGTTTGAGAATCCTTGACAGCGTGCTGTCCACCCAAAATACATTACAGTGACTGACCTCAGTCACTCCACAGTCTGCATCTGACCGACGTCGGTTCCCATGCGTCTGTCCCTAACTACCGACCCTGTAGATATCGGTGTCCCTGCTGCCGACGTTAGTCCTCCTGACCGACATTGGTCTTACCTACTGCCGACATCGATCCTCCTGACCGACGTCGGTCTTACCCTGCCCGACATCACCGGCTTCGGTTTGCACATGACCGACATCGGCACTTGTCTGTTTGACGCTGGTTCCTCCTGACCGATGCCGGTACTTGTGTTCGCTTGTGAGTGATGAATTTTTACCCATGAGCTCCTTTGAATCAAAACCCATGTCCAAACTGCCCTGCTCAGAAGTATCCAACACCATCCACTGGTTTCTATCTGCCATCTCCTCCAAGTACACCAAGGCTTTCCAGTTCTTAAGCCTGTCAAATATATCTGTCTTCCACTTAAGAACATGCATCTCCTTCCTGCTCATGTGACCAAGCCTACGAAGCCATGTCTTCGCAACAAAAGAAGAATCAGTAATATAAACAAGTAGATAAAGAGTACCTATTTTCTTACCACCAGCTAATTCAAGTGCATCCGCTGTGAGAGTTCTTGTGCATCTCTCATCACCCAATATTTCTGAAGAAATTAGCCATATCTCCAAACCTGGGACCTGCATGACCTTCATCAACACTTGTGTGTTGGCCGCCTGCAATTTTAGCTTCACTTCCCCTTTGCCAATTCTTTGGCAAGGCTCACCAGCTCCTCTACCTGGGGCTGCATGGAAAGAGGCAACTGAATCTTTTATCCAAGATTCAACTTTATCCAAGAAACCTCTAAAAGCATCCTGTGCAATAACACCTGCAACATCTGCATCTTCAGTTCCTTCATGCTGATCTGCTACCAACCAACAATAATCTTTTACCTGCTCTTTCTTTCCATAGGACCATAAGTAACCATCTGTGCTTTTCAACTCTTCCATTCTTAGCTTACCTTCATCTGCCCTTGCTCTACTCCCACTCAATTAGAAACCCCTGAGAGTGCCCTGTAACCAAACACAAAACCTGCTTCCTACAACCTGGCTCTGATACCACTTGATAGGATACGAAACACCAAGAAGCATACAATTGATTACCAAACCAAGCAACTTAATATGCAGAAATTAACCAGAATCACAAGTAACTAGAATTTAGAATAACACATGATATGAGAGACAATACACAACTTGTATTAATACTTATACAAAAAAGAATACAATAAAGAAGATGCCACTTCTTCTCCACCACCTCTTCAGAGGCTTGCCACACCTCAAGTGAACAATAATTCTCTCCTCTAAGCTCTCTCTCTCAGGTCCCAACACACAACTCAAACACAGAGTTGGTGTTCACCTCTTGTGCTCCATGCACACCACAAGTGCTCCACGCACTCCACAAGTACTCAAAGTACTTCAAGTAGATCTCCCATGAACCTGCAACAACCTGCAATTCAACAGACCATACTTATGGAAGGAACTCCCTTGCCTTCCTCTTTGCTCTATTCGAGTACACACCTGTACTCCAAGTAGATCTTTCTTGATTCTGCTCGCTGTTGTGTTGCTGTCCTATCTGATCTTGCACACCTGCAAATCAACCTGGTTCTGCACACTTGTGAACCTTGACCTTGCACACACATACACCTGCAGATCAACGATCTTACTTACCATGTAGATCTCCTATAAAGGCCATGCACCTGTGACAAAGATCCTACACACCTAAAGAATCTTGCTGACTCTCCAAAACCAGCACCCACCTTGGTACTGCTGTGGAACTAGGAGGAACACCCTTGCTCACCTCACACACAGAAGGAACTAACTTTGCTCAACTCAAACTAGAACACTTTTCCAATACAACCATGAGTCTATTATATAGATCTCATCCAAACAATAATTAGACATCTAATTACAATAATTAGATCCGCAGCTCTCAGTCTAAAAATAGCTCTAATCATGCAAACACTTGGTTCATTAGCTAACTGCCCGTAATAAGCTTGCAGTCGAACCACACAGGTGACCGACGTCGGTCCTTGTCTGCCTGGAGGTGACCGACGCTAGCTGATCCCTGACTGACGTCGGTTGCTTCTCTTCACTATCCTACCGACGTCGGCTGATCAGATCGATGCCAGTTGCTCTGACGCTTAGCAACCTTCAGTAACCCCTCCAATGGCCTTCTCCATGTCTGCATCAGTAAAGCTTTTAGCTCTACAACCTAATAATATCCCACTTGGAGATAAATAGCTGCACTGTACTTGTACCTTTACTTCATCTAATCTATTTCTTGGTTTGTATCCCTCTTCAAGATCAATCCTGAAGACAACCCACCACACATCCCATGGTGTACCTCCTATCATTCGAGTACCCTGCCACATCTGAACCTACAAACACATGTAGTGAAGTCCTGACCCTGCATGTATACCTGCTGCTGGTCCCTCTCAAATACCTGAGAACCCACTTCCCTGAATTGGCTCCTAACTCTCTGACAGCTCCCACTACATGGGAATACTCAGGTCTATACCAGACCTCATGTGATTTTGGACACTGTACCTATCCAGCCCTTAGTGTGCTCTGGCTCTGCATCTTGAACCTCGCCAACACCTGATTCACATCAGCTTCTACTGGAGACAAAATCAACCTGTGATCTCCATGTCTCCCATGCCAAAGAATTTCGCTGCTCCAAACTCCTCATGACATGCCACTGAACTAATCTTACCCTTAGCTTAGCAAAACCTTGTATGTACAATCCTGCTAGCAAAACATACCATCCACATATAGCAACAGAATGATGTTGCAATCATCATCCACGTGGTAAGGCAAACCATAGTAGTTACCCTGACATTGACTGAAGCCATGCTTCATCCTCCACCTGTCAAAACCTATACCACTATCCTGTAACTCCTCAAGACCATATGACCTGGTCTTTCGTCTCACGTATCCATTCACTCTATTCTTCAACTAAGGTATCCATTCGTCTCTGTGCTTTCTACCACTGGCAACCCTACCAAAAACACATGTTTGGTTCTGCATCATATCCCTACCATGCTCTCACCTGTTTCTTGGATCCTTCCTGCTCTACAATCAACAACGAGTATAAAGAAGAGGAACAATGAATTTGAGGGCCTACTTACATCTTCAGTCCTCCGTATGGGTGTTTGAGACTCCTTGACAGTGTACTGTCCACCCAAAATCCGTTACAGTGACCGACCTCGATCACTCCACAGTCTGCATCTGACCGACGTCAGTTCCCATGCGTCTATCCCTGACTACCGACCCTGTAGATATCAGTGTCCCTGCTGCCAACGTTGGTCCTCCTGACTGACATCGATCTTACCTACTACCGACATCGGTCCTCCTAACCGACGTCGGTCTTACCCTGCCCAGCATCGCCAGCTTCAGTTTGCACATGACCGACATCGGTACCTATCTGTTCGACGCCGGTTCCTCCTGATCGATGCCGGTACCTGTGTTCACTTGTGAGTGATGAATTTTTACCCACGAGCTCCTTTGAATCAAAACCTATGTCCAAACTGCCCTGCTCAGAAGTATCCAACACCATCCACTGGTTTCTGTCTGCCATCTCCTCCAAGTACACCAAGGCTTTCCAGTTCTTAAGCCTGTCAAATATATCTGTCTTCCACTTAAGAACATGCATCTTCTTCCTGCTCATGTGACCAAGCCTATGAAGCCACGTCTTCGCAACAAAAGAAGAATCAGTAATATAAACAAGTAGATAAAGAGCACTTATTTTCTTACCACCAGCTAATTCAAGTGCATCCGCTGTGAGAGTTCTTGTGCATCTCTCATCACCCAATCTTTCTAAAGAAATTAGCCATATCTCCAAACCTGGGACCTGCATGACCTTCATCAACACCTGTGTGTTGGCCGCCTGCAATTTTAGCTTCACTTCCCCTTTGCCAATTCTTTGGCAAGGCTCACCAGCTCCTCTACCTGGGGCTGCATGGAAAGAGGCAACTGAATCTTTTATCCAAGATTCAACTTTATCCAAGAAACCTCCAAAAGCATCCTGTGCAATAACACCTGCAACATCTGCATCTTCAGTTCCTTCATGCTGATCTGCTACCAACCAACAATAATCTTTTACCTGCTCTTTCTTTCCATAGGACCATAAGTAACCATCTGTGCTTTTCAACTCTTCCATTCTTAGCTTACCTTCATCTGCCCTTGCTCTACTCCCACTCAATCAAAAACCCCTGAGAGTGCCCTGTAACCAAACACAGAACCTGCTTCCTGCAACCTGGCTCTGATACCACTTGATAGGATATGAAACACCAAGAAGCATACAGTTGATTACCAAACCAAGCAACTTAATATGCGGAAATTAACCAGAATCAAAAGTAACTAGAATTCAGAATAACACATGATATGAGAGACAATACACAACTTGTATTAATACTTATATAGAAAAGAATACAATAAAGAAGATGCCACTTCTTCTCCACCACCTCTTCAGAGGCTTGCCACACCTCAAGTGAACAATAATTCTCTCCTCTAAGCTCTCTCTCTCAGGTCCCAACACACAACTCAAACATAGAGTTGGTGTTCACCTCTTGTGCTCCACGCACACCACAAGTGCTCCACGCACTCCACAAGTACTCAAAGTACTTCAAGTAGATCTCCCATGAACCTGCAACAACCTGCAATTCAACAGACCATACTTATGGAAGGAACTCCCTTGCCTTCCTCTTTGCTCTATCCGAGTACACACCTGTACTCCAAGTAGATCTTTCTTGATTCTGCTCCCTGTTGTGTTGCTATCCTATCTAATCTTGCACACCTGCAAATCAACCTAGTTCTGCACACCTGTGAACCTTGACCTTGCACACACATACACCTACAAATCAATGATCTTACTTACCATGTAGATCTCCTATAAAGGCCATGCACCTGTGACCAAGATCCTACACACCTAAAGAATCTTGCTGACTCTCCAAAACCAGCACCCACCTTGGTACTACTGTGGAACTAGGAGGAACACCCTTGCTCACCTCACACACATAAGGAGCTAACTTTGCTCAACTCAAACTAAAACACTTTTCCAATACAACCATGAGTCTATTATATAGATCTCATCCAAACAATAATTAGACATCTAATTACAATAATTAGATCCGCAGCTCTCAGTCTAAAAATAGCTCTAATCATGCAAACACTTGGTTCGTTAGCTAACTGCCCGTAATAAACTCGCAGTCGAACCACACAGGTGACCGATGTCGGTCCCTGTCTGCCTGGAGGTGATCAACGCCGGCCGATCCCTGATCGATGTCGATTGCTTCTCTTCACTATCCTGCCGATGTCGGCTGATCAGACTGACGCCGGTTGCTCTGAAGCTCAGCAACCTTTAGCAACCCCTCCAATGGCCTTCTCCATGTCTGCATCAGTGAAGCTTTTAGCTCCACAACCTAACAAATATTGTGAAGAAGGAAGCTGAGTTTTGAAGCTCACTTTGAAAGGGAAATTGAATTGGAAAATTAGATATGGATGAAACCTATCATGGAATATAAATCTAAACTATCTAAACCCACTTATACAAATTGTAGTCAAAGTGCCAATCCCAAGGAAACTACATGTGTCCTAGACATATCTTTCACCCCTTCATCAACCTCTCAATCCCATGAAGCTATCCTTGAACCCACCTTCCCTAGATGGAAAGATGTGATGGCAGCTCATGAAGGAAGAAATAAATAATGCCTACGTGGATAATTTTTTAGGGAAGAGACATTTTGAACCATTAAACTCCCTCCCACCCCTCCTAAATAAGCTATTAAAACCATCCTTCCACCCCTTCCAACTGATCAAGTTTTCCCTCCTAATGTTGGAAATTGTCTTACTACTTGGGAATCCCCTTTGGCCAAGCTCCCTATTTTTGAAGTGCCCAAGGTTGATGTCACAAAGAGGGAGGATGAGATTGAAATATCATATTGGATTGAGTATAAAGATGGGTTGAGTGATGGTGAGGAGAATTCAGGATGTGAGGACATGAAAGAAGATTCTCCTTATGTTAGAAAAGATGCCTTGGAACAAGTTCTCTTGGACTCTAAGGAAGAAGAAGAAATGGCCTTTTTTGTCTCTCCTTTTCATGATCTAGGACAGCCAAAATATGATGACCTATATTAAATATTTGAGAGCATATGTAATTATGTTAAATCTCTCAAAGAACCTACAAATCCTTTGGAGCTAACCAGTCATGATAAGCAAGAAGATGTGGCTCAAAAGGAGGACATGTGGCAGATTTACATGCAAATATTCCAAGAGTATGAGGAGGAGGAAAATACCAAGCTCTTAGACAATCAAGATCAAGATGAGATAAATAAAATACATGTTGAAGAGAAACATCATGGAGAGAGCCTAGATCATAATAGAGCAATCTATGATGATTTTAGCCCTTTTAAAAATAACTTAGATCTTATCTCTACATCCACCTATGCATCCACCTCCAACAATATTCATGAAGAATACAATAAAGAAACACATTAAAATGGTGATATTATAATTCTCCTTGAAGTGTTTGAAGAGATTATGGGAATGGAAAAGGATGATCAGATCCTTCAAGGAGAGAAGAACTTGCAACAAGCTATCCCATACATGGATTTTTAGATTTGTCATGACAAGATGAAGGGAAAAAAAATTTGAGGCATGATTTGAGGTAAAAAAAGACATTGAATACTTTTAAAATACATGGGAGATGGCTCCATTGAATGGTGTACAAAATCAAAGAGCAAAGAGGAAGCAAGAGTCATCTAGTATCCCATCTAAAAAGAAACATGCCTAGAATCCTCACTCATCTAGTGAGGAAGGTGACCTAAGATACTTCCATTTTGATCTAGGAAGGGAGGTGTAATAAATATCAATTTACATATTTGTTTCCTTTCTACTATGTTTTATTTTCCCTAAGTGCTAAGTAACACGTGTGTTTGTTTTAGTCTTTACTGTGTGGCTCTTTCCTTTGTGTGTTTGAGGTAGTCAATGGTTGTCTTGTTGATCAAGATTTGAGTAAATGGTCAAGTTCTATTGTTTACCTTAGTCCTTAGATGACTCCATAAGCCTAATGGACTAATAAGGCTACTGGTCTAGTTAGTATAGTAGGCATACTACCCCTATGAGTCACCAATTTGTTGACCAATTTTGACTTTTAGGTCAAAACAGGGCACCCCTAGTTAAAAAATTCACTTTTAGGCATTTAAAGGGGTGTAATATGATGTTATAAGGTGTTTCATAGGTCAATTAGTATTAATTTATGTTGTACTATCTTTTTTAAAGTGTTCTCTAGGTCTATTTATCATTTTAAATCATTTTAAGGGGTCTAAATAGTGTATTTAATGCTTTGTATAGGTTTCTTAGGAATTGTGAAAGTGTAAAGAAGTTTTATCACATTCCATGTGTCTTAGGAAGTATTATGAAGCTGAAATAATTGAAGAAATGGTAGGTTGTTAAGACAAAAGGCAATTTTCTTGGCCAAAGAGAGAGAAATGGGCACTTGTATGATTGCCTTGGGAAGTGTGCCATTTGGAAAACATGGTGGTGTGACTCTTCACCTCCCAAAAGGTCATATACACATTTTTTTAATTTTTTTTCACAAAAAATTGCATTTGCAACTTATTTTTCTCCCTTTTCCTCTTGGCATGCAAAGAAAGATTGACTTCAAGTGCTCACTATAGGCCATACAATTTGAGTTGGAAGAAATGATATTGGGGGTGGATAGTGATATGAGTCATATTAAAATACATATAAATAACTTGAATTTTGGTGGATTATTCTTCATGACCCATTATTTTGACTCCAGTAAACTTTTTATGCATGTTCAACCATGAGGGGGTCAAAGTTTGAGCTTGTCTCATAATTTCTTGTTTTGGATTGATGGATTTGTGTGTTTCATGTGTCTCTAAATGATTTTAAATATGTTTACATTCTTATTATTTCTTTGGATAGTTCAATTTTCTTGGAAAATCTTCCTTTAGGTTTGTACATTCTTGCAAATGGCCTAGTTTGCATTGACAGTCATCTCAGTTGCTTTGGAGTGGTTTATCCATGTTAGATGAGAGAATGTAGTGATGTTAGAAAAGGTTTTAATCCATGAAATGAATTGGAGTATGTGTTTGGTGACATAATCCTTCTCAAAAAGGCCTAAATTGTGCATGTTCTCCATTATTTCCATTCACTATCCATTGCAACACAATCCAACCTGTAGGAGGTCCATACACAGGGGGAAGGGGAGCATTAAGGAATGTGAGATGGTCTTGGGAATATATTCTCAAATTACTATGCATATGGATTTCATTTATGAGACATAATTCCTTCACCAAGTCATGAAAAGGAGAGAAATTACAAATGAAGGAGGTGACTGAGTTTTGGTATCACAGTTCCCAAAAGTTCCAAACATAGCTCCAATAGGTTTTTACTCTTTTCATAAAGTAAAACCATTATTGTTTTGGGTAATACTATTACACTCATCTTTTAGTCCTATCTACAAGATATCACCATGCCAGTTTTGAGACTATAAGGACAAGGACAAGATGGAGTTTAACACCCTCAAAGATGGCAAAAAGCCACTAAATTGTGGCAGTGACATCTACAAGGTTTGGAAACAAATTTGATGCTTGCATTACTTATGAAGATTATTTACCTTTTCCAAGTTAGGGAAGTAATTAAAAACATTCCAATAATGTGTCTCTATCATTCATAACTTAGGATAGGTGATGGCCACATCAAATGACCTTATAGGCCCATCTGCTGTATGTACACAGGGTACACAAGGTAGTGAGTGCAAGTTTTTGAGAAGTTGACACAAAAAATGGTGAAAGGGCTCCTAAAGAGGAACTAGAGCATAAGTTCAAGTCTTGGGGGACTAGATTCAAGGTAAAAAATCCATAAAACATCACACACGTGCTTCAAATTTCCTAAAAATAACCTACAATCCTAGGAACATATGCTACATAGTCAAGGTGTTGGGGTTTTAACTCAGTCAGGGGTGAAAGTGGTATTTTGAGGCCTAATTAATGCATGAAAAAAAATGAAATGATTAAAATGGAGTGATATGAGAATGAAAAAATAAAATTCACAAATTTTGAGGTTAAATACTTACCTTGACAACCTACAGCCAAGGACAAACATGAAGAAGAGATGTCTCAATCCTACTTGGAAAATAGGCCACAGCCAAGATTGAGGAGGCCTTTGAGCTAAACATGGAATATGAAACTGAAGGAGTGATGGTATTTGGATTATATAAGGTAAAATATAAGGTTTTTCACACATTTGTGAGGTCAAATTTATTGGTTGAATATTTTGTCGATTAATGTACTGATAAACAAAATAGGTCTGATCAGCCAAAGTAGGAAGATTAGTCATCCAAATGTGTAGGTTTACCACATCAGAAGGGGGCTGATCTCTCCTCTCATCAAGGGGAGGTTCCCTATAGGTATGCTATATATATATATATATTAACAGAAAATAATACTCAAGGGTAGGACAAACCATCCATCTCTCTTTTTTCAGAGATGATGAGTGCGGATCAAAGGAAAAACTCAAGGGAAATGATAGACATCACTCCTCTTCTTTCAAAATTACTATTCATCCAACCACAAGAGTACTCTTGGTGGTAACAACAAAATGTAACCAAGGACGTAGTAACCAACAAAATGAGCTGCAGCACAAAGTCTCCACCTGAATTGCTCAAGAGTAAGATACGAAGGACAATGAGGGCACAAAGTCATCCCAAGGTCCTTTACACAAAAATGAAAAGAAAACACACTAAAGGAAATTATGGGGGCACAAAGTGTCTCCACACTTGACTCTTTAGGACACCTTCCTGACTGCTGTCATTAATTCTACTTGTTGAATTAAAGGAACATAAGATATATTAAGGAAAAAGACATAAGAATAGTTTCCTCAACAATAAAGATATCACAGCACAAAGTCTGAAAAATCACTTGATTTTTTATTCCAATAACAAAATATGATCAACAAACTGAGCTCAAAATCTCAGAAATGCCTTTCAATTTGGGCAGAGTTTCGTTCTGATTGTAAAAAAGAAGCTGAATTTATAATAAAAGATAGTCCTTTATATAGCCTCTTCAAGAAGGACTTGGGAATAGTAACACATCATGTTACATTGAAAACTATTAGGAAGACAAGCTGGATAATAGGGGCATCTACCCATTTGTTTTTCTCAATGCAAAGAAACAAGTCATGCTATTGAAAGTTTGCAACTTTCAATGTCCACCTGGCGATCTAATCCTTCTTCATCATTCCTCCTTTTCTGGTTAAGTGAATCAGGTCTTGGATTCAATTTGCTATTCTGTTCCTTCCTCACTTCCTACTGGTCTTGGCCTTAAAGCCTATGAATGCATTTGGGTCTATAGATTACAAGGATCAACAACTATTTTATGAGCTTTGAAATTGACGTTCATGCGCCCGTCACTATGTTTTCAATGGCTAGTTCGTAGTCTTGAATTTGACATCTTTGGGTGCATCACCCCTTGGTCCTTCTTCAAATTTTCTATTTGGAACTTTCTAAAATAGAATCTACCCTTTCAAGCCTTAATAAATGATCTGATTTGGGTTAGGAAGAGCCCCCCGCATGGGTATCTGCCCTTCGGGCAGTCTTTGGATGGCCTTCGGGCTTCGGCGTTCTCTCACAGACAATTCTAATGGGCATTTTCCCTGGGCTTTTCCATGGGATTTCTCCATGGGTATTTTCCTCGTGAACAACTTCCCATGGACAAAAAGTCTGTGGACATTTCTTGCGGATAAAAAATCCACATAAATTATTCTGATCAATTTGTCTTTGCCGAAGGAATTTTCTTCGAGCTTTCTTCCTGCAGCCTATTTCTTGAATTCTTTCAGACTTTTTGTCTGAAGGAATTCCTTCAGAAAAAAAGTCTAAAGGAATTGCTTCTTGCCTTAGTATTTTTTGAATTCCTTAAACAAAATCTAAAAGAATTACCTTTGCGGCCTTCTTTAAAAATGACCCTTCCAAAGGGTAATTTTGTTGACCAAGTGCCCTCTGCAAGGGCACTTGTCCTTCGGGAGGCTCTTTAAAATTTTGTATTGAACTGCTCCTTTGAACCGTCATAGTGAACTGCTTGGTTGAACCAAGCCGTTGAACCATTTGATTGAACCAAATGTTGAACCAAAGCATTGAACCGCTTGGTTGAACCAAGCCGATGAACCAAGCTTTGAACCAAAATGCTTCAAGTCGATGGTTCAAGCCGATGAACCAATTGAATGAACCAAGCCTTTAAACCAAGTAGATGAATTGAGCATTGAACCACTTGATTGAACCTGCCTTTGAACCATTTGTTTGAACCCGCCTTTGAACTATTTGTTTGAACCAACTGTTGAACCAAGTTTTGGTTCAATGGTTCAAACGAAGCCTTGAACTAACTGACGAACCATTTGATTTAACCAAGGGATGAATCAAAGCATTGAAACAAAGTAGATGAACCACCCGAGTGAAACAAAGCGATGAACCTTTTAAACTTTGAACTCATTGAGCCTTTGAACCAAAGTGGTTCAATGGTTCAACGGTTCAAGCCTTCTTTGCTTAGATGCTTGCTGATGAAGATTTTTGATTGAACCAAGGCACTGAACCAATCCTAAAAATGACCAAGTGTTAGAAACTAACTCTTTTGGTTGAACCCACCTGCAGAACCTATGAAGCCTGTTGAACTTGGCCTGTAAAGTCTATAGATTCTAGCCTGCAGAGTCCATAGATTTATGAGAAGCTTGAAAATTGAGGAATTTGAATGCCCAGGACAAATTTTGAAAAGGGAAGAGACAATTTTGGTCTGTAAGACCAAAATAGTTCAAATGTTGTTCCAAAAATGAGTGATATTTTTGGGGGACAACAACTAGCTCCAGTTGGGGAACTTCTATCAATTGCAAAAAGAATTGAAGGGAGTAGAATCCAAAATCTCCAGTGTCTTCATGTGTACCATTGGGCTATGGAGTCATGCTACCCAAAAATGAAAGGCATCAACAGTGAAAAAAAACAAAACAAAATAGAATTAAAAACTATACAAATATACATATGTACAGATGAAATGATCTGATACTTCAAGAATTGAAGTATTTCAGATGTTGCTTCTTGAGAGACAGTGAAAATAGTGCTTTATCCTAGTAAACTAGTAGGAAACCATTTTGCCCCCAAAAATGGTGACGGGTGAATGGAGCTCTCCACTAGGAAACCAATTTTTTGCATCTTCTTGTTGACTCTTCTTCTTGCCCCATGGCAGGACGTGGTCTTCAATTTGAAAGCCATAACTCCTTACTTTCTTAGCGAAGGGTTCCTTTGCCTAATTTTGATTTGTAGTAGTATGGTCCATTGCCATAATTGATTATTCTTTTGGTTTAGTCCAACATATGATTGGATTGTCCACATCAAAATCTTGACAAACTATCAGCTTAGCCTCTTCTTTGATATGAAGGAGTTTGACTTCTTCATCTTGAGCAATATTCAATCCAAGCAACAAAGATTCGCATACAGCTATGTTATTGGTGTTGCTGACTTACAAATTGCATGAAGGAAGAATATCTCCTTGAGGAGATATCAACACAGTCCCAACTCCATCATTGGTAAAAGAATTACTGCCATTGGATTTTAGGATTGAAGCATCATCAGAAGCTGATCTCCTATCAGATTTCTCTTCATTAGAGATGGAAGATCCTTACTTGTATTGTGCCCTACCAATTTTCCTAAAGTCTTGTTTGGATCAATTCCTAGATTTTTAGCTATAGGAATTTCATCTATAGAAACATGAACATCCTCTATGGTAAAGAAATAATTACCCCTGCCTGAAGACTCAAACAAAATTTGTGTAGCAGGGGCTGATGTTTGGGTGACCAGGTATTTTGCTTCCTTTTCAAGGAACAATCTCTTAAGTACACCTTAGACATGGATCCTTGCCTCAGACAGGTCCATGCTTAGTTCTCTATCAATGTCCAATTTCTTAGGATTGGCTTGTAGGGATTCAAACTTAGTCATCTAAATTTTGGATTTCTTGACATGATCAATCATGTCAAATGACTGGAATGGACTTAAAAGAGAGGATGGGAGTTCATCCTTTTGATTTCTGGGAGGGGGAGGACTAGTTTGCAAAGTTTAAGGTGTAGAGATGTTTGATGTAATTAATTCTTTGGTAATCACCAGGTCCTTTGATTGAAAAGGAAGAGGGTTTCTCTACTCAGTAATTGAAATTGCTAGTTGGGGTCGCTCCTCTGTCTTTTCTTTGTCGGCCTACTGGGCTGACTGATTCTGGGTCCTGGTAAATACTGTGTATGATCCTTTGACTGCTTCACCTTCACTTCTAGGTTCATCTTGGTAATTCAGAAAACCAATGTGGGAGTCACTAGTTGATTCTTCTAGATCCTCCCTGAAGAGATCAGTGCCATTTTCTTGCTCAAAATCAGGTTAGAAATAGGAAACATGTTCTGTTTCTAGATATCCAACTACCGAGTTTGTTAGAGGTGCTTTAAGGGTAGGATTCCTCTATGGGGGGGAAGATGATTTTGTTGCCCTTGAATTTTGGTAGCGTTGCCTTGATATGGATAATTAGGGAATGTCCTCCTTGGTATATCTTTATATAGAGGAGAAAAAGACATACTTTGTGCCATTTGCCTTTTCAAGGCTCGCAATTCATTTGCCAGCTTTTGCACCATTGGATCAATGGTGCCTGTAGATGAATATTTAGAAGATGATGAGGATATATTTTTGTTTGAATCTCTTCTTATCTTCCCTACCAAGATAAGGTCATCTTCTACCTCAGTGGCCAAAATTTGAGCTGCAACAAGATCTATTTGACCATCACGTCTCAACAAAAAACTTACTTTAGGTAACTGAGAATTAATGAAGAAGCATTTGAGATTCTCAGCTATAGGTCAAGCAATTACAGGAATTTTATTCCTCAATTTGTCAAATTTGGCTATGAAATCCATCATAGGATCATGAGGCTCTTTCTTTATCTGAGTGAGTTGGGCCAGCAAGGCATGTGCATCTTTTGCGGTCTTGAACCTTGCTTAAAACTTGGCTTTGAGTGTATCCCAGTTAGTCACTGATCTAGCTTATAGATGGTAGAACTAGTCTATAACAACACCTTGTAGTGTCTCAACAAAAATCCTGATTACCACGTCTTCAAATTATACTCCAATAACACCATAGACTATGCTAAACGCTATAATGTGTTCATCAGGGTGAACTATCCCATCACCAAAGAATTTGAGGAAATTCTTTCTTTAACTACGTGGGAGTTCATGCAAAGGTGGAGTCAAGTTGATTGGGCCAAAAGAGTTACCCCAGGGGCCTCGAACTACCATGATTTAATTTAAGAAAATTAGAGATAACAAATCTGGATGGAGTAGCTAGATTATAGAATAAAAATGGAAAAGGACTGACTCAGCTTCAGTTTGAGGCTTGAGGCTTCAAACTATGCACTCTTTCCCGGTAGCTCTGGTTTTTTAGACTAGATAAAATAATGGAGGTGGAGGATGATGGTAAGGCTATAAATGGATAATGGGTAAGACAAGTAATGGAGTCACCAAAATCTGTAATGGATAAGGGTTATAATGATAATGGGTAAGACATAGGTGATATTTCAATCTGAAATTTGAGGTTCCAAATTGCATAGAATTATGTATATCCCCAGTGGAGTCGCCAAAAACTATTGGTTGAATATTTTGTCGATCAACGTACTAATAAAAAAATAGTTTTGATCAACCAAAGTAGGAAGATTAGTCATCCAAATGTGTAGGTTTACCACATCAGAAGGGGACTGATCTCTCCTCTCATCAAGGGGAGGTTCCCTATAGGTATGTTATATATATTAATAGAAAATAATACTCAAGGGTATGACAAACCATCCATCTCTCTTTTTTCAGAGATGATGTGTGCGGATCAAAGGAAAAACTCAAGGGAAATGATAGACATCACTCCTCTTCTTTCAAAATTACTATTCATCCAACCACAAGAGTACTCTTGGTAGTAACAACAAAATGTAACCAAGGACGTAGTAACCAGCAAAATGAGCTGCAGCACAAAGTCTCCTCCTGAATTGCTCAAGAGTAAGATACGAAGGATAATGAGGGCACAAAGTCATCCCAAGGTCCTTTACACAAAAATGAAAAGAAAACACACTAAAGGAAATTATGGGGGTACAAAGTGTCTCCACACTTGACTCTTTAGGACACCTTCTTGACTGCTATCATTAATTCTACTTGTTGAATTAAAGGAACATAAGATATATTAAGGAAAAAGACATAAGAATAGTTTCCTCAACAAGAAAGATATCACAACACAAATTCTAAAAAATCACTTGCTTTTTTATTCCAATAACAAAATATGATCAACAAACTGAGCTCAAAATCTCAGAAATGCCTTTCAATTTGGGCAGAGTTTCATTCTGATTGTAAAAAAGAAGCTGAATTTACAATAAAAGATAGTCCTTTATATAGCCTCTTCAAGAAGGACTTGGGAATAGTAACACATCATGTTGTATTGAAAACTATTAGGAAGACAAGCTGGATAATAGGGGCATCTACCCATTTGTTTTTCTCAATGCAAAGAAACAAGTCATGCTATTGAAAGTTTGCAACTTTCAATGTCCACCTGGCGATCTAATCCTTCTTCATCATTCCTCCTTTTCTGGTTAAGTGAATCGGGTCTTGGATTCAATTTGCTATTATGTTCTTTCCTCACTTCCTACTAGTCTTGGCCTTAAAGCCTGTGAATGCATTCGGGTCTGTTGATTACAAGGATCAACAACTATTTTATGAGCTTTGAAATTGACGTTCATGCGCCTGTCACTATGTTTTCAACGGCTAGTTCGTAGTCTTAAATTTGACATCTTCGGGTGCGTCACCCCTTGGTCCTTCTTTAAATTTTATATTTGGCACTTTATCAAAAATAATCTACCCTTTCAGGCCTTAATAAATGATCTGATTTGGGTCAGGAAGATCCCCCCACAAGGGTATCTACCCTTCGGGCAGTCTTTGGATGGCCTTCGGGCTTCGGCGTTCTCTCACAGACAATTCTCGTGGGCATTTTCCCTGGGCTTTTCCATGGGATTTCTCCATGGGTATTTTCCTCGTGAACAACTTCCCATGGACAAAAAGTCTGTGGACATTTCCCGTGGATAAAAAGTCCATAGAAATTATTCTGATCGATTTGTCTTTGCCGAAGGAATTTTCTTCGAGCTTTCTTCCTGCAGCCTATTTCTTGAATTCTTTCAGACTTTTTATCTAAAGGAATTATTTTAGATAAAAATTCTAAAGGAATTGCTTCTTGCCTTAGTCTTTTTTGAATTCCTTAAACAAAATCTAAAAGAATTACCTTTGTGGCCTTCTTTGAAAATGACCCTTCTGAAGGGTACTTTTATTGACCAAGTGCCTTCTGCAAGGGCACTTGTCCTTTGGGAGGGTCTTTTAACTTTTGAATTGAACCACTCCTTTGAACCATCATAGTGAACTACTTGGTTAAACCAATCCATTGAACCATTTTATTGAACCAAACGTTGAACCAAAGCATTGAACCGCTTGGTTGAACCAAACGTTGAACCAAGCCGATGAACCAAGTCGATGAACCAAGCTTTGAAGCAAAATGGTTCAAGCTGATGAAGCAATTGAATGAACCAAGCCTTTGAACCAAGTAGATGAATTAAGCATTGAACCACTTGATTGAACTTGCCTTTGAACCATTTGTTTGAACTTGCCTTTGAATTATTTGTTTGAACCAACCGTTGAACCAAGTTTTGGTTCAACGGTTCAAACGAAGCCTTAAACTGATTGATGAACTATTTGATTAAACCAAAGGATGAACCAAAGTATTGAAACAAAGTGGATGAACCACCTGAGTTAAAAAAAGTGTTTAACCTTTTGAACTTTGAACTCATTGAGCCTTTGAACCAAAGTGGTTCAATGGTTCAACGGTTCAATCCTTCTTTTCTTAGATGCTTGCCGATGAAGATTTTTGATTGAACCAAGGCACTGAACCAATCTTAAAAATGACCAAGTGTTAGAAATTTATTATTTTGTTTGAACCCACATATATAACCTATGAATCCCATTGAACTTGTCTTTCAAAGTCCATAGAATCTAGTCTACAGAGTCCGTAGATTTCTGAGAAGCTTGAAAACTGAGGAATTTGAATGCCCAAGACAAATTTCAGAAAGGGAAGAGACAATTTTGGTATGTAAGACAAAAATAGTTCAAATTTTGTTCCAAAAATGAGTGATATTTTTGGGGGACAACAAAATTCATCCCAAAGGCTAACACTCAAACCTGGAAGCATGCATACACAGTCATAGTATGAAGATTGGTCACAATTTCGGGGTAGGGTGTTTTGAGCCCAAGTGGAGCATAGAGGTGGGTGAAGTGATGAAAGTGTGAATTATATAATCATAAATTTAATAAAAAAAATCCAAGGATACTCATAACATGCTCCAAGTGACCTTTAGCTGACCTACAGACTTGAAGAATGAACACCTACAACCAAAAACTAGTCAAGGGTATTGGCAGTCAAGGTGAGGAGGTATTTAGAGTGAATATGAGAACAAGGGAGTAATGTGATGGTGGTATGTTTTTAAGGAGATAAAAAAATGACTTAAATTTTTTTTTATGTTTGAACAATATCCATGAGACCTAATCCAAGCATGAAGAATGTCTCAGTCTGTACACAATCAAGTTGAAGCATGAACATGAGGATGGTGCTAAGGAAGAGATGACATGGTGTTTGAAGGGAAAATGAGATAGATATGGTTTAAATAGATTTTTATAGATATAAATGATCCCTAAAAACCTAAATAAAACCCAAATAACTCTTTAAACCTCTAAGTACAATCTAAACCCTACCTACCCTCACAATCATAC
This sequence comes from Torreya grandis, assembly GCA_037957365.1. Lineage (NCBI taxonomy): Eukaryota > Viridiplantae > Streptophyta > Pinopsida > Cupressales > Taxaceae > Torreya > Torreya grandis. Next base: position 2,033,597 of record JARHVA010000393.1, on the reverse strand, counting down.
ACTTTCAAAAAGTCTGGCTTGCAAATTTAGAGATTTGAAAGGTCAAATGGAGGATTTAAGAGATGAAATTTGGTAAATATTACCATTAGGACCTATATATATCCCTAAAATCATTAATTTTCCAAAATTAATAGTTAAAACACCCACTATTTTGTCTCAACGTAGGGGCTATTTTAGTGTGCATGGAGGTGCCAAATTTGAGAAAAATGATGAAATATTGAACCAAAAGGATAGAAAGGGTAATTTTATGATTTTATAAGAATTAGGGGACATAAAAAAACCTATAAAAAAATACTATAAGTTATGGAATCATACAAGTTGTTCCAATCAAGGAGGTTTGCAGTCAGGGGTGAAGGGAATCCTTAGGCCTAAAAGCCAAATTGGAAGTCATATTCATTTTTATCATTTTAAATGACTTAAAATTGATTGGAAATTTTTTTCATGGGTACATGAGATGTTTTTAATACATCATAAGTCAAACTAAGCCATTGGACCAAGAGGTTGGGTCTCAAATGGCAAGTAGGCCTATTGGCAAGGTCTAGGCCTAGTGCCAAACAAGGGTAGCTTTTCATTTTTTGGTTTTGAGGAGATAATAAAAGTACAAGAAAATGTTTTTGGTTTAAATATATAGGTTTTTATCCATTGGTTTTAAATTAAATGCATTAAAATACCAATTCTTGGCTTTGAAGCTCTTAAACCCTCATGAAAGGCCTAAAATGACTCGAATGGTCAACTTCAAATGCTTAGAACTTCCACCATATCTTGCATGGGACCTGTAGATATTCAAGGAGATTATAGGGGGTCCTTGAGGATAAAAAAATGAATTTTTTAAGGAATTCAAATTGCCACCTTTATGAACAAATGTTTAGAGGGCTGGTCACTCTAAAACCCTCCTAAAACCTTTTTTGAGACCTAGAGGTGAAGATGGGCCTAAAAGTGCCACCAGTTGGAGGAATTTGACCTTGATTGATGAATATAAGTTGTTTAAAACTCCATGAGGATAATTTAATTTTTTTTTTGTACATAACTATATAGACCAGTTGAAAACAAGGCTTGTTTTGACCTTTTTAAGTGGTGTGCAGGCTACAAGAGGAATTAGGATATGAAACCAACTTTAGGAGGAATATTTACACTTTAGATAACTCATAAAATTAACATAATCTCATGAATAAAATTTTAAGTTCCCCAACCATGCCCTAAATTTTAGCTAGTTTAGTGAGCCAGTTAGTGAACACTTGGAGAAAGAGGTGAAAAACAATTTATGAAGCCTTTTTAAGGTTTTTTCTTGAAACTAATGATAAGATAGCCTTGGAAAAGTGTCATGCATCTTGTTAATGGATAATTTATGAAAAATTGGAAGGATTTAATGCCAAGTGGAGAGGGTGCATGGAAAAGAGACTTTTTGAAACTACCAAGGATGATTTTGCATGTCCAAAAGAATATGGATGGTTAGAGGTCAATCCAATGCATGTGGAGACTTATTTGTAACCCCTATTACTTATACCAACCATCAAACCTAACCATATATATGGATAAAGGTAGTTTTGGAAGGTAAATCATGAGAGTAGTTTCATATGCCAATATTTTAGGTTTTGTGCCACTTTTCACTATCCTTATGACTTGTTTTGGACAAGTATACCTATATTACATGGCATAGCTCACCCCACATCTCTTCCACATGAAATTTTAACTAATTCTCTTATATGGACACATGTCCAAGTGACTCTTGGACTTCCATCTCTCTATCTTCCCATTTCTTCTATAAATTCTAGTCTTTTGGCATTGTAATAAAAAAATTCCATGACCTACAAATTTTTTGTCTTGAATCAATAAAAATAACTATTTTTTACCTCATTCAAGGATTATCTAAGTGTATGTGATGGTTATTATCTTGTGCAAGTGTATCTTAACTTTCCTTCACATGTCAATTTTCTTAGTACCTTGTGAGTTCAAAGACTTCTCTTTGTAGGTTAGCAAGAACTGTCAAATGGAGTTGTAGGTGTAGTGGATATATTTTCCAATAGTGTGTTTTAGAATGCATATTGTCAAAGTCTTCATATTCTAAGCCAATTCCAAGACCCCATGTCAAAATATTGATGCAAGAAGAAGGTTATTATTGGATGTAGTGTATGTTAGACTTCTCTTGGTTCAATGTACATGTCAAGAGTGTGAGTAAATTAGACATTTGGTGCATCACCTCCAGTAGAATAGGTTTAATTTTCATGTTATTCTTAACCCTTTTCATTCCCCATGTTGTTAGTAATAGGAATATGAGCCTAAATGATGCATCAAGGGGAGCTAACACCTAATCTAGAGATCCACCCCCCAATAGGGATACCCACAGCCATAGGGTGGTTCCATTATGTCACTTGAGCGAGGAGAATATTTTCCCATCTCCTCATTAGGTGCATTCAAGTGACAATAGTACTTAGAGTGGGGTCTTAAGGGAAACTTTCTCCTTCGACACCTACATGATGCTCATCATGGATTGGGTTGAGAGCTCTAGAATCACCTTGGATCCAACCTTATTGGCCATTACCACCTTTATCCTCATGACTTGGTTGAAATGACCTAGATGGACCTCGAATTCCCCTTTATCTAGTAAGGTGCCATCCAAATTGAATAGTACTATGATGTTGACTTCCTTAAAGTAAGTCAACATTTATTCCTTGTCTTCTTGTAGATGTTTCATGACCATCTATGCCACTACCAAGTACTCTTAAATTGAGGCTCTAATACTCCTGAGATAGGTTTGATACAATTTCTAGTCAAAAGAGGCATGAGTTTTAGCTCTTATACATGCCCTTGTTAATAACCATAGTGAACATTTTATACTTGATATCCATGTGAGCGATCCTCTCTAAGATTTCTTGTATTTGTTGGAGGTGTTCCCTACTTGTGGATAATGTTTTTATTACTTCCTCAAGAGTTTTGAATAGTTACATGAGGTCATATTTGACCAAACCAATCAATTCATAAAAAAGGTGATTTTCACCTATGTCTCAAGCACCCAAACTTGATCCTTCATGTCATCCATAAGTTTCTCAGACATGTCATGAGTGGCTTAGAGCATGGATACTATATCCTCAACCATCTTCTCCTCTCCACTATATGTTATTACTTTGGTGAGGGAGAATAGGTCATGCTTGGTCTACCACACCATTAGGTCTCCTCCTTGATTAAATTTATGTGTGAGGATCCTCATCATGTTCCTGGAATACCTATCAAACTCCCATTAGACTTATGGATCACCTTACAAGATCATGTTAGGTCCCTATGCTCTTGTGGTAACCCTCAATTTCATAAGAGGATCAAGGTGTGGTGGTAGAGATAGAGGTGGAAGGAAGCATGGGAAAAAGAGGAATGGATGAACTAGAGGGAAGGAAGGAAGAGAGTAATGGAGGAGGAGGAGGCATTGGAGTGAAAGGGGGAAGGATAAATGAGGAAGCCCATTAGAAAACTTGGGCATGCCATTAGCTTTGGTTCAAGTTAACCTATGGGCTCATGGAACTAGGGAGAGGAGTATTAAAAAATGAAGAAATTGGTTGGTTAAAGCCAAATACTTGGTCACCTGGGATGATGGAACATGAATACCTAGGAGGGATAAGGGCAACAACATGGGACTGAGTTATAGGAGTTACCTTTCACTTTTTTTTAGGCCTCTTACCTAGATCAGCTTAAACTATATTATTAGGAGTTATGGTGGTGGTGGTAGGGGTTGATAGGAGAGTTTACAAAGTGACTACAAGTGCCACTGAAGTGGATAGAGTAGATTGAACTACACAAATTGGTACACTTGTTAGTAGGGTTTCCATTGGTACCATTAAAGTGGGATCACCTAGATGTGGTTAAACCTATAGAAGGACTAGAGGGGGTTATGAAGGCCATGCAACAAAAGCTCAAAAAGAAAAAATGTGAGCTAAAAGGATCCCTATAGATAAAATGTGATGAGTGGAGGGAAATTGGGGTGTGGGGATGCTATACATGGTTGAATCTAGAGGTACCTATGTGAATTATGGGGGGGGGGGTAGAATTGGAAATAGGATAGGCACCACTTGAGTATACCTAATAGGGATAGGGAAACTAAGGGGCGACCCACTAAGCTATTGAGGAATGGAGGTGGTAGGGGAAGGAACCCCATAAACACTTATAACTAGTCATGTTTTGGGCTCAACTATGGGTTGATACCAATGTTAAATCATAATGCCTACACAACCTAGGGTCAAGTATCCTGAGTTTCTTATGTTGGTGGAGCACAATTCATTAGAGGTGGTGGAAATATATTAAAGATTGGAGGAGGTTAAAATCATGAGAGAGAGGGAATAAGGACCCCCTAGATAATCTTATTCAATATTTGAGGTACATTTACAAGGCTAATCTGAGTAGATGGCCCAACTTGGGACTATTTACCCTTCTTATTTACCTCAAAATTGGTGAGTACTTTCTTGCCATCAATTGGGTTGAGGTGGATCTCATAATCTAGGTGAGGCACATGGCTATAAGAAATATTGATACAAGTTTGATATTTCATCACATGGGCCTTGATGACTCCATGAGGATCCTATTCCCAATGCTTCACTCTATCAAGGGTGAAAGAATCCCTACCCACATCCATTTTATATAATGGGGGAAAAATACTATATATGTGTTGGTGGATGACTATGGGTAAGGATGAGCAAGCCTTCTAGTGTTGGCCAAGGTAGTAGATGAACACATCCTCTACCAATTGATTGGTTATCTCCTACTTAGCCAGTCGATCTAGGAATTGATATGGTAGGTGGATGAGGCCATGTAAATTCCTATGAATTGGATGATGATGTCATCCTTGTAGTACTAATAATAACCAATGGGGGTGAGTGATGGTCTAATTGTTTTGGAGAGTTGAGGCATGGCCACCTCATTGATAGCCATGTAGACTAAGGGGTAAAGTGACTCATAGATTTATTAAATGTGATTCTAGTAGTAGTGGCCATATAGCTTGTAGAAAACTACATGCACCATAGTGCCCCTAGGAGTCCATGGTGGAAACACAATGGTGACACAAATGACATCTACCTTGTAACTCAACATATAGAAATTACATCTAGTCTATATCTCTAATACTTCTTGGATGAATTTGAAATTGATCACACTCCCTAGGTCTAAGACTTCATCCCCTTTGAGAATTATGCTTATCAAAGGAACCCACAAGATATTTATATGCATGGTGTTGTTAGATTTGCATAGGAAATTTAGTAGGAGCATCTCAACATGAACCTCCATCTTAAAGAGGTGGATAGGGTAGGCATTGATGTATTCTTTGTCAACCCATTACTCTTAGTCAATGACCCAGTCATTGAAGACCTCATACATGTTATGGGCATTAGTCTAAACATCTATTGTGTTAGCATCATAACTATAGGCATACTCTAAGAGTTTGTAATAATATTTAAAAGTAACACCTGATATGTCTATGACCAAGTTTTCCAAATTAATAGAGTAAACCAGATCATTCCTATCTTGGAGAACACACCTACAAATATGTATCAAGCTACCAAAGAGGTCCATATAAGGGAAATCTTTAGGCTTGACTACAACCTTATGTAATACTAACTTGGCCAATGTAGCAAGATGATTGAGGTACTCTGTTTCATCATCATCATAATCTTAGATGGGTGTTTACATGTCTTTAATTTCCTTAAATACATTTTTATAATGGTTAAAAGGTAATAGGTTGGATGAGAAGGTGGTGTCCCTATATTTAGGCTCAGTCTTAGGACTAGAAGATGAAGTGGCCATTTTTATGAGTTGGGGATTACTGAGTTTAGGAGTGAGGATGAACATAAAAAGTGTGAGGAAACATTGTAGAGAAGGATTCCAAGGAATTAAGATTAGTAATGGCAAACTTGATCAATCTGAGGACTTATAGGGATCTATAGATATCTTTTACATTAATGGCCTGTAATGGCTCACCCAACATGAATTTAAATTCAAAGTGGTGGCTTAATCCACTCATTCATTTCCCAATATGGCATTAACTCAAAAATTTCAAATATATGCTCCCTGCCTAGATTTAGTGGTTGCAATGAGATATTCTAAATTATCCAATCAGGGCATAGTTTCCCATTTAATTGATGTGCTATGTGTGATAGGCCCAAAACTAATTTTCCCCTATGGAATCTTAGGTAACTATACATTTCACCATCTATCTATTACTAATTGTTCCTATTTATAATAGATGCCACCTAAGCATAATTAGGTGTCACATTCTTACTATTTGAAGTGATAAATTTGGCCACCTAGAGTAGTGAGGTGACATGTGGCATCCTTTGATTGGCTTATAAATCTAACTTTACCTAATTATAACCATCTTGAGGTGTCTTGGTATTTTTTACTAGTTTATACAAAAGTGCCATGTGGCATGGTTTGATAGTTTAGACTCTCTTAAGTCTGACATATTTGATAGATTAACACCTATGACAAGATCTATATGGAACTTCCTCATTCGATTGGGATCTCTTAGGATCTGAAATCTCTGAAAAATCTAAGAGATAAACACCTTTGATAGGATCCATGTGGTGTTTTCTCATTTGATCAGGTTCTCCTAAGCTTTGACATCTTTGATAAGTCTAAGAGATTGACACCTCTGATAGGATCCACATGATACTTCCTCAATCATTCAAGCTTTCCTAGGATATGACATCTCTAAAATGTATGGGAGACTGACATCTCTAACAAGATCTACATGGTGCTTCTTCATTTGGTCATGATCTCTTAGGCTCTAACATATTTGATAGGTCCTAGAGACTAACACCTTTGATAGGATCTACATGGAACTTCCTCATTCAGCTAGGCTCTCCTAGGATCTAACATCTTTTATAGGTTTGGGATATTGACACCTATGATAGGATCCCCATGGTACTTCCTCATTCAATTGGATTTTCTTATGAGATTTCATGAAAAAGTAACTAAGTCAAAAGAATGCCACATAATCAATCAAAATATCACCTACCTACTATTGGGTGAATATTTTGTCACTAGCGTACTGATGAGCAAAATAGTTCTGATCAACCACAACAAGGAAGATTGGTCAGCAAAATGTGCAGGTTTACCACATCAAAAGGGGACAAATCTCTCCTCTCATTAAGGGGAGGTTCCCTATAAGTATGAAGGGGCTATATATATATGCTAATCTACTATAAATAAGTTGAAAATAACACTCAGGGGTAGGATAACACCATCCATCTCTCTTTTTTTAGAGATGATGTTCACCAATCAAAGGATAAATCCTGATGAAATGATAGAAGGCACTCCTCTTTTTTTAGAAGTGCTGTTCAGTAGACAACAAGAACATTTTGGGTAGTGACAAATAACTGTAACAGGATGAAATTTAGCACAAAGTCTCCACCTCAACTACCAAAGAGTGAAATATAAAGGATAATGAGGGCACAAAGTCATCCCAAGATCCTTTACATAGAAATAGAAAATAGATAAACTAAAGACAATTGTGGCAGCACAAAGTCTCTCCACAGCTAGCTTTAAGACACCTTCCTAATTACTTTCACTAATTCTGCTTATTTAATTAAATAGACAAAAAACCTATTAAGGAAACAAACATTATAACAATTTCCCCAACAACCAAGCTATTCTAGCATAAAGTCTAAAAATTCACTTGTTTTCTTATTCAAATAATGAAATATGATCAACAATCTAAGCTCAAAGTCTTAATAATAACTTTCAATTTGGGTAGAGTTTTGTTTTTGATAATAGAGAGATCTCCCTAAAACAATAAGAGAGAGTCCAATATATAGTGCTATAAAAAAGACTTGGTCACTTTGTTTCACAAAAATGGCCTATGATGCATTCAATGCCTTCAATGCATTTTAAATTCTATCCATGGGATATGCTGGAATCAAGTGTTAGTTTTTAATATGGGCTGCCTGATGTGTTTCTTGACGTGTGCACAACTGTTCACTTTACTCAATGCAAAAAAATAAGCCATGCCATTGAATGTTCACGCTCTCCGATGTCCACTTGGTGGGCTGCTTTACCTTCTAGAAACATATCCCACATAGATATTTCTGATCTTTCTCCATCGTTCCCCTTTCCTTGTTGTATTTCATCCTTATCCGTGCAATCTGAGCTCTCAGGCTATCTCTTTGGCTGGTCATTGAATTTGTTTACAAGTTCTGCACCACATTTGAAATTTAGTAGATATTTAATTACCTTAAATTTGACATCTGTAGGGATGCCAATGGTTTAATCACTTCCCTAGTTTAATCACTTCTTTAGTTCAATCACTTTCTCGGTTTAATCTTTTTCTCAGTTCAATCACTTTCTTGGTCTTTGATTGAACCATCCCTTTGTCCAGTGCTTCCTTTGATCTTTATACCAATGTTCTCTACCCTCTATAAGGGCACCTTCCCTTAGTTCATTTCCCTCCATAAGGGCACTTGTTATTTCAGCTTTGGGGCACTCCTTTGAACCATCCACGTTGAAACTTTTGAACCTTTTGAACCAACTTTGGTTCAATGGTTCAATTTTGCATTCCACTCATTCAATTGACCGCTTGAACTAATCACTTTGAACCAATCTCATTGAACCTTTGAACCATTGAACCTTTGAACTTTTTTGGTTCAAGGTTTAATCAGTTTAATGGTTCATCCTTTGTTTGCTCTTTGGTTGAACCATCCCTTTGAACTAGTCTCTGGAATCATTTGCTTCATTCCTTTGTCTAACACTTCCTTTGAACCATTGAACCTTTGAACTTTGAACTCTTTTGGTTCAAGGTTCAATTGGTTCATTGGTTCATCCTTTGTTCCATTTCTTCTCTATTTTTTTATGTCCCTTGATCTCTTCAAATCCATTGAACTCATTGAACCCGTTGAACCCATTGAACCAATTTGGTTCAAGGTTCAATGGTTCAATGGTTTGATGGTTCATTCCTTTGTTCCTTGAAACCTTCTTTTCTTCACTACCCTGTGCAAGGGAAATTGGTCTTTAGTTCACTGTCCTCTGTAAGGGCACCTGGTCTTTTCACTTTGAGACAATCCTTTAAACCAGCTGATTAAACTGATCGATTGAACCAGTTTGGTTCAACAGTTCAAAGGTTCAACAGTTCAATCACTTTCTTCTTGTATTCCACTTGATCACTTAAACCAACTGATTGAACCAATTGCTTTTAACTTTTGAACCTTTGAATGCATTGAACCTTTGAACCATTTTGGTTTAAGGTTCAATAGTTCAATGGTTCAAGCCTTCTTCTTTTCGCTGAGTCTTTTGAAGCTATTTGAAGCTATTGAACTTGCTGAGGCGGTTGAACTTTGAACTTTTGCTGAAGCACTTAAATATTTAAGCTTACTGACATCATTGAACCTTTGAACCCATTGAACCTTTGAACCTTTGAGAAGCAGGGTTCAATGGTTCAATCCTCTGTTTGAAGCTTGGTGAAGAACATTTTTGGTTGAACTAAGGCATTGAACCTGTTGAAAATTTGACGTTGAACCAACCTTGAAATTGCCTAAGTGTTGAGAGCTTGTTTCTTTCCTACAGAGTCCACAAAAATGAACTGGCAGAGTCCGTAGATTCTCGCCTATACAGTCTATAGAAATGAGTCCATATATTCAAGCCTACAGAGTCTGTAGATATGAGTCCATAGATTCAAGCCTGTAGAGTCTATAGATTTAAGCCTGCAGAGTCTGTAGATTCAAGCCTATAGAGTCTATAGATTCAAGCCTGTAGAGTCCATAGATTTCTTCTAGTGAAGTCTGTTAGCTGAAAAAGCTTAAAAATGGGAGAATTTGAATGCCTAGAATAATTTTTGAGAAGGGAAGGGATTATTTTTAGCCTATAGGACCAAAAATAGTTCATGTGTTGTCCCAAAAATGAGTAACATATTTTGGGAACAACACCTACCACCAAAGCTTTATGAAATTCTGAGAAGGACTCCAAGTGACTGATACTTTGGGAAAACCAACATGAGTTCAAATATGTGAATACCATAGTTAACACACTAAAATATTCTAAGTGTGAAAACCATTTATTCTATACAATGCAGAAAGAACTAGACCATGTTTAGACTTAGAAGAATACATGGATGTTTAATTAGATACCAACTCACTATTAGAAACATTGTTAAATGCTTATAAGACTAGGTAAAATATAGGTGTAAGGATTTTCAAAGTCTAAGGCTGAATGGAAAGGGATTAAAACTATGAGATATTTGAGTTGAGAATTTTTAGAGGGGTTCCCCACTTCTTCAAAGGAGGGGGTGTGTTGGCCATAAAAATTACAATTTTTAAAATTCCTATGACTATGTGATTACATGAGATCATGCCACATGTTTCCATCTCACTTCATCAAAAATTAGTACCAAAAGAACTAAGTCACATATACTTGTGACTAAATGACTGGGTGAGATTTCTCCACATGTTTCCATCTTGCAACCTTGTAGGTATCTAATAAAAAATGATATCATAAATCCTATAATACTACAACTATGAAAAATCACACCATGTGTCATCATCTCATAGTGTCATAGAAATTTGTTTACATAACTAAGTTATAAGTATTGGTGACTTAATGATTATGTGATATTTTTCCACTTGTCCCTCTTGGCATTGTCAGCTACTACAATTCATCACCTCAAATCATCGAAGGCTGATAATTGAAACTATAATAATATTAAGCCCATGCCAATGTAACTAAGTGACAATCTACCAAGTTTCCTCCTTGGAATAATAATTTTCTATGATAATATTCCATATGTCATTTATATCATAATAAACTACTGACATAAAATGAACATACAAAATTGAGTTGTGACCAAGTGACATCTTACCAATTTTAACAAAGATGGACATACTAAATCCAAATGAGGTGAATTAGATCCTAAACATTATGACAAATTAAAACCTATCAAATGAAACTTAGGAAAATGTGAGTCTTAAAAATAAAAATTCAAAATGGAAAGACAATTGACATGGACCTATTGAGCAACAATGATTTCTCATGAACACCAATGCATGATACATTGATAGTTCAACATGTCAAAGTTAGATGGTACACATCAAAAATATATTTGGAAAATAATAATATTTATATCTATATTTACACCAACTAAATATGCATGATGGAATGATAAAATATATAAATAGGATCACCAAATGATCTCTGAGCACCAAAAATCTATAAAAATCATTTTGTGGCATAACACAATTATAGTAGTTGACTAAACAATGAAGACAACAATGGTAGCTCCATAAATCATTGATAAGAAGTAGCTATTTATCCAAAATTCCAAACATGTACCACTTATAGCACTCACACCTAATCCATAGGGGGAATTTTCATCCATTCAATACAAATCGGGTCATCTTGAGGACACTTTTAGATACATTCATGTAAACTTTGTAGAGATATATCATACAAGATGGAGGCTAATGAAAATGAAATTATCACAAAAATTATAGACAACAACACATGGGAATGAACCACAAAAGCTAACATAATTATCATATGAAACTGGTTAGCTTTGTGAAGTTATCATTATTCCATCTCATCACAAGCATTAGAAATATTCTCCTTAGCTAAATACATAATGGGATATTTTTCTTAGACCAACCATGCCACATTACTATCGATGACATTAAACACCTTACAAAGATGATGAATGAAGGATATAATATCAATAAATATGAGATAAAAGTGTTTGTCAAGGTGAATTGTGCCACATAATGTTTAGTAACTAACCAAACTAAACTAGGAATCACAATTTCCTCCATCAAAAACCCAATACAGAGATATGTAGTGAAGATAGTAGTGTGGAAGGTCTACTTCACAAATCAAGAGGATATCGTGAGCCCAAAAACCATGATTGTAGCCTTCAATATGAAATCACTTATGATAAAATATAATATATGCGAGGGTCTCCTTTACCAATTCAATCCCAACATTGACAAAATAGAATGAGATATATATGAATTCTGCTTCAACTTCTTACTCATTTATTTGGGAATGTATTTTATCAATACCCTCCTTGGGATAGGTGAGAAGTCCAATGGGATCCTGATAAAATAATAAGGGAAAAAATTAAAAAATATATTGATACCATAAAAAAAAGGACCAAGTGTCACTACTATTCCAATGGGGGGATGTTCTCTGAAAGAAATTCATGACTAGAGCCATGTGTCAATAGAGATCATCAATAGGAATTCAAACAAATTTTTATTTTCAATCAACACTAAGTTTATCTACATTAGGTCCTTCATGATCTGTGCATCAGTTGTACTACACTCCCTTATTGTTTTTAGATGATTTAGTAGAGCAAGTCCTTACGGTGTTCCAAACATTCTCAAAAATCATTGGGCCACCAATATCACCAAGCATAAATGTGACAATTAAATAACTAATGGATGAAATACAGGCTCAACCTATAGGCAAGAGAAAAAATAGAAGAAGAGGATGAAGTAATAAAATAAATTATGAACCCAAACATCATAAGTTTTGGGATCCATTTTACCCCTTTCAAATTTGAATCATGATCATTTAAATCTAGATAAGTCTTCACTACCATACAATCAAAAGGTGGAGATGCAGAGGAAATGGACCATGGGTTGCCATAGATGTTAGGCACAAAAATAAATAAATACATCAAAAATAAAAATTAGTTTCAGTGACCCCACACAAAAGATAAAAAATATAGAAGAGTCTAGTTTTATCCTTTTAAACTAGATACAATCTTAGAAGGCAAACCATACACAAATAATCACAGATGAAGACACAACAAAAGAAGAATATTAAAAAACATACACATAAATAAAAATAATAGAAACACCTAAGAATGTTGAAAATATAGCATTGGCCAAAACACAACAAGAATCTACCACAACACTTACCGAGGTTAAAATACTAAAGGCCGAACAAACACGATAAGTAAAGGAGAAACATAAAAAAGAGGAACTAGAAATATATAAGAAAGAGAAAATGACATAAGAGGAAAAGGCCAAAGTAGATGTGGTAGAACAAGAAAAAGTCATGGAAATAAAATCATGGGAAGAATTCATAGCCAAATAAAATATTGGGGAGGCCTTAGCATCCCAAAAGAAGAAAGAATGGGAAAAATAGAAAGTAGAAAAAGAAAAAATTACCTAAGAAAAATTGGAAAAAGAATGGGTATAAAAATAAAGGAGAGATAAAAATACACATATAAGAAAAACTAGATGGTTGAATAAGCCACCCATAAAAAAAACATGAAAAGAAGAAAGTGGCAGTTGAAACCACATAACTCACAAAACAAAAAAAGACAGTCGAAGCCATAGAACAAGCTAAGAAGAAAGCAGAGATAAAAGCCACATAAAAAGTCAAAGTTGAATAATAGAAGAATAGGAAGGTAGTGGAAGAAATCACAAAATAAAAATAAGTGGTAGAAGAAGCTACTAAACAAAAACAAGTACCAGGGGAAACTGTGAAAAAAAAGTAGATAGTAGTAATAGGAGTAAGACATGCGACATCACAAACACCATAATACCCCTTCATCCCAAATCCTTCCACCCTCTATCCTTATAGAATTCAAAACCACACATTCTACCTCCTAATCCACTCCACCTACAAATTGGATCACTCCACAAGAATCCCTAACTTGATTTAAATAAATTTTAGCCAAATGCATGAAGGTGAACATGATTCAATTAACTCCAACAATATCGGAATCCACACCACAAAACATAGGTGTGAATATGTTATCCCCATGAAAAACTAACACTTGGGGTCCATGTTTTAGTAAAGTTTGAATCAATACTAGATGCAAAAATTTGTTTTTATGAAAGACACGATACCAAAATTCATTTAAGATATTTCCTAGGCCAAGCCTCAATATGAAGTGGATACCAAATGGATCCTAAAATAATGATTACAAAAGACAATTATTTTTTTATCCAACATCAATCATTATCAAAAATAAATAATTTGAATAACTAGACCACTGCTATAGATGAATTCAAGCTCAGTATAATACATAACCATTGGCTTAGAACACAGAAGAATACTACAATTAAGACACATTGATTCTCTTAAGAAATAATTATTAGATATTGCAACATGATTTACATTCACACTAGGTGGTCAATGATAAAATTGGTAGAAAAAAGAATTGGATATTTTAGAGGAGGAGATCAACTAGCCTACCACCCAATATTATATCACAAAAGATCCATCTAGCACAAAAAGGGCACACATTTTGAATCTAGGTAGGTAATCTTGGGTAAAAAGGAGCAACATCCACAATTAATATTTGATCTTGAAGAATCTAGCAATATCCTTAGTTAGTTTATGTAGAAGTTAGAGTAAGTCACCAAAGAGATCAAGACTTCATACAACTCCATTTTGAGTAATCTTAAAATAATAGAGATTACCAATTTGATTGACACAAATATTTAGTTAGAGTAAAAATAGAACATGTAAATGGATACATTATAGAATAAAAATATTTTGAGGTGAAGGTACTCAAAAAGCACAAATAGTTTCCATTGTTAGGTAAAAATTATTTATATTTATGGTATTATTGATTTTTGGGTTGTCTCAATGATGAGACAAAGGTTAAGTCTAGGAATGCTGTTGGCATGATTCTTCATAAAAAAATATAACATAACGGTAACACTGAGGTAATCTATGTTCATACAACAACAACATTCAATGTTCCGATGTCGTGCATGACATCAATTGTATTTTGTGGCATCTAATGAAGAAATATATAGAAACATATAGATAAGAATGATAGTTGCATTCATTAAGGAGTGGGGTTGTATTTCATCTAGGAATGTATTGTAAGATAAATCATCTTGATATTATAGTGAACAAACATATGTAATAATAGTTTATATATTAATGAAAAGTGAATTACACATATTTGTCTATGTTATGTATTATTGGTGCTATATATAATTATGAAATATTAATGGAAAAAATATCAATTTAACTTACATGACTCTCCTTATAAACATCAGTGGTATTTGAAAAAATGAACTATGAACTCACAGTTTGATGAAGGTTTTATGTCAATACTTAATATATTGTTAATAATGATTATGTGCCCATTTTACACAAGATATTAAGAATATTAATAATTAATCCCATTTTACATAAGATAAAAATATTTTACTTGTAGATTGGGTAGAAACTCATTCTACATGACATCAAGATATTAAGAATATTGACCTCTTGCGTAGAAGCCAATATTGTTATATTATGTAGAATGGGCACATGCCCATTATTATAGATGCATAAAAATGGTTTAGTTGATAATATTATTAATATGTTGTGAATAATGGTCATGTGCCCATTTTACATAATATATTATGAATATTATCAATTAATCTAATTCTACACAAGATAAAAATACTTGATGTCATGTAGATTAGGTATCTGACTATTTTATATGACATCAAGATAAGAATACTGGCCTCTTAAAAATAAGTCAATATTATTATCTTGTGAAGAATGGACATGTGCATATTCTATACAAGATATTAATAATATTATCAAATAATCCCATTTTACACAATATACAAATATTTAATGTCATGTAGATTGGATTGTTGCCCATTATACATGACATCAACATAAAAATAAAGGCCTCTTACAAAAAAAACTAATATTCTTATTTTGTGTAGAATGGGCACATGACCATTCTAAATAAGATATTAATAATTTTATCAATTAAGTCCATTATGAAACACACAAAATGAATATTTAATATTATCAATTAAGCCCATCATGTAACACAAGTTAGGAATATTGAATATTATCAATTAAACCCATCATGTAACATAATATAGGACCAATATTTTTATAGACTTGTGTAGAATGGGAACATGCCAATTTCACACAAGATATTAAAAATATTGCCAATTATGACCATTTTGTAACATAAGTTCTAGGGCATCTTCAATGGAGTATTGAACATACAAGTATACTATAGAAACTTATGATGATACTATGGTATCAGACATCTACAAATACCATTCAAGGTATTGATTGTACTTTGTGTCATCTCATAGAGAAGATAAAAAATGTATACAAATGAGGAAAATATGTGTATACTGCTATTTTGTATTAGATTTGGTCAACAATGAATTATATGGAGATGATAAAGATATATCAAAGCAACATGATATAGACATATTTACTTGTGCTTCTTGTCTTAATGAGAATTGAATCATGTCATTATCTATAATATGTGTTATTAATGTTATTTTTATTCATGGTTAATTAAGGAAATGTATGCTAATCTAGATGAAAAGATAATTCTCCTTGTATACACTATAACTATTTGAGACATTGAACTATGAACTCAAAATTTAATTAGGGGTTATATCAACACAAGATAGGATAAATATTATTATTTAATGTGTAGAATGTGCACATGGATGTTCTACACTAGATATTAATAATATTATTGATTAAGCCCATTATGTAACACGAGATGGTATTGATATTATTGTTTTGTTTATAATGGACAGTCTCTATTTATAGCCTTCTTATAATCTTATCCTATGATTTATTTAGGATGTACATGCCTATTCTTATTCCCACTCTATATTATCAGTTATGTCCATTCTATGTAATGAACTAAGCCCATTCTACATAAGATAAGATCAATATTATTATATGGTGTACAATGGGCCACTTGAGCCTATTTTGCATAAGATAAGACGAATAATTTTATCTTATTATTATTTAATTGAAACACAAATAAAAGTGGTAATTTTATATGTATATAATGAAAAAAATTATTAATTTTATTCACATTTAATTGTCTAATTAATTTTAAGGTTTACTATCTTAAATTAGTTGTAATTAAAAGGTAATTCAAAATAATATCTAAAATTCAATTGATTCATGTATGACTTAAATTTATTTTATACCTTACTATTATTACATAATAAGAATGAATTTTTATAACTATTTTATAAAATTGCATCGAATAGAAAATAGTGCTTAAATGTAGTATTAATTATTCTTAATAATTTTATTCATTTTTAATTGTTGTTAAAGTAATATAAAGGTTTGTGTAGTTAAATGGCTACAAGTAATTGAAATTAATTAAATGTAATTATGAAATAACAAAAATAACTTCCACTATTAATTTATTTTATATTCATATTATACTTTTTATCTATTTATTTTTGTTGAGTTTTGACATTGGCATGTATTTTATTCAGACAAAACTCCACTATATTACAGATAGATTTTATGTGCTAGACTACATTTTCAAGTTATAAAATAACTCACAAAAGTATGAAGAGACAACTATCAAATATGCCATATTGACAAACACAACACAAATCTAACATACTAAAAAATCATGTTCAATTTTTAATTTAATAAGTTTATGGTGGGGTGGTTTTTAAATTTGGAAATCGGTGTGATGATTAATGTAATAAGTATTTTTAAAATTTGTAAATATCGCACTCAAATTTTGGATGATATTTTTTAATAGTTAGAAATAATATAATTTTTTAAGTATTAAATTTTTATTTGATAGGGTGAAAAATAGGCTTTGGAGGATTTTGAAACCTTTTAAAAAAAATAAAGCATTGAAGCTTAAATGGGGCACCTCAACCAGAGACCCATGAGAGACCAACTAAATAATAGGCAGCCACCCCTACCTATAACAAAACACCAACTAAGAAAAGGTAGTTTTTTGCAAGACTTCTATCTTTGTGAATCATCTGTATGATCAAAAGAAACTGAGAAGACTAGGCAAATATCATCCACTTAGTAGATATTACCTTCCTCTAATAACCCATTTTACATCAGGTAAACATCCATGTCACTTCCACTATCCTATCAATTGGGCCTATCCCTACTTTTAGTCATTTTTTTCAAAAATTGAGCTCAAAATCCCTTTAAGTGGAGCTCCATACTGGAAGGTTGAACTGACACTCTTTTACCTTTTTTTTGCACCTCAGCCCATTCTCCATTATCATCTATGACTCGAGGTATTATGTTTTCAAGAATGTTAAAGAGATCATATTTCTCTTTTGAAAGCTCCATTGGTTCTACCCTTAAGATGGGATTTTTAATCTCTAGTGCTACTTCACTAGAGATACGTTATTTAAAAGTTGATATGTTCAAAGAAACATCTTTGGATTATTCTAAAGCTATAGCTTATATAATTCTTCCCTATAAAGAAGCCATGGGTTTAGTTATTGGAGTTTGAGGATCCTCATCCTCCATATTTTCCTCCTCTGAGTATGAGGAATCATGATATTTAGGTCTAAATACTATCATAAGCTTAGAGGAGGAATTCTTCCAATAAGTTAAAATAAATTTTATTTTGTTAGAGTTCCTAAAATATTTAGTCAAGCATCTTATGTTAAAACACCTATGGCTCTTAAAAGGTATACCTTCATATTCCATTGGTTGACTCCATATTATATCCTCAATAATCAGGTCAATAGAGGTCAAAATATTAGTAGAAGTATAAAACAAAATCAATATTCTAGCAAAGGTGGTGTGGGAGAACAAAGATGTGGCAGAGTCAGTCTATTATAATATCCCCAAAGAGTTCCTTATGGTCTTGAAATAAGATTCAACCCAAAAATGTAGGGGGATATGAGGTAGGCATACCTAGATGGGTCTGGTTGAGAAAGATTCAATGACGGGGTTGAAGCTTGGAAACTAGGGTTTCATGAGTAGATGATACCTACCTTAATTCCAATATTTAGAAAGAATTAGATATTTATCTGAAATGAGATGAAAAACAACAATGCATAGAACTTTTGCATAGGGGTAAAATTTGATCTTAACTTTAATGAGAGTCTTCCACTATTCAGAGAACCAAGCATTTAAATATGGAAGATTTAGCCAGAGGTTGTCAAATTGGCATATGAATCCTCTACCTAAGTAATAATTTTTGTCGAACAACACTAATTGAAGAGCTTCCTTGTCTAAGGAAATGGATGGATTTGATGTAGTTAGGTTGAGAGGCTTCAAACTTCCCTTTGGATTCTGTGAGGAAGGATCTTGAAGTCTAACCACTTCTATGAAGGCTCTATAATTCTCTTCCCCTATATAATTCATTAGTTTTTGAACCCTATCTTCCACTAATGACACTATCTCTAACTTATTATTTATGCAAAGAACATGTGAAGAGAGGGATAAATTATCCATAGGTACCAGATCTAAAGATGGGGATTTAGAGATCTTAGTCAGAAGAAGACCATTCAGGCCCAGGCCACTACTTGCCGTTGGGTTCCAGTCATGGTTTTAATTAGCCATTTTACCAACACATTCCTAAAGCATCAATAGGTGGAGGGGAAATTGGAGGGAGACTGAAGTCAAGGATTTTTGAGTAAATAAAAGAGTTGCTAGAGTCTGCTAGATCTGATGAAATCATTATAGGATTAAAATGGTCAGCATAGAGTGATTTGTCTTTTGTAGGAGTAGGCTTATCTAACAAAGATCTAACAGAGTGTCAATGGACGTCAAGGGCATAGATTTAGCAGCCCACAGGGGCTAGTGTTAGAATAAGGAGTAGGGTATTTTGAAAATTTCTTGGGTAGGAGAATGCCATTCAGAGTAGAATGAGACATGACAAGAGTGAAATAATACTATCTTTCTACAATGCCTAGATTTTTTTAGCATTGAATGATTCAAGTTTCTTTCCTTAGTTTATTCTGGAACAAGCAAGGGAACCACATGATAGATAAAAAGAGAGGATAAGTTATTCAAATTTTGGTGATGATACAACCCAAAATGAGAGTATACTAATATCATCATGACATACATAATAAAATAAATGGATTTGAGGGATACCAATATCGTTCAGTGATAGTGATACCATAATGAATGACACAAGAACATTATAGCTATGCCAAACATATAAGAATAAATGCAATACCAAATTATTTATTCAATTAGCACAAAGAAGAATAAATATAATAAAAAATTTAATTGACATAGAGGAATAAATACATATATAACAAGGTTTTATTTATTTTTACTTATATCTTCTTTATTATTCTTCAAAAATCCAATATACACAACAATGACATGTAAATTGCGTATAATTTCTAAATTAAAATATAGATTATAATCTCACTTAAATCTTGGTTTCCTTTTTAAAATTAAAAATGAGTGCAACATTCATATAAAAAGAGAAATGATAACTACATGTGTAATCCACTTGTAGATCTTTTTCTAAGTTTTATATTTATTTTCCACCGGCTTGAATCATATCTATCTACAAATTATTTAATTGATGGTTTTTTTTGTCAGAAATTGATTCCTTATGTAATTTCTTTGTAGATTCTTTCACGAGTTTAGATTTATTTTTCACTAGTTTGACTCTTATCTATCTGCAAATGTAGTTTTGCACAAAATTAATTATTAGAAACTAGGTCCTTGAATAATCTCCTTGTAAATTATTTCATGAGTTTAATCTTTATTTTCAATCAGCTTGAATTTTATCTGTCTAAAAATGTAGTATCGTATAAAAATAATTAATATCAGAAACTAAGTCCTTTTATACTTACAACTTCTTCATGTCTAAAATATTGAATACAAAATTTTAAAATTAATATAATGAAATATTATGTAATATCCACCTCGTGATTTTTTGGATTTATGTTTTGGTCATCTCAAAAAGGATTAGTCATAGGCATACTTAGTTTTTTGATTTTTAACTTTATTTTGACTTCTAATTTTTGTATAGATGAAATAATATTTTCTATTAAAAAATAATTTAAATAATAATTTGGTTTTCTTTTTAATAACATAACTTATTATTCTTTAAATTTCACCCATAACATACAACGTACGATTGATATGTATTGCCTTAAGTTATAATATTATTCAAATATATTTAAATTTGTACTCATAACATATAACTTATGGTTTATATTTATTAATTTAATTTATTAATATTTAAACATACAACATGATATCTCAATCTCCTCTTTCAACCTATTAGTATTTATTAATGAGCAGAGGTCTATATTCTACATAAGATAAGAAGATTATATTTTTAATTGATAAAATTCTTATAAACTTGTGTAGAATGAGCACAATCACCTATTATACATAGGTCTAGTATGTTTAGAATATTATAACTTAAGAATCTAATGGTCTTAGCATCTGTATAATGGATATGTGTCCATTCTACACAAGTCTATAAAACTGTTAGATTCTTAATCGATAATATATTCTTATCTTTTTTAGAATGGACATATACCCATTTTACACCATATAAGAATATTATGATAATTGAGAAAGAAGTGCTCATATTATGTCCATTCTACATAGTTATAATATGTTAATAACATTATCAATTAAGAATCCAATATTCCTAGCTTGTGTAGAATGGGCACGTCCCCATTCTACACAAGTTAAGACTATTGGATTCTTAATTGATAATTTTCATTTATTGGGTAGAATGGGAATTATAAATTAAGAATCCAATATTCCTATCTTATGTAGAATGGGCATGTGCCATTCCTACCCAAGCTAAGACTATTATATTCTTAATTGGTAATTTTATTATCTTGTGTAGAATGGGCATGTGCCCATTCTACACAAGATAACAATATTATCAACATTGAATAATAAATGCTCATATTATAACCCAATCTAGTCCATTCTAGTATATTGAAAATATTATCAATTAAGAATCCAATATTTCTATCATTTGTAGAATGGGCACATGTCTATCCTATACATTGCAAGACTATTGGATTATTAATTGATAGCATTCTAATCTTTCATAGTCAATGGACATGTACCTAATTTACATAAGTTAACAATATTATGAACATTGAGAAATAAATACTCATATTATATCCCATCATACATAGGTCTAGTATGTTAAGAATGGGTACATGCCCATTCTAAAAAATATAAAAACATTATTAATTAAGAATCTAATAATCTTAACTTGTGTAGAATGGGCATATTGTACACATTATGCACATCTTAGATAATAATATCATGAGCATGGATAAATAAGTGATCATATTATGCCCTTTTTACGTAGGTCTAGTATATGAATAATATTATGATTTAAGAATCCAATATTTATATGATGTGTAGGATGATGTTATTATCTTTTTAAGAATGAACATGAGCTCATTATACACAAGATATAAATATTATAAGTTTTGAAAAAGAAGTGATCATATTATGCCCCATTATACACAGGTCTAGTATATTATGAATGGACACATGCTCATTCTAAATAAAAAAGAACATTATCAATTAAAAATCCAATAGTCTTAACTTATGTATAATGGGAACATTATGCCCATTCTACATGAATCAGATAATAATGTTATGAGCGTCGATCAAGAAGTGATCATATAATGCCCTTTTTACATAGGTCTAGTATATTAAAAATATTATCAATTAAGAATCCAAAATTTATATCATGAGTAGATTAAGATAAACTAAGACTATTAGATTATTAATTGATAGTTTTATTATATTTTTAATAATGGGCATGTTCCCATTCTACATAAGATTACAAAATTATGAGCATTAAGAAATAAGTGCTCATATTATTGGCCATTACACACATGGCTAGTATATTAAGAATAAATACATGCCCATTTAAAAAAAAGATAAAAAAACTATAAATAAAGAATTTAATAGTCTTAACTTATGTATAATGAGTATATTGTACATATGATAGATATAAATATAATGAAAATTAAGCAATAAGTGCTCATATTGTGCCATTTCTACAAAGGTCTAGTATATTAATAATATTATCAATTACGAAACCAATATTCATATCTTGTGTAGAATGGGCATGTGTCCTTTAGACATAAGCTAATAATATTGGATTCATAATCAAGAATATTATTATCTTGTGTAGAATGAGCATGTACCCATTCTACACAAGATAACAAGATTATGAGCATTGAGCAATAAGTGCTCATATTATGATCCATTTAAATGTTGATTAACGTATTTAATTCATTATAATATTAAGTAAAAAATGTAAATTAGGAGGATTACCACCATCATACGATGGTATTTGACAACTATAAACATTATTCGATGTATAAATTATACTTTGTGACATCTCATAGAAATAAACAATAATGGATAGTCACAAAGAAAATATGTGTCTATTGATATTTTGTATTGTATTTAGTCTTAACAATGAATTGTAAGAATTCATCCTAACTTAAGAATATATTATCATATATACACATGTATTCAATACCTTTGAAGTAATACAAAGTGAAATATGCACCTTTATATGTTTTACACATTGTCGACATTTTAATTAGTTATGATTAATTTATGAAATATTCTAGATTAATAAAATAAGGATACCTTCCTTATAACATTAGTAGTAATGGATGGGGGATAAATAGAATAAATGAGAATGAAATACTTAAAAAATATTAGATCAAGGATTAATGATAAAAAGTAAATTAAATGAGATCATAAGAGAAAATAAATAAACAAGAGAGGAAAGAAAGCAAGTAAAAAGAATGAAAAGAAAGTAGGAAGTAGAGAGAAAAAAAAGAAGAGAATAAATAAATAGGAAAGAAGAATAAAAATAAATAAAATAAAGTAAAAGAATAATACTAGGTATAAGTGAAAGGGAAGATTAGGACATACAAAGATTAAGTAATGCAAAAAATAGAAGCAAAGGAAATGATAATAGTAAAAAAGAAACAATCAAAGGAGAAAATGGAAATAAATATTATAAAGAGAGGAGAGAATGGGAAAATAGGGTTTAAAAATTTAAAATACAAAGGTGGAATTAGAGTTACCATAGAAAAGAGAGAGGAAAAATATGAAGGAATAAACAATACTAGACAATTAGAGAAATGCAAAATTTAGAATCATGTAAACCAATCAGAGAGAACTTAGAAAATCATAAACCAATGCATAGTAAAGTAAAGATGAAATATTTTTCAAAAAACAATCCTATTTTCATTAAAAAAATTTAAATTTAGTAATGTGATCATGCATATTCATGTATTTTCCTAATGCTATGGGTTTAACCCATAGCACACTTTTTCCTTTTTGGCTAATCCTATTACATCATACTTTTTTTCTACAATTTCCATCCCATATAGTTATCATCTCCATCTTGCATAATTTACATACATGGTCCATCACTTAGGATAAGTGACCTATTAATTGGGGAGTGTGAATTCCGTATAATGTTACATGATGAAAATAAGTGATACAGGTGTGGAGAATATCATGACAAGATGCTATGGGCACCCAAGCATGTAATCAAGTAAAGGTAATAATTGTTGGAAGTTTATTAGAAATTAAGGAGAATATACTGAGTGGATAAAACATCAAAAATCAATTCAATTACACCTCACACAACACAAAATTTAAAACATTATATTTTTCCCAAAATACCCAAAAACCACTTTTACTACAAGAAAGACACTCACGAGATATAGGAGGTGATGTGCTCATAAGAGAACCTATAGACTTCAAGCCATTAAGGAGAAGAAATAAAGTTGGCAATTTTTTTGGAATGGAGGATGGGTTTGTTATTTTGATAAGTTAACAATGTTTAATGACAATTTATCAGGAATTTGTAGAAACTTTTGTGGATGATGTAGACACTATTAGAGGATTACAGGTGGAGGGCAGTAAATAGTTTATAGAAGAGGTAACCAATGTGACACATACAAGGGAAATTTGGTAGAGGAAGCTTAGTGCTACTAGATATAGGGATATATTTTACACATAAGGAGAGCAATCAGATTCCTCAAACAAAGGTATAATTCATTATTCATTACCCTAGATTTGTTTATAAGTTTCCCTCTACATTGTTAAGTACTTAACTTGTGATGGAAAATATTTAATGTTGTATGCATTAAAATTCAAGCTCCTTCATCATCTAAAGTATGGGATAAGGGTAAATGTACCCAAATTTTAGTTAAACATGCTGAGAATGATGGCATAGGATTACAAGAAGGGGAAACCAATATCTTTGTCCCATCACTGTCTAATTTAACTAATTATACATAGACATTTGAGGGACCAAATACCTAACCTAGATTGGGACAATTTCTTAACAATGCAACAACTACCATAATAAGAACAAGAAGAAAAAAATGTTGAAGAACAAGGAATGGATGTTGAGGATTATGAAGTGGCTATAGATGAAGAAGAAGAGCATGTGATATAAGATAATGTTGAGAGATATGAGACATGAAGAATAAGGAAGTTAATAATAGTAACTCTTTCTTATTTATAATCTTAGGTTAGAGGCAAGAAGAGGACGGAAGACACCCCATTTACATCAAAATCTAGGAAGAAGGAAAAGGTTTCAACTGCACTTACTCCTAAAAGATAATCTCAAAGGATTAGGTGTATAATAACAAGACATCACACTCCAATAGACCCTATTATTATTCAAGTAGAGTTTGAGGAATCATCTTATAATGAGGATGAACTCAGTGCATAGGAAATTTAGACTATCAATAATTTTGATGAAGTAAACTCTATTTCATCTAGCTTTGAGATTCCATCCTTTGGAAAGATGGAATGTTAGAGTAATTCATTGAATGTGGTAGGAGAAGAGGTGGAATTATAGGAATAAGAAGATAATATGGTATAAGAATAAGTGGAAATGCCAAAACAAAAAATCCTTGATCAACCTAGGCAAGAAAAATATCATAAATTGATGGAATCCCTAAGGGAAATTGAAGCTGTTAGGGTGAAAATTGAGGAACTTGATAAAAAAGAGAATGAGATAGATACATTAAATAGTGTGGTAGAAGTAGAGAGTGGATATTTGTAAACCCATATAGCTCAGAATTTAATAGAAGAGTCTCATTTGGTTGTAAGACACATGAAAAACACTTTTTCATCCATTTCCACTCAGACTAAAGAGATCGATTAGGAAGAATAGTTCATAAAAAGGGATGTCAAGATACTAACCATGTAGATTTAATGGCACAATTAGTTAATTTAATTAAGAGATAAAAACAAATCTTTAAATAAGTCTAAATTCAAAGAGGTTGAGTCAAAAATATTAAAATTGAAAGATAAGGTAGAAGATATGAGTCAATTAACAATGCAACTCATGAATTTCAGATCTCCTGCAAGAGTGTATGTTATTTGCCTTGAAGAGAAATGTTTAAAATTCATGAGATTTTATTGTGACCTGCCCAAAATAGTAAGTGAGCCTTACACATTATTTGAAATATATAATAGTATCACTTTTATTAATAATAATAAATTATATGAATTATATATACACAAATATGATGTTCCTCATGACCAAGAATGGAATCCAAAGATGTATCTATAAACCAAATTAATGATAAGAGAGGAGGATCGTAGGATAGATGTGATGGAATCATGTTGGATTACATTAATGAACAAAAGGGAGGTACTTCAAGAACTAATAATTTACAAATAAAGGACCAGAATCATTACCTAGCCTTGATGATTGAAATAGTTCAAGAAACCTACAATGCTTATTTAGTTAGATGGATTGTGCTTACCCTGAATTGAAAAATAAGGAATCATTCTCAAGGTATAATTTTAAGGCATATCTCAAAAGAGTCACCAAATATATTGATTTTACAAGAAGGAAGAGCTTAAGTTGGATTGCCATAACATATCAACCTCATATATTTTTTAATTTCCCATTCCTGATTAGAGGGGAAGAGAATAATTCAATGAAAAAATTGAAGATAGGAAAGGGAAGAGGATAAAAGACAATTTTATGTTTTTATAAAAAATAAGGGATAGGTACAACATAACCATTTGAATTTTGAGTAATATGATCCCATGAGTAGATTTTTAGTTTGCTCAAGGACTAGTAATAAATTATATTGGGGGGTGTGATGAGTTGAGGAATCATCTACTAAACTACTCCTTGAAACCTCTTTTACTAATTCCCTCTTGCCATTACTAAGTATATAAAGTTACCTTTTGTATCCCTTTCCTATCAAATATTACTAATGAATATGATGTGTATATATTTGTAATTTGTGTTTAAAAATATTATTTTATGAAAAAATATTGCATTATCTGATTTTATTACTATTTTGGTTTTACTAATCATTCAGTTCATTTAGACAATGGGACAAATCATGAGTTGCAGGGTTTAGTAGCCAACCCATAATAACTGGGTGGAGAATTAGAGAGAACCTAGAAAATGGTAATCCAATGCATAATAAGGTAATGATGGACATTTTTTATAAAAATAATAATTTTTCATTAAAATTTTTTTGGTAATGTAATCATGTATATTCATGTACATTCCCAATGCTATAGGTTTATCATGTGGCACACATTTCTCTATTTGGCTAATCTTGTCACATCATACTTTTCTGCCACAATTTCCATCTTGTGTAATTATCATTTCTATCCTATACAATTGCCATAAAATCTCCATCACTAAGTGTTGTGAGTGTGGAGAATTCCATGACTATATGATAAGGGAAATTAAGCATCTAATCAAGGAAATGTAATAATTATTGGTAGTAAAATGGGGAAGATTAGGACATATAAAGAATTAGTATTGTAAATAATAGGAAATGGATAACAATAAAAAATAAAAAAATAGAGGAAAAGATGGAAAAATATAGATTGGAAAGAGAGGAGAGAATGAGACAATAGGGTTTAAAAAATGAAAATACAAAGGCAAGATCAAGTGGAGTTGTAGGAAATAGATACAAAATATTAGAAGCAAAAGATAATACAAAACAATTAGAGATAATGTAAAATTTATAATTAATGTTAACAACACCCAAACCTATGATAATAATGGAATGATTATGAGATATTAGATATAAAATAGATACAAGAAGCAAATACTACATACACAAGAATGGTAGAACAAATAAATGCATCAATAAGATAAGTAGAATCCATGATAAATATGTTAGATGAAAGAAGAAAGGAAGAATATTTGGAAGCAAAAGGATAAATAGGATCCTTAAGGAATCAAAAGTAAGGATGAAAGAATAAAGTATATAAATTAGTGAATAAGAGACTAGTGAGATAAAAGAGGAAAAATAAATAATGGAAGAAGAAGGAAGCAATAGAGAAGAAAGAGAAATATATTTAAAGAAGTTAGCTAAAAAGGTTGTAGAAGAAATTATTAGAAAACATAAATGGGCAATTGATTTAATTAGATAAAAATTCATATTCTATTTCATTGGATGGCCCATAACAAGGATATCTCAAGTCATATTTATTATCATAGGAAAAAAATATTTGACAAGATGTGCTGAAGCCATATCGATAAAAGATGTAACTACAAAAACCATGACAAAATCCATATATGAAAATATCATCACATGGTTTGGATTACCATTAAGTATCACTAGTGATTAGAGGAAACACTTGTTGAATTAAATAATTTCTAAAATCCTTAATTTTTTTTTATAAATCACAACAAAATTATCCCCTACCATAAATGCCAAGCATCAACATTTTTTACAGCCTGGTACAAACACAAAGAATTATGGGATTCTTTATTTTGGTTGTCTCAAGAACAAGACACAAGTTAAGTTTGGGAGTGATGTTAATGGAATTAATCATTAAAATATAAAGTATAAAATTTAAATAATATAATCTCACAATCTTATTATGACATTTGAAAACCATAACATCATTCATGATACTGATTATACTTTGTGACATCTCAAGAAAAGAAACACAAATGGATAGTCACAAAGAAAAGATGTGTCTATTGATATTTTGTATTGTATTCACTCTTAACAATGAATTATAAGAATGTATTCCAAATTGAAAATATATTTTAATATATACATATGTATTCAATACATATAAATTAATACAAAGTGAATTCTACACCATTATCTATTTTATACATTATTGGTGTTCTATTTAGCTATGATTAATTTAGGAAATATGTTAGAATAATGCAATAAGGATAATTTTATTATGACATCAGTAACATCTGAAACATCAAACTATGAATTCATGATTTTATGTTATTTTAATGTCGACACTAATAATAACAACTATTATATAAAACCAACCACTAAAAAGTCAAAAAAAAAGAAATAGATAAAGCTGCAAGATAGATGGAATTCCAAACCCCACCAAACCCTCCTCCATAGAAACTCACTCCACCATCCATCCCACCTTACCAAGTCACCACCCTATCCACATCCACATCCACTTGACCTACACAATTCTTGACTCCTCTCATTGAGTATAATGGAAAACATCAAAATCCTATAGTCATAACATGACATTACAAACATAAATCAAGGTATTGACAATACCTCATGATATCATAAATACTTATAAGTTATAAAAATAGTCATGAAGAAAATACGAGTCTTTTAACACTTTAAATGTAATATTATATTTAGTTTTTATAATGAATTGAAAGGAGAGTATATCCAACCTTCCATATTCATATCATGATCATGTAATTTAGCTGAAGGAAACTATGATATATTACAATCATACTGTGACATTAGACACAATCATCTACTATGACATCAATCATACTTTTTCGTATCTCATGGAGAAATGCATAATTATATGCCATGAAGAATATATGTGTCTATTTATCCTTTTTATTATATTTATACTTAAAAATATGTTGTATGGATATCATCCACAATCTTAATATCATATAGTTATCTGAGTTTGATGCATGTGACTGTGCACAATATATTGATTTGGAGCTCATAATAATCTAAGTTAAAACTTAAAAATCCTATCATTGAGTATACATGTAAATTGTGAAAGCTTTTAGTCACACTGAAACATCAAAAATATAAAAATATACTTCTAAGTATCATCATTGCTTCACGACATCCCATATAATGAAACAAAAAAAAATCATAAATAAAAGATGAGTCTTTTGACAGTTTGTATGTAATAATGTATATATGTTTAATAATGAATTTAAGGGAGAATAGATCAATCCATCCATATCCATATCATAATCATATACTTGAGATATATCTATAAAAATTGTATCTAAGATGTAACACTTAAGTGTATGCCAAGTTAGCCAATCAACATTAAGAGGAACACACACATTAAGTTTGGAGCTCATTAGAATCTAGATAAATTTCCTTTACATTTCTCTTATTACTTGAATATATTAGATGGAAAAATACTAATTATATCTTAATTATGACAATATTATATTAAAATAAAAATTCAACACAAACCCCTGCATATCTTGGTTTTGAAAATAAAAAAATAAAAATAGGTTATCAAATATCAACTAATAATTCTATATTTTAGTGCATCCATATTCAAATTCAATAGCCAAAATAATTTTAGAAATTTTAATATAGGATATCATTTAGAATATTGATGGTTTGAAAAATATTATTATAGAGGACACTTACATAGCATGCAAATAGTATGTATATCCCAGGGTAACTTATGACTTGATTTAACTTCTATTGAATGGCAAAATAGTTATACTCATTGACGTTGTTATAATCTTGGAAAAAGATTGAATAGAGAAATAGACTAAGAGTATTACTTTGGCACAAAGCTTGAAAAATGAATATGAAAATGGTAAAATGAAATAATAAACCACCTATGCCTAATTCATAAATTATATGCATTAGTTATTGTCTTACTCAGGTAGATAAAATTCATTTAATGTAATAATTCCTTGCTTCTATGCTCAATATTCAGCATTGATCTTCCCTACTTTAAATCCCAATAGCCTGATAATTTCAAGTAATAAGGTTTTTAAAAGTATCTTATTATATCAATTTATGGGAAATATAGGAATAGAAAACTTGAACAATAAAATAGATTGAGTATTACTTCTATAAAAATCTTGAATAATGAAGATGTAAATGATCAAATGAAACAAAAAATTTCCAATGCCTAATTTATAAGATGCATTAATTGCATTCTATTTTTATATTTTATCTCTTATGTGTTGTTCTCTTTTTCTTCACATGACCGCTACATATGCTTTCTCTCTTATTCTCTAAGTGGTGCAAGTATAAAATCAAAACAATTGTATCCTTTTTTATCATATCATACATTTAAGCCTTTATAACTAGTATTTAAAACTTGTAAATGAAACATATGATAGTTGTAGTATACCAATCCCAATTTTTTTTTCAAATGTCAATGTTAGGTGCAATTAATTTTAGAATCTAGTCAATATTATATTTTAACATTCTTCTCATTTCATTAATGAATTTATGGCTATCAATAGTAAGGTTTTACTCAATTATCCATTAATATTCCATGAAACTCCATTAAGAAAAGGGCATAAGACAACACCAAATTTTATACCTGTGCAGTCAAAATGTGAGAAAGGTATTGACTAAACAACCCAAATAGGCCATCCTTTAGTCATATAGTCATCCCTCCCCTCTTTGGCTAAGGAAAAAAAGTTGTCCTAGTTCCTGGTGGGACCTTCCTATTATATGGGCCTCCCCTCTATCCCCAGGCTACCATCCCATCTATGTATAGGGTAGAGGCATATGATGGAATGACCCACCCATCCATCACATTTAAAAAAGGGTGAATTACAACATCATTAATAATATTACCCACACCCAAATATTATCTACTTGTTTGTAGTTGACTTAATTTTTTTGATAATACGTGTTATGGTTTTGTGGCACGTTTCACCATTAATGATTTTCACCCCAAAATTTTTAGAGTTTTGGGATGCCATTGGTGAAAAATAGAGAAAAAAATAAAAAAATTATTTAAATTATATATTTTAGGGTTTAAAAATTTATAATGTTATGAAAAAAGTTTAGAGAATCCATGTTTTTTTATATATACAAGAATATCAATTCTCTAAAAATATTTTACAATTTATTTGAAATAATGTTTTTTATAATATGAATAGATGAATATTTTTTAATAATGTTTATGAAATGACATAATTTATAGGACTATGGGATTGTGATCAATTTTTTTTGTCTACAACTAACTTTTAAAGATATCACAATTACATCATATTTATTTATTTTTCATGTTCCATCTTTTGTGATATATATATATATATATATATATATATATATATAATTTTTAGATTTTTATTTAAGAATGTGAAAATTTATGATTATTTAAATTTGCAAATTTTTGTAAGTGTTATAATAAATTTTTTTAATAAAAAACAACCTCATAGTTTTTTTAATGTAAATATTCCAGATTAATATTTGTAAGTATTGAGATTAATATTTTTAAGTCCATATTATAATAGTCTAATACATATTATTTTACACTTTATAAGAGAGTTTTTAATACTCAATCTTTAAAATATTTTGATTACAAAGGGAAATTTAAATTGATTTGAGATGATCTGAGCTGTCGTGTTGTTATGTGTCCCTTGAGTAAAGTTATGAGTGCCACATGGAAAAATATCACAATATTGTGAATAAATTGAAAATATATGATTTGAATACATGAGATCGAGAAATACATGGCATAATTGTGTAGATCCATGTTGTTGCATTTTTTCATCCTTTACCCATTTCAAATCTTGTGAACACGTGAAAGTGTGAGATTATGACATGTGACATCATCATATTATTTTAGACTTTTTTCTCATTTTTACCCATTTTAAATCTTGTGAACATGTGGAAGTGTGAGATAAAGCCATGTGAAATCATTACACAAAGTCATGTTATCATAAACTTTTGTTCTTTGGAGGTTTGAACTATTATTATGGACTTATGTAGAATGGGCACATGCATATTCTACATGGGTCTGGTACATTAAGAATATTATCAATTAAAAATCCAATATTATTATCTTGTGTAGAATGATCCATTGTTGAAATATAGTCC
This sequence comes from Torreya grandis, assembly GCA_037957365.1. NCBI lineage: Eukaryota > Viridiplantae > Streptophyta > Pinopsida > Cupressales > Taxaceae > Torreya > Torreya grandis. The sequence goes on along the minus strand of JARHVA010000393.1, from coordinate 2,000,841 downwards.
TACCTATCCTAATATATGATGTATGTAGTATGACCACCTTGGAATTTTTGTAGATTCAATCTATGATCCTAGTTTATTGGAATAAAATTTCTTTCTCAACCAATTTATATGGGACACACATTGGTAAGAGGAAAGGTGATAGAGTTGATCCACCCACTAGATTTATGACTGAAAGTGTGGTTAGGTTACAACCAATAATCACCTTAATTATGATTATATAAACATCCTTATTTCATTAGATAGCCTTGACATAGGCTTCTTATTAATAGATTGATACACAAGTGGGTAAAACTCATCAACTATATTTTGTATATAACACCTAAACCTATCAATATGAAGAATGTCAAAGTTTTCAAAAATCCTTTTGTAAGTTTTGGGTGTCTATGAAGGTGACCCTAATAAACTCATGGTATCACCAAAAACATCAAGAAAGTAGGACATCATACTCCCATTATTCAAAGGGAAAATCATTTTCATCACTATATTCCTTCACCGCTTTGACTTTCTCATAAATGGCTATGTAATGAGGGAATTCCCCATGTAGAGCTACTAATTTTTATGCTTACCATGACATGTAGGCTCAAAATGTTGGATAATATGGATAGATTCATTGTAGGGGTCTCAAAGAAGTCATGCATGGATGTGAATGCCCATGAAAGTATACAAAATAGAGACACATAGACCTGTCAAGTTACACATAAAATAAATAAGTTAACCCTGTTCACTTTTTCAAAATGTAGGTTAATTTAATGAAAAAAAGTTAAGCCACTTCAAGCTTTTATAATTTTGTGATGCATTTTATATTTTTTGTATAGAAATATAAAACTTTGTGATTATTTTATAAAATTTTATGAGTTTATAAGAAATTTTTAGTATAAAAAAATGTATAGTTTATTTTTGATGTAATCAAGTCAGATTAATCTTTCTATTTAATGGTTTAGATTAATATTTATATAAACATCATATGATAGGATTTCTAAAGACATGCTCAGATTAAAAAACATTAGATAAAATGTATTTATTTATTATTTTCTAGGATTAATAGATACATCAATGATTTAGAATAAAAGAGTCAACTATTTTTTGTAGGTAAATGTTATTATTTTAATAGTCAACTATTACATGTAGGTTTATGTCATGTTTCAATATTTAAAAATATATTTTCAGATGACACTTATAGCTGTTGAGGTTTTTGGCATAAGTCAATCTTTAATTCCTATAATTTGGTCTATAGATTGTAAATGTTTGGCATTTGAACTTGTCAGTAGATAAGGAAGGAGCCCACCCAATTTGCTAATAAATATGTTATTACATATTTTGTTGCAAGTGTTTCAAACTTATTTTTAGCTAATAGTAATTAATGATGATAATGTCCCATTATTTTCATGATACCTTGAGATTAACGACACATAAAATGACATTATTTATTTTTCACATATCACTTTGATCACATATTCATCTTATTTTTAGATACAAATTTATTCCTATCAACTCATAGATCATTACATGAAACTTATATTACATTTAATAATCATTATACATTTTTTATTTCATCTCAGATTTATTTATTTGAAAGGGTTTTACATATTTCCTTTCATCTCATGTTTATTTTTTATAATATAACATCGATGTCACTTACATTTGGAGATAATGATCAGGTGGACTTATTTTCAAAAAACACCAAAGTTATAGAGGGAAGAGTGTATCCAAACATGAGTATATTACATTGTAGATATATGGGAAGAGGACTTCTTGTTATCAGTGTTGACATAGTATTGGATGGAAAATTAAAATTATCTTATTCAGTTCATGAATTTTAAACCTTAGGAGATGTCAATAATAAAGGATATTACATTCCATGGGAATAGAGTGAATCATCAAAGTGTGAATATTCATCCATTACCCTAATTCATAATGATTACATTTTAGTGACTCAGAGGATTATAGTGCCATGGAAGAGGGAGATTTTAGTGATGATAGTGAAAACACTATCAATTGTACATGACCTAAAGATAAAATTGATTTTATCACAAACAATGTAATTTTTAAACACAAATATTCTTGCAAAGATGACAACATAGCCCAATGTTTTGTAATTGATGTGATATAAGATCATAAAATTAACAAATATAGATTAACACCCTTGATGTTTGGTGTAGTGCTAAAAAAAGTGGTAAATTTATGTTATGATTATTAAAACATGCTAAAACCCAATAAATTAATACCTTGACCAATAAAACATTTGATTTTATGTGAAACAATAAGTGCCCTTATGGGAAATAAAGGCAATGCTCAATTAAATCATCTGTACCTTGTACATAGTGGTGAACATAATTTGAAATTTAGGGGAGTTGTTCCAAATTGATTCATTTGTGCTCATATGTGAGCAAATGTGTTCCAAAGGGAACAATTACAAATGTACTTGAAAAAGACATGGTGTGATTTAAGGGATTTGATGTCAATACCTTTGGTGTGAATATTGATAGAGTATTTATCCCTCATTTTAAAGGATGTTCCATATCTAAATGATCTCTCACATAATGGCATATTAGGGAGTTGACCGACATAAATGGTTCTCTTTTAAATGTCAGATTCAAACAAGTTTGAGGTGAAAATGTGGTATGCATTAGAAGAGAGAAAACCCAAGTTGGTATATCTAGTTTATTTTGATGCCAATAATTAAAATAATTCCAAAAATATGATCAGAAGATCCTAAAATGCTCAAAAACATCAAAAATTGAATGCCCTTCTAGGTAGTGTTAGCCAATTTCTATACCCTTATAAATTGGTTAAGTGCAATCTTTTTATCCGTCTGTCCCCTCCAAAAAATTGCACAAGTATTTCTCTCTTTTCAAGATTTTGTTTGGCCTTTTAAATAAACCTTCTTTGTCTCTCCCCAAGCTTGAATTCTTTTAGCCTTTGAATTCTTTTGACTATTTTGTCTCAGACAAAAAGTCTAAAAGAATTCACTTTTTGTCTTTTCCCTTCAAAGATTGCCCTTTGGGACTTTTCCAAAGGGTCTTTTCTCTCTCCAAAGTTCCCTTCAAATTTTTTTCAAAGGGTCACTTTTTCTTCCAAGTGCCCTTCAAAATTTTTTGAAGGGCCACTTTCTTCTTCCAAGTGCCCTTCAAAAAAGTTTTGAAGGGACACTTTGCCTTAAAGTGTCCTTCAAAATTTTCCAAAGGGCCACATTCTTCTTCCAAGTGCCCTTCAATTTTTTTTTAAGGGCCACTTTATTCTTTAAAGTGCCCTTAATAACTTTCTAAAGGGCCACTTTCTTCTTCCAGTGGCCTTTGGAAAAGTTTTGAAGGGCCACTTTGCCTTAAAGTGCCCTTCAAAATTTTCCAAAGGGCCAATTTTATTCTTCCAAGTGCCCTTCAAAAAAATTTCAAAGGGCCACTTTGCCTCCGAGTTTCCCTTAAAAAAAGTTCCAAAGGGCCACTTCCCTTCGAAGTGCCATTCAAATTTTTTTGAAGGGTCACTTCTTTCCAAAAGTGCCCTTCAATTTTTTTTGAAGGGTCACTTCCAAAAGTGCCCTTTGGAATTTTTTTCTAAAGGGCCAAGCCATGAACTTTGAAATAGTCCTTCCAACAAGCTGAAGATAAAAGGCATGAAAAAAGATATGAGAATTCTTTTAAGGAAATTGTCTGAAGGAATTCTTTCAAAAAATTTATCTAAAATAATTCCTTCAGAAAAAATGCCCATGAAAAATCACCAAAGAAGGACACCCAAAGGAAGTAGGCAAAGAAAAGTGGTAGATAAAAGGTCCAAAGGAATTCCTTTAGATAAATTATCCAAAGGAATTCCTTCGGGAGAAATGTTCGATGGTTAGTGCCCATGTGAATAGAGCTTGCAAAAAGGCCAAAAGAAATATTCCCAAAGGAATTGTGCTGATGAAGTGATGGGTGGAGGGACGTCAAAATTACCATCATAGACTAGACATTGGTGTTCAAACAAGAAGAATCCCAGGCATCCAAGGGCTCTCATTCTCCATCTGAGGAAGCATACTAGAGGGTCATTCCACCATTGATCTACCATGATCTATGCCATTTCATGATAACCAATCAGAGAATAAGGAAAAAGCCAAATAGAATGCAACAAGACAAATTTGTAATAGGCGTGTAACCATTTTGATTTCGTAACTCAACCAAGAATATCCTTTTTCTATTAGCACAAATTTGAGAGAGTAGGCCAAATGCGTAACAACTCATGATGACATGGATCAATCAAATGGCCTGAGCAAGCATCCTTTGTGAAAATGGTTACATCTAAAGACATTAATAGGAAACAAATAGATTCCTCTCCTTGGCACAAAATGTTTTCCCTCTCTCTCTTCCTTCTGTCTATATATACAACCCCTTGGATAGTGTAAAGGGAGACCACACAGTGTATGGTGAGGTCCTTCTATAATGATATCACTTTCTACCTTTAAGCATTATCATAAGTATTTTCTTTCAATTTTCTAGACAATTGTCTGAGTGTACAAGAGATGTATAGTGGCAACATCTGATGATTTTCCATCCTCCTACCCCTTTATCCTTCATACTTGAATAAGAGTTCTTGGTCTAACTAGTCACATAGTGTGTACAGAAGTGTATTTAATTTTTTCATGTGTATTACTATCTTGAATGTGCAAATTTTGCCTTTCAGCTCATTTACCTTATGTTATCTTGCACATTTCACCTTTGTGTTGAAATACTATTGTTAGAGTCTTTAGATCTTGGGAATGGTTTGTTATTTTTCTATATTGTACACTAGAATTTGACATTCATGTGGATAAATATTTTTTGTGTATCACTACTCTTAGAATAAGATTTACTTTTCTATAATTTCTAACTCTTTTCCTTTTAAATAAGCTAGTTTAGTAGAGATTGTCTTGCAGAGACATATTCAAGGAGCTAGACCTATAATCTAGAGGTTCTTTTCCTACATAGGCATACCCATAGTCTTAGAAATATTCCAATGTTTCTCAAATTTGGTAGAGAATTCAACACTCTCTTCTAGGGTGCAAGATTTGGAGATAATAGTTTTGGCACACCCGGTGGGACCCCAGTTCCTGATTATTTACATGTCAAGGTGAATGTTGGTCTCAACAAACCTAAGTTTTTACTCTTAATACAACATTTGGAGATTTCAAAAGGGTAGGAATCCTTGGTTATGGATCAAGTTTCATATAATTCACTTCATGGTCCTCACTAGGTCATCTAGAATTCTTGATCAAACCCCTTCAGTTGAAATTCTTCTTGAAGAGCAACACCCTGAACCTTTCTTTCCACTTAGAGATCCTAGGAAAGGAGGTTTTAGAGAAGAAGAGGAAGAAGTGGAAGAATTTAAAGATATAAGAGATCAAGATGAAAGAATGTAAATGGATAGACATCAACCTTTCCTAGCCTTTAACACCCAAAATCTGATCAACCTTCCTGCATATGACCCTATTCCTCCCAATGCTTCCAAGAGTCTCCCTAGTTTCAATGGTAAAGGTACTAATACACCATCTAATCATATTAGAGACATTTAAAACTTTAGTAATTTACCTAATGTCACCCTAGCCAATATAGCCATTAGATTGCTAGCTATGTCACTAAAAGGCAAGGCACTTGACTGGTAAATAATGTTGGAAGGTGGCTGAATTACAAGCTGGGATGGCTTTGGGGAATTTTTGGCAACTAGATTTGAAAACAAAAGTGACCATACTTCACTGATCTATCAATTGAATGTAATAAAGAGAGGTCCTAATGAATATATGGGGGATTTCAATGAAAGATTTTAGAAGACATGGCATAGGCTACCACCTATCATGAGACCTCCTCCAAGATTTGTGTTCTCCATGTACCTTAAAGGTATTGGTACTGATGTGGCTATTATGTTATAGTTAATGGGATGTTTTACTCTACCAAGTGCATATGAGCTAGCCATTGAAGTTAAGAATAGCTTAATACAGGCTAGAAAGCTCCCTGCAAGAGTTTTCATGCCTTTGTTGTCTCAAAATTTAGTTGAATCTCCAAGCATAACACAAGTTCCTAACACTAATGTGAAGCCAAGAACCTTCACCAATAAAGTAGATGGTTTTATGGACAAATTTGAAGAGATCCGGTCATTATGAGCTTAACTCAAGCAAGCTCAATTCCAAACAAGTGCTCCACCTAACCATCAATACTATTCTCAATAAGGATATAGAGCTTCACCCCAATACAAATACCAATGAAGAGGACAAGCTCAAAAAGGTTTCAATAGGCAGCCCAATACCTATAATCCTAGTCCTACACCTTCCAGTAAGGCTATTGTTCTAGTACATGCTAATTTAGTCCAAGGAGAGGATCATTTGGACCAATGGGGATAGCCTCAAGATTAGTTCATGCATGATGATGGAGAAGGTAGCCAAACTTTGGTGGCACAAGAGGAAACTAATACTTATGTAACTTCAGAAGAATTAGACCTTATGCAAAGAGATATTCATGAAGAAGGTAGCAACCAAAGTATAGGAATGATGAATTTTAGAGCTAAAGATGATTACATGTTGAATCAAAGCACATTATTTATAGCCAACATAAGAGCCAAAAGGAGAGATTTGGGATATGTTCTAGGAGTAAATGTGACTCCAAATGATGCTTATCCAAGGCCACAAGTTATGAATTCCAGTATAACACCTACTACCAGTCATGCTCCTCAATAAAATTAGAATGCAAGTGGGGTTGTCAAGATTGTAATGTAACAAGCTCAAAATCCCTCACTACCATCAAGAATTCAAGAGAGGGTGAAATATTCCCCTCTAAACATTGTTTATTCGTTAAAGAATGCCAAGACAAACATATCTCTATGGGAAGTTTTGCATATGCTTGGTAAAAAAGAGCTCTTACAAGAACAACTCACAGACATTCATGTAGCCCCTCAAGTTTCTAAACACAATGGTGTGGCTCTTACTAATTCTCCAAATCATATCCTAGATCCCTCCACCAAATTCAAAAATCCTCCACCTTTCTACCTCACACTCATTTTGGGAGACAAGTTGGTCCACAATTGTATTGTGGATAGTGGAGCAAGTACCACTGTCATGCCTAAAGTGGTGGCTAACAAATTGGGTTTGAAGTATGAACCACATAACAAAGGCATGTTTCAAATTTATAGGAATCCAACTAAGATAGTAGGATTGGTCAAAAGTTTGAAAGTCTTTTTACATGGCTACCCAAGTTTCCCCATCATTTTGGACATTGTGGTGGTAGACTTTCCAGTGCATTTTGCTATTTGCTTGTCAAGGGACTTCACAACAAAGATAGGAGGATACATTTTTTTTGACTGGTCTTTTCTAGCTTTTAAAATAAGATATGGGACCAAGGTGACTATAAGGACTCATCCCTTATCAAGGTTTCATATTGAGCCATACACAGAGATAAATTCAAATTAGAATTGTCTAATCAACAAAGAAGAAGAAACTATCATAAATGATGAAACATCCTCCCACTTTGAAGGTATTTTTGATATTTTCCTTGATAAATAAAAAATTTAGACACATGGAATCAATCCTTACACCTTAATAAAAGAGACTAATTTGGGAGTTTATTGTATGCATGAAAAGGATGCTCCAGCCCCTTCACTCACTAATGAAGATTATGAGCTTGAAGGGATGTGGGAAATGTTTTTTGATGGTTTAAGGAGCAAAGTGGGTGTAGGAGCTGGCATCATGATTGTTTCTCCTTCAAAGAATCAATACTACTCCTCTTATAGATTCCACTTTAGCTGTACCTACAATGTGACAAAATATGAAGGCCTAGTTCATGGCTTCCAATGGGCAAAGATGAGAGGAATCAAGAATTTGAAGGTCTATGGAGATAGTGAGCTCGTCATTCACCAAGTAAGAAATTAGGTTGAAGCCAAGAACCCCTTGATTAAATCCTATAAGCATAGGGTATGGGACCTACTTGAAGACTTTGATGCCTTCAACATATAGTCCATACCAAGGGATTCCAATAAACATGCTGATAGATTGACTGCCATAGATGCATGGTTTTATACAACTGCTGATGTGAGACAAGAGAAAGATCAATCTCATATCAAGATCATTGTGAGAACCTCTATTATAGATAATGAAGTGTCATGGCAGGTGTTTGAAAGTGATGAACACATTACACACTTCACAAAATGAGGCAAGTTTCTCCTCAAGGAACCAAAAGAGATTGCATGATCATTATGAAGAACAAATTATACAGCTGAAGACAAATAATATACCTAAGGGGCTGATTACCTTGGAGAGTGTCTTCAGTGAATATGATCAAAAGAATAAGGAAAGAGTGAGCATGTCCACAAAATAAGAGAATTATGAGAGAGTCATGATTTACAAGGACAAGCTCCTAAAGATTGGTAAGCTTTGTTCTTGGTCTAAAAGGTAGGCCTTTATTGAACTATGCAAAGAGTTCCATGATATCTTTGATTGGGAATACAAATATTTGAAAGGGTTTGATCCAATTCTAGCTCATCAAACCATTGAGCTATAACCTAGAGCTAAACTGGTTAAGGAAAAACAATGACCTATCAATCCCAAGATATAAGAATTGATGAAGAAGGAGCTGACCAAGTTGATTGAGTCTAGGATTATCTTTCCTATCAAGAACTTGACTTGGGTGGCTAATCTTGTACCTATCTAAAAAAATATTGGAGAAATCAGATGTTGTGTGGATTTTTAGATCTTAACAAAGTGTCTCTCAAGGATCATTATCCATTACCTTCTATGGAACAAATTTTTCAAGTTATTTCAGGTTGCCAACGCTTCTCTCTTCTTGATAGTTATTTAGGATACAACCAAATATTAGTAAATGAAGATCATTTCAAGATAGCCTTCACCACCAAATAGGGAACCTTTTCCTATAAGAAGATGCCTTTTGGTTTGTCTAATGTTGAAGCCACTTTTTAAAAAGCAATGGACATGGATTTTAATGGTTTGATCAATAAGTTCCTACTTGTGTACCTAGATGATGTCACTATCTTTTAAAAAGATGGTTCTAATCATACAAAACATCTAAGGCAGGTGCTTGAGAAATGTAAGGAGTTTGGCATATCCCTTAATCCAAAAAAGTGCATCTTTGCTATTCATGAAGGTAAACTTTTGGGGCACATTATTTCAAAAGGACGCTTGTTTATTGACCCCAAAAGTATTGAAGCTATCCTAGGCTCGTCCTTGCCTCAACATAAGAAGGGACTGCAAATATTCTTAGGGAAAATAAACTTTGTCAAAAGGTTTATTTGAGACTTTGTAGTTGTGGTAAAGCCTATCAAAACCATGCTAAAAAAGAATGAAGTTTTTACTTGGACAAAGGAGGGAAAGAGCAGTTTTGAGACAATCAAGCAAGCAATTATAGAATCTCCTACTCTCTTAAATCTAAAATTTTCCAAGGATTTCATATTCTATATCTTTTCTAACCTTGATACAATCTTAGCTATTCTTATGTAAAATAATGATGAAGAGGTTGAGCAATCAATTGTATTCTTCAGCCAAGGATTGGAGGATTATGAGGTCAAGTATTCTTTTGTTAAGAAGTAGGCTCTAACAGTGATTAAAGGATTGAATAAACTTAGACACATGGTTTCCAAAAATAAGATACATGTCATGGTTTTTCATCCTAGCACCAAGGAGTTTCTCCTAAGCAAAGACCTCAATGAAAAGAGAGCTGGATAGATTACAAAGGTGATGGAGTATGACATGGACATTAAAGTGATGAGCTTGGTAAGAGGAAGAGGATTGTGTGAGCATTTAGCTTCAGATCTTCAAGAGCCAAAAGAGGAAGCCTTATTAAACCAAGTTTAACCCCAACCACTTGATCAAATGCAAGCTCAAAGTTGGACACAAGACATCATTAGTTTTCTTCAAAATGGTGAGTGTCCCAATAGCTTGAACAAGTCTCAAAGGAGATATTTTAGACTATAGAGCATTCCTTACTATCTTGTGGATGGTGTTATTTTTAGAAAGGACATGGATAGTATACTACTAAGATGTGTTAACAATGATCAATTTGATATGCTGCTAGAGAAGTCCCATAATAGTGTAGATGGAGGTCATTTATCTCCTAAGATGACAACTACAAAGATAATGAGGGCTGGTTACTATTGGCCTAGTCTTTTTAAATAATACTACCAGTGGGTTAGAAAGTCTCCTCAATGTGCCTTATTTTTAGGCAAACAAAAACTTACAACCCTTCCATTAAAACCTATCCAAGTGGACCAAACTTTCATGTAATGGGGTCTCGATTTCATTGGCATGATAAACCCTCCATCAAGTGCTAGACACAAATGGATATTGACTACCACTAACTACTTTACAAGGTGGTTAGAGGCTATTTCATTGAAGGAGGCAAGCAAAAATGCTATCTTGGAGTTCTTTGACAACATTATGACAAGGTTTAGAGCTCCCCATGTCATCATTTCTGATAATGCACTTGCCTTCATAAGTGCTAAAACTTTTGATTGGATAGTAAGGAATGGAGTTTAATTGAGTACCTCATCTAATTATTACCTTTAAGGTAATGGATTGGCTAAGTATAGTAATAAGAACCTCATCAAGATCATTAAGAGAACCTTGGAGAACAATCAAAGAGCCTGTCACAACAAGTTGGAAACATCTTTATGGGTAGACAAGATGACTCCTAAGAAATTAATTGGTAACTCTCCCTTTATACTTATTTATGGGAGAAGTTAGGTTTTCCATATCCTAATAACTCCCTACCCTATAACTTGCATAGTAGTTGGAATTAATTGAAAACAATCTAATGGTAGTCAGGTTGACATAACTAATGCAACTACAAGAGGCAAGGGATGATGCCCACAAGGCCATGGAACACCATCAAGTGGTCATGAAGAGATCCTTTGACAAAAGGACAAGTGAAAGAGTGTTCAAAGAGGGTGACTTGGATTTGAAGTGGGATGAAGACAAAGCGAAACTAGGCAAGCATACAAATTTTGACACTTTGTGGAGTGGTCCTTACATCATTAGCAAGTGCAAGCAAAACAACTCCTTTCAGCTATCCAAAATGAATGGAGAAGAGTTGCCTATCCCTATGAATGGGATACATTTGAAATCCTACTATTAGCCCTTGTTCATCTTTTTGTAAATACTAGTTTAGACGTGTGTGTTTCCTTTTGTTCACTGTTATGTTCCCTAAGTGCTTTGTAGCATAGGTGTTTTCCTTCCTTGTGTTTGTTGTGTGTGTGATCAACCTAGATAGTGTGGGTTTTAGCCAAAGCTTGTTCAATTCTTGTAAGTGCCTTATGCATGACTCCATGCCCAATGGAAGGATTAAGGTGACTGGTCTTAGGCATAGTAGGCATGCCTCCCCTGGGAATCACCAAGAATGTTAGCCAATTTTTGCAGCCTCAGAAATTGGCTAAGTGCAATCTTTTTATCCATTTGTCCCCTCCAAAAAATTGCACAAGTATTTCTCTCTTTTCAAGATTTTTTTTAGCCTTTTAAAGAAATCTTCCTTGTCTCTCCCCAAGCTTGAATTATTTTGGCCTTTTTGGCTTAGACTTTTTGTCTCAAATAAAAAGTTTGAAAGAATTCACTCTTTGTCTTTTCCCTTCAAAGATTGCCCTTAAATTTTTTTTCAAAGGGTCTTTTCTCTCTCCAAAGTGCCCTTTGAAAAAGTTCTGAAGGGTCAATTTTTATTCCAAGTGCCCTTTAGAATTTTTTGAAGGGCCACTTTCTTCTTCCAAGTGTCCTTTAGAAAAGTTTCAAAGGGCCACTTTGCCTTAAAGTGCCCTTCAATTTTTTTTGAAGGGCCACTTTCTTCTTCCAAGTGCCCTTCATAATTTTTTGAAGGGCCACTTTATTATTTAAAGTTCCCTTCAAAACTTTATGAAGGGCCACTTTATTCTTTAAGTGCCCTTCAAAAAAGTTCCAAAGGGCCACTTTGCCTTAAAGTGCCCTTCAAAATTTTCCAAAGGGCCACTTTCTTCTTCTAAGTGCCCTTTGGAAAAGTTTTGAAGGGCCACTTTGCCTTAGCAAATTTTATTCTTCCAAGTTCCCTTCAAAAAATTTCTGAAGGGCCACTTTGCCTCTGAGTTTCCCTTCGAAAAAGTTTCGAAGGGCCACTTCCCTTCGAAGTGCCCCTCAGAATTTTTTGAAGGGTCACTTCCTTCCAAAAGTGCCCTTTAGAATTTTCTGAAGGGTCACTTCCTTCTAAAAGTGCCCTTCAAATTTTTTTTTGAAGGGCCAAGCCATGACCTTCACAAAAATCCTTCCAACAAGCCGAAGACAAAAAGACCAAAAAAATATACGAGAATTCTTTTGTGGAAATTATCTAAAGGAATTCCTTCAGACAATTTGTCCAAAAGAATTCTTTTAGAAAAAATACCCATGAAAAATCACCAAAGAAGGATGCTTGAATGAAATAGGCAAAGAAAAGTGGCAAAAAAAAAGTCTTAAGGAATTCCTTCAGGAGAAATGTTCGATGGAAAGTGCCCACATGAATAGAGCTTGTAAAAAGGCTGAAAGAAATATTACCAAAGGAATTGTGTCAATGAGGTGGCAGGTTTAGGGACGTCAAAATCAACATCATGGACTAGACATTGGTATTCAAATAAGAAGAATTCTAGGCATCTAAGGGCTTGCATTCTCTATCCAAAGAAGCATACCAGAGGGCCATTCTACTATTGATCGACTAGGATCCATGCCATTTCATGACAACTAATTAGAGAAGAAGGATAAAGCCAAACAGAATACAACAAGACAAATCTACAATAGGTGTGAAACTATTTTGATGCCATGACTCAGTCAAGAATATCCTTTTTTTGTTGGCACAAATTTGAGAGAGTAGGCCATATGCGTAACAACTCATGATGACATGGATCAATCAAATGGCCTGAGCAAGCATCCTTTGTGAAAATAGTTACAACTAAAGATGTTGATAGGAAAAAAATAGATTCCTTTCCTTGGTGCAAAAGGTTTTCCCTCTCTCTCTTCCTTTTGGCTATATATACAACCCTTTGGTTAGTGTAAAGGGAGACCACATAGTGTATGGCAAATCCCTATTGGAATGATATCACTTTGTGCCTTTAAGCATTAACATAAGTATTTTATTTCAATTTTTTAGATAATTTTCTAAGTGTGCAAGAGATGTATAGTGGTAGAATGTGATGATTTTCCATCCTCCTACCCCTTTATCCTTCATACCTGAACAAGACTTCTTGGTCTAACTGGTCACATAGTGTGTAACCAAGTGTATTGAATTTTTGCATGTGTATTACTATCTTGAATGTGCAAAGTTTTCCTTTTAACTCATTTACCTTATGTTATCTTGCACGTCTCACCTCTATGTTGAAATACTATTGTTAGAGTCTTTAGATATTGGGAATGGTTTGTGCTTTTGCTATATTTGTTGACCATTTTTGGTCCAACAGGCTAAAAATCAGTCCCCTTCTTCCCCTGTTATTATGGGCCAATTCATTTTTGATTTTGTACAAGTCTAGAAATTTCTACAAACTTTGTAGGTGTTTTCTACCATTTCTGCAGGCATATATTTTTCTATGAACTCTACAGGTGAGTCCTTTGGCACATGAAGAACCAGTTCAAAGAGTGCAAGGTTTTACAAAGCTTCTTTGAACTCTTGTCAAAAATTCACAAGGAAGGTTAACATATTTGAACCATTAAAATAGTTTAACACCTTGGTTTAATGCTTTGGTTCAATCAAAAAGTTCAATGCCTTGGTTCAACACTTTGGTTTAATCGGCAAGTTCATCGCTTCGGTTCAAAGCCTTGGTTCAATCGGCAAAGTTCATCACTTTGGTTCAATCAAACAGTTCATTAGCTTGGTTCAACACATTGGTTCAATGCCTTGGTTTAATGTTTTATTTCAATCAGATGGTTCAATCACTCAGTTCACTCAGTCATTTCATTAGCTTGGTTTAATGCATTGGTTCAACATTTTTGGTTCAATATTAGAGTTCATCAGCAAAGTTCAATGCAAAGTTCATCAACAGGTTTAATCAAACGGTTCGATGCCTTGGTTCAACAAATGTTTGAACCCTTGAACTGGTTCAATTAATTGGTTCAATGGTTGGTTCAAAGGAGTAGTTAAAATGAAAGTTCAATCCCCCCAAGGGAAAAGTGCCCTTGCAGAGGGCAGTTCCAGGTTTAAGAGCCCTTGAAGAGGGCAGGGAGCACTTCAAAGAAGCCAAAGAAAGCTGCAAGGGTAAGTTAATTCAAAATTTTGTTAAGGAAAAGGTAGAATTCCTTTAGACAAAAAGTCTGAAATAATTTGGAAAGCCGCGAGCTCAAATAGACCCAGGGAAACTTTCGAAGAAATCAAAATGGCTGAGACAATTCTCATGAACTTTTTATCCACAAGAAAATTGTCTACAGAAAAGCCTGCAGAAGAGGCCAAAGAGATAAATGCTGCCAAAGGACCCCGAAGGGAAGGTACCCTTGTGGGGGGCTCTCGACTGCCAAATGAAGGGCATTTCTCTAGACCCGAAGGGATACTTCCCCTCTAGGAGGGTCTGAAATAAAGGGCGAGTCAAAGGAAAAGGCTCGAAGGAATTTTCCAAGGATGGTGATGTCCTAAAATTCAACAACTTTAAGAAGATAGATTAGCCATTATTTTTAAAATGGTGATGGGTCCATGAACATCATTTTTATGATATATAAGTAGCTGTTTGAGCACCAAAAAAGAGCCCAGAGAACAAAGAGAGAAAAGTGCCAAGTGTAGGAACAGGTAGATAGTCCAAGTGGTGAAGGGAGGCACCGATTCAAGAAGTTATTCCAGCAGGTAATACAGTGTCTGTGAATTGATTATTAGGAGGTGCAAATGGATAATAGTGCAACCCATTTTTCTTCATTTTGCATTAATGAGAAGACAATCCATGTAATCACCTTGAAGGAACGGTCTTGCAAGTAGACAAATGGTGTGGCCCATAATTTCTCATATAATGTTTAAGTGGCCTACTCTTCCCAATGATCAGAGTGCACATTGATCATTTGTAAAAAGGGCACCAAAAGGCCTCCTTCTTTCCTCTATATATTGCAGACTTCTCATTTGGAAAAGGATCTTTCACATTTGTAAGGTGAAGCCCTGGCAAATTTTCACATAAAATCAATAAACGCATTTTTTACCTCTATTCTGGTTAGATATCTCTGTGTGTGTCTGAGTGTTAGTTTTGTGTTTATTCATTGCTTTCTAATGATTTCACAGGGCTAAAACCAATGCACTTAGTGTCTATAAGGTGCCATTCCTACAAGTGACAAGGAAAGCTGCACCTAAAAGCGCAGAGATAGAAAGAAGCTACTATATAGTGTGCCCTTTCCACAGCACCTATGGTGAGTCCCTATTTTTTGTGTGTTCCATTAAAGCCTCCCTATTAAGCTTCTTATAGCCTAGTCTTTTTGATAGTTTAAAGTGTACGTATGTGTCTGTATGGTTTTAAGTGTGAGTGTGAGTAGGTCAAATCTTTTGGTGCATCACCCCTTTTAGAGTAGGTTCTATTTTCCTATAATCCTTCTCCCTTTTTAGCCCCCATTGTATATATATATATATATATATATATATATATATATATATATATATATATATGTATTAGCACTTATTGGAACAACTTAGATGCATCAAAGGGAGCTATCCATTACCTAGAGACTCTCCCCTCTATCTTCGCTAGTCCCACAGGTGAGAGGGGAGTTTCCATTTTGATGTGTGGAAGGTAGGAGCTAGGTGTCCTGCCCCGGGTGCAATCCACTGCATCAATAGTTTTTGGCACGCTGAGTGGGACAAAGTTTTTACACTCAGTAAAGTTTCAAGATTGATGCTAGTCTTGTTATAGTAAACCAATCATTTTTAGCATTTGGCGACTCTAATGGTAAGAGATTCATTTTTTTGATCAAAGACTAGTCTGACCTCCTATGCCTAAAATCACCACACAGTCTGCTGCCAAGGGTGTTCCTTTTGAATTCATTGAGTTGCCTTTGAACTTAGTAAAGTAACTGAGGTTTGAGAGGACCCATCCTTATTCAACAAACCACTTTCCCAAACTTGCTGTAAAGAACACATATGCAGCAAGGCCGCAGTTACATCCCATCATAGCTATGGCACTACCCTTTGTGACTTTTCATGGTCAAAACCCCTTAAATATCTAGCGCTATGACCCAATTCCAAGAGCAGTCCTCAAAAGTGTGCCTCCCTTTGATGGAGAGGGGCCCATTATAGTCATTAAACACATCAGAAATATTGCAATCAAATTGCTGGCATTATCTCTCAAGGGCAAAGCTCTAGACTGGTATGGGACTTTGACTATACATTCAATTGGTTCCTGGAATAAATTGGGCACTCACTTGACAAACCATTTTGGAGAAAAGAGCGACCACCTCTCACTTGTTGAGTAGCTGACTACCATGAAAAGAGCCCCACATGAATACATGCAAGATTTCAACACTCAGTTTCAAAAGACATGGGATAGAATCCCCATTCTGGTAAGACTTACTCCTAGCTATGCTTTCCTATATTACTCAAGAGAATTAAATAGTGATATCACTATTATGATACAATCCATGGGAGGAAATGTGTTGCCTACCACCTACGACATAGCTATAGCAGTTGAAAATTGCTTAGTACAGGCTGGGAAGATAGCTCCTAGACCCTATATGCCACTTTTCCCTAAAATACTACCTCCAATTCTGACCGCTACTCCCACCTTAGCTCTTTTGCCTAGCATAGAAAAGCCAGGTACTACCCCATCCAATGAACTTCATGAAGTTAAGAGTTTGTTGCAAAGTATGTCAAATGAACTTGTGGCTTTTAAAAGGTAGCAAGCTCAAAGCAACTGACCAAACCAAGGATACCAGTAGTATGGTCAAGCTCTTAGACCCCCTTTCCAAAATTATAATCAGGGATAGGGTAAGCTTACTCAGATCAGACCCTTTTAAGGCTACATCCCAGGTGCCCCTTCATCATCTAAGGTTATGGTGCCCATTCAAAACAATCTGGTGCAAGAATAACCAAGTTGTTCAACCATGGGATATGGTCAGGAGCAGGCTGTTTATACAAATGAAATGATGGGTTATTACCCAAATGTGTAAGATAATTAGGTAGCTGCCCATTCCCAAGGTTTTGAGACTCCAATGCAACCCAACATGAGCAACAGTCAGACCTAGCCTGATTCTACTCTCATGAATCACTTGGAAGGTGAATCCTATTTAGTCAATTATGTGGGTGATGCAGACAATCAGGCTAATTGTGTTGCAACCAACACAAGATTCAAAAGGAGAGTAATGGAAGAAGCTCAGGATATTTCCCAAACATCAGCAACACTTTCTTCATCACATGTAAATCAAAAAGTCTTGAGTTTTAGACCATCGATTGTACCTCCAGCTCCTCAGTTTGTACCTTAGGCTGTAAATAATTTTAAAGAAAATTTGAAGGAAGGCAACCCTCAAGTCAATGTGGTTGACCAAATGAAGAAGATGCACATAAACATCTCTTTGTGGGATTCACTATCAATACTAGGGCAAAAGGACATGCTGCAAAAGGAATTACATGAGCTATTCCAGCAAAAGATGATAATGTTTTGATGATGAATGGATAGCCTTCCACCTCAGGTCAAGCCCAGAAAGAAGAAAAGGTTCCTCATTTTTATGTGTCCTTGGTCATAGGATATTTCTTGGTGCATAATTACATCATTGACAGTGGAGTAAGCACCTCAATGATGCCCAAATGTATAGCTGACAAGCTGGGCTTGAAATATGAAGGAATGACCAAGGGAGTCTTGCAGTTGGATGGAACCCCAACAAAGATAGTTGGGGTGGTAAGAGGTTTGAGCTTGATGCTACATGCTTGCCTGACTTTCTTAGTTCCTCATGATGTGGTAGTGGTAGATGTCCCTCCCTACTTTGCCATCTGCTTATCCAAGGATTTTAAATCCAAGATAGGCGGCTACTTAGCAGTGAATTGGTCTTATCTAGTTTTTAGAACCAAGTATGGGACTAAAGTCAAGATTGAATCTGAGCCACTCCATAGAGATCATCTGGAACCTTACTCACTCAAGGCAACAAATGTTAGCTATGCCATCATTAACCAAGAAGAGTTCCAAGTAGACCAATCTCCATCTTGTGCCCTTGAAGGAGTTACATACCTACTCTTAGATGAATGGGGAAGTGACAAATTCAAGCATGATCCTTACAAATTCATAGCGAAGGTAGGCCTTAGAATTTATTACATGCATGAAGAGGGTAATTTTGTACCAAATCTGATGAAAGCTAGCTAGGAAAGCTCAAGTCTATAGCAGCTATTCTTTGACGATTCAAAAAGTAAGTTGGGAGCTGGTGGTGGAGCGGTGTTGGTCTCTCCTTCAAAAGAGAGGTAGTTTTTAGCCTTTTGGTTCCAATTTTCCTGCACATGCAATGTTGTGGAATATGAATCCCTCATCCATGGTTTGGAATGGGTGAGGAAAGGAGTCAAAGCGCTGCAAGTCTTTGGTGACAGTGAGCTGATTGTTAATTAGGCAAGAGGCCAGAATTTGATGAAGAATTCTCTATTTAAGTCCTACAAACATAGGGTATGGGACTTAGTGGAAAATTTCTTTGTTTTCAATATTTCATCCATTCCTAAGAGTGAAACAAGCAAGCAGATAGGTTGGCAACAGTTGGTGCTCAGTTTGATATTCCTCAGGAAATAGGCCGAGACCACAAATCACGTCACTTGAAGGTAGTGATCCAGCCCTCTGTACCTGACAACATCACCAACTAACAAGTATTCAATAGTGACCAACAAATAACACTTTTCTTGCAATAATAAGTTGAGTTTGCTACAAAAAACTAGGTTAAGCTGCAACAACAATATGGTAGCCAAATTGTTCAACTGAAGAATAATAAACTCCCTAAAGGTTTGGTCACTCTAGAGAATATCTTCGATGGAGATGACCAGCTGAAAAGCAACAAGGCATGCATTGAAACAAAGGAGGAGCATCATGAGAAGGTGTAAATATTTAAGGATAAGCTGCTTGCACTTGGGAAAGTGTGCATAGACCGTGAAAGGTAGGCCTTCATCTTGTTGTGCCAAGAATTTGCTGATATCTTTGCTTGTGAGTATAGTGATTTGAAGGGTTTTGACCCAAGTTTAGCCCAACATACAATTGAGTTGGAAGAAGGTGCTAGGCCAATCAAGCAAAAACAAAGGCCCATCAATCCAATGATTGAGCCTCTCATGCGGAAGGAGCTCACTAAGTTGATTGAGTCCAAGATAATATTTCCAATCAAACACTCTTCTTAGTTGGCCAACCTTGTTCCTGTTTGAAAAAATAATGGGGAGATCAAATTGTGCATTGATTTTAGAGACCTCAATAGAGTCTCTTTGAAAGACCATTATCCCCTCCCAAGCATGGAGCAGATCCTTCAAATGGTAACGAGAAA
Organism: Torreya grandis; assembly: GCA_037957365.1. Lineage (NCBI taxonomy): Eukaryota > Viridiplantae > Streptophyta > Pinopsida > Cupressales > Taxaceae > Torreya > Torreya grandis. Next base: position 1,981,466 of record JARHVA010000393.1, on the reverse strand, counting down.
CGAGCATTTTTCCCTCTTGGATGGGTATTCAGGATACAACCAAATTTTGGTGTAAGATTGTGACCAACACAAGACAGCCTTCACTACCAAGTGGGGGATGTTTGCTTATAGGAAAATGACTTTTGGATTATCTAACAATGGTGCCACCTTCCAACAAGCTATGGACATGGCCTTTTAAGGCCTGATAAATAATACTGTGCTAGTGTATCTTGATGATGTGATAGTTTTCTCAAAGGAAGTGAGCCAACACATGAAACACCTCAGACAAATCTTTGAGAGGTGTAGAGAGTTTGGTATCTCTCTCAATCCAAGGAAATGTGTGTTCACTGTCCATGAGGGAAAGCTTCTTTCTCACATTGTTTCTTTGAAGGGCCTGACTATTGATCCAGAGAGAGTTCACTCCATCCTGGAGCTGTCCTTGCCTAAGCACAAGAAAGGCCTACAAAGCTTCTTTGGCAAGATAAATTTCATATGGAGATTTATCCCAAATTTTGTGGAGATGGTCAAGCCTTTAAACTCTATGTTAAGGAAGGGTGAGGAGTTCACATGGACAACATGAAGAAAGGATAGTTTTGAGGAAATCAAGCAGGCCATAGCTCAAGCTCCCACTTTGATGAGCCTTGACTTCACCAAAGATTTCAACCTCTACACCATTGTCATTGAAGAGGTAATCTCTACCATGCTTACCCAGGCAAGTGATGATAACCTTGAGCAACCAATTGCATTTTTTAGCCAAGGTCTAGAAGGTTTTGAAGTTAGATACACATATGTGGAAAAGCAAGTCTTGGCGGTCATATGGAGTCTGAAGAAATTCAAACATATGCTGTCTAATAGTAGAATCCACCTCATGGCTCCACACCTGGCATCAAAGATTTCTTGATCAACTAAGACCTAAATGAGAAGAGAGTAGGGTGGATCACAAAGGTGATGGAATACGATGTAGATATCAAGATCACCAAACTGGCAAGAGGGAGAGGCTTGTGTGAACACCTTGCTGCAGACTTTAAGTAGCAAAAAGAGGATAGTCTACTAATCCATGATGCAGCTACAATAAAAGAACTAGCTATCATGAAGGATTGGACATCAGACGTGAGGCATTTCCTTCTCACTGGTGAGTGCCCACACTCACTTGACAGGACCAAGAGAAGGTAATTTAGACTCCAGTGTCTCCCTTATGCCCTAATTAATGGAGTGATGTTCAGGAGGGATCTCTCAAGAGTATTTTAAAGATGTTTGGACTCAAGTTAGGCTGACAGGGTGCTATCTGAGTTCCATGATGGGCCAGTCGGCGGTCATTTTGCTCCTAGGGCTACAACAACAAGAATAATGAGAGTTGGCTATTTCTAGCCTACTCTTTTTAGGGACACCCATGCCTGGGTACAAAAGTGACATAAGTGAACACTTTTTGATGGGAAGCAATAGTTGGCTGCCATGCCTTTACAACCTATTCAGGTGGAATAGCCATTCATGCAATGGGGCCTTGACTTCATAGGGATGATTAATCCTCCCTCCAATGCTAGACACAAGTGGGTCCTGACTACCATAGATTACTTCACATGATGGGTAGAGGTTGTTGCTCTGAAGGAGGCCAATGAAAGTGTAGTCTTGGATTTTTATGAGGACCTGGTGGCAAGGTTTGATGTTCTAGCAACCATAATCTTAGATAATGCATTAGCTTTTCTAGGAACTAAAATAAGTGAATGGGTGCTAAGATATGGTATCTATCTCAGCACTTCATCCAATTACTACCCATAGGGGAATGGGCTGGCTGAATCTACAAATAAGAACCTGATCAAGATCATCAAGTGAACCATGGAAGAAAATTAGAGGACTTAGCATGCCAAGTAGAAAACAGCCCTGTGGGCAGTAGGGTCACCCCAAAGAGCACAATTGGTAACTCGCCATACATGCTCATCTATGGAAGGGAAGCTAGGCTCCCCATTTCACTTGAGTTGCCAACCTTGGACCTCGCTCGCTAGCTGCAATTAGAAGAAGGAAATAGCATGGAGGTTAGGCTATGTGAGCTGATGGAGCTCCAAGAGACAAGAGATCAGGCTATAGCTTCTATTTCCAACCACCAACAATAAACAAAGAGATAATTTGACAAGAAATCTTCATCAAAAGGTTTCTCTAAAGGAGACATTGTCTTGAAATGGGATGAGGACCGAGCTAAGCCTAGAAAGCATGCGAAGTTCGATGCCCTATGGAGTGGCCCATATGTAATCACTCAGTGCAAGCAACATAATGCATTCCAACTCTCCAGGTTGGATGGTGAGGAACTATGTATCCTAGTTAACGGGATACATCTTAAGCATTACCACTAACCCCTTTTTCCATCATGTATATATTCCCCTTACTTTTCTCTTATTTTCCCTAAGTGCTTTTTTGCACATGTTAGTAGTTTTCTTAGCTGTGTGTGTTTTCATTTCTTTTTGGGGTAAATCTTCATGTTTAGTTCTTGAATTTATTGGGGCTATTGCTGATCTTTAAGTTACTTTCTGACTCTGTGCCCAATGGATTTTGAGGCAACTAGATTCTAAGCATAACAGGCATGCTTCCCCTGGGAGTCACCAATTTGTTGACCATTTTTGGTCCAACAGGCCAAAAATTGGTCCCCTTCTTCCCCTGTTGTTTTGGGCCAATTCATTTTTGATTTTGCACAAGTCTAGAAATTTCTACAAACTCTACAAGTGTTTTCTACCATTTCTGTAGGCATAGATTTTTCTATGAACTCTACAGGCAAGTCCTTCGGCACATGAAAAACTAGTTCAAAGAGTGTAAGGCTTTGCAAAGCTTCTTCAGACTCTTGTCAAAAATTCACAAGGAAGGTTAACATCTTTGAACCATTGAACCATTGAACTGGTTCAATGCCTTGGTTCAATCGCCAAGTTCAATGCCTTGGTTCAATGCCTTGGTTCATCTCTTCGGTTCAAAGCCTTGGTTCAATCGACAAAATTCATCACTTTGGTTCAATCAAACAGTTCATCGGCTTGGTTCAATGCATTGGTTCAACACCTTAGTTCAATGTTTTGGTTCAATTGGATGGTTCAAACACTCAGTTCACTCAGTCGGTTCATCAGCTTGGTTCAATGCATTAGTTTAATGTTTTTGGTTCAATATTAGAGTTCATCGGCAAAGTTCAATGCAAAGTTTAATGAAAAGTTCATCGACAGGTTCAATCAAATGGTTCGATGCCTTGGTTCAACATATGTTTGAACCGTTGAACCGGTTCAATCAATTGGTTCAATGATTGGTTCAAAGGAGTGGTTTAAATGAAAGTTTAAGCCCCCCGAGGGACAAGTGCCCTTGCGGAGGGTAGTTTTGGGTTCAAGAGCCCTTGCAGAGGGTAGGGAACACTTCAAAGAAGACAAAGAAAGCCACAAGGGTAAGTTCCTTCAAAATTTTGTTAAGGCAAAGGTAGAATTCCATCAAACTTTTTGTCTAAAGGAATTCGGAAAGCCGCGAGCTCAAATAGACCCGAGGAAACTTCTAAAGAAATCAAAACAGCTGAGACAATTCTCATGGACTTTTTGTCTGTGGGAAAATTATCCGTAGAAAAGCCTGTAGAAGAGGCCAAAGAGATAAAGGCCACCAAAGGATCTTGAAGGGAAGGTACCCTTATGGGGGGCTCCTGGCTACCAAATGAAGGGCATTTCTCCAGACCTGAAGGTATACTTCCCCTCTGGGAGGGTCCAAAACAAAGGGCGAGTCAAAGGAAAAGGCCTGAAGGAATTTTCCAAGGATGGTGACGTCTCAAAAGCCATCAAATTTAAGAAGATAGATTAGCTATTGTTTTTCAAATGATGACGGGTCCACAAATGTCATTTTTATGACAAAGAAGTAGCCGTTTGAGCACCAATAAAGATCCCAGAGAACAAAGGGAGAAAAGTGCCAAGTGTAGGAATAGGCAGATAGTCTAAGTGGCAAAGGGAGGTGCCGATTCAAGAAGTTACTCCAATAGGTGATACAGTGTCTATGAATTGATCATTAGGAGGCAAAAATGGCTAATGGTGTAACCCATTTTTCTTCATTTTGCATCAATGAGCATACAAGCCGCGTAATCGCCTTGAAGGAGCGGTCTTGCAAGCAGACAAACGGTGCAGCCCATAATTTCTCATATGATGTTTAAGCAACTTGCTCTTCCCAATGATCAGAGTGCACATTGGTCATTTGTAAAAAGGGTGCAAAAAGGCCTCTTTCCTTCATCTATATATTGCAAACTTCTCATTTGGAAAAGGATCTTTCAAATTTGTAAGGCGAAGCCCTGACAAATTTTCACCTAAAATCAATAAACGCATTTTTTACCTCTATTCTAGTTAGATATCTCTGTGTGTTTGAGTGTTAGTTTTGTGTTTAATCATTTCTTTCTAATGCTTTCATAGGGTTAACACCAACACACCTAGTGTCTATAAGGTGCCATTCTTGCAAGCGACAAGGAGAGCTGCACCTGGAAGTGTAGAGACATAAAGAAACTACTATATAGTGTGCCCTTTCCACAAAATCTATGGTGAGTCCCTATTTTCTATGTTCCATTAAAGCCTCCCTATTAAGCTTCCTGTAGCCTGGTCCTTTTGCCAGTTTAAAGTGTACGTATGTGTTTGTATGGTTTCAAGTGTGAGTGTGAGTAGGTCAAATCTTTTGGTGCATCACCCCTTTTAGAGTAGGTTCTATTTTCCTGTAATCCTTCTCCCTTTTCACCCCCCATTGTATATCTATATATATGTATTAGCACTTATTGGAACAACTTAGATGCATCAGAGGGAGCTAGCCCTTACCTAGAGACTCTCCCCTCCAGCTTCGCCAGTCCCACAAGTGAGAGGGGAGTTTCCATTTTGACATGTGGAAGGTAGGAGCTAGGCATCCTGCCTCGAGTGCAATCTACTACATCAATAGTATTGTGCACTAAAATCTAACATCCATGTGGAAAAATAGTTTGGCGTATCACCACTCTTAGAATAAGATTTCTTTTTCTACAGTTTCTAACCCTTTTCCTTTTAAACAAGCTAGTTTAGAAGAGATTTCCTTATAGAGACATATTCAGGGAGATAGCCCTATAATCTAGAGATCCATTTCCTCCATAGGCATACCCAAAGGCCTAGAAATGTTCCAACATTGCCCAAATCTGGGAGAAAATTGAACACTCTCTTCTAGGGTGTAAGATTTAGAGATAACAGGTAGTTCATCAAATTAAAATGTTGACAAGGATAGAAAATGGTCCATTTTTTGGATGAAGCAGTGAATGTGAAAAATCATTGTTGTAAATCTAAATGTCTAAAAAAATTGCCCCTTGCCTCAGTGAGATTTATATGGCACAAAAATAGAGACATGAATGAAGAAGACATAAAGAATTTTGTGTTAGATGTATTAACAACAAATGACATATTTAATATGGGAAATGAATCTATGGAGGTATAAAAATTAAATTTAATGTGATTAATGTATGTAATAATGCATGGAATAAAGTTTACGGGTACCCTAGGAGCACCTTATATAGTAATAAATCAGATTGGATAAATGATGATGGGTGTGTAATAAATGGTAACTATAGGAAAGAGAAAGCAAGGTCAAATACCACCATAAAAATTGTTTACATATAAAGAATAATTGAGATAAATTTAGATATTTCTATGAATTTAAATCATTATGTAGGACAAGATATAATCAAAGTTACTCAAAGGCTACTTCTTACATTCTATACCCATAATTTAATGTGAAATAAGTGTAATAAAGAGCTCAATTTTTTAAAACTTCCACTAGTTTGGTAGACAAGTTTCAACAAGATAATGACTAGAAGATTTCAATATATTTCAATTAAAAATAAAACAAATCAACAAGTGTGATGAGTGTACATATCTATATAAAAAATTTAGATCCACCACATACTCAGAAGCATTCTAAAAAATTGAATATGAATAAACATGGCATAATGAATACATTTAAAGTTGTTGTGAACATTACTACTCCAATATATTACAATCATAGGAATAGCCCTAGGGATACTTGAGCATTGTGCATGATAAAATGGAAAAAATGAAAACTTCCTTACTAAGGATGTAAAAAAAAAAAATTCAAAAAGTAATTTTATGAAACTCCTAGTTTCTTTGATTGGTACACTCACATATAGACACATGACTGAGGTTTTTAACCACCTTGGATTACCAATTATTAAACATGGAACAAAATACAAAGTCAAATCATTGGATTTGTGTCTTAAGAAGCTCAAATATCTGATCACTATTGAGTATGGGGATTTATTATGCATTTGTGGATCACCCATACAACCATTTCATGATGCACTATTACAAAATTAAGTGCATGAAAAATGCAAAGGGTAAAAAGAAAAAGTTATCCATGTTGAAGAAATTAGTGTTTCTAGTATAAGTAATTCATTCAAAAAACAACCACTTTTCCTCTACTTATAATTAGATAATGATTTAAGTGACAAAAAAAATTGTACCTTATTTGCATTTTCATAAATGTTGACAACAAGAAGGGTATTCAAAATTGTGTATGTAAGCTTCTTACTAGTGGGACACACCCTTGAGGATATAGATGGGAATTTTGGTAAAATAGTAACATCATTATGAAAATTAGACACATTGTCTTTGCCACATATCATGGAAACTATAATCATATAAAATGTGAAATTGGATGACTTAGGCATGGATAATAACATGCAACCTATAGGTCCTCTTTCTTGCTCACTCAACCCTTCTCGACTAGACTTTCACTGATTCCCAATCACCCGTAGCTTCCTAGACTTAGCTTTTTAGGACCTAGCTAGCCCTCCTAGACCCAGATCTATCCCCCTAGGGCTCATCCTCCTAGGACAATAACATCCAATTTAGACAATATTGGTAAAATTTAGGGGTGTCCTATTTTTGATGCTATTGTCCAAGTTTATCTTTACCTTTAACAATCAGATTTTCCTGAATCCTTATGTTTTTCCCTATAGGCCTAATACAAGTTCATTTAACCCATGATCATTAGTTTACCTATAAAAGGCCATTAAAAGTCAATTTATAAGGGTTGACACTCATTCATAATAAAAGAGAAAGAATACAAGCAAGTACACTCAAACACTCTTCTCTATTCTCTACATACAACCTTTCAAGATCAATTCAAGTCTATTCGAGCACTCATACCAGTCCCTAGTCATCCAAAGTACATTCTAATTTTTCATCTAGTTTCATAAATCACATAATTTCACCAAGAAATTTAAATGGGAGAACTACATTATCTTGATCCCTCTTTAGAGTATTGGTATGTAGGTAGCATGCCCACACACGGGGTGTGAAGTGCATCTAGTGTATCCTTTACACACTAACCCCTTCTCTCTTTCCCAATTTTTCTATTCAAGTTTAAGTGTAAGGAGCTCCTAAGGTTTTTGAAGATTGAATTAGACACACAAAGAGATCTTCACAGACCTAAGCTTTGATATTTCACTACTAGGGTGTTACAGGCATGTCAAGTAAAACCTAGAAAAACTAGACCACCATGACAATAGGGCTAAAAGTGGACAACAACTCTGAAAGGGGATAATAGTGCCAAAAACTGGAATATAACACCAATTAATAGGGTGTCCTGAGTTTGGTGCTATTGTCCAATCAAGAAATAGAGTACTAGGTTTTATTTATGATAGTCTACCATCCCTACACAGTAATTTCTAGATCCTGCATCATTCATTTTAGGCCAGAATAAGCTAAGTTTAATCTCTTTACACTTCTTAATATTTTTAGAAAAGGTAAAAATACATATCTATCTACACAAAATAGTAGGCTGATTGAGACACATTAATTATTGATTTACACTTACTTAGACCTTTATTTGCTTAGTAATTAAACCCCTAATTCCCAAAAAGAATAAAACATTTGGTGAACCTGACTTTGAATTTTCACACAAAAACCTTAAAAACCCTAGGGATAATTATTTCTGATTTTTTTTCAATATTTTCTTGATTTTTATATAATTTAAAAATTAGAAACCTAAAATTAATTGAAATATTTTCAATAAATTAACCCAAACCCTAGTTTTCACATACTAGGTCTTATTTGCATACGAACACTTTCAAACCACTAGGAAAAATATAATACTAATTTTAGAAATATATTCAAATTTTTTCTTAATTTTTCAAAATTAAAACTACAAATTTTCTATAAAATTTTCAAATTACTACACTAATTTTGAAAAAAAATATTTCAAAACCCTAGTTGCATCAAATACATTCTCTGTTATTCTTCAATATTTTTCACATAATTTTTTGAAAATTTAGTTACATATCAAACTTAAAAAATCAATTTCAAATTCAAAAGTTCATAGTATTTTACAAATAATATTTTTGAAAAATTCATAGTTACATCTACTAGCTCATTTTCACTTGTTGAGGTATCACCTTACATGTTTGACTGTTCAGTATCTTTTTTGCACAAATTCTAAATAACTATATTATTGAATTTGCATTTCTTATATTTAGTAATTTTATTTTCTAGCACTTGGTCTATTACAACATATTTCAAAACCTTGAAACACTTTTCAAATTGTTTTCCTACTTTACCAATAGCCTAATATACCAATTTTGATGAACCTGATAAAAGATAACTTCAAGAAATCTTAACCAATCATATGGATATGCAAGATGACTTGATTAAAATTTTACACAAAAAACAACAAAAAGTAACCAATGGACAATCTTCTCAAACCACAGAGCTGCCACTTATTAATGGCACTATGGGGGCAACTGTCTCAACAACCCCCTGTAATAGCCCAACCTTCTATGCCACCAGTTATAGCTAGTACATCCATATCTCCTAATGTGACAACCCTTGTGCAAGAGATACAATCTCTTTAATCTAAGGTGCAATATCTTGAGCAAGGTACCACTAAACCTACACATGCATTGGATTCTTTTGCTTTACTGAATACACCATTGGCATGTCACATTGCTTCTACACCCTTGCCACAAGGATTTATTCAACCCAAGCTTACTATTTATGATGGCAAGGGTGATCTAGAGACACATTTGAGAGCTTTTCACATAGCATGTTTGGATTATGCACCCAATGATTGGATACTTGCCAAAATATTTCCACAGAGCCTAAAGGATTATGTTATACAATGGTTTTATAGTCTACCAAATTAGTCGGTCACAGCTTTCAATCCTTTAGTATACATGTTCGTAGCACATTTTAGTATCAACATTTGTGATAAAGTCTCATATGCATAGATTGTATAATAAAAACAAAGGTTAAATGAGCCTTTCATATATTATGTTCTCAAATACAAGACTATTCTAGCTAAGTTAACTAACCCCATGGTTGATCAAGAGCTATAAGATATATTCAAATAGAGCCTTCTACCAGCATTGCATGAATCAATTATGTTCAAAATATTCTCTTTTTTCATCAAATTGTGTCATACACTTAAGGGAAGAGAATTCAAGTTAATCTCAATGAGCAAACTCAAGTATTCATGTACTCCAGACACAACAAACAAGAGTAATAACAAAGTCTCATACAAGGTCAAAATCAGTGAAAACAAGTATCAAAACCAACCAACAGTCAATATGGCTTCAGAGCCCCCTCAGTGTGTGGTTTTATCAACACCTCCTCGATGTGCATTTACTAGTTTATCAATTTATTTAGCCTAAGTTATACAATAATTATTGGAATACAACCTCATCACTCTCCTACCTATTTGATAAGTAGATCCAACAAAGCCTCTTCCATGGGGATATGATCAACATACATTTTGTGATTTTCATAAGGCATTAGGCCACACTACCAATAGATGCATTAGTTTACAACATAAGATACAAGATTTGATAGATGATAATCTACTTGATCTAGGCACTTCAACTGAGCCTTCAAAGACAAATCCAACACAAAATAAAGATTTTAAAATCTTTTTAGATCCATTTCCATAACATTCAAAATAAGAGAAAGAGGACACATCAGGTATTCATCATACATACCATACACATCCTCCAACAGTTACATTCCAGGCACCATCAATTGAGACACATATTTTAAGGGGTATGATAGGTGTCTATGAATCTAGAGTTACATCTAGGCCTTTGATATATATTTTAGATTAGGAGATTGTGGAGGATGAAACAGGTTATAATGTACTTTTTATTAGAGCACATATCTACAATCAACTTATCTGTAGTGTACTCATTGACAATGGTTCTAGTCTTAATATGTGTAACTTTACACTACTACAACATTTGGGTTATTCAAAGTAAGATATCACTCTAATAAATACAATTATCAATGGTTTTAATGGGCATATTTATAGTTCCTTGGGTGAGATAGTACTTCCACTACAGGTTGGTCCTACACATGTGGCCACACCATTCATTATAGTTCTTAGTGCAAGAGTTTTTGAAATACTACTTGGTTAACCATGGATTTAAAAACTCAAGGTAGTACCTTATACATTTCATATATGTGTGAATTTAATTCATGATAATTAGGTTATTACAGTCAATGAAGTTCCTTATGAGTCACCACTCCCCACTTTAGAGCCATCTACTAGCTTCTAGTCACCAGATCTAATTCTTTCATTGGTTTTAGCTTCTCCTCTAGCTTCTATTATAGTTCCACTTTAGGTTCAACCACAATTACAACATCCATTTCTAGTAAAGAGGTTTCATACACCCACATAGATTCATGATTCTAGACAACTTCTAACTATAGTGTTCAAACCTAGAGCAATTACATTGTGGTCTCATATAGCTAAACAAAGAGCACCTATTCACAAATTTTATTCTCCTACTTTCAGATGGGTCCCTAAGAGCCCTATAATTTCATCCACTTCTCAGAGTCATAGGGGGACCCCAAATTTAGTATATAATTTAGTGATTTTAGAGCAATTACAATATACATAGATTTCAGCCACACAATCTCAGACACTCCATTGTGCCTCACAAGCATGCATGATCCCATTATTTGATACAGGACACCATGACAGGGAATCTCATTTGAGATTCAATAGTTAGTATCATTTATTTCCAGCATTGATTGTACATATTATTTCCTTCTTGATTGTACATAATTCAAATATTTTCAAAAATATAAAAACAATATAACACTTCAAAATACAAAAACATTCAAAAAATTACAAAAACACCAAAAACATTTTTGTTTAGATTGTATGCATCATCCATGATTTACATCACTACTATCATTCTAGGACTTAAATTTGTTATTTCATGCTATTGTATGTCAATTTTCTACATTACCATGCTTTACTTGATCTTCTTTGTGTGCAATGACATCTAAATACTTCATTGCTTCATTCTACCCATAGAGGGAGCATTCCTACTTCTACATTTGAAACATACATTGTTATACACACACAATGGGGGTATTTTATACATGAATATGCCATCCAATTTATTTCATTTCTACACGACACACCCTGAGTCATCATGTTGATTTACATTACTTTATAGCTTACACAAAATACTATATCAACATCTCCCTAGTATCTAACACTTGTGTATTTCTTAGCATATACCTAGTTTTGTACTACACATGTTTTGCATACTCTCACATTTTATTTGATTAGTTAGATGTGTTTGTATCTTATAATTTTTACATCTACTTTCATTCCTTGCTTAACATAGCTTGTGTGATTACACTTTCTAGTTTTTGCTCATCTTCATGTGTGTGCCTTAGGACATTTGCCAATGTCCTCTATTTGTACTCTTTCATTTGCTTGGGACATTGTACCAACTTTTCTTCTTGCACTTGTATATGTATGTGGAATTTGAACATGCCTTACATGCTTGTTTCTAGTTTGAGTGACATGTGCCCATGTCCCTTATGTGTGTGGCCCCTTAAACACCCTTGTATGCTTCTTGCTTCTTTATTTGTATGCTTGTTTGATTTTTTGTTATTCATTATGTGCAATTCCATGATTTCAATCATGTATTTTCTTTGCTTTCTTTGATTTCATGATGGACATCATGCTCCATCCCTTTAATTAACAAATAACAATTAACATTTCTAGTTCTAGTTTAGTACTTTGCATATGCTTTCACATTTTTATATCTATCTAGGCATACCCCTATTGATCTAATAATATCTTGGTACAAAAACTGCTATATCTTGAAACATATTGTCAAAATATAAAATGCTATATCATATATATATATATATATATATATATATATATATATATATTCAAATTAACACACTTATAAGACTCTTTTCTTCTGAGGGTAGCCATTATAGGTTTATCATTTCTACCCTCAAAAGAGGGGGAATCAAACATGGAATTTGTCATAAAGTTAAAACCTCATATCAATCAAAACAACATTTAGAATAGTCAACATAGAATCTAGAGGTCAAACCTACAAAATCATAGCAAAAAAATAGGAACAGTCTCAGATCAGCACTTAGTTTTCACACCAAATAGTAGTGTCAAAAATGGATAGTAGCACCAAAAATGGATATTAATACCAAAAATAGATATTTGAACCAAAAATATAGATGTACATATTTTATCATTCCTATACAAGTAGAAAAACACTCAAGGTTTCTAGAAATAGGCAAAAAGTTTAGTTCAAGGACAGTTTTTGCACTTTAAGATCCTTCAATTTCAATAGTTTCAACATAGTTTTCTTAGATATAGGGGGTTATCATACAAAACATTATGGTTATCACTTTAAATTTATATTGGGTAGTTGGCATAACTTTCAAATTAGAACCTATGCTCTAGAAATCAGTAATTAGGGGCAATGTGCATGGCACATTGATCTTCTTTTGTTTTCAAGTTTAGTTTATTCCAATCATTCTCAGTAGTTGCATGCCTTAATCCATCTATAGGTGGTTGGAATCACATTAAACTTAAAATTTCATACAATTTTATATTTTAAAGTACCTAAGTTCCTGAGTTAGCTTTCATATAAGCCTAGTACATTAGTTTTAGAGTGGCTTTCATACAAGTCTAATCTCCATTTTTCAAAATGGCCAAGAGTGGCCTAGTTTCCAGCACAAATTTGACTATCCACACCTTAGTGTCATATTTAGAACACATTCATGGGATCCATGAGACATATCATATGAAATATATTCTATACTAATATCACTTCATATCTTCACTTCATGGGACAATGATGGAGCCAAAGGGCCAACCTTTTTATTCCTGAGCCACCTATTTAGGGGGATTGGAAGTATAATCTAGACATTGATTAACACATTCATGATTCATTAACTTCACTTAGTTAGTGATGATGGAGCCAAAGGGATAGATTTTACAATCTTGACCCACATTTTGAGGAATTGAGTACTCAGCTCCATTCACAATATTACTCTTGATTCAACACATACTCAACACAATCTAGCATCACAATAGGTTTTAAATTGGTTCACATACCTAATGAGGTGTATTCATTCCTCTTTCTTCCTTTACTCAAATTTTATACATTCTTATTTTAGATATATTAATCTACTTCATGTTTTTATTTTTAGATTCACACATCACAGCGTGCTCTCTCTATGCACATCCAACATCACACAACTTCATGAGCTTTTTCCTTACAGGTAAGTTCATGTATGCTTTATATTTTTTCCTTTATTCTAGTATTTCAATTTGATACATCACTAGAATAAATGGGGGGTAAATTTAATCATATAATATGTGAAATTGGATGACTTAGGCATGACTAATGACACCCAACCTATAGGTCCTCTTTCTTTCTCACTCAACCCTTCTCAGCTAGAATTTCATTGATTCCCAGTCACCCATAGCTTCCTAAACTTAGATTTTTAGGACCCAATCATCCCTCATAGACCTAGATCCATCCCCTAGGGCTCATTATCCTAGGACAATAGTTCCCAATTTGGATAGGAGCACCCAAATTCAAGGGTGTCCTATTTCCAGTGCTATTATCCAAGTTTATCTTTACCTCTAACAGTCATATTTTCTTGAATCCTTATCTTTTTCCTTGTTAACCTAATATAATTTAATTTAACCTAGATCATTAGTTTCCATATGAAAGGCCATTTAAAATCCATTTAAAAGGGTTGGCACTCATTCACAAGAAAAAATAAATAATACAAGCAAGTACACTCAAACCTTCTTCCCTATTCTTTGCATGTAGCCTTCTAAGAATAATTCAAGCCTATTCAAACACTCATACTAGTCCCTAGTCATTCAAAATACATTCTATTTTTGCATCTAGTTGCATACATCACACAATTTTACCAAGCACTTTAAATGTGAGAACTGCATTAGCTTGATCCCTTTTCAGAGTGCTTCTAATGTATCCCTTACACACTAACCCCTTATCTCTCTCTCAAGTTTTATATTTAAGTTTAAGTAACAAGATCTCCTAAGGGTTTTGAATATTGAATTAGACACACAGTAAAATTTGCACAGACCTAAGCTTTGATATTTCATTACCAGAGTGTTACAGGCCTGTAGAGCAAAACCCCAAAAAAACTAGACCACCAAGACAATAGTGCCAAAAGTGGACAATAACTCCAAAAGGGGATAATAATTATAAAAAGTGGACTATAGTGCCAAGTAATAGGGTGTCTTGAGTTTGGTGCTATTATCTAATCCAAAAATAGAGTTTTGGGTTCTGTTTATGATAATTTGCCATCCCAACATAGCAATTTCTAGATCTTGCATAATTCATTTCAGCCTAGAATAAACTAAGTTTAATTTCTTCACACTTACTATTTTTAGAAAAGGTAAAAATACATATCTATTTACACAAACCAGGAGGTTAATTGAGACACATTAATTACTAATTTATATTTACTCAGACCTTTATTTGCTTAGAAATTAAACCCCTAATTCCCAAAAAGAATAAAATAGACACCTACATAACATGCCAAAATGGGTCAAGTAAAATCATTCCTTACCTTATTGATAAAGTGTATGACTTCTAGGCCTTAGTGGATCCACACTTGTTGGATAGAAACCATAAGGTAATGGGTATTAGCAAACCTAAGATGTTCATGTTCCATGTTATGGATGAAATACCAGTGATGGAATATAAATAAATAATAAATAATCTCCAATGGTCTCATCCAATCCTAATTTTTTATATAAAGAATAATGGTGAACTAAAATTATCAAAATGGAAGCTTCCTCTGATACCTTTCAAATAAATCAAAGAAATGATAGATTTGAAAAAGGGAATAAAAACATATATTGAACATTGGGAAAAAAGTGCAACAGGTGGAGGTAGAGAATACTAGCTTCTAAAGATAATATACTAGGAAAATGTTTTGTGTGCTTTGGATAGACCATTTGTAAATTATAGAAGGATGTTAGATGTTTATTTTTGGTAATAAATAATACATGAAAATGACATAGATGACCAAACAATGTGAGCTATACATTTACATATACAAGACTATATTAATAAACATATCCCAAGTAATAATGATATTTATGTTGGGCCTATTTGTGGGATATCTAAATAAGCATTCAATCCATTTATGGATGTGTATGTGGGACATATGCTTCTAGTATGACCAACAAATGAAAATGAAAAGATATGGATGAGAAGGGTAGATGGTGATATTTACCTTAAATCAGAAGGTGAGAATGTGGCTAAAAAGGCAAGGATTCAATATTGGAAACCCTTAGATAGAGAATAAGGTGAAACATTATATCAGGATTATTTGACACCTAAAAAACATGGAACAAATAAAACAAAATAAAGCAAGATATTAATGTGGATAACATCATCTAGGCATGGACACCAAACAAAAATTTAAAATGAGGATAAATTAAGATTATTGAAAAAGGACATGAGGCCATTTAATCATACCTTGCACTATTTGAATAGGGTAATGAATGTTAGGGTAAAACTATTGAAGATCATAAATTAATATGTGATATCATCTTAGACTGGGATGTGGGTTTTTTTGAAATTTATATTTCAAATCACACTCCAATAACTTGTCCTTACATTTGTACCATAATTTTTTAATATGAATTGAAGATTGATATTGATTGATTCTATTTGATAAGAATAATGACCTTTAAATTCTATATTGATATTGATTTCTTAATAATAATGACCTCTAAATTGATAATATGAATTGAAAATTGATATTAATTGCTTTTCATTGATAAGATGCCATTATTCTACACATTGAGATAAGAATAATGACCTCTAAATTGATAATACGATCAACATAGTTCCATTTTATTATCTAGTGTAGAATGGTCACATGTCCATTCTACACAAGACAATAATAATGACAAGTTTTACATTAGGCACATGGCCGATGAAAAGTGTTGTCCAATACTTGTACATGGTGACAATAAGTATGTTTTATAGTGTTTCACTAACATCTATAAATATTCCATGTCATGGTGTGATTGGTTAATACACACACACACACACACACACACACACACACACACACACACACACATTTCTTTGAAAAAAATTTCAACTTCATATTAATTAAAATTAAAAATATCATACTATATATGAAAAAACATTCCAAAGGAAAAAATTACAAACAAAGGAGGGAGAGAAACTATCCCAACACAAATCACCCTGAAGGGTGAGAAAAAACCCAAAACCCCATAAAACAAATGGGGAACCAAGGTGAAGCAATAAACTAAACAAAAAGGAGCTGTAGAAATACTAGCCTATGAAAAACATAGACCAAATTAATGGGAAATATATCCCATGCAATCTTCTATTCTACCCTTTTTGCCTTTCTTCTTTTTAACTTCCTGCCACTCCTTTTGAGAGGGCTCCACCATGACTATCTACAAAGATGAATTTTGAGTATTTGAAAGAGAATGTGTCATCAAAAGTTTTGCATTTGAAATAATCATGAATTCTTTATCAGATTCAAATCTCTCAAAATCATGGGCTCTCTTCACCCCTACTGATGAGTTCCCATTCAGATCAATTCTTATTGATGGATTTTATTCTTCTCCTCTTTCCATCTCTAAAAGGTCAATTACCTCATCTTGTGTATCACATGATTCATTTTTATTATTTTTTAGTTTTATATTAAATTGTTACTCTTCATCTTGATCATCCTCTTTGTCCCCTTCCTCTTGCATCAGAAAACTCCATTTTTTTGATGTTATTTTAGACCCTTTTTTCTTAAGAGGATGGGCTTGAACCTGGGGACAAAAAACATGTAGATGAACTGGAAATTTATAATTTCTACATTGGAAAGTTGTGTTCTTATAATACAATAGCTGAATGTGCTGTAATTTACCACATTTGATGGTAATTTTATCTAGAAATCCTTTGCAAAGATATATCTCCACACAAATGAAAGAATATGTATATAACCATACAAATATTCTATCAGTATCAATTTTGATATATGTGTCTAAAGAAATCCCTGTCTTTGGAAAAGTACAAGCAAAATGAAGAGGTAGATTGGGTAGTCATACCCAAACTAGGACTTTGGTTATTGAGTGAGTATTTGGATCAAATGTTGGAAACTATGGAGTGATGAAGAGCCCTGCATTTACCCAAAACCAAGGACCATTTGTTAAGATTATGTGATAGTCTTCCTCTTTGGAAAATTATACTACAAATTTTTTTTTGGGAGCATAGCATAATCTCACAATGTTGCGTCTATTTTGAATATACCCATTGATACAATGTTATTGTGGAAGGTCAAAATTCATTTAATCTATAAATAACAACCTATTTTTCTAAATCTTATTGATATTGAATCACATCTTCAACAATAATGATAAATGTTGGCCCCTCTTCAACATGATCCATAATGTAGGCTTTGGGTATGGAAGATGGATTCAAAACACTTATTTTGTTGGCTGACTTTTTCAACACTTCTTTAAATGACATTGGTTTGGATGTTGAAGGCAAACCTTTATCAATAGGTCCACCATGTAGTATTAGTAGCAGATTGAGGGTAGAGTCTTTGCATATATTATAAATCAAAAGAGGATTTTGAACTTCAAGTAGTCTATGTAAAAAATAAGACATTGATGATTTGTTGGTATTAATTATGACATATCTATCTTCCATTTGATATCAATCACCTATTCTAATAGTTGAAACCAAAGGTAAATGGTTTTCCCAGAAAGTGACTTGATCATTCGATGATACCCTATTTTTGATTTTATGTTTTGTTTATCATCATTGTGTTCATCATATAGATTTATTACCATCCTATTAACAACCAAATTTCCTTTATTCTTCTCCTATCTAGCTATCCAAGATGCCATTTTTATTTCATTATTTTTGTCATAAGATTTGTGAACAACCCCAATATGACCTGGTTTATTACAAGCACTTCGAGTAAAAATGTTTCTCTAAGACATTTTGTCAAATAGTTTTTGTGCACCATCTAGTTCACTGCACTCAAATAACATGTTAATTCCAAATCTAAAATCATTTAAGTCCATTTCATTTTGATTGGCTCTACCATTAAGTAGTGCAGGTTCATAGAAAACTACATAGGTAGGCATGATTTGAATGAGTACTAAAAATCCTTCAACACACACACACGCGCACATGCATGCACACACACACACACACACACACACACACACACACACACACACACACACACACACACACACACACACACACACACACACACACACACACACACACACACACACACACACACACACACACACACACACACACACACACACACACACACATGCACACACACACACATATCATGGGTTTAGCATGTTATTGACAATAAAATCCATGCTAGTAGTTTGACCTAGATCAAAGAATTAGCTTTGAGAGATAAAAATGGGACCTATTTTCCACTTTCAAGGTTCCTATCACCATCTTAGCCAAACAAAATGACTTCCCTGACATCTTTATCAAAGCTACCATCCTAATAATCCTATCATCATTAGGGCCTATCTCTATCAAACCTTAATACTATTAATGAAAATTATTGAAAACAATCTGTCTTTGGTTGCCTGAGTGAATCCTATCTCCTATGCCATCTCAAGTTCAATTTTGGATGGAACCCTAGGCATGGTTGTGGATAAAAATAGTGAAGCCATGGTCTCATTCAAATCTCTTCTAGATTTTTTGGATAAATATTAAATAATACTATAATAATTATTAGGTAATTCTATGACAACTATGGGGTCACATTATGTGAATCATCAGGACCCATTTAAATTATTGGACCATGCTCAACTGTTAACCCATTTCCTCTAAATATGAATTTAAGGGTGAAAAAATAAGTAAGATATGATTGAAATATGAATCCATACCTAACTTGTTAGAATCCAATAATAACTATATTGGAATCCAATATCACACTAGTTAAAACCAATGATACCAATATTAGAAATCAATATCCCACTATTTAAAAACTAACATAACAATATTGAAATCTAATTTCATCAATTATAAAACCATAAATGGTGATACTATACATCTATATTCTTAGACATATGTACATATTTAATGAAATGATAGTTATATTCATAACTTGTATGTCAGCAAAATATGTTATCTAATACATATGAAGACATTGGCAAGGTATAATTAGTTTTTAGATGTAAATAGATGAGTTGAAGACTTGAATAGGTTGGGTTATATAGTAGTAACAAAGTTTTTAGTTTGAGAGATGAGCATAATGGAAGGTGAATTGGATTGGCTCACTTTATTATTGGTGGAAGATACTTGATGGAGTTCATATTGAGATGACTTAAGTTCATGAGTTAAAACCCTCTAAAAATAATTATATAATTAAATTTCTTGTGGAAGTTTTAAATTAGTTAACACAAACACATGATTGGGTTATAATTAAATTAATCCCACATTGGTAAGAATGGTGCGACAATGGTGATTTACAAAGTATTTAATAGTAAAAAATTGACTAATTGTAAAGGTCATATTGAGACAAATTAAATACATATAAGTAAAATCCCCCCCACCTAGAAAAAAAGTGTATTAAATTGGCAAGGAAATCCTTCACTTGCACAAAAAATGATAATTGGGTTAATCCTACATTTATAATAATTTTAAGACAAGGATGACTTATAAGACATTCAAAGTTGTAAATGTTGTGTCAATTGGGAAAGAGTTTATTGGGTTGTAGTTGGGTTAATCTAACATTGGTAAGAATTGTGAGACAAGTGACTTATAAGGTATTACATGCTCATTTTATTTAATAATTTCTATTCACGATGCTTGTATGTAAGCTGAAGGTCATTTTAATATTTGCACTTTAATTCCTTATTTTTCAAAATAAAGAAAATGTTTATCAATCCTTATCAATTCCCATGTCCTCTCGCCTCATTATTTACTTCACATTATTACACATCAACTATCTTGGTGCAAGCACAAGAGAGGGGGTCCACTTAAGGACTACCTTTATCTTTATGCTACTTGGGTCTAATAATCTCTCATGGTCATACTTGAGATCACTATTGAACTTGACACACCTAAACATACTATCTTTATTAACTCAACAACATGTTATAATTTTTTTTGAAGGACACTCTCTCACACTCTCACATATGCATATACATGTTTATTTTCCAAGAATAAACATGAAGCAATGAGTTTTTTCCCAGTATCTCCCTCTATTCCTCCTCACTAAATTACTTCCTCTTTACAAACTAAATTTTCTAACCAATCAAAATATTCCTCTAACATCCATAAATTCATGGGGTGTTTCTTCAGCTTCTTTGATCTCAATAAAATGCACATGAGTTTATTGGATTTCATTTTCTATAAATTTTAGGTTTGAATACCAAACTATTAGTAAAATCTCCTTCCACACCTCACAAAAACAAAAAACATTCACACGTAACTATTGTACGATAATGTAATAACTTAAAAAAATTAGAGACTCGACACATAGTATGAATAATAAAGTTAAAAGTACCTCCTAAAATCTCTACTACTCGTGCTTCTAAACTAAAGAATTGATATACCAAGCCCCTAATTCTCAAGTGAAATTAGGCTAAACAATATTTGTCATAACCTTTGGTAAATTAGCATTGTTTATCCAAATTATCTAAAACTTAACACAACTCATGCTACTCATCTATTATGATCTCAAGAAGTATCTCCTACTAGTTTGTGTCTTCATTAAAGAATAATTTTGTTAAGTGTCTATGACTTAAGAGCCAACACAGATTGATATAAGCATATAAAATATCTTCACATTGTTGCACAACAAAGGAATAATTTTAAAACATCATTCTCAAAAGTTCACTAGATTATACAAATAATATCATGAACACAACATAAAAAAAACCTAATTTAACATATTTTTGGTTGATTTAAGATTGTATGAACCCTTTGATGATCTTGCATCATATCTCATCTATTTTTATGTAGAATGTTCCATTCATTCACACCATTTCATCTCTATTTCAAGATAATTGATGTAGTCATGGATATGGGGTCTAATGAAAGACAACATTATCCTTGCATCATTCCAATATATGCACACAAATTGAATATGAAGATTAAAATAAAACACACTTTTTTGGATATTATTTGGGGAGATAAAAAGGTTACACATACATACAAACTCACTCAACCTTACTATGGTTACAACACTAAGGAATAATAATACATGGTCCCTTAATATATTGAAAACTAATTTTTGTTCCTTTAAGATTTCTCCTCAATATTCTATCTTCATGTAGAATATCTCCTTCCAACTTCACTTTTACTTCTCCAAACACTTACTCCATATTTTTTGCTCCATGAAGTGTCTCTTGGTATCCCCTTGAATCTAGGAAATGTTTAAAATGGAAAATATAATGTTCCTAGGTGGTTAATAGGCATGTACAATTACTATAGGTGAATTTGATACTTCCTCTAGAGTGGTAGTTTTGAAACCACCAATTGACACAAACCTATATTAATTGTTGGTTTCATCATGAGAAAGAGAACACAGTTTCATGCCCTGAAACCACTCATTCATTTTACATAAATATCAAAGTGTGACTAAGTCCATGTAGGTTATCTTTGACTATAATAACCCCTCAAACATAATATATATATTTTGGGTGATGTAAGATTGGTTGAATACCCAAATGCTTTTACATTAAACACTTAGGGTAAGAGTTGGTGAAAATAGTGATCATGGGTAAAGCCACAACACACCTTTCCACATTGTGATGTAGCACCATATTTTATAGCCACTTGGTTCGATTGTAAACTTCTGTTCTATACTAAACACGTTCCATAATATCTCATTACAACCCCCATAAACATAGGGAATACCTCCCTTGCCATACCTTAACACTTCCTCATCTCTCATGTTTGTATTTGAACTAATGAGATTCTTTATTTGTCTATTTTATCCTCAATTTATATAGACAACATTTCAACCTCCTTCATTTTTGCCTTGGATTAGAAAGAACCTCTTATTATTCCCTCCAACAACATAAGATCATCAACACACCTCATAAGATGATCCTTGTGTTCATCCTCATCTTCTTATCATTTAAAGGGATTTATGGTCTACCTTTTTCCATAATTATTAACACACACATTTTTATCTCTCCCATCATACAATATATCTCTCCAAAATTTCCATGGCCTCCCCCACAAAACATGATGTGCATCCATGGGTAAGAAATCACACAAAATATTATACCGATATCTACCAAATAGAATTTGTACTTTATAACACTCCTTTATAATATTGTGATCCCCCTATAATAATTAACATACTCTATATGGCCTTGGGTATATGGAAAACATAATAAATTTATCTTGTGGACCATCTCAATGGATAATAAATTATCATAACTTCCACTATCAATTAAAACATTATAACACTTAACTTTTATCATGCATAAGGTAATGAAAATGTGTCTTCTTTTTCATTCTCCTTCATTATCCTTCCCAAACTTCAAGACTATCCTCCTTGTTAGAAAAATCTCTCCTTAGTGTTTTGGTTCCTATGTATGCACAAGTGATGTTATAAATTGCACATCTGCTTATGTAGTTTTTACATTACCATCATTACTCTTATTACCTTCATATTGAGCATGAGGGCACTAAAAATCATGATGCCTAAAGTATACACATTTATAGCATGCCCCATTGAATGTATTTCCTCTCCTTTGTCCATAGTTTCCAATTCATTATTTGATAAGTGCTTACTCCTTCCTCCCACTATTGGTTATATTCATGGGATGGATAGCCTCTACCATTATTGAACCTCCCTTTCCCTCTTGCTACATTTTATTTCCTTTTAATAAAATTATCTTTTGCTCTTTAATAATATTGGTTTGCTTCTTCCATTATATGCATCCTCACTAAGCTAAGTTCATCTTGAATATTTAGCTGTAGCCCATTGATCTATTTTACTAGCTTCTCTTGGTCCATATCACTATGACTAGCTCAGATTGTAATCTTATAGCATTCCTCCATGAACTCCTTCACACTTTATGCATTTTACCTCAATTTTTAGAGCCTCTTCAAAAATCTTGCTGATGATCTACAAGCATAAATTTTCCTTTTAGCTTTCTAACCATCCTCTCCCAATGGGTGATATTATTGTAATCCATTCTAATCCTCTCTATTTGTACCTTATTCCACCATAGTGTTTCATGAACTTTTAACTTATGTTGAGCCACCTTCACATTATTTTGGTCATCTAGTTCACCAAATTTAAAATAAACCATCTCATTGAGGTAATCAATCAGTTCCTCTAGGTTCAAAGTTCTTAAAAAGATTAGAACTTTAATATTGGCTCTTATCTTAATATTTGAATAACTCTAAAAATACTATCTTCTTCTTCATTCAACTGCTACTCCCACATATTCCAATCCCAAATGATCATTTTATACATCACTCAAATCATCCCTTGGGACAATCCTCTTCTATCATCTTTAATAATAGATAATATTATTTCCACTACCATAAACATCTCTACAATCTCATCTTATATTCCTACCATATTGGAAACCATTGATCTAGTAATTTACACTCTTATTAGAGGCATCTAGACTATATCTCAACTTGAAGCTACTACCACAATATATTAAATGTAAACTATGTAGTCCACACACTCTTCTAGATCACTCTCTCAATAAGTTTTTCTCTAACCACCCACACTCTCTGAATACATTGTTGTTTACCCACCTACATAAGATAAAGAACACTTAATTCTCACTTGTGCCATAATTGTAACCTTATTCTGATACCTATTGATGTAGTCAAGAATGTGGGGTCCAATGAAGGATGACCTTTTCCTTACAACCTTCCACCTCATGCACATAAAATATGAGATTGAAAACTAAAACACACACTTGTGTTGATTTTATTTGGGGAGATATATAGGTTATCAAGACATACACAATTAATCACTCTTCCTATGGATACATCACAAAGGGATAATGTTACACAACCCCTTCTTGAACTAAATAGTACTCTCTATTCCTCTAAACTTCCTATTCAAGCTCCCACTCTTAATTAGAAGATGTCTTTATAACTTTTTCCAAACACTTATTATCCATTTTTTGCTCCATGGAGTGAATCTTGGGATCCCCATGAATTTGGAAAATGATACAAATAGATACTCAAACATTTCTAGGCAATTACTAGTCATGTAAAACTATTGAGAATAAAACCACTAGTTCTTCATGAGATGAAGAACACATTGTCTCATTAATTGAAACCAATCCTAATTTATTATAAGAGACTGTTGAAGTGTGAATAATTCCATGTATGTTTTCTTCAACTTTCAAAATCCCTCAATATAGAGGATATCTTTTGGGTGATGCAAGATTGCTTGACTACCCATATGTTCTTGCATCATTCACCTTAATAATACATTTTAATTTTAGGTGATTATCATTAACAAGAGAACACAATGTTCCTCACCTACCCTATATCAATATTTATATACACATCCACACTTATCCTTGCATTAAAATCTCAACTTAAAAGTTGTCATGACACTTCAATTAAAATTATCTCAACACTAATTGTCCTAGTTTTATATAGCAAAATAATTAATTGATTGATGTCACCTTTGACAATCACTAAATGTTTATATGACATATTTATTAGGGAATACTTGATTTTTATCAATAACATCGAAGTGTTTAATGTAAACACTTATATTTAATCAATAAATCTTGACAATGCTTGTTCTTAACATTTTTATATTGCTTTCTCAATTTGACTTTCCCACATCCCTCTTTTCCCCCCTTTTGCATTTGATCTTTTTGTGTGCTTGTGAAAGAATAGGGAATTAGATTTACATGTATTCTATGTGGAAAATAGTGCTCCACATAGAAGTATGTCACATATAGACAGAGGTGAACTAAGCCAAATTTTAATATCCCATGCATAACTTGTCTAAACAAAGTCATAGTAGCAGACAATAATGTACTATGACCATGTCCACCTCCTGTGACCCTATCAAAATACATAATGAAACACTATTTTTTGATGTACCTATGTTAAGGTTGTTTAAATTAGTTACAACCCACATAAAGTCAACACATTGTGAATTAATCTTGTTTTAAAGGATAATTCTCTACACCCTAACCCTAATTTTTATTTTTAGTAATTTACAAATTTTATAAATTATGTATATATTTATATTTATTATATTATATAATATTTAACTTCATAGGTTATATTTAAATATTTTACATTTCCAATTAGAGTTAATTGTAATTAATTATTAATTCTAGTGTATTTTTTTGGTGAATCAATATTTTATTTTGATCACTGCTTATTGCTTATTGATTTTTGGCTTAGGATTTTAGTTTAATTATGTGAATTCTAGACACAAATAATACATTCCTCAACCTTGGATACTATCCATAACACAATGATTCAACTTTTTAAACCTTGGAGTAATTTGACATTGAAAAAGTTTGTCTTATTACCTCAAATAAATACCAACACAAAGGATCTTTCTTTCGACTTCAAGAGGATTTTTTTTGTTTTATTATTAAAAAATATTTCACCTTTATTTTCCACTTTATTAATTTTTATTGTTTTAATAAACTATGTTCCTATAGTTTTAAAACTACTTAGCCTCTTTCTTTTGACTTCATGATGAACTTTGTTGTTTTATTATTAAAAAATATTTCACCCTTCTTTTTCACTTTATTAATTTTTCTTGTTTTAATAAAATATGTTCCTATGGTTTTAAAACTACTTAGCTACTATTGTGAAGGGCTACATGGTGTTCTGTTTCCAGACATCATGGTGTGAGGGGTTTACCCCAATAGTCATAGACAAAATACAGAGCTAAACACAAACTTTAGTTTCTATGTACTTCATGATATATCAAAAATGCCTAATATCCCCTTGTTTACACCAATAAGAAGCATTTACCATTCATCTAATTTTTTAGTGAACTTGTAAGATGTCAGCCCTAATAATTTACTCTTAACTTACCCTTGAAATTGAGTTTAGTGGACTACAGGTATGGTTCTACCTATTTAGTTAGTGCTTTGAAATATTAGGTTGAAACTATCTAATAGATGAGAAAGTAGATCTAAGAGCCTAAAAATCATTCAAACCTTTCCATAGATCACCCTTTATACTTGTTTCCTTGTATTATCTTCTTATATAGTAGATTTGCTTATTTCATTTTTATATTCATCACATGTGTAACATATACATTTTTTTCTCATTTATTCACATAATCATGCAATTTCTTGTAGCATCTAAATTTACTTTACAAAATGCTATTAATTATTTATTTTCATGGATTCCACATAAAATAATTATATAAGATCCCTGTCATACTTCATCTCTTTTTCTTAATGCTTGTTTTACCTCATCCTATTATCTAGTTGAGCCTATTCTTTTTTGTCAAGTATTCAATGAATTAGGAACAAGAGCATGCCTATGTCATGAATTAATCCCCACAAGATATATCAATAACCACCCCTCATATTATCAATGGGTAGATCATGGACCTTGTCTTTGACCTTGATGCCAAAACCAACCATGCTAAAATTCTAGATTATGATAAAGAACATCCATAAAATATTGATTCATTTTTATATATTGCTAAAGATGAACTTAAGAAATCAATTTATACTAGTCCTTCCAATGTTGTTACTTCCACTATTGCATCTATCCCTATTTATACACCTTTATTGACCTCTACCCCTCCCATTACTATAACCAATTATTCCTTTGAGAAAACCCTTCTCATGTTGTAATCCAAGCTAGCTAATATTAAGCAAACCATTTCTCATGCTAGCTTAGCTAATATTGAGCTTATATTATATGGATAATGAAAAATTGTTAACTAAGCTCTTTCCACAAAGTCTCAAAGATTATGCTCTTATATGGTTTTATGATATTCCTCTCTAATCAATTTTAGATTTTAATCCTTTGGATTTTTTTTTGGTATAATTCATATCAATATTGGCATGAAATTATTCTATGCTCAAATTTCAAAGATCAAATAGGGTCTAAATGAGATAATTAGTGAGTATGTCCTAAGATACAAGACTATGCTTGCCATATTGAAAAATCAAATGGATGATAATTATCTTTAAGATATTTTTACTTGAAGCTTGCTTACTCCTCTTCAAGAATCTATCATGTTTGATAAGTTTAAATCCTTTGATGAACTATGCCATACAGTTAAAGAACATAAGGTAAGATTGATTACTTTGAATAAGATAAAGTATAGACCCAATGCTCCTTCTACTTCAACTATCAAGTTTCAAGGCAAGCCTAACTATAAAATGCAAACTAATGATAACAAAAATGAGGATAAAGTTATAGTAAATGATATATCACAACCACCACACAAGTTTTAAATACAAGCTCAACCAAAGAGAAAATTACCAAGGCTACCTTCACCTCCTCATGTGCTACTAAAAAATATACTTGAATTTCATGTTATGACACTTCCTCCACCATTAGAAGTAGATATATCTAGGTCTAAATCTATAAGATTTGATTTAAATGCATTTTGTGATTATCAAAGATGTGCTAGACATTCCACTAATAAATGTATGAAGATCAAGAAAAAAATTCAAGATCTCATTGATGAGAACATTATTGACATAGGTACACCTACTAAATAAGCTAGGCCACATACCAATGATAAGGCAAATCTCAAAATGTATAAAGATCCTTTTCCAAATCATGAAGCACAAGATAAAAATCAAAATTTTGAAGTATATTATGTATATAATTCTCATCTTCCTCTAAATTCATATGTACATCCACTTGATAGCATCATTGGAATAATTACAAGAAAGATAACATCATGCCAATATAAAACATTTGATAATTCTAAAATTGTTGTTGATGATTCTAATATAGATGCATTATTCATTAGAGCATATGGTGGTGTATAACTAATCCATAGTGTCATGATATATAATGTATCCACTGAAAAGGTGTGCACCATAACACTTCTACATTCTCTTGGTTATAAGGATTAAGATGTATAACATACATCTAGAGTTGTGAAAACATTTGATGTTCATGCACAAGATACTCTTGGACATATATTATTGCCCCTATAGGCAGGACCTCTCATATATAAAACTCCTCTCTTAGTGCTACCAAGCACATGTTTCTTTGATATGCTATCAGGGAGGCCTTAATTATATAAAATTAGAGCAATTCCTTCTACAATTAAAAAATGTCTAAATTGCATTCATGATAATCAAGTGGTTAAAATTTTAGGCATTCATTATTAATATATTATGGAACCAATGGTACGTCATCCTATTCCAAAATTGTTGGTTGGCATAAATATTGAGCAAATTGGTAATGAATTAGTTTATACAAATATTCAAGATCATGATTAACATTCAAAGAAGCATACTTCACAATCAGTCTTTGTACTTATGGTCATGAGCATGAGACAATGAACACATTTTATCATGACTTGAAATTGCTCTTTATTCCTTATAGGATATTATTTAAGTGTGTCTGAGTCTATGTAGGTTGTCTTCAAATTTTGGAAGCCCTCAAATATAGAAGATATATTTTGGGTGATGCAATATTGGTTGACTACCAAGATGTTCCTATGCCATTAAACTTAATAATATAGTCTAATTTTAAATGATTGTCATTGAAAAAAAAATAAAATATTCCTCACCCACCCTATATCAAAATTTATACACACATCCTTACTTATCTATGCATCATAATCTTAGCTTAAAACTAATCATGAAAATTCAATTAAACTTATATTAACACTACTCCTATTTTATATTTCAAATTAATTAATTAACTAAAGTCACATTTGACACCCACTAAATGTTTATATGACATTTTTCTTAGGGTATAATTGATTTTATCAATAACATTGAAGTGTTTAATCATGACACTATATTGTGGTAATGTAAGCATATAGAAATATGAGTGGTTAGAACTATTTAACCCTAAAATTTATCTAAGTACTTGGAGTTAGCCCTATATTACTATTAAAGGGGTATATAGAAATGATAACGCACAAGGTGATAATCAGATCTACAATAGGCCAATTGGGTGCTAAACTTAGATATAAAATATGTTGAATTTATAAAACTGAGATAGGATAAATATAGAAAGTACAAATAAGCTAGTTATGGAAATGGTAAAGAAGTAATGTACTTAGTTGGTTCTGATGCTAATATATTGCTAGATATAGAATATGAAGAAAGTAGTATCTAAAAATATTTTGGAATAGTCACATGATTTTGGATTAAGTGCCTTTAGAGCTCTAGAAACTAATGTCAGCCTAGGATAGTTGCATCAATGCTAATGTCAAGGTCCAACATAAGTATAATATATAAAATACCTTTTGGAAAAGAATGCAACCACTTGGATGTTTTTGGGTTTTTCTTCACCTTTAATCTGGTGCATTCATATTTGGGTCATGGACCATCACTCCTCATTAAATGTCAAAACCCTAGTTCTTCATCTTTATGGTAACCTTGGAGAAAAATGGGTTAGTGGTAACATGATGTTTAACTACCCTAAAGACCCCATAGTCAATGGGCATTTCCTACATAGCTGATACTCTAAAGAAGACCTCAAAATTATGTAGTTATCCCCTATGTGTTGGCTTGTGTGTGAATCATGTAATATGTGAACAATAAGTACAATAATGACCTAGTTTTAATTTAGTAAATTAGGATCTTGGGATGATCCTTCAGTACTTTAGACCTGTAGATGTTTTATCATTATTAATGGTATAGAAATAGGGAAGCTTTGTTAAACTTAATGCTTGATAGAGTGATTTGATAAGTTGCCTTGGTCTCTTTTGGTCTTTTCTAGGTGAGGAATGAATGAGGGTTGATCTTATATTTATATCAATCCATTTAGAGAAGTGTTGAGGTCAACATACCCCCATTTCTAAAAACATGGACCCTTATGTCAAATTGTGTAAATTTGTACCATAAAATTGAAAGTTCATTTGATTAGAGTGTCACTAGCATGTTTTCACATCATTTTTTTACTTTAAGATCATCCACACATGGTATGGTTAGTCCTTTTTGCATAATTCTAGTTTTCCTTTATCTGAATTGACTAACATTAGATCTCTGTGTTTCAGATTGTAGGTTTAAGGGAGCCCCCTTGAATTGACCATGTCTAGATTTTATGATTTTATCTCAATTAGGTCTTTTTACTAACCTTTAGTTGGTAAAAAAACTAAGTTTAATTCATCCTTAAACCCTTGATCAAGAAACCCTAGCCCAGGTCCTCCCATTTAAAATTCAAATTTGGTGGGAACAAATTATGTGAGAACACTTTAAATATTCTATAGACTTAGTTTAATTTTTATACTAAGGCTTAGTCATGTTTTTCAACACAACCAAATCTTAGCCTAAAAATAATATGTTTGATCCCCTTTATGTCCTAATCCCCTTTGTCCCCTTTTATCTTATCATGGTCTAATTTTATTATTTATCAGGTCAATTTATTGTGTTAAAACTTAGATCAAGACTTTAGCCTAAATATTTAATTCATATTTATTAATATGAATAAAACCTTTGTCCAAAACCTTACTCTAAGTTCTATATATCCTTGAGCCTGACTTAATTATTGTGTTTGTCTGCATGATCAATGACTTACGCTTACTCAGATGAGATGGATCAAATGGTGCATATCGAGTCAAGGTTTTAACATAACCCAAAGCAAAAATGGTGATGACATGCATCATAACCATGTTAGATAGAATAGTGAACAACCAGTGGTAACCCACCCCTCAGATCGAGATCTAATGGTATGTGTTGATTCATATTGATAAGATCCAATAGTGCAAAGAGATATTGGCTTTTAAAAAAGAACTCAGACCCAATAATGTGCTGCTATATAGTATAAGTATATTAGCCTGACATAGAGTGATAATGCAAAGTACAAAAATTCTATGGGATTGCCAAGTGGCAAAACCTTGAGGCTTAATGCAGATAGGATCCAATCTCACTCAAATCTATAGATCATGATCTAATGGCATGAGATTGAAGGGATAGAGCAAACCAAGAAATGACAAGTGTCAAGATCATAAGAAATTAAGTCAATTTGATGGTCATGTGGACACTTTTGATGGTTGCATGAACGTCAAAATTAGGGTCAACAAGGAAGTGACATGAAATTAAATTGTGATGGTCACATGGACATCATTGATGGTCATGAGAATGTCATTGATGGTCACGTGAATGTCAAAATTAGGCTCAACAAGAAAATCACATGGGATTAAATTATGATGGTCACATGGACATCATTGACAGTCATAAGGGTGTCATTGATAGTCATATGAACATCAAATTTAACCTCATAAAATTAGTTATTTAAAGTTTGAGCACATTTTGAAGATCAAAAACCTACATTGATTCATACCCACTGGATCTAATGGTGCAAGACTAATAAATACTTTTCAATAGAGCTTAGAAGGCTCATGGGATTGCCAGGTGGCATGACATTAGAGCCAAACACAAGTAGAAACCAATGATATTTGACTCTCAATATTGAGATTAATGAACTACATTGATCCAAGCAAAGAGATTAGATGGTGCAAGATAAAATCAAGATTTTAAAAGGGAAATGCTTAGTTTTTAAACATTAATGAGCTTAAATGTCATGAAAATGCAATATAGATGCCATAATGATGCCACATGGGAAGAAAGTGACAAAACTAAATATTTTGTGGGCTCAAAAAGGCAAAAGTATAAATACATGATTTGGATGAAAATCTAATCCATGAATATCACTTAAGTGCAAATAACCACTTCCATTAAAGATTTGAGAAGACTCATAGAAAATCCATAACATGTACAAAATCCCTAATTTGACCTAGTATTGATCACAAATTGAGCCCAAGAAAGTGAATTATCATTAAAGTAAGTATAATTTGATCTAGAGTCAAACTATAGACCATTAGGGAGAAATTTATCAAACTCACAGTCATGGTAGTTTGAAAATAATATAGAGAAGATAAAAAGTTCTATATGACCACAAATTTAGACAGAAGAATCTTTAAGGACACAAAATTTGATGCCATGGCTTTAAACATGGGAGACAACAACTGGTCCAAGATTTTTTGGGCTATTGAAGAGCTACTAGCCATCACAAAGGGAGATGCGAGGTCACATTAGTCAAGAGGAGGTACTATGACTTGGTTTCCTTTCAGATGACAAGCCTTCATTATGCTATAGTGAAACTAGAGGTATTGCATTACATTGACATCCTCTCTCCTATTTTCAAAGAGTGTAAAATTGATCAAGGTATGTTAGTTTATGAGCATATCTTTAATAAGGTTGCCTATATTTCTCTTATAGTATTTGAAAATTACTATAAGTTACCCGAACCCTAGGTAGATGTATCCACAATCAATAATTAGGCTAAGTAGAATGACTTAAAGACCATCCTTACCCCATGGTTATATTTTGGAAACTAGTTATTTTTTGAACTTAGTTGTAACATTTTAATCAGCCAATTCAAACATGGGATCAAGATAATTATGACCTTGATGAAAAAACTATGTGGGATACAACCACCACCTATGTGGATAAAATCTGAGTGCCCTTGGTCAATTTTATGGTTGAAAAGGAGCTCACCCCACCCCTTGGTGAAGTTATTAGCACTTGCTTGTGTAGACATATTTCCATAGTCAAGAAAAGGACTAGGGTCCAATTTTACATGATGTCATACTTGTTATGCCTTGCTCACCACCACCAAAATCTCAGGCCTAAGAGAATGGTCGCCTAATGAGACACAAATAGTCTCCCAATTTTAATCCAAGTTGCATATTTTCAAATATAGGGACTGTATTTAATTCATTTGTGATTGTGTTTACCCAACCTTAGTTGAGTCTATCATAGGGATCTCAATGGAAAGAGTGAGCCCATTGATAAAAAAATATGTTGAAGCCATAGGAGATATAGGGCTATATCTTGACTGCACCATAATCATGATTGAGGGAACACAATACACCCCACTTAGACTACCAGTTCATGTGCTCAATAGACTAGCTGAACAAGAGGTAGCATAACAAATATGCAATGGCATAAATTCTCTTTTTAGGACCAAGAGGAAATGAATGTTGCACACCTTCCCCATAACCATTTGAAAGACTTTGTTTTAGAAAAGGGACCATAGTGAGGTTACATCTAAACACATGGCCTCTTTCAAGTTACAACATGATGAATTAAGGCAGTGGGATCCCCAAGGGAGAGTTGTGGGGCACTTGAAGGCAAAGGGAATAAATATGACCTATGAGCACTAGCCTAGACCTTATGACCCAATCTACACCAAAACTTATCACCGAGGTCTTGGAAATATTGAAGAAACACAACATCAAGCTAGATTACTAAGGGAACAAAGACCAAGTGATGATATATGGCAACTAAGGCCAAGACAATACCATTTTATAGGAGGTCCATCTTCTATACCTCCTATAGCTCAACCAAAAATAGAGATACAAATGCCTAAAGTATAGATTGAGCAAAGGATAGAGAAAATAAGACCCAGTGAGATGGCATCATCTTTAGCCTAACTTAAAGAACCAAAATCCCAGATTGAGGGAATTGACATAATAGCATTAGACCCTGAGGAGATAGTAGAAGATGCTCTAAATGCACTATCTAGTGCTTATCAATTATATGAGGAAAATGTCTAAGTAAAAGAAGATTAGGTTGAATAATTAAAAGAAGATAAGGGGAAGGAAGTAGCTTTGGACTTGGTCCCTATTGCAACCCAACCCAAAGGAAAAGCTGAGCTAGACTTGGTCCCATTAGGTGAAAAGAAGGCCAAGTTGACCTTCACTAATCCTTTTAGTGAGGTCAACCTTTTAAGTGAGTATAATCCAATTCATGTCCCAACACTCCCGAATGGTTCATATATGGAAAATTTTAGAAGATCCCTACCATGCACCATCCTTGGAACATAACAAAGTATATCAATATAACTATGCATCATGAGCTCAAGCCTTGGATTGTGGCCTTATATAAGGAAGAAAAATAAAGGATAGATACCCTGAAGGATTCAAGTGGGACACAAATGGAAACCCTAGCTCCAAAGATAAATTAATCATTAGTAGGGGTTCAATTCAATCTAGAGACTACCAGTTTAGAAAGGGTGATTGAAAAGAAAGCCATGGTTAGTGGGGAAGAATTCACCCTCCAAAAGATAGATCCATTCATAGGTCTAACCCTTGTTAAAGGATAAAATATAGGAGAGGAAAAGATATTTGAAGAGAAAATTCTTGATGTAGCTGAAGCCCAGTTAGACCAACTACAAATAATGATCAAAGGAATATTGCAACAAAAAAAGAATTTGAAGCAAACTGCTATCTTGGTAATTCTATAAGAAAGGTTTAAATAGTTTGAGGATACCATGGCTGACTTATTCAAGTCTTTGAAGTTAGTAAGGAATAAAAGGAATACAATGAGAAATCAAAGCAATATGGCTACAAGCCAAGTTAGCTAATGATAGGCTACAAGCTATTAGGTGAAATACTTAATTAAAGCTTTGACTAAGAATCAAGCACTAGAATTTAGGACAATTAGCCTAGAGCACCTAAACATGGTTATAACCATATTAGTGAACAAGATTAATGCCTTAAACAAATGTTCTGAGCAAATTAAGGACATTGATGGGGAGCTCAAGCAGTAGGAGGACAAGATGTTGCACATCTTGGATATTTTGATTAAGAAGCCCACCTCACTTAGTTATTTGGGCCTTATTACAAATGAGGAGTTCAAACACAAAACTACTCAATTCATGTAAGAAGTGAGAAGCCAAGGGTAAGGTAAAAGAGGGGATGATAATAAGAGAATCATGGGCCTATTTATGTCATTCAAGGACAAAATGGGAGGTGTTAAGGGCATCAATCAAGAAATAGATAAGGTTAAGAAGGACCTCAAAAGCATGGAGGATCAAGGAAAGGAACTCTTCCTAAAGCCTGTTGTTAACCTCTAGTTTACCAATGAGAAACATTATAGATTGAAGATCCTTTAGGAAAAGTATGGGACTACATCAACTTAGGGTCCTCAAATTTAGTTAGGAATATTATTTTTTGTAAAAACTTTATAATATTGTAAAATAGAATATTATTTTTTGTAAAGGCATGTGCAACTTGTAAGCACATTGCCTATGGGTCAGTCCACTTGGAAAAGTTTAATGTATTCTAGAAGTTTTATAGAAAGGATAGTCATCCTTACACCTATACACTTGTAATTGGATATGATTGATTGGCCTACTTCCCTACATTCTATAATAGGAGTATTATCATTTGTAAAAGAGAGGGTTTTTGAGCCAAAAACTTATGTAAACTTTTGAACAATTAATGCAAGTGAGGAATTCTACAAAGAATGTCCATATTCATTTATGTCATTTGTTATTATGATTTCTCTCACTTGGTTATTCTCATTTCTAGGTTTAAATGGTTCTTGTGAAATCTTGGTGTGCATATTTTAATTATAGAGTTGTTAACTTGTGCCAATGCTAGGTTGATTGACAGTTCTTAAGTTCATTTCATTTCCTTTACTCTTCTTGTATTTGGGCTAATGTTTTTTGCTTGTAAGGGTAGATATTTAAAGTGAACTTAGTTCTTATTTAAAATTTTCTCATTCCTTAGATGTTTGCCTAATGTGTGATAAGATATGATCTCATGCTATTTCATTTTATACATTGGTTAAGTGCATTCTTAGATGATGTTTTAACTTTTTCATGATGTTTGTGATGAAGATCAACAACATCTATTTTCTGCCTTACCCTTCCTTTTGCTTCTTTTTTAACTGGATCACTCTAGCTTAATTTCCATTATAAATATCTATGTTAAATCAGTCATTAGATTAAAATTTGGTCATAATTAACTAATATTATCTCATATTATTTCACTCTTTGCAAAGATAACTAATTATCCATGGTGGCTCCCAACCACCAAATTTTGTTAATATTGTGAAATAGTCCACTTGCTTTGCCTTTTTTTCATAAATAGATAACATGATTATCATAACTTGTAACTCATATGTAGAATTATTTACATTATAAAATGGTAAGTGTTATTTAAATACTCTGAGCACCTATGATACACATTTAGGCATCAACAAGTAGAGCTTCACTAGTGTTAAAAGGAGGGCCCGTTAGATCTTTGTAGATTTAAAGTATCTTTGCTTGTTTTTATGAATTGTGTTCAAAGGTTGGTATAAAATTTGCATAATTGTGTCAATCTTTGTCCAATTAATTGATCTTTGAGGTATTTATCCCATGTTTGTGCTTCTTTTAGACAAAGATCAACATTCTTTGAAGGTATATGCTTAATTATGGTAAAGATAGCTTAAGATTTGTTAATTTGATATGTTTGAGGTTATTAATAGTTGTTTCAATCAAATATTAGTAGATCATTTGCTAATTCAAGTTTATTTGAACTTAAACATGTAAAGATCCATCATATTCACGTATTTGGATACATATTTAAGCTAAATTAGTTAAAGATTACTATCTTTTGTCATCCTTTATATAAATCTTTACAAAGTTTGCTTAATGTACAAGTCTAATCATTGTCTCTTACAAAGATAAGATTGACACATCATATTTCAAATAGGATTCAATGCTCACAAGCTAGAATTACCTAGAATCTGGACAAAGTCATGTTCATAGACTAGAGAACCTTTGTTTTCATTGGAAGTTCAGAGGAGAACTAGGCATGACAAAGGTAAGTGTAGACTTTCAAAGTCTTTTCCAACTTTACCAGTCTAGAGTGCTCCTATGTTTGATCCCTATAAACATATGGTTTGGCTAGGTGGTTCTTCGATCAATGTGTCAAGTGTGGTACATGAACTTCCTCATAATATTGAAAAGTATTTACCAATATTTAGTCCTAATGGCATTATCACTATTGAGGAACACATTAAGAGTTTCAAAGTTGCATTAAGATTACTAAATGTAGTCCATGAAGATGTAGCATGTAGAGTATTTCCATTTAATTTTGAAGATAATGTATATGAATGGTTTCTAAACCTCCCTAAAAATTACATTACTAGTTGGGTTGATTTTAATAATGTTTTTATTGACCAATTTGGTAAAGTTATAAGTCCTTGTATCTTGTACCAAAAATTCACCATAGTGAAAAGGGATGCAAATGAGCCCATAAGAGCCTTGAATGCTAGGTTATAAAAAATGTTCAAAAAGACCATATCTCCTTACAAACCTGATGAGGCTTTAGCCTTAGAAATCTATAAATATGTCTTGGATCCTATGACTTCTACATTTATAAAAAGAGCTATTGGGCCCATGAACACATTAACTTTGGCTTATGCTAAGGTTATGATCATTAATGACCAGATGCAACCCCAAGGACAATTAGCATACTCCACTCCTAATGCCAATCCACATTTTCCCATTCTAAATATTATTCCCAATGATAACCAAAATGTGCCTACCCTGAACCAACTTCCAGTCAGAACCAACTACCTTTGAGACCTGCTCATCCTACTCAAGACTTAGGATTCCTGAATAATGCTACCCATGGATCTCATATACAAGATTAGAAATCTTTAATGCCTACACCTTATGCTAATACCCAAAGTTCATAATTCTAAGGCCTAAAAGAATGAGAGTGACTCTATCCTCAATATGGTTCAAAATCATAGCACTGACTTCCTTTAGTTTCAAAATCAAGTGAGCAATACTAGAGAAAGTTATAGTAGGAATTTCTCCTTTTAGAGGTTCAATAGGCCCACTAAAAAATTTCAAAATGATAGTTACTATAAAAATAATAATAATAATGAACCATCTGATAGTAAGAATGTGCCTGATATAAATCTTATTGATGTTACTTTACCTAACTATTGTAGAGTCCATTACACTTTTAAACATGGAGAAATTTATTGTGTTGAGTTTGTAATGCTTTTGAAGTCTTCTCAAAAGAATTAGATACTTTTGAAGCTATCCCTAATAAGGATTATGAGGTAGGCACATCTAACATCTAGTTCTTCAATATCATCTAGATCTACTAATCCAACTCTCATGGTGGAGACATTTGAGTTCCCTTTCCAAGAAGACACTAAGGATGAGGATATTCTTGAATAAATACATGATTTTCAAATTATTTTGAATAATACTTATCCTCTAAGAAATAGGGAACAAAAATAACCATTGACCACTTCCACTCCTCCAAATAACTTTGAGACTCCTGATACTACATCAATTAACAATCCAGAGCCTTCAAAGGGAAGTATTTCTAAACCTACTACTAATGAATCTAATTATTTCAATAGGATTAGGTATAACATAGTAGAGGACATGAAGAAGACAAGGCTAACATTACCTTGCATGAGTTGACATAGATTACTAAATAGAGGGATCTGTTGTTGGAATCTTTGTCTAAAAAACCTAACAAATCTCAAAATTTTGCCCATGCTAATGTTGCAATACATAAAAGTAAGGTAGATGTTCCTCCTTTCTTAATTATAGTTAGGATCTTTGGTAAGAATTTGCATAATTGTTTATTAGATTTTGGTTCATCTACAAATATTATGCGTGAGGGTATTTGTGAAAAATTAGGTTTAACTCTCATTAAATATGATAGAGTTATAACTCAATTAAATAAATCAAGAGTCAAAGTGATTGGTGAATGTTTGAATGTTCACATGAAGATTTCCTTAGAGCCAAGGATCTAATAGTTTATTGATATCCAAGTGGTGGACATCCATGATGCTTATGGGATGCTATTAAGTAGAGACTAGAATAAGAGCTTGAATGGTTACATGTCAAAAAATAGTTCACATATATGGTTGCCTTGGAAGGGAGTCCCCAACCAAATAAAGATTAAAAAGGAGACTAAAATGAAGCATATGATCACAG
Organism: Torreya grandis; assembly: GCA_037957365.1. NCBI lineage: Eukaryota > Viridiplantae > Streptophyta > Pinopsida > Cupressales > Taxaceae > Torreya > Torreya grandis. Next base: position 1,942,234 of record JARHVA010000393.1, on the reverse strand, counting down.
AGTATAATATAGTCAATGAGAAGGTCAACATGGTTAACTCAGATCTTGGTGTTTACACTCTTAACACCACAAATGTATGTAACTCTAAAACTTATCATGCTTTTCCTGGACTATGGAAACTTTATTATGATGGTGCTAGATGCAAATCAAGTTTTGGAGTAGGGGTGGTAATAATCAATCATATTGGGAAAGAATACAATACCTCTTACAAACTACAATTCCCATGCACCAATAATTTGGCTAAGTATGAAGCACTTATTCTTGGATTATAATTTGTAATCAAGCATGAGACCAAAGAACTTTTAGTTTTTGGTGATTCTGAACTAGTGGTCAATTAGGTCAAGAGTAAATATCAATGCAAGTTGTCCTATCTCAATAAGTACAAATTTAGAGTGTGGGACTTAATTGAATGTCTTGATGCTATTCACATTATGTCAATCCCTAGGGAAGAAAATAAGGCTATTGATGAACTTGATTTAGCTATATCCAACCTTATGCCCCATCAAAGTTCCAAGTTGTAAAGCCTTGCAATTGAGTTATTCCCATGTCCCTCAATACTGACAATGTCAACCACATGAAGGTATTCGGTGATGATCAATAGATCAGATACTTCTTGACTAGTTCAAGAGTGTTTGAAGTCCACATTATTGATGAAGCCAATTTACTTGAGGGTGAGAACCTTGAAATAAAACTTGATGATAAGGTCATTTAGTTGAATGATAATAATATCCCCAAAGGCATGATAGCCTTAGAGAGACTCTTTGATTCTGATAAACTAGCTGAGGCTACCAAGTCTCCCAAGACAAGTGGGAAGGATTACAACACAATTGATCTTGGATTTCAAGATCAACCTCAGTTGGTTAATATTGGTACAACTTGTACAAGAATTGAGTCTAAAAGAGACAAATAAATGTTGATCAAATATAAAGATATCATATTATGGTCCTATGTGACCTAAATATCTTTGATCCAAAGGTCACAACTCATACCATACCTTTAAAATAAAATTACAAACCTTTTAGACAAAAATAGAGGCTTGTCAACCTAGTCTTAGAACCACTAATATATAGAGAGGTCAAGAAGCTCTTAGATGCCAAGATTGTGTTTCCCATTAGGCATTCCACTTGGTTACCAATTTAGTCCCTGTCTAAAATAAAAATGGTGAAATTAGATTGTACATTGATTTTAGGAATCTAAATAGAGCATCTAAGAAAGATAATTACCTCATACCTTCTGTTGACCAAGTAATACAAGTAGTTTCTGGTTTTGCTATGATGTCCTTTCTTGATGGATTTTTAAGGTATAACCAAGTGTTGGTAAATTAAGAAGACATGATGAAGATTGCTTTTACTACCAAGTGGGGAATGTTTACCTACAAGAGAATGCCTTTTGGATAAATAAATGCTAGAGCCACCTTTTAGAGGGCTATGGATCATGTTTATCAAGGTCTTGTCGGTAAATACAATAGCATATACAAGGGTGATCTGAATGTGTTTTCTAAAAATTGGGAAGATTATATTATGTACCTATAATAGGTATTTGAAAGATAGAAAAGGTATGGGATTTCTCTCAACCCAAAGAAAAGTATTTTCTATGTTACTGAGGGAAAGCTATTAGGACATGTTATTACTAAAGAGGGAATCTCTATATACCTTGATATATTAAATGCAATATCTCATATAGAGCCCCATAATAGTAAGAAAGAATTAAATTCATTATTTGATAAAATAAATTTTGTAAGAAAGTTTATTTCTAGTTTTACAAAAATAGTGAAACCTTTGAATGACATGTTAAAGAAAGAAGCTAAGATCACTTGGAATGATGAGACAAATAATGTTTTCAAGAACATCAAGGAGGAAATTGGAAAAGCCCCTATATTGATAAGTACAAACTTCAAAAAAGATTTTTATCTTTAATCCTTTGTTTTAGATCATATAATGGTTGCAGTTTTAACTCAAAAGATATATAATTGTGATTGTCTAGTTGCTTTCATGAGTACTAATTTTAAAAATGTTGAGTTAAACTACTCTTTAGTTGATAATAAAGCATGTGCTTTGGTCAAGGAAGTAAAAAGGTTTAGGCATTATATCCTTAGGAATAAGGTGCATGCCATTCTACCAGACCCTACCACCAAGCTTATGCTAAGTCAAAATGAACTAGTAAAAAGAAGAGGTAAGTGGATGTAGACACTATAAATACACATATTACAGTTCTAGATGTCATACCAACCTCTAGACCACCCCTAAACCCCCTTGAGACCACTTCACAACCTTTCAACCACCAAACCTAAGTCACCTTGACTAACTCTGACCATTCTACCTTTGACTTATCAACCACCGATGGTTAACCCCTAATAACTGATGGTTATACTCGACCAATAATGGTCAACCTTTAACCCTCTTAAGGGTTAACTCTAGCTCAACTCTACCTTGTTTTTTTATTCTTATCCACTCACATAATTATGCATTGTAAGAATAAAATTAGATGAACTATTGAGACCTTGTTTGAACTTATTGTTTTACCTCTCCCTTCCTTTTAGAAAAAGAGAGGAGGTGAAAAGGAGGGTAAGAATCATCAGAGAGAATCAATAATTATCAAAGCTTCTTGTATTAGAACTTATTTTATAGGTGAATAATAATAAAAATCTTCTAATGAGTGTGATAAAGAGAACAAGTGATGTAATTCATCAATCACAACCAAGATACTGACACTCTACCAGAATTGCTCCAGGCTCCACAATGAGTTTTCAACCACACACCTCAACATTCTTCAGATCAACAACAAAAAATCTAAGTATCTATTTTCAATAATTAGTTCTTTTTTTTTTCTCTCCCTATCAAACCTTTGAACCAGACAACCTTGAATATTCCTCTCTATCTCAAAACTAGCCTCTAACCTAAACCCACATCCTAGAATCACTTAGCCACCTTCCCAACCAAACCTACCCTTACCTAAGCCAAATTTGATAGTAACTGTTGATGGTCACTTAACCATTGATGGTTTTCCCTTGAACATTGATGGTCATGCAATCATCGATAGTTACCTAACCACCAATGGTTCACATAACCACTGATGGTCACTATGTGACAATTCTAAAAGGAAGTCAATTCCACCTAGTAGACCCCAACCAAATCCCACTTTTTGACTTTTTGCTTGATCATAGAACATCACCCTATTTTTTGAACCATGTATTTTACATTTAGAAATAATATCCAATAGTATATTTCTATAATTATTCAAATTCATCTATTTTCAACCACTTTTTGTACTTGGTTTCAATATCTTCTACTATTTATGCAAGCAATTTATCTTTCATTTTTAGAACTTGATTGTTGAAAAGTGTGGATTAAAAACCTCCAAGGAAGCTTGTGCTTCTTGGATCTAGCTTGGTAGGTAATCCACCCTACTATCTAACTAATCAACTATTTATTTATTTATTTATTTATTATTTTTAGTTCATTCCTCCCCAAATAAAGAGGAGTATTTACAACCGTCTAGATCACAAAGTGCAAACCAAATCCAGGTTTTACTAACCTCACCCTTATTTTAAGTTTTAAAACTTTTTTTCTTAAGAAATAAAGAAAAATTTACGTGAAACATTTTGGTACGCCCAAAGGGACCCTTGAGTCTTTTATTGGGTTCATAGTTGCATCTAGGTGCTTCTTCTTCTTGTCTTATGCTCATACAACAAAATCAAAATTTCATTTTGGGCTTAAAATTGACTACATACATTGATTGCTTGCTTATTTTAGCTCACATAATTTAATTAGTCAAGTGAATTAATGGTAGATTCAATCTTATCACATATACAAACCAAACCACTTATGCCTAATCAAACATAAAAACATTGACATAAAGCCTAACTGGGATTTAATTACCTAGCAATCACATTTCCCAGCTATCCTACTTGGATTTAATCACTAAGGGGAGAACCAACTTAGTTAGTTGGTTAAGTATAATCTTTGGCAATCGGTATATCTTGGCTAAGCACCTGATACCCTTATCATTGTAGTGTGTGAAGTGAGGGGAAGGCCCTAATATCAAGCCACCTAATTATTTCTAACACAAATCCCTTTGAAAGCCTAAACACAACCTAAAACCAACCATATACTTTTTTTGTAGTACCTGATCTACAAGCCAAGTTGAGTCACACAATTCTTAAAAATTAAGGCATAAGCCACAAGAGACACTAAAATAATATTAGGATTTAACGTGATTTAGTGTGTGTTTCATTTCCTTGAATTTTTCTTGCCTTCTCTTTATTTGAGTTGTGAGATTAATTGTATCTTCTTCTTTTCATTATCTAAATGGTTTTAACTAGGCAACAACTAAGAAACTAATCAAATCAAGATCCACCTCCTAATCATTCATCTTCTTCTTCTCCCTCATCCATGGAATACATCTCAAATGTAGAGATTTCCTCCTATCCTTCCAAAATTCCTAACATCCCTTGAATCATTTCCTAAGGTGATGCAAATATTACCACCTTTCTCAATAATAACCCCATATCCCTCCAACATTGACTTAACACCATATCTCATCATACCCCTACTTTGGTTCCACTTGTTGACCCACCCTTTGGTATGATATCCCACCTTATGGGTAACACTTATATTGCCACCATTTCCACCCAAGCATCTCTTATACCAATAATCCTATTAGTGCCACCATCCAAAACCATCCCACCCAAAAAACCAACACTCAAACACCTTTTACCCCAACTAAAAACCCTTCTAGTATATGAGCAACCTAACCTTTGGGCACTGGTACTTTGCTTATCATGGGAGTACCCTTTACTAATGTCACCACCATTCCTCTTATTTCCAAGCCACCTACCTCCACTCCATTCCAAAGCTTGGTGGTCCTCATACCTTATACCCTTCCACCCATTAGTACCAAAGTTACCACCTATCCTCTATTTACCAACCCAACCATACCTCTAACCCAACCTACACCAATCCTCCAATAGATATCCATTGAAAAAAAGCCAAGATACATCCCTAACCCACAAGCGTATGTATCTCTACCTTCCACCAAACTACCTATCTCCATGTATTCATATGTGGCATCATCCCAACCACCCATGTCCACATGCCAATATTTGGTATCTCCTCAACCCCCCTCTAGCTATTTTTATGTTACACCTACCCAAACCTAACATAATCTACCCTACAACTACGAGGGTGCACAACCAAAAACGGACCTTGTCAAAATGTTAATAGACAAAATGACTACTTTGGATTCATATTTTTATGGTGCCCATAACATATTATCTTATGAATAAATTTGTAATGAACCAATTCATCCATCTGTCCCCATTCAACCTTATCCTCCTCAATGGTAACTTCTAAAATTTTCAAAATTTTAGAGCAAGGAAGACTCAACAACATCTGAGAGAATTTAAGAATTATTGATATTTGATCACCTATGATGATGCTCTCCTTCTCCATACCTTTCCCATGTCTCTATCATGTTTGACACTAGTTTAGTACAGTGCTATTAAAAATCACTCCCTCTTTTCTTTTGCCCAAATAGCTTGGACTTTCTTAGATCACTTTTCCATAAACATCTCTAAGAAAATTTCCATCACCGATCGTTACTTCATCTGACAATTTGATGATGAGTCCATTGCCAATTTTATATCCCATTCGAAAATCTTGATAAAACAACTCTCTTTCTCTTTACTCCAACCTGAGATGATAGAGCTCTTTGCTCAGGCTTATGCCAAACACATCTCCTCTAATTTTTAGGTTCAAAATTTTAGGACCTTTGATGAATCTTTCACCATGGCACAAAAATTAGAGAATAGAGCCATTGATGAGGGAAAGTTAAAACTAAGAAATAAGAACTCCACATTCAAATCAAATGAGACTTCCTCCTCCAAACCTAACAACCAAACCAACTCTAACACCAAAAATAAGGGAACCACAAATGCATTTATCCTTAAAACCACTCCTCCTCCGGTTGTTAACCAACCCAACTCTTCCAATTCCTCTAGCCAGAACACTAGGAACCCAAATTACAACAACCAAAATTAATTTACTCCATTATGGGAGTAATATGCTTTGATTTTGGAGAAGTTTTTGAAAGTAAATATCATACAATTTTTTTTGATAAAACCTCCACAAAAATTCAATTCCTCTCATCCCATACTTGGTTGGTATAAGGAGAATGAATTGTGTGCCTTCCACCATGCTATTAGACATGATGTTAGTAGGTGCAATACCTTCAAGAACGTCATCAAAAACCTCATTGACAAGGGGGAAATTATGTTGGATAACCCCAAAGAACCCCCAAATCAATCACTTGACATCTTTATATAGCCATTACCCAACCATGCCCCTTCCACAAATAATGAAAATAATAAATTAGAATCCTCTCACAACCATGAGGTCTATACTGTTAACATGGTTCTCAGTAAACTCATTATTGAGGAAACCATTGATGAAACCACCTTTAATTTCAATCCACTTATTGAGGTAATGGAGTCACTCTCCATTCCTTCAAAAATTGAGACCAAAGAGACAACTAATCCCCTTTCTCCACTCATTGAGATATTTGAGCTACCAACGTCTCCTTTAAGAGACATAACAAAATAGGTAGCCATTACCACCACATACTTATCCTCCATCATACAACAATCCACTTTTCTTTTGGAAAGCATCCCTAAGGAAGAGATCACTCTACCTACCTCTCCCATAGGAAAATCATCTTCCCAAACCTTGGAGCCTTTGATTGAGGAAAAAGATGAGGTAACCACTTCTCTCTCCACCCATGGGTTTGACCTTTGAGATTAATATTGAAGGGATCAAACTTATTTATAATCCCTTCTATTTACTAGTTCAAAACCTAGAGTAATTATCCCAACCCAATGAAGACCGTGCCACATTTTAGCACCATCTTGGGCTTCCTTACCCAACCAAGAAAGAGCCTATAACCATGCCACTATCATCCCAACCTTTTATTTCCAATATTGAACCCACCATCACCCTAACCAAAAATTTATAAACTTCTACCAATAAAACCATAACCAAACCATCCAAACTAACTCCACCTAAAATAACCAAGTCACCCTCTACCATCCCAACCAAGCCCACCAAAAACCTTGGCATATTCCCTATTCATAACCTTACTCATCCCTAATTGAAATTAGAATTAAATTCACCAAACCTATCAAAGAAACCCCAAAACAAGCCAACAAAGAAGGTGAAACCACTCAAGATTCCATAAACCAAGACTCTACCTCCCCTTTCCACTTTGCTTTATATTTTAGGACCTCACCCTTCTACCTTATCAATGAAACTAACCATCCCAAACAAAACCCAAATCTAACCACCAATTTTGATTACACCATCACTCCTACTTTCATCCTCACCTATTTTCACCAAACCTTATATAACCAAACTAACTACATCTTAGTTATCTACCCCAATACCTTTCACCCCTAAGCAATTGATACCAAAACCATCCACCAAGAATGCTCCTTCATCCAAATCTCTTACCATCAAACCTACTCCTAAAAAGGCTTCCACCTCAACTACCAAACCTAAAATCTCCATGCCTTTACCACCTTTTCCTGTGTCTTACTCAACCATCCTCCAAAGGTTATTATAAGCATCTTGCTTAACCTTGACACATATCAAACCATTTGACCCACATAATCCTAAACCATCTTGGTATAATGATAAATTAGTATGATCATACCATATAACACCTAGGAATGATACTAAGAACTATAAATATATCTAAGTGTTAATCCATTGATTGTATCATGAGGATAACTTATTGTTAGATGAGCCTCCTATGAGCCCACCACTGAATTAAAAACTAAGAGCCATCAACCAACACTTATTTACTCCCCCACTCTCATATTAGAGTGAAGCAGAGCTAAAGAAATCTTATAGATTGACTCTTTCCCAAATCCATACCATCCATGTGGTCACATGATCACATGCTCAACCAAAGGATAAGGGAAAGGCAAAGGTGTCCATTACATGGACATATCCCTCTTCCACCACCCAACCACCCAACTAACACCAATCACCTTTACCTTCAACCAAACCTAGGTTCCATCTTGGGTCCCTCTCAATCCAATGCATCTAAATCAATCTAATGAGTAGTTTTGAAACAACTTTACCAAATATATGTGAAGATGAGTTTGTATGAACTAATCAATACCCCACCCCATCACCAACAAGTGATGATAGAGGATTTGAAATCCATAGAGGTTTAACCAAAAGACCTATAACCTATATCATCCTTTGTCAGAGATCTTCAAATTTATAACCTTGTTACCTTCAAGGATTCAGAAATACCCTTCATCCATCTAGATGATCTAGATCCTCCCTTCTTCATTATCACATACATCAACCAAACCTGCATCAAGAGGGTTATGATTGATGAGGGATCTAACATTAACATTATCTCCTCCCATGCATATAACTAGATAAAATTACCTGAGAAAATTATGTCAAAAACCTTAGCGGTGCTTTGATCATTCAATGATACCATGGCCATGACTTTAGAAACTGTTATCCTTCACATTCATCTAGGACCCTGCATGCTTCTTGAGCTCTTCTACATAGTAGAAGGTGAGTTATAGTATAATTTTTTTTTGGGATGTCCTTAGATTTGTTCCATGGGATGTGTGTCATCTAACCTGCATTGATGTATCAAATTTGAACATGAAAGTTAAGTTGTTACCATACAAGATGACCCTAGTCCTTTTATATCATGCAACATGATGTATTGACCCAATGACATTCTCCTTCCTCCATCCAAAAAGCCTTCCTCAATAAAGGATGAAGCCCCATATTATTCTACCAATGAAGCATCCACTCATTCATCCATCCCTTCTACACAAATCCCCATAACAAACCCTTTGGAATCAACCTTACAACATCTTTTATTGGAGAAGTATTGCCTTTGGACACTAGACACTTTTCCTACTCCCCAAGAGTATGGGAGTCTTGACCAACAACCTGGTTATGACCCAAATATTGGAGCTATTATTCCTTTTAGGACCTCAACTTGTCAAACTAATTTCATCTATGGGGGACTTGATAAACCCCTTACCACTTCTACTACCTCTTTTTCACCTCAACCATTTAACTCCAGTTTCTCCTATCTAGATAAACTATATATTGCCAATACATACCTATGTAGGTGTGATTGGAAGGGATTTAGTCTAGGTCGATAGGAATATGGGCTACATGAGTTAATTCTAATCAAGACCTAAAAACCTCATGAAAAGCATGGCCTTAGTTTCATGCAACCTAGAAAACAAACTAACCCGCCTCCCATTATTGTCATTGACAAGGAAATTCCATTCTCACCATCCACTCCATCATAAACAAATGAGGATTATGAAATTATGCCCCCTAATTTTTTTTTCATAAACATGTCAGCCTCAGACCCCTAACTTATCAAAAGGATGGGGTGACTATAACCATTCCTTTGACTCATCTTAAGATGGTAGGAGATGACTTTCTTACCATTGATACCATTTGGTGTCAGGATGATGATTCCATTCTCACCTATCTTAGAATTGAAGATTCCTCTATACACAAATATCTTCCTCTTGATACTTCAACCATGTTGAATGAATCCACCATGGATATCAACTTGGGTATTCTAGATAGCCCATGCATTGTCAAAATTAACTAATTGCTAAATTTTGAGGAGCTTTGAGACTTCCCCTCCTTATTACAAGACCACAACATTGAATTTACTTGGTTTTACAATGATATGCCAAGAATTGACCCCTCCATCACTACCCATAACATAGTCACCAACCATGGTGCCAAGCTAATTAGGCAAAAATTTTGATGAATGCACCCTTGCATAGCCCTTATCATCAAAGAAGAGCTTCAATGTCTCTTATCTGTCAATTTCATCCAACCCATTGATTATACCCAATGGGTCTTGAATGTCATACCTATCACCAAATCCATAGGGGAACTTCACATTTATGTATATTTTTATGAAATTAACCTTGCTTTCCCAAAGGATGACTTTCCTTTACCAAGCATTGACCAATTTATTGATCTTATATCTGACCATGAGATGTTATCTCTTATGGATGGGTTCTCGAGTTACAATTAGATCTTAATTTCCCTTGAAGAAAAACATAAAACCACATTTATCATCTTATGGGGAACTTTTTGCTATAGGTTTATGCCTTTTGGACTAAAGAATGCTAGTATAACCTAGTAATGTGGTATGACCTACATCTTCCATGACCTTATTCACAAAATTCATAGAAGACTATGTTGATGACCTTATTGGGAAATCCAAATGTTGTAAATATCATTTGGCCATTCATAATATTATCTTTGAATGACTCATCCATTACCAGTCTACCTTAACCCCAAGAAGTGCATTTTTGGGGTCTTGTTAGGAAAGCTCCTTAGTTTTATCATCTCCCTTTGGGGAATTGAAGTTGATCCTACCAAAATCAAATAAATATTGGACATGCCTCCTCCTATCCACCTCAATCAACTCCATATCTTACAATGGAAGCTCCAATCCATTCATCACTTTATCTCTTAGCTCTTAGATCGATGCCAACCTTTCCACCACCTTCTTAAGAAGGATGTATATTTTAAGTGGAATAATGACTATCAAAGGGCATTTGATTCACTTCAAGAGTACATTATATCTCTACCCATCCTCATCCCTCCCAAGGAAGATCAAAATTTTTACCTTTATATTTACACCACTGACTACTCCTTAAGGGCAATGTTGGCTCATCGAGATGAGCAACATAAAGATCAAGCCATCTACCTCATTAGATATATGCTTGTAGATTATGAGACTCGATACATCTATACCAAAAAAATTTACCTCACCTTGGTCTTTATGGCTAAAAAACTTATGTCATAACCAATACCAACCTGCTTAAGTATATGCACTTCAAGCCATACCAAAATCAACGTATGGCAAAATGGCTCATGATTTTAGCTAATTTTTACCTTGAGTTATTTCAGCATAAATTAATTAAAGGGAAAGTCATTATTGACCATTTGGTTGAAGCACCATTAGCAAATAACTGGCCTCTTCCTCTCAAGTTTTTAGATGAGTCCATCATGACCCTCTCTCAAGTAGACTTCACCTATCAAGTGACCATGTTATTTGATGGATCAAAATGTTAGCATGATGGAGGATCTAGCATCATCCTTATTCCCCTTCATTGTGAACCTCTTCCTTTATATTTCAAACTAGGTTTTGAATGTACCAATAATATGAATGAGTAGAAAGCCCTAGTGATAGGTCTCCAAACTGCATTAGCCTTGGGAGTCAAAACACTCAACATTTTTGGTGACTCTCAACTTGTTGTCAATCAACTCAATGGCTCTTATCAATGTAAGAAATCTATTTTTCAATAGTATAAACAACTAGTTGATATACTCTTAGTATCATTTAAACACTATTATATCCAAACAACTCCATGATCTATGAATAAGTTTGTCAATATGATGGATTCTCTCACTTCCTAGATCACATATGCACCCTTCGAATCTAAGCTATTTGTCATTATCCATCAACTTACCTAGCTTTCTTATATCAAATCAGACTCTCCTACCATCTTTAATGTGAAAGAAACCTAACCTAACCTTTGGTACCAATAGACCTTAAACTATCTCAACCTTGTCATCATCCCTTCCAACCTTTCTAGGAATGCTCAAAGAGCCTTTATCTAGAGTACCTCACGTTATATTATACTTGAGGGAATTATTTATAAATTTAGCTTTGATGGTCTCCTCTTTCATTATCTATGTAGTCATAAATGCTATCAAAAAAATCCATGATGGGATTTGTGGGGGACATTTTAGTGGCGTAGCCGTTACCAAACACATCCTTTACCTTGGATATTATTGGCCCATACTTAACCAAGATTGTTGTGATTATGTGAAAAAGTGTGTCAAATGTCAATAACACACCACTTTACATCATGCACCTAGCCATAGTCTTTAAGTATCCAAAGATTTTTGGCCCTTCTCATAATGGGGTCTATATCTTATTAGTGAAATTAACCCCCATTTTTTATAGTGACATCATTCTATCATCACTGCAATAGAATATTTCACCAAATGGGTAGAGTTTATTCTTCTCATCTCAACCAAAGATGAAAAGATTATCTATTTTATCAACCATCACATTATCTATTATTTTGGGTTTCCTCATAAAATTATCACTAATAATGGTAAATCTTTAAAAAATAAACAATTCTAAGGTCTTTGTGATGTGTTCAGTATCAAGTTAAGTTTCTCATCACCTTATCACCCACAAGAAAATGGATAGGCCAAAGCTTCTAACAAAACTATTAAGAACATGCTAACTAAAATGGTTAATACATCTAGTCAGGGTTGGTATTTACACATCCCCTTCACTTTATGGGCATATCATACTAGAATTTGAACCCCTACAAGTAATACCCCTTTCTCTCTAGTTTTGGAGTTGAGGCTATCTTGTCTCTAAAAGTTCAAATTCCCTCTCTTCACATCTCTCTAAGAGATCTCATTTTGAGAATGATTATCATCAAGAAAATTTAGCCCAACTTGAGCTACTTAATGAACATCATTTAGCTATGCTTACCCATCTTCATGTTTATCAAGAGTGAATCAAGCACGCTTATAACGAACACCTCAAAATATGAGAATTCAATATCACAGACCTCATCCTAAAGGAAAATCAACATGTAACCAATATGGATAAAAGCAAGCAGGGAAAGTTTATTTTCAATTGGCTTAGACCTTATATCATAATGAACAAGTATGGATCAAGAACTTACCAATTTTCCTCCCTTGAAGGAAAACTAGAACCTGAGCCCCTCAATGCTTCACATCTACATCCTTACTTTGTTAAACAAGATTGAACTCACCTTTTGTCTAACTTAAGCTCATCCCTTATTTTCACCCACATCTATCCCATTATTTTAAGGACAACCAATTAAAGATAAATCATGTGATTATCCATTACAACCTTCACCTAATCTTGAAAATGGGTACCATGGCTCTACCCATGGCATGGTCTTTAGGGTACTTTCCATCCCCTTATAAGATGGATTCCCATGGTCATTATCACTTAAAACTCTTTTACCCATTATCAACCTTCTTATACTCTAGTTTTGCCTTCATAAAGGTGAACCTTTTGAGCCCATATAAAAAAATCCATGTCAATAGCAAAAAAAAACATAGTCAATCAAAAAATCACAAAAAGCCAAAACTCATATGAGTCATTCCAAGCATTTACAGACTACTCCCTTGAAGGATAACTACCAAAACATATCATAATTTCTCAACATAAGGTATACTTATACCTTGAAATATAACTATCAAAAGCCTTAAAAAAAGCTCAAAAACATAGACCACTCCCTTAAAGGATGGCTGAGTAAAGCATTTGTCAAAGCATAGTAATTTCTTGGAAGCGTCCCACATCGATCAACTTCTCCTATCCCTCCAAGTAATACAAAAATATTAAAATACCCATTATCAAAAATTAGAAAAAGCATAATAATTCTAGAAGCCATAATCAGCTTTCATAAGTAGACTTCCCACATCGATCAGTCTACACTTTGTATGACATGGACTTGTTTATACTGGCTCTTTTGGTAACCTATTGATGAGGCATGCTATTCTCATAATAAGGTTCCATTTTCTTCCATATCCCATTTATACAATATATAAACAAGGGATTTTGAGTTTACTTGACATTATGTAATCAAGACACTTTTTTAAACAACTAATAGATGCTAATGCAAAGCATTCAAAGGATTTATGTTCATACACTAATCTTACTTTAGTTTTTTTAGTCCTTGCCAAAGAAGAAGCAACACACCTTCTTGTTATTTTCTCATATCTAATTGTTGTTACATTCATTAAGATTTTTATCTTTTGATTGTCTTATCTTTTCTCACATTTATTTTTATAATCCAACTTACTTTATGTGTCTTAAAGTTTTAACCACCTTCATCTAATCATATGCAGCTCATTAAAAACATTTAAAAACAAATTATGTGTTTTATATGTGTTGTGCCTTGTTTAAGTATTTTTAATCAAAATAACATCTTAGCCATCATAATCAATCATAACAAACATGTGATAATCACAACATTACCTTTTATCAAATCATAAGTCAATACATCATCACACGTCACTCTACCTCAAAAATATATTTAATCATAGATAACATCATCACATCACAATTATCTCATCTAAATAACCAACAACACCAACTAATCATGAGACATATATCACTATTCAATCATACATCATCCACATATGTTATCCATCACATGCCTATCTAGGTAAGAAAGCAAAGATTCATCCACATTTCCAACAAAACATCTCATCATCACAAACATCATCATATCCTAACATCATGAACACCCCATCACCTAATCATAACATCATAATCATCCTACCATCTATCACATCCATAGAACTAGGATCCATTAACCCATAACCATGTCATGAACATAAATTGCATCATAGTTATCCATAACCATAATAATAATCACAAACATCATATTCATGTCAAACAAAGCATAAACATTATCATATCTTAAGCAACATCCATCAATATCTAATATCATCATGAACATAAATTAAATAGCCAAATCATCACATGCCTAAGTAGGTGAGTACACATAAACCATAACATGCTAATCATATGAATATAATCATCATAAACAACATCACATCCATAAACATCAACACAAAAAATAAACCACAATCACATCTATATATTATAAGCTCATAATCAAAATAATGATCATATATACAATAATATACATGTCTCTCAAAAATTTATATATATCTCACTACATTAGCTTGTAGGTCAATATCAAAATCATATGATACATAAAAAATAAAATGTATCATAATAGTCTAAGCCCCTGGAGCACTACTACCTCCTAGAGCCTACCCTCTTGAGCCTACCTATCCATTAGCAGATATAACCCACTGACCTTGTGTTGCACTACTGGCCCGTCTAATGATCCTAGCTATGTACTCACCCTATTTGGGCTCATATAGTAAACATCTAAAAAATAAGGCATCATAATACCAAAGATGCTTGAATATCATTACATATCATGCCATCAAGATATTCCTTGGTGGTCTTGTAGATACTAGTACTCCTCATGCTTGCCTCAAAGAATCTCTCTCCTGAGTAACCATAGCTAGTTGAGCCCTAGCTCGATCCCTCTCCCTAATAAGTGTGGCCACCTAGACTTGTGCTTCATCCCTCTCCTAGGTCATTGATGCTAAGTATGACTATGCTATGGCTAGTGCTTCCCATGCCTAATTCATATCAATAATCAATACTTATCTATTTGGGGAATCCACAGCTCTCTAATCACCACCCCCCACCTATGCATCTACATCCATGTCCTACTGGCCACTATCACCCCAAAAAATGTCTATATCATAATGTGCCTAGAACCATGTAGGGTACCCATAATTAACACCCATGTCATCAATCTCATCCCTCACTGGTATCTCCTCATGATCAATAAACACATCCTCAGGCTCTGGAGCAGGCAATGGGAACTCTGCATCCTCCTTCCTATATCTAGGGAACTCCTTGAGGATATCATATACCATTCCAAAATACTACCTCACCTTATCAAAAGGGATAAGATAAATCTCATGATCTCATCTCCTAAAGATCCATCTATAACTCTATAATGATAATGTGTGTCAAACATACCTCATCCATGCTAAAAACATGACATATGGGTACCAAATCACATCTCCCACAACCATGGCATCTAATTGGTCTCTATACCAGTCAAGGTCTCAGTCTCTTCCTCCTATTATTATGAGAGCATGATCACCTCTCCACTTTATGTAGCTGACCTTGTAATCCATATGAACAAAACCATGCCATGGTAGTCCCCTAGGTCTCAGTACCTTGACATGCTCATAATCCAAACAATGTAACACAAAACCAACATTAATCCCATATATCCTGTGGGCATAGTATCCCCACAACTCTTGATATATATGAATTAATAATACTGGTGCCAACTCAAACACACCTTGAAATCCAACTGCATCTCCACCAAAACCCCAATAACAAGTACAAAAATATCCCACTACTAGAATCTAATAATGCATAGCAGGGAACAACTATCATCATTATGAATAGCCATCTTGCATCCATATCCAATTGATATAAAGGTGTGTAGTGAAAACCTCCTAAGGGCCACCTCATAAGGATGAAGTAATTTACATACAAGTGATCCATATACTCATCTCTCTCATCACTACTGATATGGTATATTATCTCACCCCATATAGGTAGCTATAATATCTAGTGGATGTCCTCTAGTAAAATGGTGATCTCACCTATTGGTAGTAGGAATGTGTTAGTGGATGGATCCCATCTCTCGATGAGTGCCACTAACATCACCACATCTTAAGGTACATGTCGATAGCACCTCATGCCTCCTAAGCCTACCTCAGTCATGTGATCCTAGTCTGCATCCATCATGCCTCAACACACCTTGTCAAAGATCTAGGGCACTCTATCATGCATTTATAACTTCTTCCTCACCTAAAATGTTCATAGATAATGCCTTAGTTCACCTAATCAAACCTATAAATGAGAACATACCTTCAAATTCACCTTTTCTAAACTTATCACATCTACATTACCGAAACCCTTAAACCTCTTAACCTACACCCTTAAACACTAACCTAAACACTTGACCAATAAACTAAAACCTTGAATTACACCTTTTACCCTACACCTTTACCCATTTTCTAAACCTTTTCCCAACCATTGATGGTTGAGAGTCAAATAATGATGGTTCCTTTTAGAACCATCACCAATCAAATTTCAACCACTGATGGTTAGGTGGTTAACCACTAACAGTCTACATAATGATCATTCAAGGATCATCTATCGATCGCCACCAATCGATAATGACTATCGATAATCACTATGTAGTGACCATCGATGATCTTCAAACCCTAAGGCTTGACCAAAAAACCTCCAAACTACACCAAATGCTAAGTTTTTTCATTATAACCATGTAAGATAACCCTTTACTACCATTCACAACACGAAATACCTACTCAACTATCCCACTTCTTACTTCTCACCAATAATAAAACACAACAAATCCTAACCCTAGCAAACCAAAAACCAACCCAAATTTTTAACCAAATAACACACAAATTTAACTTTAATCTATTAATACAAGTACATAACCTACCTCATTCCTTAACCACTATCATGAAGGAACCCCCAAAACTACCATTGTACCCCACACTCTACCTTGACCCCTCTACATCCTTAGTCACCACCCACTCAACCTCACTCAAATAACCCAATAAATCAATTAACTCACATTAACGTAGTGTCATTATTTTTATTTCTTAAGCCACAAGGTAATTACTGAAGGTTAAATGCATAAATAAACAACTAAAACCCTTGATATCCTTTTTACCATCACCCCTTTTAGGGTTGATGTATGATTATTGACAATCATTAGGTAACCATTGATGATTGACCTTGACCATTGATGGTTGACCTCCTTAAAATTTTCCAACCTAACTTATCATTTAAAGTGTGATCAAAATATCTATTTCCTGCTTCTACCCTAATAATTACAAACTAAATACCATTGGAGTACCCATTATCCACTAACTAAACAACCAACTGCATAACCTTGATATTGGTCATATTGGCCCAACTTTCATATGTTTTATGATGAACTTATATTGGTCACTTTAACTACTATGACTACATTTACATCTTGAATAACTTGAAATCATGCTACTTTTGTGCAAAAACCATGTGTGTCTTCTTGGGAGCACTTCCTACCTTGGATACTTGAAAATATATTGACCTTGCTTAGGAGACTTGAATTTACAAGTACAACCTAACCACCATGCCTACATATGGCCACTTGGTTTAATTTTCACTTATCATTCTAGTGTCGACCTTATTTTTACCTAACTAACTCAACTATGGTAGTCTAATCTATGTGTGATAAATGATATCACATTCTGTGTGCATGTTTATGCCTCGATGCCAAATCTAGCTAATGTAATCACCCACTTAATCACTTGTCAAACTCACATATGATTTTTTTTCACCTCATCAAATACTAGTTTGAGGGGAAACACCTCATCCCATGCTTGGAGCTATCAAACCTTTGAACCAACCTTCCATTTTTTTTATTTTATAGTTTGCAGATATAAACTACATAAAAAAAGGGGTAAAATGTAGACACTAAAAATCTACACACTATGGTTCTATATGTCACACCAACCCCTAGACCACCTTTAGACCCCCTTTATACCACTTAATAACCTTTCAACCACTAAACCTAAGTCACCTTGACTAAATCTTAACATTCTACCTTTGACCTATCAACCATCAATGATCAACCCTCAACTATTGATGGTTATACTTGACCATTGATGGTCAGCCTTTAACCACCTTTAGTTTTAACTCTAACTCAAATCTACCTTTATTTTTAATTCTTATGCATGTTAAGACTAAAATTAGATGACCTATTGAGACCTTGTTTGTACTTATTATTTTAGCTTTCCCTTCCTTCTATAAAAAGAGAGGAGGAGGAGGTGAAAAGGAGGGCAAGAATCATCAAGGAGAATCAATAATTATCAGAGCTTCTTGTATCAAAACATATTTTTCAAGTCTTCTTTCGATGAATCTAGGAAAGCTTATAATGAGCATGATAGAGAGCACACATGTTTCAATTCATCAATCATAGCCAAGACACTGACACTTTTCTAGTTGTGCTCCAGGATCGACAATGAGTTTTTATCCACACACCTCAACATTCTTCAGATCAACAAAAAAAAAGCTAAGTATCTATTTTTAGTAATTAGTTTTTTTTTCTCTCCAAACCAAACCTCTGAACTAGAAAACCCTAAATATTCCTCTTTATCTCATAACCAACCTCAGCGTAAACCCACCTCCCAAAATCACTTAGCCACCTTCCCAACCAAACCTACCCTTACTTAAGCCAAATCTAATAGTAACCATCGATGGTCACTTAACCACTAATGGTTTTCCCGTAATCACTAATGATCATGCAACCATTGATGGTTACCTAATTGTCGATGGTCATTGTGTGACAATTTTAACAAGTCAATTCCACCTAGCAGAGCCAAACCAAATCCCACTTTTTGGCTTTCTACTTGATCATAGAACATCACCCTATTTTTTGAACCACATATGATTCATTTAAAATTAATATCCAATTATTTATATCTATAATTAATTTAATTCATCTCTTTTCAAGCACTTCTTGTAATTATTTTCAATATGTTCTATTATTTACATAAGCAATTTATCTTTCATTTTTAGAACTTAATTGTTTAAAAGTGTAGATTGACAACCTCCAAATAAGTTTGTGCTTATTGGATCTAGCTTGCTAGGAAATCTACCTTACTATCTAACTAATCAACCATTTATTTAGTGTTTTCTTATTTGCAGGTCATTCATTCCTAGACAAACAGGAGTATCTACAATTATTTGGATCATGAAGCGTAAACCAAATCTAAATTTTACTAACCTCACCCTTCTTTTAAGTTTTACAACTTTTTTCTTAAGAAATAAATCAAAATTATATGAAATAA
The DNA here is from genome assembly GCA_037957365.1 of Torreya grandis. Classification (NCBI taxonomy): domain Eukaryota; kingdom Viridiplantae; phylum Streptophyta; class Pinopsida; order Cupressales; family Taxaceae; genus Torreya; species Torreya grandis. The sequence goes on along the minus strand of JARHVA010000393.1, from coordinate 1,922,609 downwards.
TGGATGTCTATGCTTCAAGAATATGAAATTAAAATAAAGATAACTAAACTTATAAGGTGCCAAGGTTTAATTTAATTGATTGCCAATACCCACCCCAAAATAAGTGTCATGGAAGTTGAGTAGCAAAGTTTCAAACCCAATGATTGGTATGATCCTATCATTCATTTAATAATCAATGGTACTTACCCTGTAGGATTAACTAGGGAGTAGAAGAGAGATCTAAGGCTCAAGGCAGCCCATTACTTGATCAAAGATGGGGTGTTGTGTAGAATTTTATTTTAAGGCATTTTCTTAAGGTGTGTATCCAAAGAAGAAGCAACTGAGATCATGAGCAATTTTCACAAGAAACTAAGAAGTGAACATCCATCTAGAAGGAAAATGGCTCAAAATATCCTTAGAGCTGGTTATTACTGGCCCACCATCTTTAAAGATAGTCACAAGCATGTAAGAAACTACCATTCATGTCAAATTTTTAGCACCAAAGAGCCAAAGGTAGCCATGACACTACAACTAATTATGGTAGATAAACCTTTTTCTCAGTGGGGACAAGATTTCATGGGGTTAATCAACCCCAATTCATCAGAAGGACATAAATACATTATAACTTCTACTGACTACTGTACAAGATGGACTAAAGTAGTGGTGACCAAGTAATGCAAAACCAAATAAGTAATCAATTTTTTAGAAGAAAACATATGCAACATATTTAGGACACCCATCTCCTTGGTCTATGATAATGGATCAACTTTTATATCCATTGAGATGATCTAATGGGCATATGTTAACATCATTCTTAAGTTCTCATCCAACAATTATCCTCAAGGTAATGTAGTATCTGAATCAACTAATAAGAACTTGATGAAGGCAATAAATAAGTATATAGTAGACAATCCTAGGATATGGCATAAACTATTTAAGTATGCCCTTTGGGTAGATAGAATTAGAATCAAGTAAGATCTCAAGGCATTTCCATTCTTACTGGTGTATGGCCAAGAGCCCATCTTTACCATCAATCTCAAGTTACCAACATACAAATTCATGTAGGAATACATGGAAGAGGACCAAGAATTGGCAAGCTCAAAGTTGTTTGACATTATTCAGATGGAAAATTCATGAGAAAAGGATTTTACTAATTTTAGTAGGCACCAAACCATAGTAAAGAGGTGGTTTGACAAGCGATCAAAGATAAAGGTGTTCAAGCAAGGAGACTTAGTTCTTCTTTGGGACAAGTAATCTAAGCCTAAAAGTAAACATGAGAAGTTGACACCTTTGTGGATAGGTCCCTACCAGATTATCAAGATACTTGGAGACAATACTTTCAAGCTAAATGACCTATAAGGAGCATAGTTCACACTACCCACCAATGGGTAGTACCTTAATCACTAATTTTCTACTAATTCCCTTGGGGTCTTCATGGAGTAAACTGTAAGGATAGTTAGAGTTAGTGTAGGTAGGCTAGATTAGTTTTTTTCTATTTTTTCCTTCCTGTCACTTGTTTGTACATAAGTTTGTATATATTTGTTTGCTTTTCTTTTGCTTCTTGTTTTATTTCTTTTGATTTGTGTTTTTGCTTTCTCCACTTTGTTCCTTGATTATAATAAGTCCTCTTGGACAATCCCTTAGCTCAAGATTCCTATTATTTCTCAAAGAAACCTCATAGTTCAAAAATATAGGTATGAGTCTCAAATGCATGCTAACCATGGATTTGAAATATAAGCTTAATGTTATAGTTTAGAGAAACTAGTAAGGACTAATGGATAGGTTGGTTGTTTCTTAAGGTTTTAAACCTTATTTTGATATAAACTTGGTTTTAAGGAGTACACATATGGGATGAAATCTTGAATTATTATAACATAGTCATACTTGCACTTAACAAACATCCTTGCCTAGGATAAAGGTTGTAACCATATGTCATTGTCTAAAGATCAAACATTTGACCCAATCCCTGAACCTAGCTAACCTTGTTCCCAACCTTTTCTAGAAAGACAAAATGATCTAAAAAAATACAAAAATAAGATCTTATTACAAAATCAAAATCTTTTCAAGAAAAGGTGATTCTATTAATCTCCATTGGGGCTATGGATGCCTAGTTGACAATAGAACAAGGCCTTGAGTGAAGGCAAAGGCATCTCTGTTAAGGCTATAGATGCTTGGATAGTAGCAGAGCAATGCCTAAGCCTTCCCTAAGTGAAATCATGGTTCTTAAAGGATATCCAAACATACTATAAGTCAATGTTAATGATTAAAGGCATGAAATATAGAAGTTTTTCCCTAAATCTCATGGCAAAAAATAAGTGGAATCAAAGCACACACACAAAATAACTAGGTTTTGATGTTTGATCCTAATTTTGTAGGTGTAAGACTTGTTTTAACCATGGACTAGTCTTGATAATGGTAATAATCAAGTAGAATAGGTAATCTAGTTATTTGTCTAAACTAGAGTTTCTAAATTGTAACATATTTCTATATTTCCCCAAAAAGTATCTATTTATTGAGGTCAACATACCTCCATTTCTAAAAATGGGGACCCTTGTGTCAAATTGTGTAAATTTATACCTTAAAATTAAAAGTTCACTTGATTAAATTGTCACTAGCATGTTTGCACATCATTTGTTTTACTTGAAGATCATCCACGCATTGTATGGTTAGCCATTTTTCCATAATTTTGGTTTGCCCTTATGTGAATTGACTAACATTGGATCTCTATGTTTTATTTGAAAGTTTAAGGGAGTCCCCTTGAATGGACCATGTTTGGATTTTATGATTTTATCTTAATTGGGTCTTTTTACTAACCTTTGGTTGGTAAAAAAACTAAGTTGAATTCATCCTGAAACCCTTGGTCAAGAAACCTTAGCCCAGGTCCTCCCATTTTAAATTCAAATTTGGTAGGAATAAATTATGTGGGAATACTTTAAATATTCTATAGACTTAGTTTAATTTTTATACTTAGTCATGTTTTTCAGCACAACCAAAACTTAGCCTAAAACTTATATGCTTTGCCCCCTTTTATCTTTGCATGGTCTAATTTTATTATTTACCAGGTCATTTTATTGTGTTAAAACTTAACTCAAAACTTTGGCCTAAATATTTAATTCATATTTATTAATATGAATAGAACCTTAGTCTAAGTTCTATATATCCTCGAGCCTGACTTAAACATTATGTTTTTCTACAGGATCAATGACTTGTGCTTACATGGGCAAGATGGATCGAATGGTGCATATTGATTCAAGGTTTAAAAAAAAAAACTAAATTAAATGTGGTGATGATATGCATCATAACTGCATTAGATAGAATAATGAGTAGCCAATGGTGACCCACCCCTCAAATTAAGATCCAATGGTATGCATTGATTCATACCTATAAGATCAAATGGTATGAAGAGACATTGACTTTTTAAAAGGAAATCAAACCCAATAATGTGATGCTATTTGGAAAAAGTATGCTAGCCCAACAAAGATTGATAATGTAGAGTACAAAAAGTTTGTGGGATTTCCAAGTGGCACAACCTCAGAGCTTAATGCAGAGTGGAGCCAATCTTGCTCAACTCTATAGATTGTGATCTAACATAGCATGTTTATCCATAAGATCTAATGGTGCAAGATCAAAGGGACCAAACAAACCAAAAAATGATAAGTGTCAAGCTTGCAAGAAGTTAAGTCAATTTGACAATCATGCAAACATCAAAATTAGGCTCAGTAAAGAAGTAATATGAGATTAAATTATGATGGTCATGTGTACATCATTGATAGTCATGAGAACATCATTGACATCATGAGAATGTCAAAATTAGACTTAGCAAGAAAATCATGTGGGATTAAATTGTGACAGTCATGTGGATGCCATTGATAGTAGTGAGGATGTCATTAACAGTCACATGAACACTGAATTTAACCTCATAAAATTAGCTATTTAAAGGCTCAGCACATTTTAAAGATAAATAGCCTATATTGATTCATACCCATTTAGATCTGATGGTGTGAGACTAATGCTGACTTTTCAATAGAGTTCAGAAGGCCCATGAGAGTGCTAGGTGGCATGACTTAAGGGCCAAGTATAAATAGTGGCCAATGGAATTTGACTCTCAAGATTAAGATCAATAAACCATGTTGATCCAAGCAAAGATATCAAATGGTGTGAGATAAAAATAATATTTTAAAAGGGAAACAATCAGTTTTTGAACATTAATGAGATAAAATGCCATAAAAATGCCACATAGATGCCATGATGATGTCACATGGGTAGAAAGTGGAAAAACTAAATATTTTATGGGCTCAGAAAGGCAAAGGTATAAATACATGATCCAAATGAAAATATAAGGCATGAAGCTCACTTAAGTGCAAATAGCCACCATCATTAAAGATCTAAGAAGACTCATAGAAAAGCCCAAATGTGTATAAAATCCCTAATTTGACCTATTATTGATCACAAATTGAACCTAAAAAGGTGAATTATCATCAAATCAAGTACAGTTTGATATAGAGTCAAACTATAGACCACTAGGGAGAAATTTATCAAGCTCATGGTCATAACAACCTAAAAACAATATAGTGAAGATACAAAGCTCTATCTAACCATAGATTTAGAGGGAAGGATCTTAAATGACACAAAATTTGATGCTATGGATTTAAACATGGGAGACAATAACTGATCTAAGATTTTTTGGGTCGTTGAAGAGCTACCAACCATCACAAAGGAAGATGAGAGGATTGCATCAGTCAAAAAGAGGTACTATGACTTGGTTTCCATTCATATGATAATCCTTCATTATGCTAGAGTGAAAACATAGGTAGTGCATTGCAATGCTGTCCTCTCTCTTATTTTTAGAGATTGTAAAATTGATCAAGGTATGTTAGTTTATGAGTGTATCTTTAGGAATGTTGCCTATATTTATCCTATAGCATTTGAAAATTACTATAAGCTGTCTAAACCCTAGGAAAATGTACCCAAATCAATAATTGGGCCAAAAAAAATTACCTAAAGACCATCCTTACCCCATCATTATATTTTAGAAACCAGGTGTTTTATGACCTCAGTGGCAACATTCCAATCAACCAACTTAGACCTAGGATTAGGATAATTATGACCTTGATGAACAAAATATGTGGGAATCCAACCACCACCTATGTGGATAAAATTTGGGTGCCCTTGGTCTATTTTATGGTTGAAAAGGAGCTCACCCCACCCCCTGGTGAAGTTATTAGCACCTGCTTGTGTAGATAGATTTCCAAATTCAAAAAAAGGACTAGGGGCCATGTTTACATGATGTCATACTTGTTGGATGCCTTGCTCACCACCACCAAAGTCTTAGGCCTTAGAGAATGGTTTCCAGATGGGACACATATAGTCTCCCTATTTTACTCCAAGTTGCATAATTTCAAATATAGGGACCATATTCAATTCATTTGTGATTGTATTTACCCATCCTTAGTTGAGGCTATCGTAGGGATCCTAATGGCAAGAGTGATCCCATTGATAAAAAAATATGTTGTTTCCATAGGAGCTATATGGATATATCCTAAATGTACCATAATTAGGATTGAGGGAACACAATGCACCCTATTTAGACTACCAGTTTGTGTGCTCAATAAACTAGATGAACAAGAGGTAGCATACCAAATTTGTAATGGCATAGATGGTCTTTATAAGACCAAGATGAAAGGAATGCTCCACACCTTCCCCATAATCATTGACATGAATGTGTTTTAGCAATGGGACCATATTGAGGCTGCCTCTAAATATATGACCTCTTTCAAGTTACAACATGATGAACTAAGGTAGTGGGATCCCCAAGGGAGAGTTGTGGGGCACTTGAAGGCAAAGGGAATCAATATGACATATGAGCACTAGCCTAGACCTTATGATCCAATATACACCAAAGATTCTTTTTTCACTAAGGTCTTAGTAAGATTGAAGAAGCACAACATCAAGCCAAAAGCTAGATTGCTAAGGGAACGAAAACCAAGTGATGACATATGGCAACTAGGGATAAGACAATACCATTTGCTAGGAGGTCCATCTTCTAGACCTCCTCTCGCTTAGGCACAAACATAGATACAAAGGCCTAGATTATAGATTGAGCAGAGGCCAAAGGAAAGAAGACCTAGTGAGATGGAATCATCTTCAACCTAGCTTGAAGAACCAAAATCATAGATTAAGTTAATTAACATAATAGAATTGGACCCTGAGGAGATAGTAGAGGATGTTCTAAAAGCACTAGCTAGTGCCTATCAATCAGATGAGGAAGATGTCCAAGTAAATGAAGCTCAAGCCAAATAATTAGAGGAAGATAATGGGAAGTAAGTAACTTTGGACTTGGTACCTATTGCAACCTAACCCAAAAGAAAAGCTGAGCTAGTCTTGGTCTCATTAGGTGGTAAGAAGCCCAAGTTGACCTTCACTCATAATTTCAGTGAGGTCAACCTTTTTAGTGAGGATAATCCAATTCATGGCCCAACCATTCCTAAATGGTTCATATATGAAAATTTTTATAAGATCCTTACCATGCACCATCCTTAGGTCATAATAAAGTTTATAAATATAATTGTGCATGATGATCTCAAGCCTTGGATTGTGGCCTTATAGAAGGAAGAAAAACAAAGGATGGCTACCATAGGGGAGTCAAGTGGGACACAAATGGAAACCCCAGATCTAAAGATAACTCAATCATCATTAGGGGTTCAATTAAATCTAGAGACTACTAGTTTGGAAGGGGTGATTGAAAAGAAAGCCATGGCCAGTGGGGAAGAATTCACCCTCCAAAAGATAAATCCATTCATAGGTTTGACCCTTGTTGAAAGATAAAACCTAGGGGTGAACATGATATTTAAAGATAAAATTCTTGATGTAGCCCAGACCTAGCTAGACTAGCTACAAATAATGATCAAAGGAATATTGTAACAAAACAAGAATTTGAAGGAAACTACTATCTTGGCAATTCTAGAAGAAAGGTTCAAATAGTTTGAGGACACCATGGCTGAATTATTCAAGTATTTGAATTCAGTAAGGACCAAAATGAATGTAATGATCAAGCAAAGTAATATGTCTATAAGCCAAGTTGGCCAATGATAAGCTGCAAGTTATCAGGTGAAAGACTTGATTAAATTTTTAACTAAGAATCAATTCCCAAAATTCAAGACAATCAGCCTAAAGCACCTAAACATAGCTATGGGCATATTAGTGAACAAGATCAGTTCCTTAATCAAATGATCCAAGAAAATGAAGGACATTACGGGGACCTCAAGAAACAAGAGGACAATATGTTGCACATATTGGATAGTTTGATCAAGGAGCCCACCTCACTTAGTTCTTTGGGCCTTATTATAGATGAGGATTTCAAGAATAAAACTACTCAATTCATGCAAGAAGTGAGAAGCCAAAGCAAAGGTAAAATAGGGGATGAAAATAAGAGAATTATGGGCCTAAAACTATCATCTGAGGAGAAAATGGGAGATGCCAAGGGCATCAAGAAAGCAATAGATAAGGTTGAGAAGGACCTTATAATCTTGGAAGATCAAGGAAAGGAACTCTTCCTAAAGCCTATTGTTGACCTACAATTCATCAGGGAGCAACATTATAGATTGAAGATCCTTCAATAAAAGTAGGAGATTGCATCAATACAAGGTCCTCAAATTTAGTTAGGATTATTCTTTTTTTTAGAAAATTTGAAATATTTGAAAATAGAATATTATTTTTTGTAAAGGCATGTGCAATTTGTAATCACATTTCCTATGGGTCATTCCACTTGGAAAAGTTTAATGTATTCTAGAAATTTTGTAGAAAGGACAATTGTTCTTACACCTTTACACTCGTAATTAGATAGACCCACATAATTCTTTGCATTATATAAAAGGAGTATTGTCATTTGTAAAAGAGAGGGTTTTTGAGCTAAAAACTTGTGAAAACATTTGATAAATTAATGTAAGTGAGGAATTTTGCAAAGATTATCCATATTCATTTATGTCATTTATTATTATGGTTTCTCTCTCATTTGCTTGTTCTCATTTCTAGGTTTGAATGGTTCTTGTGAAATCTTGGCGTGCATCTTTTAATTGTAGAGTTTTTAACTTGTGCCAATACTAGGTTGACTCAAAGTTATAAAGTTCATTTCATTTCCTTTACTCTTCTTGCATTTGGGCTAATGTTGTTTTCTTAAAGGGGTAGATCTTTAAAGTGAACTTAGTTCTTATTTGAAAATTTCTCATTCCTTAGATGTTTGCATGATGTGTGATAAGATTTGAGCTCATGTTATTTCATGTTATACATTGGTTAAGTTCACGTTTGGGTGATATTTGAACTTTGTCATGATGTTTGGGATGAAGATCAACATCTCTTTTCTGCCTTACCCTTCCTTTAGCTTCTTTTTTAACTAGATCACTCTATCTTAATTTCCATTGTAAATATCCATGTTAGATCAATAATTAGATTAGAATTTGATCATAATTCACTAATATTAGCTCAGATTACTTCACTCTTTGCAAAGATAACTAATTAGACATAATGGATCCTAACCACCAAAATTTATTAAATATTTTGAATTATCCCACTTGCTTTGCCTCTATTTCATCAATAGGTAAAAAGATTATCACAACCTATAACTCATACATAGAATTATTTAAATTCTAAAATGAAAAGTGTTTTTAAACACTCTGAGCACCTATGATACAAATTTAGGTATCAACAAGAAGTAACTCATATTAAAGTACTTAGGCCTAACATTAGGATACATTTCATTTAAAAATATATGATTTTTGGGCATTGGACACGTACGTTAGGTTAGGACACTAACATCAATGATAGTGTCTATCTTGAACATTAGTGTCTAAAAAGCAAGAAAATAGGTATAGGCTTAGAATTTTTTGAGGTGGAAGATAAGTACATTTTAATAATTCTAGGAAAGATAGAAGACTTGGGTCATCAACATAAGACTATTCAGACTAATATATAAGCCAAGGAACATAATATAGAGTAGATGTGAGACTTACAAAAGTGGAAAAAGGTCCAAAAATAAGAGGAACAACCAAGGTCTAAGTTTTCCCTATGTATAAGACTGAGGTGTTATATAATTCATAAATATTTTCTACATCCCCCCTTTAAAATAGTAATGAAATTTATAGTTTAAATGAAAGGAATACATACTTGGGTGTGTATAACACATCTTATCTTTGTATGTGCCCAACTTGAGTGCCTTGCTAGTGAATGACCTGCAACCAAGAACATGTTACATTATATAATCAATGCATATAATATGGAACTAAAATTACTTGAAATCTATTAAAATTAAAATATCAAGGTTTAGGATTACACTTGTGTGTCAATGTAATTGCCTTTCCTATTGGCAAGTTGATTTGAAAAATATGTATCATTTTAATGCTCAAAGCTAAGATTAGGATAAATATAGATAAATTTTTAAAGTGCATATATCTAAGGAGATAGATATATAAATAGATATATAGATATATCAGGAGAGTGAGAGAGAGACATTATAAGGCCCATACCCCCAACATTGGATAAAAGATGAGTTGACACCTAGCACTTGAGATTAGCTCAACTATGCAACTCAATCATACTTATAACCTAGTGAGGTTAGATGATACAATCAAGTCCAACTTGAAAACTTAGAAATATTAAGTTATTTAATCACCTTAGCCATACCAAAATATTAACCAACTACTATATTATATTGGCTCAATAAAATCAACAAAAGTCTAACCAATGTATCAATACGTAAAAGTTTATGATGTGGTAATAATCCATAAAAACATTTTGGAATCTAAAACTGATATGGATTTTGAAATAATAGGCATAAATTGCATATAATATTCACCTTAGATATATCTCATGATAAAAATATGTATACAAATGGTACTAATGTATATAATTCTAACACAAGTGTGAATGAGTTATATAACTATGTGTTTTAGTCAATTCATAAAATTGTGTAAGTGTGGAGAACATGCTTCTAAAGCATGTCCTCACTATATATGGATAAACATAAAAATTGATATAAGTACCAATGTGGATAAAATATTTAAAAAACATACCCACACAATTATTTGGAGATTATAAATACTAAATAAGTGTGGAGAACATGCTTCCAAAACATTCCCCCACTGAATCTAAAAACTATGAATGTGTGGAAACCATGCCTACATGGCATGTCCCCACTACATATAAAAACTAATATAAGCACCAAATACTAAATGAATGTGGAGAACATGCTTCCAAATCATGACCCCAGTGAATCTAAAAACTATGCCAAGTGTAAATAACATGTCTCTATCACATGCCCCCACTAATATTGATGTAGAAGCATCAACTAAGATGGATAAATTTGTACATATTTATCTAATGAGTCATGTTATAAGTAATAAGGATCCATGTCATGATCCATTTTACATTAAATTTTTTCATGTTTATATTATTAAATTTCATTTGAGTTCATTATGAGGTTTTTAGGATATTAGGAGGGTCATTTTTGTATTCTAAAGCCTCATATTTGGTTTCCCTCCAAAATGAGGAATTTGAATATTTGCATTGTCTTGTGAGGGCTCTAAGCCTAGTCTTTAAATATTAAGGGTATGAGAAATATTATAAGGGTCAAGAAAAGGTTTAAATAATATTTTAAATATGATTTACCCTCATATAAATACAAACATACCTCATCACTTATCCAAAAGGATAAATCTTATGTTGAAAAAGGTAAAGTTAGTATATACAGACTTGGAGGTTGAGATATTCTTAGCCAAACTCTTATAAATAAGGAAAAAACAAGATAAATCAAGATATAATATGTGGAGATAAGACCAAATCATCTAAAATATTAAAATAGTTACAAAATAGAGGAGATTATGAAGAAAGAATGAAAAGTTAGTAAGTATAGAGGTCATGTAAAGGTCTGTTAAGTAGGTCTGCATAGGTATGTGTAATAATATTGATATTTTGATGAATAAAGGTTTTTATTTACTTTAAAATACTAATTATGTTCCTATATATTACATACATTTTTTTATTATATTATCATGTGCTTATAGGGTGTCTTAAAACTCTAAATACATGAGTGTGTATGTAAAGTTTTAAAATTCTATAAAGTAAAGGTTTGATATAATGGAGTAATAGATGTGTTTTTGAATATATAGACACTAAATAATCATCATATAGCTAATATTTGATATTTTCCCATCCATTTTCACTATTTTCCTTTTTATATCAATCTGTAAATGTTAATTACATTCATTATTGTACTCTTAGGTTTAGCAAAAATTGTCATAATAAATTACAGTCATGGAAATCAACATTGTTGGATGTATTTTATTGAAAATAATATTATTATAATAATATTATAATTCAAAAATAAGTGTCTAGGGTCCATTACAATTGGAATCAAGTTTTGAAACCCCATATAGTTCCTTATATGTCCAATTGAGTGTTCTTGGGTTCCTAAGAACATAGTACATTCTGTAACAATCTTGAAAATGATCATGGTTTGATGTGTTTTGGCATGCATGGGGTAAAAATAATGATTTTATGAGGTATAAAAGTCAGATAGGGTATTTGAGGAGAAAATTCAGGTGTTATTATTATTTGATCATCAAACAATAATTAATTCCAAAACTGGGTGCTTGTTGTCCTATGACTATAACTAGGGTTCTAGGGATCAATAAATTATCATATCTATAAAAATATCAATAAAAAAGTTCTAAAATATGGTGTGTATGTTATTGAATTTTATTTTGAGCTAATAAAATTGATTATAGGCCTTAAGTTATTGTGGTTATTGATATATGGATGATTGAGTTTTTTAGGACTGTACATATAACAAGGAGTTGAGAGGCTAAAGGTTTATACCTTGTGATGGAGTCATCTAAATGATGAAATAATTTTTATGAGGAATTAATAAATTTTAATAAGTGATGTGATAATTTTTAAAAACCTTGATAATACCAATATAACCTACTAATGAAGGACTATATATGACAGACCTATAGGTATGTGTAAAAGTAAGGGTTTGTGCATAAAGGCTTAAGAGTCCTTAGTGAGAGTTGACATATAGAGGTTTGTTGTATGTGTCATAAGGTAGTGAAATATTTGGTGTAAGAGACATAAAAGGTATGGAGTAAACCATTACATTTTTGTTTTCAAGTGTTTGTCAATGGACTACTTATAAGCATATGACTAAGGCTTAGGGAGAAAACTTCTAAGAGTTAAGAATAGTGAAACCTAAAGAGTAGATTAGATAGAATGTGTGAGATTTTGAAAGGATTTTATTTGTATTGGAAATACAAATATACAAGGATAATCATTAAATAATAAATTTTTTTTTCAAAATGGATAGTGTGGACAGACCTAGAAGGGTATTATAGACCTATGGTAAGAATAGAATTAGACCTTAAAGAACCTAGTAAGGGTTAAGTGGTTTAAATATTAGATAAAAGAGAGTGAAAAAGGGAATTTAAAATCATATTTAAGGTAATTTATGGTAATTGAGTTTGGTTATGGACCTATAAAACAATAAAATTAACTAAGTATCTTAGGATGAATGGCAAAATGGTTTTAGATTGCCATCAATCTTTGGTATCAGAGTTTAGGTACAAGGTATTGAAAATATAATAAACTTTACTTAAGGTTTTTTGTAGTGAAAAGCTGTAGGTAATTGAAAAGAGAAGGTTTAGGTAGTTAATACATTAAGGCTTAATGATGAGGTAAAATCTAAGAGAGGCTTGAAGAGAAGATAAAGAGCTAGTGAAGCTCAAGGGTAAAGAGCAAAATGATTGCTCAAGAGATAGATCCAAGGTAAGAAGACTTGGAAGAAGAATTCAAGAGACCAAGGTGAAATAGACGTGGGTGAGATAGAAGTTAAATCAAGGTGAAAAGGACTTGTTAGAGAGAATGAAAAGAGAGATAGAAAGACTACCTAGAAGTAAGGACTAACTAAGAGCAAAGAGAGTGAGAGAAAGAAGAAGAAAACAAGAGTAAGATTTCCAAAATGAAATGTATGAGTTGAAAAAAAGAATAGCTATGATGATGTTCATGATATAGAATATGAATAATCCATGTAATGGATGTAAGTTAAAGATAAAAGTGAGATGGCCAATTAAATTGATAGTGGAAATAAGAAAAAGATAAAGAATGAGAGTTTCCTTAAATAAATAAGGTTGTAGTACAAGTAGATTAATAATATGGATAAGTTCAAGTATGAAAAGTTTAAGGCATAATTTCAAATAAAAAACCAAATAGATGTTTGGTGTGAAGCCACTATTCACTAGTCACTATTCATGGATGCTATTCATGATGACATGGCATGCGGGTGATGTGGTATGTGGGTGTACAAATTATGTGTCATGTAAGTGATGTGGTAGGAAAGTGGTGTGGTGGTGGGGCCCATGGTGGGTCCCAAGTGTGATCATGATGATGTGAAAGGTGTAGGGTGTTGTACTCCACTAGAGGACATGGGTTTTGTCTTTAGTGAGTCACATGTGGGTTTTCAAATGGTAAAAAAGACAAAGGGTCATGAATGGGTTGAATTTTTAAGGGGATCCATTATTAACATGTGTATAAAAATTCAAAAGTTTATTGTAACACTTTTTGGACTTGTGTGGTCATATGGAAGAAGATAAGAATGCACTATTGTAGATTGGCTTCACATGTGTGAGTGGGGTGAAATTCTTAGAGTCACATGGGGTGGATTGGATATTATCTAAAATAGACCATATAATTTGTTGACCCTTGGAAAAGAAGACAAAAAGAACACTATTGAGTGTTTGGACTCACTTGTGGAAGTAGGGAGAAAGTTTTGGAGCCACATGGAGGTGGCACATGTTCTTTTCTAAAGTGAAGATGATTTGAAGACTTTTACACATGGTTATAAATACCTTAAATATATAATATGACACCCCACTAATGTGTGGGTCAATTTTTTTTGGTTCACTCTTCATTCTTCCCCCCTCTCTCATGTTGTAAAATGCTATAAATGCATTACTCCTATTTTATATTTTGATTATCCATTTAGTGGATCACTTAGATCCTTACAAGTTTGAACTTACATGATATAATGTTATATTTTGTAAGGATTTTAAGCCTAACTGACCTAGATACTTGGGTTGTAAGCATCACATGTAGGTTGAAGGTTAGAGCCTTTGAAGGCTATTGTGCTTAGCTCACCTAGGTGCATGGATTAGATCCTTGGAGATGGAGCTTGGAGGCTTGTTATCTCAGCTCATGGAGAAATAGGTAGAAGCTTGGAGCTCCCTTGGATGATATGATATTAGCATCATGCTGTTGGAGATTGGAGCCTGTAAGGCTTGGTTGCAAGCTTGGTTCATTTGAGTGCTTATAAGCACTAGAAAGGAATTTTTGAGAGGAGCTATTGTATAAGAGAGTTTCTAATGGAAATATGAAGTTTGGATGCTACCTTTACCCCATGGTTTTTCCCTATCTAGTTTAGTAGTGTTTTTATGTATATCTTGTGTAATGGTTTGTCTCTCCTATTTATATTTTTATTGTAAATTATTTTCATTCCACAATTTAAATTCTTTCACATGTTTAGGATTAGGGATTTTTTTATCCTAATAAAGGAAGAAGGTGATCATCACCTTGAAGATATGGAAGTTAGTGTATGTTATCCTGAAGAGAGAGAAATTCTAGAAGAAGTTGATATAGAAAAAAATAACTGTAAGAAGCCAAGGAATAGGCTATGTGGCCTCAAGTTTTTATATCTAATATTTTTTTTGATGTTTTTACGTAGGTAAATAAGTTATTGATAAATAAGAATATTTTGAGCCAATGAGTAGGATCATGAACAAAGAGGATGAAACACTCCATGGAATGGTGCTTAACATAATGCAAGATGGAAGAAAGGCTCAATGTAAGGCCTTAACATACAAAAAGAACCAAGGAGATCAGGTATACATAGCTCCTAAAGTGTTAGATAAATAAGAAGGGATTCTCACTCGAGGATGTAAAAGGTGAAAAAGAGGATAACAATGAAAAAGAATCATTTACAATAGTCCAAAGCCAAGAACAAATGCATGAGAATAAGAGGACAAATTATAGATTGTTTGAAGCCATAAAGGAGGAAGAAGATTATGGATAAAGTCTTCAACACCATTACAATAAGATGACAAAGAAAGTTACAAAATAATATATAGAATCTTGGTATGAGGAGATGGTACTTCATGCAAAATAGAATCCAATCAACAAAGAAGCAACCTAGAGGAAGAATGGAAGAAAATGGCTAGCCATAGTCAAGAGAACAAGTTATAAGAGTTGAAAGAAATAGGTGAATAATTAGTTGAGTTTACAACAACATCATTATTACATGTTAACACCAAGGTACTTATTTCCATGGATAATTTAAAATAATAAATTCAATAACAAACCATTGCATATGAGACAATTTTTTGGGTCCAAATAGACAAAAAACAAGTGTAAAAGTGGTTGATGGAGCATATCGATATGAAGATAAAGAAAGATGAACAATTCAGTGTTCATCATGATCATTTATAGCATGGATAGTATGATATAAATGCATAAGAGTGTACTATGCCTCAAATCCATAATAGAATATTTTATTTCTTTGAAATTTTGATTTTGTTTATAGGTGTAGCAGGTAAGGAGAAGGCATCAATAAAGAAGAAATAAAAGTGTGGGAGTAAAGAAAATGCCCACATATATGAGAGGATAACTAAAAAATACTTTAAATAAAATATAATTGTAAAAATTAGGGAATATAAAATTACTTATGAGTATGAGATCATAAAATTTTCAATCTCAAAAGTCTAATGTAGGTGCATCAGCTAAGAAGGATCAATTTGTACATATTTGTCTAATGAGTCATGTTGTAAGCAATAAGGATCCATGTCATGATCCATTGTACATTAAAATGGTCATGTTTATATGATTAAAGTTCATTTGATTATATTAGGAGGTTTTTAGGATAGTAGGAGGGTCATTTGTGTCTTCTAAAGCCTCATATTTGGTTTCCCTCCAAAATGAGGAATTTAAATATTTGAACTATCTTATGAGGTCTCTAAAGCTAGTGTCTAAATATTAAGGGTATGATACCTCTTATAAGGGTATTAAAAAGGTTTAAGACATATTTTAAATATGATTTACCCTTATGTAACTGTAAACATACCTCAACACTTATCCAAAAAGGTAAATCCTATATTGAAAGAGACAAAGTTAGTATATGCTAAAGTGAGACTTGGAGGTTGAGAGATTCTTAGAAAAATATTATCAAGAAGGAAAAAACAAGATAAATAAAGATATCCTACATGGATATAATCCAAATCATATAAAATATTAAAAGATTTACAATGTATAGGATGCGAATATGAAGAAAGAATGAGAAGCTAGTAAGTATAGAGGTCTTAAAGGTCTGTTAAGTAGGTTTGCATAGGTCTATATAAGAATATTGATTATTTTATGAATAAATAAGGTTTTTATTTATGTTAAAATCCTAATTATTTTCCTATATATTACATACATTTTTATTATATGATCATGATCTTAAAAGTGTCTTGAAACTCTAAATACATGAGTGTGTATGTAAAGTTACAAAATTTTGTGAAGTAGAGGTCTGATATAGTGGAGTATTGGATGTGGATTTGAATATATAAACACTAAATAATAATAATATATGTAATATTTTATATTTTACCATCCATTTTCACCATTTTCCTTGTTATATCAGTCTGGAAGTGTCAATTACATTCATTATTGTACTCTTGGGTTTAATAGAAATTATCACAATAAATTATAGTCATGGAAATCAACATTGTTTGATGCATTTTATTGAAAAAGGTATGATTATAAATATTATATAAGGTAAAAATAACAATATAAGGTCCATTACAAGTGGAATCAATTTTTTAAACCTTGTTTAGTTCCTTACATGTCCAATTGAGTGTTCTTGGGTTCCTAAAAACATAATACAATTTGTAAGAGTATTGAAAATGATCATGGTTTGATGTTTTTTTAATGAATGGAGTCAAGATAATGAGTTTATGAGGTTTAAAAGTGATATAGGGTAGTTTAGGATAAAATTCAAGTGTTATTAGGATTATTTGTTCATCAAACACTAATTAATTCCAAAACTAGGTGCTTGATATCCTATGACTGTAACTAAGGTTCTAGGGATCAAGAAACTATCATATATCTAAAAATATCATTTAAAAATTTATAAAAATTGGTTTATATTTTATTTAAGGTTATCTTGAGTTTATAAAAATGATTATAGGCCTTAATTTATTGTGGTTAGTGAGATATGGCTGATTGAGTTTTCTAGGACTGTATGTGTAACAAGGAGTTGAGAGGCTAAAGGTTTATACCTTATGATGGAATGACCTAAATTCTCCAATAATTTTTTATGAGGAATTAATAAAATGTCTTAAGTGATGTGATAATGTTTAAAAACCTTGATAAGACCAATATAATAAGATAATAAAGGACTATATATGATAGACTTATAGGTATTTGTAAAAGTAAGGGTTCATGCATAAAGGCTTAAGAGTCATAAGTGAGAGTTGACATCTAGATGGTTTTTGAAAGTTTCCAAAGGTAGTGAAATAGTTTGTGTAAGATACCTAAATGGTATGGATTAAACCATTACATTTTTTTCGCAAGTGTTTTTCAATGGAATAGTTGTAAGCCTATGACTAAAGCTTAGGGAACAAAGTTCTAAGAGTTAAGAATAGTGAAACCTAAAGAGTAGATTGGATAGAGTGTGTGAGAATATGAAAGGATTTTATTGGTCTTGGAAATACCAATCTATAAGGATAATCCTTGAATAATAATGTTTTTGCTCAAGGTGGATAGTGTGGACAAACCTAGAAGGGTAGAACAAACTTATGGTAAGAATAGAATTAGACCTTAAATAACCTAGTAAGGGTTAAGTGGTTTAAATATTAGCCAAAATAGAGTGAAAAAGGGACTTTAAAATCATATTAAAGATATGTTATGGTAATTTAGTTTGGGTATGGACCTATAAAATAATAAAATTAAGTATCTTGGGATGAATAGCAAAGTGGTTATAGATTTCCATCAAATATACCCCCTTTAAGGTGAGGGAAAGATAATAATTGTTAGTTACCTCACCTAAAAAGGATAAAACAACTATATAATCTATAAATGGAACCTTTCATCATATATAAGGAACATTTCTAGGTAGATATAACATTAAAATTCATAGAACCAATGTGATCACATGAAGGACTAAGATTCATGATAAGGATCATGGAAACATCTAGATAATAATAGTACAAGCTCAACAAGTAAACAAACACACACACACAAACACTAAAAATAAAGTCAATAGGAATTGGTACAAAGAAACCACAAAAAATGGGTATGTTTAAATGCTACACAATTGAAGGGACATGACATAGTCAAATGTCCATAAAAGCATGAATGACATATTCAAATGTCCATACAAAAAACAATGACATATGCAAATGTCAAAGAAATCATACATAGGAATGAGGGAAAAATTTAAAGGATAATATTCAAATGATCAAATGGTAAGGCAAGACACTCAAGGAAGTGCATAAAGTAAATAATAAGTAATAAACATAAACATATCATAAAATCCCATGGATCAAATGTGTTAGGAAAAATGTCATGTATAGCATATAAAGTACCTTGTGTAAGGTATAATCATGGATAAATTCATGTGTAAGTACATATGTAAGATTTAACATGATAATGAAATGTGATCATCAAACCATATAAACTATGTGTATCAAGATCAAAGAAGTGGATGCCAACAATGTCTTCATGACATGAGTTAAGGGAAGGCCTAATATCTAAAATAGGAATATACCATGTATTTGTGTATGATTATATCACACTCAAGTATAATCATGATACATGTGTGTATTTAGAAGTAAATATATATGTCATCCATCAACATGGAACTAACACATAGATGACAAGGAGCCAATAGAACATGTAGGTGCCAAAAATGTTTTTGAATTTTTTTTTAATATTTTTAGAATATTTGAGACCTTTTGTGTCTCTAGGTGAGAGGTATGAAATTTAGGATCACCACTATCAAATATATGTTGTATCACTATCTTTAAATCCAAGCAATGGTTTTTGTGGTATCCTTGCATTCTATGATATGCATAATATTATTTGAATCCTTGTATAAAATGTATAGGAGGAAAGTTTATTACTTTGTCTCAAATCATTTCCCTTAAGATTTCACTTGGTCTCTTAGTAACCATTGGTATAATGTTTGGATCACTTTTTTTAGATGTGTTTTGTTGTATCTTTAAATTTGGATAAGAAAAATTATTTGGCATAACATTTGTAGATGATGATGCAAACACATGATTCACACTATCATAATGTGGAATATATGTATATGAAATATGATTTTTAAATAAAATTATCTTTGAATTTAGAGTATAATATTGCTTTTATAACTCATGCATTGACTTGCTCATATTGGTAATTTGATCTTTTAGGGCTTCACAAGCACAAACCCTAGGTATATCAGATTGAACATGCATACATATACCATTAATAGATGTGGTAAGGGTTTTATGGCTACCATCTTTTGGAATAATAGGATGATCTACCTTACCTTTTGAATGGGTGATAGTATGAACCTAGGTAGAGGGAGAATAACTATCACCCTCCTTAGGGTTATGAGAAGTAAGCTCATTTTTATCCATTTAAAATGTCCTAAATTCATAAACGAGAATGTTATAGGAGAGACACACAAATTATAGGGAACAATCCATTTTTTTGATGTATTTTTTAGATTATGAAAACAAACTAATTTTTGAAACAAATTTTAGCAAATTATAAATCACAAAAATCAGCAAGTTTTTAGAACACTCTAGGAGTTGCATGAAAAGACACAAAGATCAAGTTCACTAAATGTTTAAACCTAAAATGTATCTAAGTATTTGGAGTTATCCATATATTAATATTAAAGTGTTATATATAAATG
This sequence comes from Torreya grandis, assembly GCA_037957365.1. Classification (NCBI taxonomy): domain Eukaryota; kingdom Viridiplantae; phylum Streptophyta; class Pinopsida; order Cupressales; family Taxaceae; genus Torreya; species Torreya grandis. Next base: position 1,902,649 of record JARHVA010000393.1, on the reverse strand, counting down.
ACAATACATAAGGGTGATGATCAAATCTAAAATGAGCCAATTAGGTGCTAAAATCATATAAGATATGCTAAATTTATAAAACTGAGAATAAGATAAATATAGAAAGTACAAATAAGTTATTTATGGAAATGAAAAATAAGGAATTTAATTATCTATTTTAGATGCTAATATAATGTTGTATTTAGAATAAGTAGAAATCAGACTAAAAGAAGATTTTGAAATGGTCACTTGACTCTAGATTAAGTGCCTTTAGAGCTTTGGACACTAACGTTATCCTAGGATGGTTGTGTTGATGCTACTATCTAGGTTTGATGTAAGTGTCCTATATGTAATATCTATTGGAAAAGGATGTGACCACCTAGATTCTTCTAGGTTTTTCTTCACCTTCACTCTAGTGCATTCAGATTTGGGTCATGGATTGTTGCTCCTCATAAAATGTCAAAACCCTAATTTTTCATATTTATGGTAACCTTGAGAAAAATGGGTTAGTAAGCACATGATGTCAAGCTACCCTAATGAACCCTCTATCAGTAGGCACTGCCTACATAGCTAATACTACAAAGAGAGCCTCAAACTTACGTAGTACTCCCCTACGTGTTGGATTGTGTGTGAATCATGTAATATGTAGAAAATAAGTACATCAATGACCTATCTTGTAACTTGGAAAATAAATATTTTGGGTTTCTCCTTTATTACTTCAGGACTGTATATGTTTATCCCTATGATTGGTATATAAATATGTAAACTTTGTTCAATTGAATACTTGATAGACTGCTTTGATAAGTTGCCATGGTCTTTTATTGGTATTTTCTAGGTGATGAATGAATGAGGGTTGATCGTGTATTTATATAAATCCCTTTGGAGAATTAACTCACATTAAAGCACTTAAGCTGACCATTAGAACATGTTTCATTTAAAAATAGATGACTTTAGGGTAGTAGATACTTTTATCGAGTAAGGACACTAGTGTTAATGCTAGTGTTTATCCCAAAATTTAGTGTCCAAGGAGTAAAAAATTAGGTACAATCTCAAAAATTATAGAGTTGGAAGATAAGTATGTTTTAATCATTTTGGACAGGATAGAAGACTTGGGTCATCAACAAAAGACTAATCAAACTAAGTGATAGGCCAAGGGGCATAATATTGAGTAGATGCAAGACTTGTAGAAGTGAAAAAAGGTCTATAACTGAGAGGAACAACCAAGGTCTCATTTTGAAAATGTGTACAAGAATGAGGTGCTATATAATCCATAAACATCATCTACAAGAACAAGGTATATGGGAAAGTTTGTTTACACTTTCCACTTATCCCAAAATGAGCATGACATTATTATTTTTAAATTAGAGGTTACATTTTCAAATCGTCACAATATCCTTCCTAAACATTTTTTAATATTTTTTTATAATGTAAATTATCATTGAATCAATTTATATATAATTAAACAAGGTTTTGGCAATCCAAGTTCTATTTCAAAAAAATAGATGTTAAAAAAATTTCATAGTTTTGACTTATATGTAGCCAATGTTTAATTAGTTATTATTTCATTCTATTTATAAAGTGTTACTTTTTTTCCTACACACTTTGTTTTTAAAAGTCAAATTATAAAGACATTTCAATTAGAAAGATTCCATAGATTGTGAAAGCATTTGAATTGGGAAGACCCATTAACAATCAGGGTAATTAAATAGGAGGATTTAAGAAGGAAGTGTGATTTATAATGATTGATAATGTATAATTGTTGCAAATATTAATAATGAAAAATACCATGTAAAATCAATCAAGTGCACTTTTGTTTCATTCAATTTCAAATTAAAAAATATCATATATTTACAGAGTAGTAGATATAATATTTGTTTTACAATTTAATTGTGTGGTACTTGTTTTATGGGAAATTTTCTCACTGAGATGTGTGAGACTTTTACACATATAAACTAAACCTAATGACAACTAATAGGACTAGGTAAATACAAGTAAATAAGAATATATACATTGTAATAATGAACAATGTTTTCATATATGGTAAAAATGTATTATTCAGATTGTATTTACAACAAAGGTGAAGCTTATCAATATTTCATAGGGTGGTTCCACTATGGGACCCAACTAACTATATTTCGGACCAACTAAACTTTATTACTAATAATATTATTTAATTTACTAACATAAAATAAAACATAATGTTGATCAATCAAACCGAAAAATCCCCTTGATCCAACAAGGGGTATAGAAGATGATCTAGATCTATGAATATGAAGTCATCAATAGTATTTACTACACATACAACTGACATGTTTTACATCATGGTATTTATCAAAACTAATGTCATTCCATACATAAGCCTACCCTATGAGTGATGGTATAAATGATAATGAACATGACCAAGGCTTGCTCATCCACTATGATCATTATACAATACTATAGTAGAACATGATCAAGGCTTATTCAACCACATGAATCCACATAAAGTCTCACATAAAAACCCTTCCACATGACTATTTAGTATTGTGTATGACACATCTCCTTGATGTCCAACAAACATTGATGAAATTCGCTCAACACTAAAACTATTAACAACCTATATGAATGTGGACAATCATTGATTACTGATCAAAGGCCATGTAATGTTTCCCCTTTTAGATGAGAAGTGAGAAAACCTTTAAAAAAAATCAAAACTAAGTTATCTATTCCTCATCATGAATATCAATGAAGTGAAGAAAACCAAAATTGAAACTAAAATAATCATATTACTGCTACCAAAAATGTTATTCAAGCATTTGAACCCAAACTCTAAGTGAATAGATAACTGGAGAAGGGAAATAGTCATCCAACCTCCAATAGATCTTCTAACCTATGTTGTGACACTTACACTTTGTCAATCAAAATGATCCTGATAGACCTATAAAGGATGAAATGGTAACTGATAACACAAACATAGGTGACATTATGAAAATTTATATTGTGAAGGTGTCATTTTCTACCAAAAATACATCTTTACCTTTATTACAAAAAATATATAAGGAATTTTAAAAACATATAATTGACCATTCTAATGTGTTATGTGACTTACACTCTTGTATTACCAAGTAAAAATTAGAATATTCTAAAAATATTCCCTTTAAGTTTAACAATAAGTTGACCAAAAAAATAATTGAAGGGTTTTAAACTCTTGACCACCTCTTGTGCTAGTGACCAACAAAATTCTTCTATCAAACTCTCCATTAAGCAATTTAAGAAATCAAAGGGATAATATTCTATGTATCCTTTATTTTTTAGATGTGAAAATATATAAAAAAATACATTCATGATAATATTTAATCAAATATTTCACACCATGTAAAAATAAATTATATGCAATTAGAAATGCATCATGTCTATAAATCAATCTTGGCTTGGAGAAGATAGAGCATACCTACACTTCCGATTGGGAATACATTTATTAAGTAGGAGCATGACCAATATCATGATTCACTATACCTGATTAGTGGATCACTTGTCATAATAAACCATCCTAAGAAGGGTTCCAAAGCCTATAGTCTAACATAATCATACAACAACCCTAAAAGAGTCATAGGTTTAATGTTCACTCTATATTTAATAAATAAGAAAATAAATCTAATCTAGTGCACACCAAATCTTGTGCCACAACATGAGGGGTTAGTAAAGCAATGAAAATATATATAGGAGAATCTAAATTAAGATAAGTATCAATAATACCATAATATATGGAATATGAAGAGTAATATTATTTGAGCTAATACTTATGCTACTTCTATCTACTAAAAGAGAGGAGAAAAAAGTTGGAATATACTTACCTGAATGTGAACCCATCAAGACTCAATCTCTCCCTTGGCCAAAGGGGCTTCACAAGAGGTTGTTTTGGTTTTTAAGGATTACTAATAAAGGCAAAATCATCTAGTAATTATCCATAAGACTATATTATTCAAGTATAAACCCTAAGCTAAGACTCCTCAAGTAGAATGGTGGAAGAACAGGTTATAAATAAGTGTAAGTGAATAATAAATCTTGATTGCATATTGAAATAATGATAAAATGATATTATATTTATAGGTATATCTCACTCTAAATCCTTCCAAATGTGTTGGCTATATGGGGTCAACCCAGTTGACCCTATATGTTTTTAGGAGATAAATCACTAGGTCCTAAACTAGGTTAGCCAAAGGGATACCAAAACTCTCAAGTGAAAATACCCAAAAATAGTACATGGTCAACCCACTTGACCCTATATGGTAATTAGAGGCTAAAAACTATACAAGGTCGACCTAGTACAATCAATTGGTGAAAGGGGATCAAGATGAGGAAAAGAGGGATAGAAAGAGGAGAAAGACTGGAGGAGTGTTCAAGGGAGGAGTAATATCTTAGAGATTGGTTTTAGGATCTGTTTGGATTGGTAATAATGTGATAATAAAGGACAATAATCTTGTGAAGCACTATAGGTCTACCCACCCCTTTCTTGGTGCACCCTTTAGGGCATGTACTCAAAGAAATTGAGTCTTGATGGGTTCTTGTAAGATGTAAAGCATCAGTATTTGATAAAATTTAAAAATGTTATGTGTATACATACACCCCTCTCGAATCTCATCATGTGTCACTAAGGTGCAACATGGGATGGTGCTTCGAGAAAGAACATAGTAACACACAATGTTGATGCTAAAAAAAAGTTGCAATATTTTAAAGAAAAAATAACTGAAAGTAAATGACTAAAAAGTAAATAACTAAAAAGTAAATGCTATGAATATATTGACTTACCTTTATTTTAGGATGGTTTTTTGTTGTGTTGTTAGTTTTGATTGTGGAGGGCATAGAGATTGCTTTCAATAAACCCAAGAATACAAAACTAAAGAGCAAAAACAAACAAATACAAGAAAAGCCAAGATAACTAGTGCTATGAGGACAAGATGTACTTGGGATATTTGGCAAGATAGGGTGACAAGTGCCATATTAGTCCAAATTACCAAGTTAAACAACAATATAAAATTAGGTAACCAAAAATCTAAGGCTACTAAATATCAAAAAAATCAAATAAGTAAACCTTAGGTAAGAAAGATAAACTCACCAAATCAAACCAAGGATGCATGTCAAACAGATGGTAATCAAATAGTGATGTGAAAGTAGTAAAAAAATGGTAAAACAATATTAATGAGTGAGCAATACCAATCCTTAACTCACTCAACAATGGAAAAAGGTGCATAAAAGTGGAAAATAACATTGATGAGTGAGAAGTAACAAGCTAACCTCATTCAATAATGAAAAAAGGGTACAAACTTAGGTGTTCATAATAGTAGGATAGTGAACTATGCCAAATGGAAAAAAGGAAAGTAAGACAAGTCTATAAATGTAAAATCATGGTGAAAATTAAGTAATCCATAGGAGCTCAAATATGTTGTTTCACTCTAAGGATAGATAATATTGAAATAAATTAGTGCTAGCATGTTTTTAAGAGATGAAGAAGGAATTAAAGAAGAAGGAAAAATAGATTTGGAAGCATAATTTGTTTTTCAAGGGGGGAAATGAAATGGGTGGAGTGGAGAATGAAGGAAAAACCAAGGTAGAGGAACTCTTTATCGAAGTCAAGACACTCAAATTAGGTTTGTCAAAATAAGAGGACGTTCAACCTTAAAGACTCTGAAGAACTAGCTACACAAGTCTTAGATCAACAAATGAAGTATATAGATCATCCCATAAAGACTATATGCATGAAAAGTAAAATGGACCTACCTTCCAAAACATGTTCCCCATTCCTTAGGACCCTTTATAGAGCTGTCAGTCTACTGTAATGATTGGGTACCTGTGTGAGAAAGTAGGTAGCACCATAGAGTTTTTTGAATTATCCTATTCCAATCTAATATCCTACTACACCCCAATGGACATTGGTTCTATGTGAGGCTAATTATGGAGTTTGATCTTTAATTAGAGATAAGATACATGATTGTAATCATGTCTTTTGGTATGATGTTAACTTTTGAGATTTGTATGTTACCTTTTAAATATCATTGCCTTTTGTTTCAAATGATTTGGCTTTTAAATTTTTTGATGTATTTATCTATTCCTCCTCCATATGGAATTGGAAAAATAAACATGGGTGCCAAATATGACTTTCATTTGAATACTTGGGACTTGGTTGCTAAGAGAGAACTTCAAAGAGCATGGGGTCTAAGAGTCTTGTAAATCTAGGTGAAATAAAAGTGTTATATTGACTTTGACCTTATTTTATCCAATATGGAGTGAAAGAAAGAGGAAATCAAAAGGAGTGACACATGGAAAAATTTTAATTACATCAAATCATAAAAAATGTGATAAAGAGAAAAAAGGGATACAATGGTAGTAAAGTGTGATTCTTTAGCATAAGAATGAGGGAAATGGAGGAAAACATGCTAACATAGATTGTTTGAAAATTCTATCTAATAAAAGAAGCAAAAGCTAAAGTTGAGAACAAGGATCATAAAAAGAAACATGAAAAGATGGTAATTTTATGAGGGTCAGGTCTTATCCACAGTCTTACAAAGCAACTCACAAAAGAAAAACCCAAGGGGTGCAAAAAAGCAACTGAAAAATCATAAGGGAGAAAAATAAGTAAAAGATGGTAATTTTGTGAGGAATGTCAGGTCCTATCCATGATCTTACAAAGAAAATCATAAAATAAAAACCCAAGGGGTGTCCAAAAAAGAGAAAATGCGAGAAGATAAATAAGACTATGGTACATCAAAAAACCAAAATACCAAAAGGGAGGACTAAATGTTTGTGAAAGGAAGGAACTTGATGTAGAGGGAAAGACCTATGTAAACCTAAAAAAAGTGTTAGATAGATGTAGATAGAAAGCATGAAAAGAAGGAAATGTTTAGGAAAAGTACTTTTTGAGAAATTATGCATTGGTGGGCTCTTTGAAAACATGGCATTCATTGGTTTGAAGGTGGTAGGTGCTTGGAATAAGAATATCTTTGACTAAATATGGACCCCACAATTTTTGTGCATATTTACCTTCTTTATCATGGGTGGTCTAATTTAAGGATAAAATACCCAACATTAAATGTGCAAACTTTAACACATTTGTTATATTATCTGGTAATGTGAGCCTTGTATTGGGGATTATATTATAAGGTAGAAAGATGATGTTCAACAAGTATATCAAGGGCATGGAGATGATTTTCACATAATTATTCATTAGGAATAATACCATGAAGGGATATATGAAGAGATGGAAGATCAACTTCTAAAGGAAGAACTGACTTAGAACCATAGACTAGCTAAAATGGAGTTACCCTAGTGGCAATGTGTAATCTGATAAGCCCAAAGAGAAGGGTAAAGATGAAGATGCCAATCCATGCAGATTTCACAAATTGTCTTTTGGATAATTTTATTAGTGGCCTCAGCTTGGCCATTACATTATGGATGATGAGATGTGGAAATTTTGTGATTCATCTTGAATTTATTACAAAGCTATTTAACATGTTTGTTTTTGAAATTACCACCATTGTCTAAAATTATGGTATGGGGAATACCAAAGTGGCAAATGATTTGATTAAGAATAAATTTAGAAATGTTAGGATCGATGATGTTAAAAAGGGGCATGGCTTCTACCCACTTGGTAAAATATTTGGTAGCGGTGATGATAAAGACATGCCCATCTTGGGAGTGAGGTAGTTCTCCAATGAGATCAAATCCCCATGTGGAAAATAGCTAAGGATATTTGATAGTTTGAAGTTTAAAAGGAGGTGAATGGATTATATAATCATGAAACTAATAAGGATTACACTTTTTAGCATATTTAATTACATCTTTTTCAAGAGTAGGCCAGAAGTAACCCATACATAGGCATTTATGGGCTATAGCATGTCCACTATAGTGGCCACCACAAATAGCCGCATGTATTTGTTAAAGAAGAGGAGGGACCTCATCTTGCATAACACAATAGAGCAAAGTACCTTTAGCATTGTGATAATAAGGGATGTTGTGTCAAAATACATACTTGAAAGCTTATTTATGAATACGTGTATTTTCACAAGAGTCTAAATTAGGAGGATAAGTTTGATGATCTAAGAATTGAATGATGTCTTGGTACCATGGGTTTTATTGAATGGTAAAAACCTCAATATGATAGATAAGTGAATCTAGTGGTTGAGTAGAGGATAGATATTTTATTATTTGTATAAGAAAATTAGGATTGGAAAGGACTTGGTGTGGATGAAAGAGAGATGATGAAGAGGCAAGAAAATCAACATTGGAATTTTGATCTCTAGGAGTAGGCTTAATAGTGAAAGAGATGAAAATCCTTAGTAAGAGTAGTTGTAATTTGATGATATGTGATGAGGTTCCCACTTCTACATTGATAATCACCACTAACTTAGTGGTAAATAAGCTAAGAATAACCTAAAGCACGAAGGTATTGAATGTCTAAATAAAGAGCAACTCTCATGCCTGAGATAAGAGCTTTGTATTTGGACATATTATTGGTGACATCAAAGGTGAAGTGAAAAGCTAAAGGAATCTTCTTGCCAAGAGGACTTGTGAGAATGCAACCTGCCCTAGCTCTTTGAAGGCATTTGGCACCATCAAAGTGAAGGGTACAAGTATCCTCATATAAGTCAACATTAAATTTTAGGAAACTCCTTGAGAACTACTTTTGGTTTAGTAGTACTAGAGGGAGTAGTGGATTCATCAAAATTATTAGCTTCAAGATCAATGGTAAATTAATGAAAATAATCTTTGAGAGAAATATATTGATTAAAACCTTTGATGTAAAATATATTGTCATCTAGAAGATTATCTTGAAGAGAAGTAGTTAGTATGGGAGTTATGACAAGTTTATCAGCTATGATTTGCTATTTGACAGTTTTTTGAGTGATGATGTGGAGATCAAATTCCATAAGGAGGAGCACCCCTTTACCAATTATATCTCTAAGAAGAAATCTTTTGGAGAAGAAATGATGAAGGGGGTCAGAATTAACAATGACATAAGTAGTTTGGTAAAGCATATACTGGTGAAAATTTTTAGCTATGAAATAGATGGCAAGGCAATCATGCTCAATTTTGGTATAACATGTTTCATAATCGATGGGGCCACAACTAATGTAGTTGATAACATATTATATTCCTATATCATCTTGTTGGGCATGCATTGCCCCAAATGAAATAAGTGTGGAAGAAGTATATAGAATTAAAGGTTTATCATTAAAAGGAGGATGAAGTGTAGGTGGATGAAGTAATAACTTTTTCATATTATCAAAGGCTTTTATAAATGGATCCATCCATTCTAAAGCAGTACCTTTCTTGAGAAGTGAATTGATAGAGTGAATTTGATGTGCCATTTTGGGGGAAAATCACCTAATTTCCCCAAGTTTGCCTAAATAAGTATGGATATTGGGAATAGAATGGGGAATGGGCATGTTGATGATAGACTAATTTTGGTAGGGTCAACATTGATGCCATGGAGAGAGACTAAGAATCCTAAAAAATTTCTAGATGTGACTATAAATAAACATTTGTAAGGATTAAGTCTAAATTTATATTTAAGGAGATGGTTAAAGATGATAGCAAGATCAAAAAGATGATTAGTACAATTTTTGGATTTAGCAATGAGATCATCCACATATGTTTCAAGAATTTTTTGAATGAGATCATAAAAGATGTGAGTCATTTCTCATTGGTAAGTGGATATGAAATTATTAAGACCAAAGGGCATTTTGACATAACAATAGGTTCCCCATTCCATGGTAAAATTTGTCTTATGTTGGTCCTCAAGGGAAATATGAATCTGATTGTATCCTGAGAAGCCATCCATAAGAGATAACATTTCTTAACTAGCCATGGAATCAATAATGGCATCAATTGAAGGTAAAGGGAAGTTTTCCTTAGGATAAGCAAGATTAAGATTACATAAATCAATACAAATGTGAATGACCATAGTGAATTTTTTTTAACATGAACAATGTTAGAGACCCATTCAGAATAATCCACTAGTTTGATAAATTTAGCATCAAGTAATTTTATGATTTCCTTATGACATAAAGTGGAAACTTTAATTGGAAATTTTCTTTGTTTTTGATGCATAGGCTTATCATCAAGATAAGTAATGATGTTATGCACCATAATGCTAGGGTCAATGCCAGACATGCCCTCTTAAGACCAAGCAAAAGCCTCATAATATTTATCAAAGAATAAGCTGAAATGATCATGTTTAGTAGGTGAGATTTTATGAGAGATAGTAATTGGTTAAGGACAAGATTGAGTACCATATTCGATGTGAGTTATTTCTTTAATAAGAATGGCATTGTCATCTTGAAAGTGGTACGGTGCATTGGGTAAGGTAGAAATTGTATTTGTTTTAAGGTCAATGCTAGCAACAAAGTTGTTGAAGTAAGGAGTTTTAATTTTGAAATTCCCAAGTTTATGATGTTGTCGAGGAAGTTGAGGTTCTCAGGTATAAAGTAACTCAAGGATAGATTCATAACTAGGCAAGGTAGGAAGAGGACCATAATACTTGACATCTAATTCAAGATATAGAATTTGATTTCCATAGTGATCATACTCAAAATGTATCTAATGAACATCAGTTCCCTTGGCATCTAGTGTAATTTTAGGGGTAGAAGAATTATATGGATCATAATGGGTTGGAATATCAGTGGGTTTAGTGATGGGAGAAGGATCAGAGGTAATGATTGGATCGATAGGTGGTAAAGGAGATGTAGAAAATTTTGAAGGTTCAAAAGGTATAATTTACTCTACCACCCAAGGAGTACCGATAAGAGGAGAATTGGAAGGAGGAACATGACCCTCAAGATCTAAGGTATGATCCACATAAATGTTATGAAAATCCCAATTAAAAGCATGAATTTGTTCTAGGGTTTTTTGATAATTCTAGACATTCAAGTCTCTAGATTGAGCTTGGGCCATTATATATTTATCATCATATGTTGGATAAATTGTACATGCTTGAGAATCAGGGGGAGTTTTAGAGGGTGAAACTATGATATTACTGAAGATATGAGGAGACAGGATGAAAGGATCCTAAAATAATTTGGCCACTCCAAAATCATTTTAAGTGAAGGCATCTTCAGGTAAAGAAGGCTCCTAATCATTGTATGGAGGTGGAAAATTAGTAATCTCATTAATAAGAGGAATATTACAACCCCTGGGAAATAGAGAAGGAGGAAGCCATTATGAAATGTAGGGAGGTAACTTGGTAGTATTTCAAGTATGTTACAAATCATTAGGTTCATCATCATCAAAATTTGTAAGAGTAACTTGTAAATCAAGATTCATGTTGATGAATTTTGATAAAGGAACACTATTGATCTTAGGAATAATAGGAACATGATATGGTGATTTAGGATTAGGAATTTGAATGATCTATGGGTTGGGATTAGCTTCATGCTTATACTATTTTCCATTATATAATAATTTAATACATTGGTTACTAAAAGAAGCAATGGCCCTCATTCAATGAGTCCATGCATGACCAAGGAGTATGCTGTAAGATAGGGGTAAGTCAAGGACCATAATCTTGGTTTGAATAGTCTTAGGTCCAATGGTTAATGGAAGCCAAATGCAACCAAGTGGATTTTGATTAGTCTTATCAAAACCATGAAAAGTAAGATAGGTTTGATTGAGATGATCCTTGTTATAACCAAGTTGTTGGATGAGCCATAAGGATATTACATTAATACCAGACCTTTATCAACTAAAAATTTATGGATAAGAGTGGTATTAATGGATACTTTGATGAACAATGGTGAATCATCAACAAAAAAGAGAATTTCATCATTGATCATGTCTTCTTCAAGGAATTCAATAGAAGTTTTGGAAGGACATATAGTTTCAATGGTATTTACATTGGTAGGTTGAGATTCAATAGAAGGTGGTTCTTCATCTAAGGAGTATGGATCATCAATTTCTTGGAGTTGTTATATATGTAACTTATGATGATAGGGTGAAGTGTGAACTAACTTTATAATTTTAACCTTACAAGGCATAAATTTGAGTTCTTAAAAAAATTTCCAATGAGACTTAGAAGAACCAACATGAGGTTTAGGAGGTAAATTAGTTTTTGGAGGAATAGTTGAAGTTGGAGAATTGATTGGAAGGAAGAGATGGTTCCTCTTGGGATTATGAAACAAGATTAGTGGTGGTAGTATCTTTAAGAAGTCATTCCTCCAAGTATGGCTTGTTAGGCTTGGTAATGGGATCTTTATGAGCTAGTTTGTGATGGTAGTTGACCATAATAGTATTGACATTTTGAGAATTATTTAAATATTGGTCATAATAGATGTCAATGGCACAAACATCCTTGGAATTTGGTTGATTATTTGAAGAATATTTTTGGTTATTAGAGTTAGAAGCTTTAGAAGCTTGTTCTTTCTAATAAGTTTGGTGTATTCTTGATGATGAAGATTGATCATAACTTCATGATTGAATGAATCACCAAGCATATAGGAGATAACAAATTTAGTGAGCCCTATACAAGATTTGTGAGAATTCCCAATGTCATAATAGAACCAACACAATAGATTGGGGTCATATCACTTAGGAGGAGCATTGGGACAGGTTAAAATTTTTAAAGGCGGTAAAAATTATTTCATTTGCTAAACCGAAAGAGGTGTATGAGAAGGTGAATAAATATCAATTTTGGAAACTCCCTATTTGGTTTATGGAACATTAATAGTGATAACATTAGATGTTTAGAAATATCCTTTAAGAAGTTTATGATTAGGTTCTAATTGCTTCATAAGAAAGTCTTGTCATTTAGCTTGATCAAGAGCTTCATTAAGTGTTTGGGGAGCAAATGTTCAAACCTCATATTGAAGAGTGGGAGTTAAAGCTATGATAAAGAGTTTGAATGAGTTATCATCAGTCATTTTATGGTTAGATTTATGAGCTAAATATTTCCATCTTTTGATAATAAAGTCATGAGCTTATTCATTAGGATATTGCTTAGCATTGATGAAGTGGCTAAGATAATTTTTGGGAAGATCATTGTGTTGAAAATATTTAACTAAGGGATTAAACAAATCTTAAATTTTCCAAACAAAATGTTGGGGAACTTGATTATACCATTCTAATACATCACCAGTGAAGGTTTTCACTAAGAGTTTAGTTGTGGTGAAGGTATTAGTTTGGATCCACTCTTTGTAAAGGTTGTCAAAAGCTTCGAGAAATGAGGCAAGGTCTTTAGTACCATCATACTTGATAGTTGGATATATGTTACCAATATCAATGGATATAATGAAAGGGAACAAAGGCTCATTATAAATTATTTGAAACATCTTGCTATTTATTATGGGTTGAGGAATAACATTTCTCAAGGCATCCTAAAAAAGTGAATGAATGTACTTGGGATTATCTTGAGGATGGATAATTGGAGGTTGATTAGCCACATTGATTAAATGTTGTTGAAGTTGCATCATTTGGTTGGTGTTATAATTTTGCATTATGTTCATTTTTTGGATAACTTGGGGTAAAAGTTGAGTTGTATCAGGAGGTGGGTTGGTGTTGGTAGGAATGCTACCCAAATTGGTGTTAGGGGGAGGATTAATAGAAGAAGGATTATTAATAGGATTATTAAGTAAAATTATATCAATTACTCCCACATTAGTTTGAATATTTTGAAGATGAGAAGTTTCTTGATAAGTATAGAAAGGATTAGATCCATCAACTTCATCTTGAGGTGTTATTAGTACCATATTAGATTTCATTGATGAAGGAGGAGAAGAGGTACCCTAAGAGTGATGGTGCTCTTGGGAGGAAAAGAGAGGGATAAATGAACATCCCATATAGTATCTAAATGGATTCAAACTATCCAAGAAGATTCTAATATAAGACTTCATTATGACTAAAGAGAGATGGTTAAAATGCAAAGAAGGAGAAATAGAGAACTAGATTGATAAATAGGGAAGATAGAAAGTAGTAAAAGGTCGACTGGGTTGACCAAACACAAAAAATAGGGTCTGCAACCAGTATAGGGTCGATTGGGTTGATCCAACATAGTGAAAAAAGGCTATAAAAAGGTATAGGGTACATTGGGTTGACCTAGTACAATAGAAAATGGAAGATTAAAAATCCTATAATAGATTGTGAACTGAAACAAGATAATTTTTGTAAGTAATTTGAAAAAAAATAACTAAAGGGAAACAAATAGTCAATTAGATTAATGGTGGCCAATCTAATTGAAGCACACACCACAAAACCTTGTACCAATACTGGCTAATGCAAGTTTTTGTAATACAAAATATAATTGAGCAAAGAGAAAGAAATAAAATTAGAAAATAAATAGCTAACTAATTTTTCAACCTAAATGTTTATAAGATTATTAGAATATGATTTTAATTATGATGGGAAGTTGGTTGTAAGTAATAAAATAGAAGGCAATATAAGGATGGTTTCAGGTAGTTTGGGATAAAGGTATATGTAGTGGTAATGATATAGGCTTGGTATTGGGGTCTACCCCCTCACTTCACACACCATAATGATAAAGGTTTTAGGATCTTATCCAGAATATACCATTAACCACACTTTATACTTGACTAGAATATCAAGTCAGCTTCCCCTTGGTGATGAAATCCAAGTAGGTTGGCCTTGGGTAGTCAAATTTTTAAATGCTTGTTTAGATTTTTGATTTGATCATGTATGCATAAAATAAAAAATAGAGAAACTAAATGATTAATTGAAAACCACCTAATTAAACTTTGTGATCTATTCTAAGCATGCAAGTAACAAGAAAATAAAGTGTGAACTAATTAATAACATATAAGGTTAATTTCAACTTTGAAACAATGTACAATGTTGATATAGTCAATAATGTATGCATAAAATATAGAACAAGGTCGATAGAGTCAATATTATAATAAAAATTCAAGGTTTGAAAATGAATAGGGTCAATAGAGTTGACCTAGTTATCTAGACAACACATAAAACACAAAACTGGGTCGACAGGGTCAATCTAGTTGATTGTGTAGGGGTAGTTTTAAAGATTAAAAACTATAAAAGGAAAGACTATAAAGAAAGAGATAGAGATATATAAAGGAACCTTGGTGTATCATAGATGCATAGAATGAATATTGTTGTTTAATAACCTTGGTATATGCTTACAA
Organism: Torreya grandis; assembly: GCA_037957365.1. NCBI lineage: Eukaryota > Viridiplantae > Streptophyta > Pinopsida > Cupressales > Taxaceae > Torreya > Torreya grandis. The sequence goes on along the minus strand of JARHVA010000393.1, from coordinate 1,887,548 downwards.
ATTCTGCTAACTAGGTTGACTGGATTGATCAAGCTTTGCAAAAACTTGTTGCTAATTTCCTAGAATGTATAGGGTCAATTGGGATGATTTAGTATGATAAATAAGATGATTAAAAATGTATAGGGTCAAATGTATTGACCTAATAGTCTAGACTAGATGTCTGAAAAGTCGTAAACCTTACTAGGTCATTTGAGTCAATCTAGTAACATGTACCTAAAAACCTCTGCATAGAAGTCAGAGCTGGGTCAATGCAATCAACCCATTATGGAAAATATATGATAAAAATAATTAAATAAGGTGAAAATATTATATAAATCAATCAAAAATGCATCATGTCTATAATTCAATCAGAAATGCATCATGTCTATAAATCAATTTTAGCTTGGAGAAGATAGAGCATACTTACACTTCTGATTGGGAATATATTTATTAAGTGAGAGCATGACCAATATGGGGATCCAATAGACCTAATTAGTGTATCACTTGTCACAATACACCATGATAATAAGGGTTCAAAATCCTACAGTCTAACACAATCATGCAACAACCCTAAAAGAGTCCTACGTTTAATGTTCACTCTATATCTAATAAACAAGAAAGTAAATCTAATATAGTGTACACCAAATCTTGTTCCATAACATGAGGGGTTAGTAAATAAATTAAAACATGTATAGGAAAATCTAAATTAACCTAAGTATGAGTAAGATCCTAATACATGGAATATGAAGAGTAATATTATTCGAGCCAATACTTATGCTACTTCTATCTACTAAAAGAGAGGAGAACAAAATTAGAATATACTTACCTAAATGTGAACCCATTGAGACATATCTCCCTTGAAAAAATGGGCTTCATAAGAGGTTGTTGTATTTTGTAAGGATCACTAAGAAATGCCAAAGCATCGAAGAATTATCCACAAGACTAAATTATCTAAGTAGAAACCTTAAGCTAAGACTCTCAAGTAGAATGGTGGAAGAGTAGATTGTAAAGAAGTGCGAGTGAATAATAAATCTTGATTGTATATTAAAATAATGATAAAATGATCTTGTATTTATAGGTGGATCTCACCCTAAATCCTTATGAATATGTCAGCTATATGGGATCAACCTAGTCGACCCTATATGTTTTTAGGAGATAAATCACTAGGTCTTGAGCTAGGTCAACCGAAGGGCTAAAAAAACTCTCTAGTGAAAATACTTAAAAATAGTATATGTTCAGCCTAATTGATTCTGTATAATAATTAGAGGTTAAAAAATGTATAGGGTCAGCTTAGTTGACCCAGTATAGTCAACTGGTGAAAGGGGATCAAGGTGGGGAAAAGAGGGATGGAAAAAGGAGAAAGACTAGAAGATTTTGCGAGGGAGGATTAATATCTCAAGGAATGGTTTTAGGAGTTGGTTGGATTGGTAATAATGTGGCAATAAGGGATAAAAATCCTATGAAGCACCAAAGGTTTTCCCACCCCTTTCTTGATGCACCCCTTAGGGCATACACTCAGAGAGATTGAGTCTCAATAGGCTCCTACAAGATGTAAAGTGTCAATATTTGATAAAATTTAAAAATATTATGTGTATACATAAATGATTGGATTTTCACTTGCATGAAAGGCAGAACTATGTTGGCTTCCCTAGTGGAGCCCTCAAGGCAAAAACATAATATAAACAAATTAAACCCTAATCAAACCTATTGAAACCTATCACACTAAAGTGGTTTTACTACACCATTGTCGAATCCATCACACTACAAAAAGTGCCATACAAGTAAATCATCTTCAAGTTTGCATGTTATGATTTTATCTTCCATACTACTACCTTTCACTATTGTTTTAAGGTAAATAAGAAATGTTTATCCTTACAATGTGTGATCAATCACTAAACAAATAAAATCTCAATTGCATTCTTAATAACTTGTTTTCTTGTGTGAATATGTCTAATTTAGAACACCACTTCAAATTAAAGGCTGATGCATAAGCCTCAAACATATACCCTCAACAAGTGGGTACCATTCATAAAAAATGGTTATATTATTAAAAAAAGGGCCTACAAGGTGGTTGAGATGTTTACCTTAAATATTGGCAAACATGGGCATGAAAAATGCCACTTCATTGAAATTGACATCTTCAATGGTAATTTTTTTGAAGATACTGTTTCATCTTATAACAAATGTGATGCTCCCCATGTTAATCAAAATAATTATCACTTTATTTATATTTCATAGGATGAATTTTTGAGCCTTGAAACATCATACTTTATTGGAAAATGAGGGTGCAAATAATATTAATCTTGCTTTAAAGGTACTTGATCATGTTAATGCCACCATACTAATGAAAATCATCATGGTACTTCTTGAATTACTTCAAAGAAAAATGCTTGCTCTTCCCTTATATAGCTTCTTCCATCTGGGATCTGATACCATTGATAAGACCAGGTAAATGTATGTAAATAAGAATATATACATTGTAATAATGATTAATTTTTTTATATATGGTAAAATTGTATTATTCAGATTGCATTTACAATGAAGGTGAAAGCTTATAAAGCATTCACAAGGTGGTTCCACTATGGGACCTAACTAACTATACTGTGAACCAAATAACATTTATTACTAATAATATTATTTAATTTACTAACAAAACATAAAATATAATGTGGATCAATTGACCCAATAACAACATGCATATATGTTTTCCAATTTCCATTATTGTGTGTATTTATATTGCACTCAACATGACTTATTCACCATGCAGGGGTCTCTGTCCTAATCACTCCTCTCACTGCTCTCTAAAAAATGCATTACAACTCAACTAATAATATTTATGTATAAATTGAGCCTCTAAAATGCTATATGTACTATTAAACCTATGTTTTATCCTCTTAGGACTTATAGACAAAAAAAATCTATACACTATGATTTTGAATGTCAAAATACACCTTGGACTACCTTAGGAGCCCCTTGGGACCATTTAACACTTTGACCTTTGGTGGAGCTAACCCACAGTCAGTTTGGCTCAATTGGCTCAGCCTATAGCATTTTATCCCTTTTTACCCTTTGGTACTCAAAAATTGACGGTTAGGTTGACTATCGATGGTTACCTTGACCATCGATGGTTAGGGTGCACCTCCTTAATAGATAACATGCAAGTCACCCACCTTGATTTTCTAAAAATAACTCATCTAATTCCAATTCTAAGCCATTATATGGATGAGTTAATTTTGGAAAGCCCAGTTCACATGCTATTGCAACTCTCTTACCTGACCTATAAGAGAGAGGAATAAAGAGGTGAAAAGGGATCTATAAACATATATAAATCCACAATTATGATCAAGAGCTTATGCATCCAAGAGTTTATTTTTTTAGGCCAATCACCATTAGTAATCTAGAAATCATATTAGAAGGCTAATTTGGCACTGCCTCTCCACCAAACTCTCAGGTATCATCACTCTATCAAAATTGGGCTAGATTCCACCAATAGGTCAACTACATCAACCATCCACCCAATCAACTTCTGGTAAAATAAGTACTTGTTTCCCAACATTCATTTACTTTATTTCCATTTTACAATCAACATAGGTCTTACCCATCTCTCAAAACCATATTTTGGATCTCGTCAATCAACATTTTACTAACCCAGATCCAGACATAGTAACCATCGATGGTTGTCTCAACCACCGATGGTCTGTCCAACCACTGATGGTCAGCTTGACTACTAATGGTCACTTTAATCATCGATGGTCATCCCAACTACTAATGGTCACTATGGTAATAAAAAATAGTAAGCAAATTTCACCCACCTATACCTAATTAAACCTAATGTTCTGTGTTCCTACCTATTCATAAACCCCTTTTGGATTTTCTAAAGCAGACCCCAACCATATAGCACTAGTATTAATTAGTTTATCACTAATTTAATCATTTAAAGTCTATTTTCTTATCAAGCATTATTGTATTCAGTTTTAGTACCTTTTGATTCATTGATTCAAGTACTTTCCTTTCTATTTTATAAACTTAATTATTTAAAATATGTGGATTGACATCCCCTAAAGAAACTCTCACTTTTAGGATTTGGCTATCACTAGGAATCCACTCAACTTTTTGTCTAACAAAAAAGTTTGATTTAGTGCTCTCTTATTTGTAGGTCATCCTCCCAAGCCAAAGAGGAGCTCTTCATAGTATTTTGATTTAATGCGTGCACTAGCAATCAGGATTTTCAACCATACCCATAATTAGTTTTTTCTTTCCTCTTTTCCAATAATAAGCAAGAAATCCATTGAAACATTTTGACACATCTGGTGGGACCTTTGTGTCTTTACTTAGGTTCTTATTTTATTTTATTCTCTCTCTATTGTTTGATCATTAACAAAATCAAAAGTTTCTTTTGGGCTTAAAATTAAGTGCATACATCAATTCCTTGAAAGTTTAGTTCACATAGCTTAACTTAAAGGCAAAGTAATCTATCATAACTATACTCTTTGTTGCACACACCTAACCAAACCAATTTGATGAATTAAACACCAAACAAACTTGAGACAAGTCTCAACTAAGATTTCATCACCTAATGGTAACCTTACCCTTCCCTAATGATCCTACTTGGAGGTCATTACCAAGGGGAGGACCGACTCAGTTCTCTGGTTGAGTATATACTCTAGATATCAATATATTTTGGCTAAGAACCTAACACCCTTATCATTGTAGTGTTTCAAGTGAGGGGGTAGGCCCCAATACCAAGCCACGTAGTGATTCTAATACAAATTTCTTTTGATCACCTAAACATAACCTAAAAACAACCTTATATTTCCTATATAGTAACCACTCTACAAACCAATTTTAGTCACATATCTTCTTAAGGCATAAGCCAAAAGTGAGATTAACTAAAAATATAGGGCTTAATGTATCTCTTAGAGTGTGATTTTATTTATCTGATCATTTTATTATCTTCTCTTTGTTTGAGTAGTAAGGTTGCTTGTGATTTCTATCTCCCCTATCCCATATGGTTCTCACTCGATAGTAGTGAAGAGACCTTACAAAGCAAAACCCACCACCAATCCAACCTACCTCTTCATCCATGGACTAAATCTTTGAACTAGCAGACTCTTCTCACCCTTTAGGAAGTCCTAATTTCCCTTAGGAGGTCCCTCAAGAGGATGTAGATTTTGCCACTTTCCTAGACAATAATCTTGTAGCCTTACAACATTATCTTAAAACCATGTCTTATTGTATCCTAGTTTTGACCCCATCTGTAGATCCACCTTATGACATACTTATCCACCTCATGGGGTGTACCTCCATTGCAATGATCATAACTCAATTGTTAACTACCCAAGCCTCCTAGTCAACCAACAACCACTTTAAAATTATAATTGAAAACCAACCAACCCAAAGCACCATTACCCTTATACCTTCTACTCCTAATAACCACTCCTATGTAATAGGAGTGCCTACCTCTAACACTACAAACCTTCCTATAGATACCTCCAATCCATAAAACACTACTATGGTTCAAAGCCTTGTGGTGTCTATACCCTCTACCTTGCCACCGATTAGTACAAGGTTCACCACCCTTCCATCGATCACTAACCTAACTACCACTCCTATCCAACAAGTACCCCTTGGACCAACCTTTGGCTACATAAATAACCTAAAAGTGCATGTACCCACTACCCAACCACCTACCACTACCTACCCTTATATATCTTCTACACAACCATTGGCATCCATATACCAATATATGGCAACCTCCCAACCTTCTGCCCACTATTAGCATGCCTCTCGACCACCACTATAGTATGCAACTTACAACCTTTTGGGTGCTCAACCCCAAGCAGACCTAATGAATATTCTAATGGACAAGATGAACACCTTAGAGTCATCCATCTCAAGTGATCACAACATCTTATCATATGAATAAATTTTTAATGAGCCCATCCATCTATACCTATTAAGCCATATCCTTCCCAATGGGAACTTCTCAAGTTTTATATGTTTCAAAGTAAGGAGGATCCCCAAAAACACCTTAGGGAATTTAGGCATGCTTTCTATCTAATTACATATGATGAGTCCATTCTTCTCCGCACCTTCCCCATGTCTCTAGCCATCCTGACCTTAGATTTGTATAGTGTCTTACCCAAGCATTCCATCTTCTCCTTTACCCAATTGGACCAAACCTTCTTGGATCACTTTTCAATCAATATCTCCAAGAAATTTTATATCACTAGCCTCTACTATATCTAATAGTTTGAGGATCAACTCATTACTAATTTTGTGGCTCATTGGAGGAGCTTAATTAATAACCTTTCCTTTTTCTTGCCTCAACCTAAACTCATAGAGCTCTTTGCTTAGGCATGTGCCAAGCATAGCTCCTCTACATTACATGTCCAAATATTCCAAACCTTTGATGAATATTTTACCATGACATGTAAATTAGAGAACTAATCCATTGATGAAGGTAAGCTTAAGCTCAAAAATAAGAATTCAAGCTATAAAACTAATAAGGCTTCTTCCTTCAAATCAAGTAACCAGACCAATACCAATACCAAAGGCAAATGAACCATGAATGTGGTTATCCTAAAATTCACTCCTCCACCTTTCATCAACCAATCTAATTCCTCTAGTTCCTCAAATTAAAACCTAAGGAACCGAACTTGGAGAAACCAGAAGAAATTCACTCTGCTTGGAGAATCCTATGCTTCCATCTTGGAGAAGTTATTAAAATCCAACATCATTTAACTTCCTCCCATCAAGCCACCCTAGTAATTTGAATCTGCTCATCGTACACCTATTTGGTACAATGATAATGGTTTATGTGCCTTTCACCAAGTGATAGGACATGATGTCAGTAGGTGCAACACCTTCAAGAGTTTTGTCCAATCCCTCATTGACAAGGGGTAACTTACATTGGATAAGCCCAATGTACCATCAAACCAAGCCATTGATATATTTAGGAAACCTTTCCCAAACCATTCTCCTACAAATAATGAGAGCAATAATATCAATTGCTCTCATGATACCCATATAGTTAACATGGTCCTTGATGTGCTCATTTTCAAGCCACCTAGTACCCAATATTCCAATTTTATACAATCTATTGAGATAGTGGACTCAACTTTCATTCCTTAAAACACTCAAATCAAGGAAATACCATCCTCTCTCTCTCCACTTATTGAGGTTACAAAGTCATTAGCCTCCCCTTCAACTGATATACAATAACAACCAACCATTACCACCTCACCCTCACCTTTGGTTACCAAACAAACCACTCCCCCTTTATAACTCTATCTCGAGGAGGAAACCCCCATGCCTACTCATCCCACATAGGAACCACCTATCTCAACCTCACATCCTTTGATTGAGGAAGAGGACAAGGTTACCATCCTTATGTCTCCACCTAGGGGGTTATATTTTAGATCCACCATTCAGGGAATCAAACCAACCTATAAACCCTTCTCTAGGATAGTGAAAAAATTGGAATTTAACTCTAACCTTAGCATAGATCAAGCCACATTTTTATAACAATTAGGTCTCCCTTACATTAATTGACTAGAACCTCTAACCCTTTCTCAGTTAGACCAACCCACCACTTTCATTAACCAAAATCTTACTATATCTACCCAAACAACCAAACCCTCTAACCAACCAACTAAAACCTCCACCAAAATAACCAACCCTCAACCACTTAAGCCAATCAAGACCCAAGTAGCCAAACCCTCTCCTATCATCCCAACTAGATCTACCAAGAACCTTGGTATCCTCCCTACATTGAGCCTTAGTCACCCATCTATGAAAGTAGACCTAACCCCTTAAATCCCACCAACCAAATACTAGACCAAATTAACTAAAGAGATAAAGCCACACAAAGGGTGAAAGGCCTAAACTTTACCTCCCTCAACTTTTCCCTCCATTCTAGGGCCCCATCCCTCTACCTTAAACAAGAAGTCAGTTACCTCTACCAAAACCCCACCACCTCTTTTGGTGACACCTTTATAATTGCTCTATAACTCACCTCTCTTCCCACAATATTAGTACTTAGGCTACCTACCTTGTAATCTTCTAATTCCATCTCATTAACCCCCTTACCTAAATTTAAGCCATCAACCAAGAAAACCACCCTACCCAAAACACCTACCACCAAACCTATCTCTAAACAACCTTCTACCACAACTATCAAAGCAAAGACTACCACACCTATACCACCTTTAGTTGAGTCCTACTTAACCATTATCCATAGGTTATTATATAATTCGTGTTTATCCTTACCTCCCATTAGGCCCTTTGACCCTCTAGCTTCAAAACCCACTTGGTATAATAACCACCACATATGCTCTTATCATAAGATACCAAGCCATGATATAGAGAATTACAAGGCTCTCTAAACCATTATCCACTGGCTTTATGATGAGGATGATCTATTAAGAGATGAACCTCTTATGAAACCCATACCAATCTAACCATCAACCATACCTACCCAACACTTACCTACTCCTTCACTCTCACCTAAGAGTGAAGATGAGTCTGACTAGTCTACTACCTCAACCTCTCCTTCTATCCATACTATCAATTTGATCACTAGATCATAGTAGAAGGATAAGGGGAAACCTAAGGTGTCCATCCCTTGGATGTATCCATCTTCAACCTCCTAATCAACCGTCACCCAACCATCTTCATCTTCAACCATACCCAAGGTGTCTATTTTAGGTGCCTCCCAATCTAACCCATTTAAATCTATCAAGAGAGTTATCCTCAAAAAAATTCATCAAACCCCAATGAAGATGAGCTTTTATGAATTTATCTCTACCTCTCCCTATCACCGCCAAGCACTAATAGAGGATTTGTAGTATGTTGAGGTGAAATATAAGGACCCTCAATCTCTAGCCACTTTTGTTGGTGCCCTTCAAATTTTTAACCTTGTTACCTTCAAGGATTCAAAAATACCCTCCATCCACCCCAAGGACCCAAATCCCCCACTCTTTATTACCATTTACATCAACCAACCCACATCAAATGGGTCATGATTGATGGGGGAGCTAACATTAACATCATCTCCTCTCACACTTACAATCAACTCAACTTGATGGATAATGTCATGTTTAAATCCTCAACTATCCTTCATTCCTTCACTGATACCATGGCCACTACCTTGGGAACTATTGTCCTTCATATCCATGTAGGACCCTGCATGTTCCCTGAACTCTTCTATGTTGTAGAAGGTGAATTTCAATATAACATTTTGTTGGGATGACCTTGGATTCAGTCTATGGGTTGTGTTCCCTCAACCCTTCACTATTACATTAAGTTTGAGGATGAAGGTCAAGTCATCACCATCCAAGTAGACCCAAGTCCTTTCTCAACATGTAACATGACCTATCACCCCAATGATGTCCTCATTCCCCCATTTAGCACACCTTTAGTAGCTAAACCCCAATTGTTAACCACCAAAGTGGATGTCATATCCCCTTCTACCAATGAATCATCAACTAGCTCATCCATCCCCTCTAATCAAATCCTCATTATGGATCCTTTGGGATCAATGTTCCATCAACTTTCACTGGGGGAGTATCACCTTTTAGATCTTAATGCTTTCCCTACTCCTCACGAGTATGGACAACTCATCAACCAACTAGGATATGACCCCAATGTTGAAACTATCATTCCATTTGGACCTCCAAATCATCAAAATCACTTTGTCTATGGGGAACTTGACAAATCCCTTGGTGATTCTACCACCTCTTTTTCCCCTAAGCTGTTTACCATCAGTTTCTCCTACCTAGACAAACCAAGCTTTGCCAAGACATACCTCCATCAGTGTGCTTGGAAAGGCTTTGGTCTTGGGTGATATGAAAATGGCCCACATGAGTTGGTCTCCATTAAGACTAAGAAACCTCATGAGAATCATGGTTTCATTTTCATCCTACCCAACAAAAAACAACCCAAAACACCTACCACCACTATTGTTGAGTAAGATACCCCTTCCTCACTGACCTTTCCCCTATCCACATGTGAGGATGGTGATATCATCCCACCTAACACTTTTTTTTTTCAACATAATCAGCTTAGGGAGCCTGACTTATTAGAAAGAGGGGTGACCATAACCATCCCTTTGATCCATCTTGAAATAATAAGAGAAGACTCTCCTACCATTAACACTATCTAGTGTTAGGATGATGATTATATCCTCACCTACCTTGGTGCCCAAAATTCTTTGATCCATAAATCCCTTCCTCCTAAAACCTTGACCATGTTGAATGAATCCACTATGGATATCAACTTGGGCACTCTAAACAACCCCCATATTATCAAATTGGGCTAATCATTAAATACTAAGGAACTTTAAGACTTCACCTCTTTCCTCTAAGACTGCAACATAGCATTCACTTAGTCTTATAGTGATATGCCCAAGATTGACCCCACCATTATTACCTTTAATATAGTCACTCATCATGATGCCAAACCTATCAAGTAGAAGTTCTAGTGCATGCATCCTCACATAGCCCTTCTCATCAAGGAAAAGCTTTAGCATATCCTATCTATCAACTTCATTCAACCCATTGAATACCTCTAATGAGTCTTGAATTTCATACCTATCACAAAAGCCATATGGGGAATACACATTTGTGTGGAATTTTGTGACCTCAACCTCACCTAACCCAAAGATCAATTCCCTCTACTTATCATTGACCAACTTGTTGATCTTACATTCAGCCATGAGATGTTATCTCTCATGGATGGGTTCTCAAGTTACAATCAGATCTTGATTGCTCCTAAAGATCAACACAAAACTACCTTTACCACCCCTTGGGGAACTTTTTACTATAAATTCATGCCTTTCAAGTTAAATAATGCTAGTGAAACCTACTAATGTGTCATGACCTATATCTTCAATGACCTCATCCATAAGATTATATAAAACTATGTGGATTACCTTCTTGGGAAATCCAAACTCTAAAAAGATCACTTAGATATTCTTAAAATCATCTTTGAATGCCTCATCCACTATCACATCCACCTTAACCCCAAGAAATGTATCTTTGGGGTCTTGTTAGGAAAGCTTCTTGGCTTCATTATCTCCCTTCATAGAATCAAAGTTGACCTCACCAAAATCAAAGAAATTCTAGACATGATTCCTCTAACCAACCTTAAGTAACTATATATCCTACATGGAAAGCTCCAGTCTATTCACCATTTTATTTCCTAGCTTTTAGATCAGTGCCAACCTTTCCACCACCTTTTGAAGAAGGATGTCTCTTTCAAGTGGACTAACAATTGTCAAAAAGCCTTTGACTCACTTAGAGAGTACCTTTTGTCACCACCTATCTTCACCCCTTCAAAGGACAACCAACCCTTTTACCTTTATATCTCTACCACTGACCATTCCCTAGAGGTATTGTTGGCTCACCGAGATGAAAAACATAGAGATCAAGATGTATACTACATTATTCACACATTGGTATAATATGAGACTTGATATAACCATACCAAGAATCTTTGCTAAGTCTTAGTCTTTGTGGCCACCAAACTCTACCAATACCTTCTTAACCATAAAAACTATGTCATAACCAACATTGACCCCATCAAGTACATGCACTCCAAGCCATATCAAAACTAGCATATGGCTAAGTGGCTCATGCTCTTAGCAGAGTTTGATCTTGAGATACTCCAGTAGATGTCAATAAAGGTGCAAGTCATTTCCAACCAATTTTTTGAGGCGCCTTTAACAATTAACCAAACCCCTCCCCTTGAGTTTTCAGATGAGTCCATCGTGACCCTCTCTCAAGTGGATTTTACCCATCAAGTCACCATGTTCTTTGATGGATCAAAATGTCAATGTGGTGGGGGAGAAAGTATCATCCTTATACCCTTTGATGATGAACCTCTCACTTTATCCTTCAAGATTGATTTTGAATGTACCAATAATATGGCTAAGTATGAAGCCCTAATAATAGGCCTTTAGACTATCTTATCCCTAGGAGTCAAAACAATAAATATATTTGGTGACTCCCAAATTGTGTTCAATCAAATAAATAGCTCTTACCAATGTAAGAATGATGTTTTATAGTAGTACAAACAACTATTTGATGAACTCTTAGCATCATTTGAGCACTACCACATCTAATCAACCCCATGATCTACAAACAAGTTCACCAAAACCATGGATTGCCTTACCTCTCAGATATCAACCACACCTTCATAATCTAAGATATACATCATTATCCATCGACTTACCTAGCCATCCTATGTCAAAAAAAATTCTCCCATCATTTTAGTGTGGAGGAGACCCAACCCAACCTTTGGTATCAATAAACCTTTGACTACCTTAACCTTGACATAGTTACTTTTGGTCTTTCCAAGAATGCTCAAAGAGATTTTATTTAGAGTACATCACACTATACCATTATGGGAGGAATTATTTATGAACATGGCTTTGATGGCCTCCTCTTCTGTTGCATACATAGTCATGAAGCTTCTCATGTTATCAAGGAAATTCATGATGGTATCTATGGGGGACACTTTAGTGGCCTTGCTATAGCTAAGAGCATCCTTCATCTTAGATATTAATAACCTACCCTTAACCAAGATTGCTATGATTATGTGAAAAAGTGTGTTAAGTGTCAACAAAATTCCAATTTGCATCACATGCTAAGCCATAGCCTTCACATCTCTACTAATTTCTAGCCCTTTTCATAATGGGGTCTAGACCTCATTGGGGAAATTAATCCCCATTCCTTGTAGTGACACCATTATATTATCACCATGATTGATTATTTTACCAAGTGGGTAGAGGTTATTCCTCTAGTCTCAACCAAATTAGAAAATATTGTCAACTTTATCAACTATCATATCATTTACTGCTTTGGTGTTCCTCATAAGATTATCACTAACAATGGTAAATCCTTTAAGAATAATCAAGTCTAGGGTTTATGTGATGCATTCATTATTAAGTTAAGTTTATCATCACCTTATCACCCTTAAGTGAATGGATAGGCAAAAGCCTCTAACAAAACCCTTAATAATATGTTAACTAAAATGATTAATGAATTAGGTTAGGATTGGCATTTACACATCCCCTTTACCTTGTGGGCATATTGTACTAGCATTAGAACCCCTACAGGTGCTACCATATTTTATCTTGCATTTGGAGTAGAGGCCATCTTGCCTCTAGAAGTCCAAATCCCCTCTCTTCACATATCTTTGAAATATCTCATTTCTGAGAGCGAGTATCATCAACACCATTTAACCCAGCTAGAGCTACTTAATGAAAATCATCTAGCATCCCTCAACCACCTCCATGTCTACCAAAATCATATCAAACATGCCTATAACAAACACCTTAAAGTGTAGGAAATCAATATCGAAGACCCCATCCTAAAGGAAAATCAACATGTCACTAATATAGAGAAAAACAAGTGGGGTGAGTTTGTTTTCAATTATGTTGGACCTTATATCATAACCCACAAGTATGGATCAAGAACTTATCAATTATATCCTCTCAAAGGCCACCTAGATCCTAAGCCCCTCAATGCTTCCCATCTATGCCCATTCTTTTGTTAAGAAGGATAAATATCACCTTTTGTTTAACTTAAGCTCATCCCTTGTTATCCACCCACATTCATCTTCCTATTTTAAAGGCAATTGATTAAAAATGAATCATGTGGTTATCCACCATAGTCATAGCCTAATCTTGAACAATGGGTACCATGGATCTACCCATGGCATGGTTCTCATGGTACTTTCCACCCCTTTTTCAAGATGGATCCCCAAGATCTTTGTCACCTAAACCTCTTTACATCTAACCAAACTTCTTATGTTCTTGGTCTTGACTTCATAAAGGTGAACCACTAAGTTGACCTAAGCATGTCTATATCAAAAAAAATCAAAGCAATCAAAATTATACCATCCCAATCATTAGCAATCATGGGTCACTCTTACCATTCATAGACTGCTCCCTTGAAGGATAGATGTTGAAACTTTATTTAAAAATTGCCAAAATGAGGTAGACTTCTCCCTCGAAGGAAAACTACCAAGAGTATCAAACAAAGCATATAAACTTAGACCACTCCCTTGAAGGATGGCTAAGTAAATCATTTGTCAAAATCATAACAATTTATTGGAAGCTTCTTGCATTGATCAACTTCCCATAAACAACAATAAAACATAAGACCCACCATAATAAGCAAACAAAAGAAAAATAATATCAAAAGCTACAAGTGGCTCTCAAGTAGCATAATAAGGTGGAAAATGAAATCAACTTTCACAAGTAGAATTTTTACATCGATTAGTCTACATAGCCTTGCATAGACTTGTTTATAATGAATCTTTGGACACCTATAAAAGAGGCATGCTAGTCTCACAAAAAGGTTCTATTTTCTCCCATCTCCCCTGTAATCAAGGGATTTTTGAGATTAATTAACATTATGTGGCTAAGACACCTTTTAACCAACTAACGAACACTCATGTGAAGCATTTGAAGGGCTTATGTTCATTAAGCCAATCCAAAAAATAGCTCTATTTTAGTCCTTGTCAATGAAAAAGCATCGTGCTCTCTGCTTATCCTATCATGACTAGTTGATAGTTTCATTATGGCATTTGTCTCTTGGTTATATTCTTTATTCTCCCATCTAATGTTGTTAATTAAACTACCTCATGTGTTTTTTCACAAAAATTAACAATAAGCATAACCATAACCATAAGCATAAACATACCATGCATGATAGCACATCCATAAGCATTTAAACAAATCAACCATTTTCTACCACATGTCTAAAAATAATGAAATCCAAAATACTCATTAAAAATTATCATGTCATAAGCAATCAAGAATCATAACCATAAACCAAAACTATCTCATGCCTAGCTAAGAATATATTAGTGTCCACACAACCATATCATAAGCATAATCCATAAGCAATGTAAACATCACACCATAATAAATAAACACCAAATGCAAATCATACACCATGAGTATGGGCAATAAATAAATATCACATAAATATAGCTCATGAGTCACATGACATCATAATGTGTACACATAAATATTACATGTAATAAATGTATATCATCTCTCTCTCATGTACATCTTACATAATCAAAATGTAGATTAGTATAAAAAATCAACATGTACATCTATCATGTCATATATCATGCCCTTAGGGCACCACTACCACTAGCCCTTCTTACTCCTCCACCTGTACTACCATCTAGTATTGGTCCTCCTAGGGTGCTTATATATCCACTCACTATAGAGGCCCACTATCCTAGATTAGCCACAACTGGACCACCTACCAAACTGGCCCTATACTCTCCATATCTCAGCTTCTATGGACACCATACTGACACTATAGCCTCATAGTCTTTCAACTCCTCAACCATGGCTAAGTATTATATCATCAAGATCATATTAGGTGGTCCCCCTACTGGTGCTTCCATAGTTCCTACCCTCTACTTTAGTGTATCTCTCTTTTGAGTCACTAACCTAAGGGAGATCTTCACTTGATCTCTCTCTCCTATCAACATGGTAACCTGACCCTATAAAGTGACAACTTAGCCCTAAAATGTATCCACCTATCCCTATAAACCTATAATCTAGGCCTATACAGCTATCAATGCTACCCCTACCTATCCATCCTAACCACCACCCTATACCTATCCTTTAGTAAGATCCACATCCATAACATGCTGACCCCCATCATCCCATCCAAAATTGGTCATTGCATATCAGGATTGGTACCATCCTACATAGTCATCAATAAAATTGGCATCATTTGTCCCTTCTCTCATAGGTAACTCCTCATGGTCCAAAACTACATCCATTAGCTATGGCTCATGTAACAAAAACTCTACATCTTTCCTCTTGTATCTAGGGAATGGACCAAGAATCCCCTATATGAGACCAAACTACCTCTAAACCTGATCAAAGGGGATAAGCTTCATGTCCCCCTCTCTCTATGTATATATCCATCTCTAGCTCTATAAAGATAGAGTATAACAACTATAGAGGTCCCACCTAGGCCAGCCCACATAAGGTCTCTAGACCACATCACCTACAACCAAAACATCCAATGCATCTCAAAACCAATCAATGTCTCTGACACCTCCTTCAACACCTATTTAAACATAATCTCCCCTCTATCTTGTGAAACTAACTCTATAATCCACCTACACATAGCCATCCCATGGCAACCCTAAGGGTCTCAAAACATGAATATGCTCATATGCCTAGCAATGGAGTATGAATCCAACATTGATCCCATATCATCTATAAGCTCTAAATGCCCAGAGCTCCCTATATATCTAAACTAGTAAGATTGGTGACCACCCAAATAGAGTCCTACCCAACAACATTTCTACCAATACTCCTAGTAGTAGATAGGGAAAGAATCCACTACTCAAATATAGAAATATGAAATAGGACACCACCACCACCACCATCATCATCATCAACCGTCTCTCATTTGGATCCCTTTGGTACAATGGCCCATAACCAAAACCACCTAAATGAAACCTAGTGTGAACCCAATCTTCACCATATAATAGCTTCATTTGTTCATTCCTCTCCTCACTCTCAATATGGTAAATAAGCTCCCCTCAAATTAGTAGCTATGTAGTCATGTGGACATCCTCTAAAAGGATGGTAATCTCTCCTATCGGTAGTAAGGTGTTAGTGGCCAAATCCCATCTCTCAATGAGGGCCACTATCATCATTGTATCTCAAAACAACCATTGATAATGTCATATGGATACTAAGCCAACCTCCTTCATATGCATCCAATCCTCACTGGTCATCCTGCCATGGACCTCAACATAAATCCTCAACACCTAATCCCTCATTTAGATCTAGTTTTATGCCTACAAAAATCAAAGTTAGCACATGTCACCATTACTCATTTCCAAATTAAACTCATTATAAACCTACACCCACCTCTTTCAACCTATTCCAAACTAACCCATAACCATCTATAACATTACCTCTATAACTTTAAAATAACCCTCACCCAGAAACATTCAAATGCCTATCTTAACCTATCACAACAACACCTAATGCTTTTTTCACAAAACATCTACCCTAACCAATAAAGTTTTTAACATCCTAACTTAACCTATAACACCATCCCTAAACCATCAAATCAACTTTCAACCTAACACATTATTCCTATTTAAACATCACCTACCTTAAAATTACACATGTTTTCATTTACCTACACCACTTTCAAAACATTTCAAACCATTCATTTACATCCTTTTAAAACCCTCTCCTAACAATGCTCAACCTCTGATGATTTGCCTAAACCGTCGATGGTCCAATCAATTTTTTTCATCAGTGCTTGACTATTGATGATTAGACTAACTATCGATGGTCCCGAAAACCTTTTTGCTCTTGTTATTTGACTATAAATAGTTAGGTTGATGATTGACATTCAAGTCTAACTATTGATGGTCATTATGTGTGACCACCAGTAGTGAAACCCTAAGACTATCCATACCTAAAACACAACCAAAACATCAAAATTTAAATAATTAACCTACTTAAATCTATCCTATAACACAACCCCAACTAGAATACTACACCAAATTTAAATTTCATTTACCACATTTGCCAATTTTAACCAAAACCTACACTAGGGTAAAACCCCCAAACCTAATTTTGAAAACAACCATAACATACCACAAATTCAATTATCAACAAACCAAATCAACTAATCTACAAATTCACAACATTGCCTACCTCATTCCTTGATCATTGTCAAGGTTAGATCCCACATCCTGATACTCATCCATGTCCTTGTTCATCCTACATATCTAGTCCCACACTCAACCAATTACCAACACCACCTTAACCAATCAATCAATCCAACTTCTAAACAAATATCCAAATCAAACAATTACTAGACTACATGAAAAATATAGAGTCAAACAAGTTCAAAGTGAAAATGAAATTTCATTTTCAATTTTTATCACCATATTTTTAATGTTCCCCTTGACCATCGATGGTTAGGGTGATCATTGATGGTCAAGTTTAGGACCCCTAACCATTGATGATTAGGAGTGCCCATTTTTAAAAACTTTTTTAGGCACCTAAATCAAATGTCCAACCTTGGAGATCACCTAATCTCCCCCAATCCAAACTTGAACTTTTAGAGATTACCCTTCTCCAACCAACCATTAGACCACATCCACCTTGATGTTGGTCATTTTTGACCTGATGTATTTGCATATTTTATGATAGCCTTGCTTGGTCTTTTTGACTACATCAACCATTTTTGCCATGTTGACCATTAACATTTACACCACCTAGTGCATGACCAGACCATTTGTGCTTTTCAAGGGAGCACTTCCTACCTCAAATACCTATGAAAACATCAACCCTATCTAGAAGACTTATAGACTAACCTAATTAGCTATGACCAGTGTTATGGACTGGTTACCCTATCACTTATACTTCTATAAATGACCTTATTTTTACCAACATTTGAAACCTTAGTTTGTGTATGATCTTGGCTATCACACTTAGTCACATTTTGTGCACATGTTTTCATTTCAAATACCCCTCCTTTTTGTCACCACTTAGTGATGCACCATATATCACTTATCAAACCTGCATTTGATTCTACTTTTCTTCATCAACTCCTAGTTTGAGGGGGAACACCTCCTTCCATATTTGGGTCAATCAGACCTTTGACTATCAATCAATTTTTTTGTAACCCATTCATTTCAAGGTACACAATAAAAAGGGGGAAAATGTAAACACTAAAAATCTACACACTATAATTATTAATGTCAAAATACCCCTTGGACTACCTTAGGACCCCTTTTGGGACCATTTAAACCTTTGATCCATGATAGAGCTAACTTATAATTAGTTTGTCTCAACTAGCTCAACCTAGCCTTTTATCCCTTTTTACCCTTTGGTAGTCAACCATCGATGGTCGCCCTAACCATCGACGGTCAGGGTTTACCTCCTTAATAGCTAACATGTAAGTCATCCACCTTACTTTTATAAAAATAACCCATCTAATTCTAGTTGTGAGCCATTACATGGATGAATTAATTTTAGAAATCCTAGCTCATGTGTTATTACAACTCTCTTACCTTACTTATAAGAGAGAGGAACAAAGAGGTGAAAAGGGATCTATAAAAATTTGCAAATCTACAATTGTGATCAAGAGCTTGTACATCTAGGAGTTTCTTTTTGTAGGTCAATCACCATCAATAATCTAGAAATCATATCAAAAGGCTAATTTTCCACTAGCTCTCCACCAAAATCTTACGTACTATCACTCTATCAGAATGAGGCTAGATTCTACTAATAAGCTAACTACATCAACTATCCACCCAATCAGATTTTGATAAGATAAGTACTTATTTTATAGCATTTATTTACTTTATTTCCATTTCAAAATCAACCTAGGTCTTACCCATCTCTTGAAAACCATCTTTTGGATCTCATCAATCAACATTTTACTAACCCAGATATTGACACAGTAACCATCAATGGTTATCTCAACCATTGATGTTCTATCCAACCACCAATGGTCATCTCGACTACCAATGGTCACCTTAATCATTGAAAGTCATCCCAACCATTGCTGGTCATTATGGTAGTAAAAACTAGCAAGCTAATTTCACCCACCTACACCCAACTAAACTTGATTTTATGTGTTCTTACCTATTCACATACCCCTTTTAAATTTTTTAAAGCAGACCCCAACCATCTAGTACTAGTATTAATTAGTTTATCACTAACTTAATCATTTCTAGTCTATTTTCTTAGTAAGCATTCTTGTATTCAATTTTAGTATCTTTTAATTCATTGATGTAAGTAATTTTATTTATATTTTTTAAATTTAATTGTTTAAAATGTGTGGATTAACAGCCCCTAAGGAAGCTCTCACTTTCAAGATTTAGATATCGCTAGGAAATGCACTCAACCATTTGTCTAACAAATAAGTTTACTTTAGTGATATTTTATTTTTAGGTCATCCTCCCAATCCAAAGAGGAGTTCTTCACATTATTTTGATTCAATGTGCACACTATCAATCAAGTTTTTTAACCATACCTGTACTTATTTTCTTCTTTCCTCTTTTCCAATAATAATCAAAAAATTCATTGAAACAGGACTTAACACATGTAAATCTTATGTTTGACTAAATGTTTGAGTAGACTAAATTAGGGAAATAATATGTAATAAATATAGCCACTGATTTGTTACAAAATTGACTAGTTTTGAATTTTATAAAAATAGTAATAAATAGTGAAAATAAAGACTTAGATGGAAAACACCTAATATAAATGATCTGAGTCCTAGAAACTAAGATGGAAGCTAGTTTAAGTGTCATAAACTAGATCCCTATGTTAAAATCCCTCTTGGATAGTAGCACGACAATTAGATAGTAGCACCATTATTGCTAAAGTGGCAATAGTGCCTTGATATTGGTGGTAGTGTCCTCTATGTAGGACTATCCCAAAATTTAGGGTGCACTTGTGTCTAGATCTATGGGGTCTATTTCTATGCGCATGAGTTCTAAAACCTTAAATTGTGCATGTAGTAACTAATATATTATGTAAACCCTAATCTTCCATATAACTAGGGCATGACCTAAAAAATGTGTTCATTAGTAGGGTATGCTAGACATCCTAAACACCCCATTATGAAGAGAGTTATCTATATACCAATGCTCTGAGAAGGGATCAAGCTCGATGTAGTTCTCCCTGTAACTAAGTATTGGTTCAAGTGCAAGTGATGCTAGTATGATAGTATATTTGAGTGCCTTGAATGTTCTTGAGATTGGAAATCTAGAAAATCTAAGCTTAGGGATATTTTAGATAATAGTATGTATAATTAAGATAGACTAGGGATTGATAACCTTAATTTTGCTCAACTTGTTCTATGTTTGAATGTGTATTTTGCATTTGATTTCCATCTAGTGGATAAAGGGATAAAAGTCATGTATTTATATTTTTCTCATGTTTTTCAGGTGATAAAAGATGTCTAGGATGACCTTAGGAGGCTTTTATTTTTGAAAATACATCCATTTGGTAAAATTTAAGGTAAAGGATATTAGCGCCATTTTGGGGACACTAGTTCCACATGGTGCTAGTGTCCTTAATATGGAGATAGTGTCCAATTGGTAGAAAACTAGGAACAAAGGGCTAAGATCAGGAAAAGAGGGTTTAGGGCTACTTTGCAACTGACTAAGGATGCGTGTGGCCCACACAAAGGCTAAATAAATGTGATAATAGGCTCTAGGATAGGTCTAGGTCTAATCTAGGATTAGGTAGTCTCAAGTAGCACTCTTATCACTCAAATACCATTTTTGGGTGATTACATTCCCCCCCTTTATTTTAAAAATGTAGAAAAGTGAAATGACTAGGATAAAAGAAAATTAAGTGTACTTAGACTTACTTAGGAGGTGAAGCCCATGAATCTGAGTCTAAGTATGTGAAGTATGATCTAATATGTGTTATATAAATGAAATGTGCATAAATAAATCCTTTATAAAGATATATCAAATGAAAATACTAAACTTAGTAAAATAGAGTAAAGAGATAAGGAGGAAAGGAATGGATACACCTCACTGGTATATAAACTAATGCATGAACCTAATGACAACCTATGTGTACATGTATATAGTGATAAGTCAATGCATATCTTGGACTGAGCTGATAGCTTGCTCAATCCTCATTTATGGGTGGATCAAGAACTTAATCCTATTTTGATTCCATCATTTCCCACCTTTGATTGGTGGATCATGACTTGTGAATAACTTGGATTAGATTAATAGTGTGTCCAAACCTCTCATTTAGGTGGCTTAAAATTCAAATAGGATATGAATCCATAATTTCTCACCCATGTGTAGTAGATGTATCTAAAATTAAATTATTAAATGTTATGTAAATGTCTAAATGAGTATAACTAACTATATATGTTAGTTATATGGCCACTCGAGCATATTAGATAGATTTGGGCCACTTAGGAATGACAATAACTATAGATGGAATAAGGAATGAAACTATTATGTAACATAGAATATGATGTTAGATGTATACAAAATAGAGAATGACATGGAATTTGTCATTCCATATGATTAATCGATGTGTAACTAAGCATATGGAAATAATGTGTCATGCACATGCCCCCAAATATGATATCTAAGTATATAGATTCTAGATTGAGTTGTAATAAATTATATCTAGATATCTGAACTGAATATGAGAATGGTCATGCCACGTATGATTCCCCCAATACGGGAAAAATGATATGAATATGAGTTGAACAAGTATTAATATGAGAAAAAACTAAGTATAATTGATAAACCTATAATTGGGTCTATGAAAACCTATATTGTTCCTACTATAATGTTCTAGTTGACATGTATTATTATGAAACTAAGGCTATTGGAACATAGCACCATATATTGGGCATTATTTCCATGTGGTGATAGTGTCCCCATTTGGGCACTAATTTCCTTCTAGTCTAAATTATTTGCAACTATACTACTTTCTAAGTCACTATTTTCCAACTTTGTATACCTATGTATGGTTTTATGTAATTGAGCCTATGCAATGAAAAATGTACTATGAGTGAACTATAAGAGCCTAATCTCTATGAAAAACCCTTGTGAATATGTTAAAAAATTGTCCTCAAAAGAAAAAATTTCTACAAAATATGTGTTAGCCAATGCATATATGATAATTGTGTGATAATCCCATATAATATGCATATATAATATCAAAATATAAGACAATTTGAGCATAATTATGCCATGTATAGCATTCTAAAAGGGTGTAAAGATAGATGTAATTAATGCATATAATAATAAATCTCAGTAAAATTGGGTAGCTACCTAGGGGGATGGGGCATGATGTCCATCATGACACCCAAGTAAGAAGGGTAGATGCATGAGGTCCCTCGTAGCATCAAAAAATGGTGTGTGTAACAAGAAAACACAAGTGTCATGGACATGATGCATAAAATATAGCATACATACAAAACACATGAGGCACATAAAGTAGGCCAAGGGACCATAATACAAGGTACATGGGCACATGTCACTAAATCTAAGAAAACAAGACATATAAGGACATGTTCAAATGTCAACATACGCTAAAAATAAGCAATTTGTTTTATATACACATAGAAGGACATGTTCAAATGTTTTCATACATAATTAAGAAAGCACACACAAAGACATGGGAAAATGTCCAAAGCATACATACTATGAATAGAAGTGGCATAGAGCCAAAGAACAATGGCATATTCAAATGCCATCAAATAGAAGATGCATAGAAATACAATCAAGTCTAAACTAGGTAATATAGAAATGAATGTATGCATTAATATGTAATACAAATTTGTGTAAGAGATAGGATGCACATATGTCAAGTCTAAAGTAATAATAGCTAACACA
Source organism: Torreya grandis (assembly GCA_037957365.1). Taxonomy (NCBI): domain Eukaryota; kingdom Viridiplantae; phylum Streptophyta; class Pinopsida; order Cupressales; family Taxaceae; genus Torreya; species Torreya grandis. The sequence continues at coordinate 1,864,154 of JARHVA010000393.1, read as the reverse complement.
AAGTCTGAGTAAGAGTAGTATGATCAATATCAAGATATAACAATGCAAAAAATGGGATGTAGAGTATATAAGGATAGAACTTGGTGATTTAAATTGTGTATAGGGTTCCTCGAAGTGGGTGAATGTGTCAAGTGAAGACCCATGTATCAATGTATATGACCTTAGTGGGTAGATAGTAACAATTTTAGATTAGTTTAGTGGACTTGAGTCCTGCAAGTAATTTGCAAGCACTTGACAAGAACATGTGAAATATGTATGTATGATAAAACAAACTATACTAAGATATTTAGCATATGTAGTGTATATAAAATATAATAAATGTAAACATAACAATGCATACAATTTGTAATATTGTGTTTTTGAGTAATTATTTGAATGTTTTTATGTTTTTGACATTTTATATTATTTTTATGTTTTTTGGATATGAGATATGTACAAGAAAATATGAAAATGAACTATGTACAAGGAGCAAGAGATAAGGAAAATATGTACAAGAAGAGGGAAACCATACTAACCAATGAGTCTCATGGGAGACTCATTATCATTGTGACCTATGTCAAATAAGAGAACTATGATCGTACGTGATGTGTGAAAGGGTAATTGTGGTCCCATAATCTGTTATACTGAGTGATCTATATTTTTATTTATATCTACCTATGTAGTGGTGTTAATAATTTATGGCATTGACTATGGTGTCTTATGAAGTATAGGGGTCTTACGAACCCATCTGGTAGGAGAAGATATAAGTGACATAGGTGCCCTATGTTGAAAACCTCAAGAACCCAATAATAATGATCTCAATAAAAAGTGAGTGGATAAAGTACCTCTATAATCTGTGGCATATCTCTAACACAAGGGTCTCTATAATAATGGTCTCCATGGGAGAGTATGCGTATGTGTCAACACTGTAGGAGTAGACCTCACCTATGCTCTTGGATATACTAAAATTTGTAATTTACCAATAAGAACTATACTCTAATTTGTAACTAATAACTATGTTATATGTAGTAACTGCTATAATTATAATCAATAATTATGTTGGTAACTATGATATAACTACCTATGGAATAGGTAGAGGATACTCATATGGAAGACCCTCAACTTTGACCACCTAATTTGCATGTATATATTTTAAGCATATGTGTATTTTGGATGGGATGGATCATAGATATTGTATCCTTAGCCTACCCAATAACATATCAAACATGCCTACACTAGGTACTACTAAGAACTGATTGGTCACATTTGTTAGTCTAACCTATAATGGAAGCACAATATCCTCAATAGAGATCTGAACATGATCACTAAAACCACTAATAACTGTGTCTTTAGGGAATATATCCTACTTTGAATACCCCAAGTGTTGTAAAAGTGTCATAGTACACATGATAATACTTGACCCATTGTCAATCATAACACTATATATAGGATGTTGATCCATGTAAGCTTGTAAAAAGAGTGCATGTAAATCTCTATCATCATAAAAAATCTCCTACTCTGAGAAGGTGATGAGTGGTCAAGCTAGAACTCTAGTGTGGTATATACAAATAATATTATGCAATGGGTTTTCCTCCTCTGTAATAGTGTGATATGAAACTAGTGGTGGATGTGCCTGATATGTGTAGTGAACACTTGAAGTGCTCCCTACCTCATTTACTATGCACTTTATAAATATACATGAGAATATCTTTAATGCCTTAGCTTATATTTTCTATACTTTTTGTGCCTCTATGGGTGTTCCCAAATTAATAATGTTAACCTCAACCAAATCTTGTATCTTATGTTTTAGGCTAATTCATCTATTTATTGTATGGATTGGTGCCCTATGATACTTTCATAATTCATTGGAATCATATCTATTTCTAAGAGGCAATGACATATTAACCTATTTTATGGGAGGGAGAGATATGACATTACACTCCAAGATCTACTTTAAAACTAGTCCTGGCAATGTTGGAAGGTTGGTGAAGACTTTAAGTGGAGAAGCCGATAAAACCAAGCAAGGAGATGGATCTAAAGCTACATTAATTATGGCCTTTTGATCATCCTTGTTTTCAATGACCCTTACCTTGTATGGAGAATTATTTTAACTCTTATCAATTGATTTTGATCCATTGGTATATTTTAGTTTTCCCATTGATAGAAGCTTGACCTTTCTTTCTATTATTGTGTGGCACAAATATGTGAATGTTGTAAACTTTTTGAACAAGATATCTTCGTGTAATGGTTGTAAAATACTCTATTTAAATATATTTTTAATCTCTTTTTTTTCCATGTGGATAGTCAATTTAGCTAATATAGTCTTGTATTGTAAGACGTATAATGTAATAAGTTTATTTAAAATTTGTTTCAAATGTGTAACTTGAGCATATGAGATTTTTTCACTGATATTTATGGAGAAGTGTGTTAAAAACATGTCTACCAACAGATTGAATGTTGTGATATATTTATTTGGTAATTAATAAAACCATTGTAAGGTATAATACTTTAAACTGCATGGAAACAACTTTGTGAGATGCCAATCATTGGACACATAGTCCAAACATGTTGTGTGAAAAACTCATAGATGGTGCTCTGGGTCACCCTTTCCATCATACAATGTAATTTTAGGTGCCATAAATATGTATGGCAAGGGATTTGTCACTATGATATTTTAGAGTCTCACAAGTGCAAACCCTAGTTACTTCTGATTGAACATGAAGGCACACATGTTGTAGGAAAGAGGTATGAATAGACTGTATGGGGATTAGTGACAATGGTATAGGATACTTAATCTCATGGATAAGTGATATCATGGATTTGGTTATAGGGAAATTATTTATCACCCACATGGAGATGAGGATGAGAAGGATAGTCTTTCCTATACATAAGATACAACATTGAAACTTGAAACCTGGTTGCTAGCTTATATAATAGATCCTCTATGTATGTAAGGATTTTTTTTATTAATTTAATTCCACATAAGATAATAATAACATGTTAGAGATAGAATTAAATGTGATGTATATTTCAATTTATCCTCTATCCATTTGTTTTTATCTTTTTTGAGTTCATTCTTAATTAAAGGGAACAAACATGCAAATAAAATTATTAAACTTTGAAACAAAAAGTGATACACTTATTCTATCATTATTATCATGATTATATCAAATAAAATAAAAAAAATTATGGATCTTAAATTTGGATGCTATAAATGTAAACCCTATGGTTATCTATGGTTAGGTTTTGAGCAATATTTGAAGTATGTTGAGTTCACCAAATATTTTAACCTTTTAGGACTTAACACATGTAAATCATGTGTTTGATTAAAGGGATGAATAGAATAAATTAGGTAAATAATATTAAATAAATACAATGACTAATTTGTTACATAATTAACTAGCTTTAAATTTTTTAAAAATAGTAATAAATAGTGCATATAAAGACTTGGCTAGAAAACACTTGAAATAGATGATATGAGTATTAAAAATTGAGATGGAAGTTGGTTTGAGTGTCATAAATTGTATCCCTATGTCACAATCCCACCTAAATGGTATTTCCATAATTTTATAGTAGTTTCATTATTGGTAAAGTGGTGGTAGTGTCTTGATATTAGTGGTAGTGTCCTTTGTGCAAGACTATCCTAAACTTCAGGGTGCATCTATGTCCAGATCTCTAGGGTCCATTCTTGCATGCAATATTTTTGGAACCATATATTGTGACTATAATAAATAATTTATTATGTAAACCCTAATATTTCATGTAACTATGGAATGAGCTAAAAGGTGTGTTTGTTAGTAGGGTAGGCTAGACATCCTCAACACCCCACTGTGAAGAGAGTTGCCTACATACCAATACTCTAAGGAGGGATAAGGCCCAATATAGTTCTCCCCACTTAATTATTGGTTAAAGTTCAAGTTATGATAGTATGAGAGTGGCCTTGAGTTCCTTAAATGTGTTTGAGACTAGAAATCTAGAAAATCTTAGCTTAGGGTTGTAGATGATAGTATGCAAAAGTATGGCCAAATAGGGATTGATAACCTTAATTATGCTCAAATTGTTTTGTGTTTGAATGTGTATTTTGGATCTAATTTCCATCTAATGGATAAATGGATAAAATTAATGTATATATACTATTCTCATGATTGTGTGGGTGATGAAAGATGTCAAGGCCAAACTTAGAAGGCTTTTCTTTATAAAAAGATATCCATTTGGGAAAAGCTAGGGAAAAGGACATTAACACCATTTAGGGGAAACTAGTGCCACATGGTGCTAGTGTCCTTATTATGGCACTAGTGTCCTTATTATGGTACTAATTTCCAACTATCATAACACTAGGCACGAAGGGCCAAGATGGGAAATGAGGGTCTAAGACCACTTTATAGCTGACTAAGGATGCTTGTGGCCTGCACAAAGGCTAGATAAGTGTGATAATAGGCTCTAGGATATGTCTAGGGCTAATATAGGAATATGTAGTATCAAGTATCACTCTTAAAACTCAAATAATACTTTTAGGTGATTACAACCTACTTACGCAACCCAGTGATTTCAAGTTTTTAGAATCAACATTCATGACTTTGAATCATTAACCAATATATTATATTCTTTAGTCCCCTTGCTCATTCTTGGCCTCTAATAGAGATTAATAAATAAATTTAATTTAATTAAATATGATAATAAGGCCATCCACTTTTGGTAACAAAAATTGAAATATTGGTAAACCCTATAGCTTCTAGAGTAAATTAAATGGTGTCAAATGAGTAGTTGTACTTGTTATGTTTATCCCTCACAAGTGGAGATGGGGATTTGAAGAAGGTATAATCTAAACTAATATTGGAATTTTTGAGGTAGTGTGTGTGTGTGTGTGTGTGTGTGTGTGTGTGTGTGTGTAGTTTTTTCTTGATTTTTATTAGAGTAAATTTATGGGCATGATAACTTGTAAACTTGATGCTTATTTCCTATTTTGGCTACCTAAAAATGTCAATATAAGAAATATATATAATATATCACATGTAAAACATTTTAGCTAATCATTTATTAAAAAGATAAATAACCATATCTCAAAACTAAATAATTATGCATATAACATATATTATGGAAGCATCAATACTAGTAAGCTTCAATGGAGGGACACACCTAGTCACCAAGGTCTCTTTCTCAGTGAACTCATACACATTAAAATGTTTCAAAAAGTTGTTTATGAGGTACATAAAATCTTAAAAAAATATAATGAATTCATTTTTATTTTACGAGAAGTTTTATGTAAAATAATCATTCTACATCAAAAGATGATTCTCATTTTATTTGTGTAAGTAGGCAAATGTTTAATTAAACATGGCCTATAGGAGGTAAAATCATGATCTCATGGTGCAACCACATCAAATACAAGTTGGGTAGATATGTATTTATCAAGGATGATAAGCAAAAAATACATAATTTTTCTCACATTATAAGTACAAAAATGCAACTAATTCAGAGTTTAAATTCCAATATGAAGAAGATATTATAGCCCACTTATGGAAATAAGGTACACTTAATTCTTGGTAGATTGTTATTTTTAAAAAAATGTAGTACAATAGATTCTACAAAGAAAGTTACTTTATAATATTCACACACACACATAAAATAATGACAAAATTTTCATTTCATTGAGAAGTAAAACTCAGTCCATACAATGGGGGTAATTTCATGTTTCCAATGTGCATAAAAGTCATAACACCAAACACAGTCCTTATTAAACCATGACATAGTAACAAGGTATACAACAATGTTTATATATTTTCACCATCCATAAATGAGTAAAAATCAACATACAAAGTCTCAAATCAATTTAAGGCATAACAGAGATTATATACAAAGAGTTGTCTTATGTTACAAAGCTCATAACATGATGTTTCAATGTCACCACTTAATAATGCATAAGAAACATTATGACCTAATGGAAAATATTACCTTATTCTTATGTAATATCACTTTTATATTATTATTACCTATAAAATAGAGATATATATTTACCTAAGAGTATATTTAATGTTTATAACATAAAATTATACTTGCCATTTATAATTAAAAGTAAAATTAAAGAGGATTTTTATGATCTTGCATTATTACAAGTTGTAATAGAATGTTGTACAACTACTATGGACTTGTTATCACAAAGTGAACATGTCCATATTAATACTCATAAGGAAACTATCATCCTAGAATAGTGTTTCCATAAGGTTGTAATCCTAGTGAAATGCATTAATTGGTGTGTTATTCATAGTTAGCTCTCAAAGTCACTACATGTTAGAAATAATATCAAAGTAAAAAATCAACCAATACAAAATAATTGAAAGATTGACAAGATTATGTTAATAATGATAACATTTAACTATCCACATTATTTATTTATCCATTCTAAAATCAATAAATAAACTGATAAACCATAAGATAAGGGCCCCATGAGGCATACTAAATACATACAACAATGTAAGGAGGGTTGTGATGGTAATTCACAAATAAGAAGGGTATCTAATTTCAATATGAACAAAAATAAAAATTCAATTTCATTCAAACCTTAGAAATAACAATAAGGGTCACAACACAATGGGATGGGTGTTACACAAGTACTCTAAAATAATGCAATTTTATGACTAAAAAATATCCAAGGACCATTTTTAGGTGTTTACAAACTTGTCAATTAATAAATGTGAAAGCTAAACGAACCCTTTATATTTTACTTTAAAAAGGCTTATAATTTTGATTGCTTATTATACAAACTTTGGTCTTGTGGACATCAATGAAATCTTTTGTTGATTCATTGACTACATTAAAGTGGGTAACATAATGGATATCATCATTTTCAAACTTAAAAATAGGTTCTCATATCTTTCCAAGTCACATATTCCTCCTATTATTATTATCATAGATATAATATAGATAGATAGAGATTTTAATAATTCCCACAAGACCAAAAGAGTCTATGGGATCCCAAGAAAAATAAAACATAGCCAAAAAGAATTAGAAATTGATGAAAAAGAGAAAATTTGTGTAATTATCATCATTTTAAATCTTAAACATAGGTTCTCTTATATTTCCAAGTCACATATTCATCCTAATATTATTGTCATAGATGCAACATGGATAAATATAGATTTTAATAACATCCATGATATCAAAAGAGTCTATACGATCCCAAGAACAAAAAAATATTCAAAAGAATGAGAAATTGATGAAAATGAAAAAATTATATAGTTGAACCTTATTTCAAATATATGTTATTGTTTTAATTCTATTGGTTCATTACCCTATTATAAATTCTATACTTATTTTAATATTTTTTTCTTGAATATAATAGGCATAAATATCCCCTACAAGATGTCTTAAATGTTATTATAACTAAAACATTCCATAATATAATGTCATTCGAACTCTTATCATACTAGATGCACCCACCCTTTAGAATAAAAAAACAACATTACAAATTTTAAATAAAATTTGTAAATAAAAACATTTAAAGAAGAAAACAAGATGATTTTGTAAAAAGTGTGTATACTTTCAACTTTCTTCTTTCATATATATTTTGAGCAAGCAATTTTACCACCTAAGCAGGCAGTATTGTGAGTTAAATAAAAATATGTTGTTTTGCATGACACAATCTATTGTAATAATCACATGCCATCTACTCATTGCTCACTCTTATTTTCTAAGTAACTACATAAGTGTGTAATAGAGTTTGATTAAAAATCAATGAGTTATAATTGAGTAGTTATAGTAGAGAATGAAAACACACATAATTGCCACAATTAACTAACAATGGAGAGTGATGGGTTTGCATGATTCATCAGTCATTCTATCAAACTATAATTATGCATTTCACATAACATAGTCATACTCAATCAATGTTAAATGACAAATAACATCAAATGGATGATAGAGACTTCCCATATGGTGGCAATCCTCTCATTTTATGGGTAAAAAATAAGAGGGGCTCTTTCATAGAGAATGTTTTCATTGTAATGATAAACTTAAACCTGACAGGGGAAGGGCCTAGTAGTTGGGACCTCTAACTTTAGGGCTTCACATCTTCATATTATGCTACCTCATGTTTTAAAATTTTGAATTTAGATAGTTTAACATTATTAAGTTTGAAAAGATTCTCTCAAAGACAAAACACATTCTCGGAAATCATATGATGATGTTTTTGGCAACATATCATTTTTGTCACATTCTATAGGTCTGATCAATTGTTAGGACCAAAGGGATAAATAATTGGGATCAAAATCATCAAAAATTTATTTTCAAACAAACCCATTATTTTATTATTAGCTTGTGATGTTAACACATAAGCCACTGATCAAAATATTTACGAGTCATTAACATGAAATGATGTACCACATGTTGGAAGATGCATCTATCATTAATATGAAATGATGTGTCATATTGGAAGACATGTGGATCATAAATGTGGAAGCCAATACCATTTTACAGATGGCTCAGTTGGTTTTTCTCCATTAATATGGCAAGTTAATGCCATTATGTGCACCACCAACCACATTATCTCCCTATATTTTCATGTACCACCTCTCGTAAAATGACTAAAACCTACCCAAAATCTCTCAACCATGTCATGGTATGTAGAGTAATTTTAGTCAGCAGATTGGAGGGATGAAAGTGTACATGCAGGTGTGTTGCCTATAACTGAACCCACATCAGTGTTTTATTTATTTTTCATTTCTATATTATTATTATTGTGCCTTCTCTATGGGTAAGTGTATGGAATTGGAGGGCCAAAAAGGGGTCTAAAGTGGACATGTTTTTTTTTTGAAAAATAAGATACCTTAACTTGTACAGATTATTTGAGACACATACACTCAAAATTTGAAGATGCTATAATAACATAAATTATATCATTTCAAGTCTAGTTTCTAAACTACTATTTTTTTTAAATAGTCAAGTATAATTAGGTCAAACATTAAAATTTTTAAGAGATACTACTGTTTAAAAAAAATCATAGTAGACACCATGTCGTGCACCCCATCATTTTTTTAGCATCATTTAATTTTTTTAAAACCCTTTAGTGGAAAGTTAGATAAAATCATTTAGTTTGTACCTATATTTTTTTTAAATTTATAATGAATATTTATTTTTTACTAGTTTCATAAATCAATAGACCTTGAAATATGATCAATAATGCATAACCAATTATGCACCCCCTAACTACCTCAAAAAATATCAAAAATTAGATTTTTTAATTGTGTATAGAATTAAGTCTAGTTTGTAACCCTATAATTTATTTCTAGTTTGAATCAATGAAATGAATGTTATATAAATAAAGATAAACAAGTATAGTTACAAAATATAGCACTATAAAAATACATATTTAGAAATTAATATAGATAAAAACATTTAATTAATAAAAATGATATGTATGTATGTATGTATGTAGAAGAGGAGAGTGTGCTTGATGTTACAGTCATATTTTCAATATTTTTTTTGATAAACTTCACAGTGTTTAGTATGATGAAGTTGCATTTTGTTATTTTTAGTCAAAAACATGAATTTGATTGTGTGTTTATAGGTCCATATCTTAGGCTCGAGTATCCAAGCCATTCTCAAGCCTTGAGGCATGTGTTTGAAATGTCAAATATAAGAACTGTGTATGCAAACAAATTATGTACGTGTAATAGTTTACTATTAATATTACATATTGATTTCCTCACTAAACTTGACTTGCTCATTAAACATATATTAATGGGGTTAATGTTGTTTAATTACTATTATAGTAAACTATTTTCATTTAGGCTAATGTATGGATAGACATATAATGATCATTTTTGTGTGACTCATTACCTGTTGGCTAGTTGTACATGAGTTTCATATGTATGTGGGTTATGATAATTTAGTATTTATAATGTTTTAGTAGCATTTTTGTTGATTAATATTGTTATAGGCTAACTACCATTTAAATTTGTGAGGTGGATGTAGGAGATATCCACTTTTTAGATAGATATGGAGGGATAGTATCATTAGGGAGGGTGTTGTAGATGATTATGTTGGAGGTGGAGAGATCTGACAAGGAACCCTACACACATTGCATATTACAAATAAATGCATGAATGTTGACGAGTGATCAGTTATATGTTTTCTCTAATTTCAATGTGTTTGGTTATTTCATATTTGATCGTGTTGATTATTTTTTTAACCATGATTCAATGATATTTTGGTCATGTTTAAAATTGTTACTATTCTCTATGATTATGATGTTGTTTCCATTGTGGAATATTATAGTTATATATGTCTTTTAGATGACTTGTGAATTATTGACTACATGATTTCATACAGTCATGTACTTACAAGCATTCAACAGAAAAAGTATTGTTAAAAAGAGATTTATAAATGGCATGGAAATAAATTACATTTTTAGTCATTTACAAATTTATTTTTATAAACATTAGCTAACCTAGATCCTAGGTTAAGGTGACTAATATGGTTCCTAGGGTGACATGGTTATCGAATACCTAGGGGGTTAAATTGGGTATGAAATTTTGTTGTTTAATATTTAAAGTTATGATACGTATTTAAATTATTAAAAATAATTATTATGTTTATTGAAAAATGCTTTTGTCAACACTAATTTTGGGTGAGTTATCATTTTGTTTTTATTAATTGATCCATGAAAATTTGGAAGATTAGGGTTTGACTATGAGTTGAGTGGAGATAGTAAGGTGACTATGTTGTTTTGGTAGTCTAAGTTGTAAGTTGTTAGTCATGCTAAGAATTTATGGTGTTATGGCGAGTCATTCTATGGAATTTATGGATGGAGAAGGGTTCACCATGAAATTAATATTTTTTTGTGGCATGTAGATGGATGTGGAATAATAAAATGTTATGGGGCTTTTTAGAAGAGAAGTAGACTGTGGTTGACAGAGATAAGATAAAAGAAAAAGAAGGATTTTTTTCATAGTCAAAGAGGAAAACCTACATTAGGGGCACTCAAGAGGTAGGGATTATTCTTTGATTTACATTAAATTTATATGTTGATGTTATATAGTGAATGGTTGAAGGATTATAAGGTTTAAAAAAAAATAGTTGTTTTAAAATGTAAATCCTTATGAAGATTCAAGGATTCGACCCTGTGGGAGGAGGAATCTTCCCACAAAATTAAATTAATGATTCGACTTAGGTATACCATGAATGTGGGAGGTTAAATTTAATGATGGAAATGAGTTTCTTTTGTGTAAAATTATTACATGATTGTGTTGTATGTTTCATTCAAATGTCAAGAGGACTGTGTGTTATTTTTGTTTCCCATACGACTATGTATTAGTAAATAACTAATGGATTAGAGACATTATAATGGTTATATGTTCATTAGGTTATTTAAAATGTAAATTAAGTTTTTTTCATTGTTATATGGTTGTTACATTTATTCTATTATTAAATTTAAATGAATATATGTTTTAGTTTAAATGGAATGACTGAGGTTAAATAGTTACTACCAAGTGAGTTATGGTAATATAAATGAAATGGGGTTTTCCACTTATCTAGGATTTATAGACATCTATGTCTATAACTTTAGTTGATTATACATAATAGGGATAAGATTATTTTATAATGGATAATTGTGAGTGTGTATAGTTTTATGGTTCCTGGGTTTGGTATTATAGTCCATATCATTATTTAAAAGGGATATAATTGGGTCTATTGTTTATGAGATAAATTGTTGTGAGAATGTTCAATGGGAAGAACTGGGTTAGTCTATTTAACTTATGACTGATGATTTGATATTAACTATGGGTTTGGTATGCATAAAATGATCAAGTTTTTTAATTTATGTTAAGTTTGTCATAACAAAAAAATTATTGTATGTTTTTTTGGTTGAATATTTTGTCGATCAGTGTACTGATAAACAAAATAGGTCTGATCAGCCAAAGTAGGAAGATTAGTCATCCAAATGTGTAGGTTTACTACATCAAAAGCGGACTGATCTCTCCTCTCATCAAGTGGAGGTTCCCTATAGATAGGCTATATATATATATATATATATATATATATATATATATATATATATAGAAAATAATACTCAAGGGTAGGACAAACCATCCATCTCTCTTTCTTCAGAGATGATGTGTGCAGATCAAAGGAGAAACTCAAGGAAAATGACAAAAAGCACTCCTCTTCTTTCAAAAGTATTATTCAGTAAGCCACAAGAATACTCCAGGTAGTAACAACAAAATGTAACAAAAGATGTAATAACTAAAAAATTGAAATGTAGCACAAAGTCTACACCTGAATTGCTCAAGAGTAAGATACAAAGGACAATGAGGGCACAAAGTTGCCCCAAGGTCCTTTACATAGAAATGAAAAGAAAACACACTAAAGGCAATTATGGGGGCACAAAGTCTCTCCACAGTTGACTCTTCAGGACACCTTCTTGACTATTGTCACTAATTATACTTGTTGAATTAAAGGAACAAAAGATATATTAAGGAAAAAGATATAAGAACAGTTTCCCCAACAACAAAGATATCACAGCACAAAGTCTAAAAAATCACTTGCTTTCTTATTCCAATAACAAAATATGATCAACAAACTGAGCTCAAAGTCTCAGAAGTGCCTTTCAATTTGGGCAGATTTTCATTCTGATTGTCAAAAAGAGGTATATTTACAATAGAAGAGAGTCCCTTATATAGCCTCTTCAAGGACTCGGGAACAGTAACACATCATGTTACATTGAAATCTATTAAGAAGATAGGCTGGAACTTAGGGGCATTTACCCATTTGATTTTATCAATGCAGAGAAACAAGTCACACTATTGAAAGTTTGAAACTTTCAATGTCCACCTGGCGATCTGATCCTATCTTCGTCATTCCTCCTTTTTTGGTTAATTGAATCAGGTTCTAGATTCAATTTGTCATTCTATTCCTTCCTCACTTTCTGCTGGTCTTGGCCTTGAAGTCTATGAATGCATTTGGGTCTGTAGGTTTAAGGATCAATGACTATTTTATGAGTTTTTAAAATTGACATTCACACGCCCGTCACTATGTTTTCAATAGCTAGTTCGCTGTGTTGAATTTGACATCTTCAAGCACGTTACCCCTTGGTCCTCTTTTGACTTTTCTATTTGGTGCTTTCCCAGATTGAACTTGCCCTTTTAGGCCTTAAAAATGACCTGATTTGGGTCGAGAAGAGCCCCATGCAAGGGTATCTACCCTTTGGGCAGTCTTTGAATGGCCTTCAGGCTTCTTCGAGCGACCCTTCAGCTTCAGGGAAGTATTCTTCAAATTGGCAGCTGAGAGTCCCCCGCAAGGGCACCTGCCCTTCAGGGTCCTTTGGTGGCCTTTCACAAATTCCCACAGACAATTCCCATGGGTATTTTCCTTAGGCTTTTCCCTGGGTAAATTCCCGCAGATAATTCTCGCAAACAAAAAGTCCATGGAAATTGTTTCGTTTGCCATATACATGAATTCCTTCAAGATTTACTCCCGTGACTTCTCAAAATTCTTTCAAACTTTTTGTTCAAAGGAATTCCTTCAAATAAAAAGTTTGAAGGAATTGTGCCTTAGACTTGCCTTAGTCTTTTTGAAAATGACCCTTCCGAAGGGTATTTTCATTGACCAAGTGCCCTTCACAAGGGCACTTATCCTTCAGGAGGCTCTTTGAAATTTTACATTAGATAGTTCCTTTGAAACAAGTTGTTGAACCACTCTGTTGAACCAAGGTGTTGAATCACTTGGTTGAACCAAACATTGAACCAAGCCGATGAACCAAGCTTTGAACCAAAATGGTTCAAGCCGATGGTTCAATTGAATGAACCAAGTCGATGAACCACTCCATTGAATCACAAGATGTTAAACCTCTTCATTGAACCAAGACTTTAAACCTCTTCATTGAACTAAGGCTTTGAACCTCTTCATTGAACCAAGGCTTTAAACCAAAATGGTTCAAGCTGATGGTTCATTTGATTGAGCGAGAGTGATGAACTAACCATTGAACCAAAAGATGATGAACCAACCATTGAACCAAGTTTTGGTTCAATGGTTCAAACAAAGCCTTGAATCAACTGACGAACCATTTGACATTGAACTAACCATTTGGTTGAACTAAATGTTGAAACAAATGCATTAAACCTACTGCTAATGCTTGCTGATGTAGATTTTTGTTTGAACCAAGGCACTAAACCAATCCCAAAAATGACCAAGTATTAGAAACTGATTCTTTTGATTGAATCCACCTGTAGAAGCTATGAAGCCCATTGAAAATCCCATTGAACTTGGTCTACAAAGTCCATATATTTTTTCTTCTTGTTGAGTCTGTAGATTTTCTCTTCCTGCAGAGTCTGTAGATTTTTTCTTCCTATAGAATCTATAGATTCAAGCCTGTAGAGTCCATAGATTTAAGCCTATAGAGTCCGTAGATTTTTGAGAAGCTTGAAAAATGAGGAATTTGAATGCCTAGGACAAATTTTGAAAAGGGAAGAGACAATTTTGCTCTGTAGGACCAAAATAGTTCAAATGTTGTCCAAAAAATGAGTGATATTTTTGGAGGACAACAACTGGCTCTAGTTGGGGAACTTTTGTCAATTGCAAAAATAATTGAAAGGAGTAGAATCCAGAATCTCCAGTGTCTTTATGTGTACCATTGGGTTACGGATTCATGCTACCCAAAAATAAAAGGTTCCTAAAAATGAAAACAAACAAAACAAAATAGAATTAAAAACTATAAAAATATACATATGTATAGATGGAATGATCTGATACTTCAAGAATTGAAGTATTTCAGATGTTGCTTCTTGGAAGACAATGAAAATAGTGCTTTATTCTGATAAACTAGCAAGAAGACATTTTGGCCCCAGAAATGGTGATGGGCGAATGGAGTTCTCCACCAGGAAACCGATTTTCTACATCTTCCCCTTGGCTTTTTCTTCTTCTTGTCCCATGGCAGGATGTGGTCTTCAAACTAGAAACCACAACTCCTTGATCTCTTGGTGAAGGGTTCCTTTGCCTAATTTTGATTTGCAGCAGCATGGTCCATTACCATAATTGGTTGTCCTTCTAGTTCAATCCAGCATATGATTGGATTGTCCATATCAAACTCTTGACAAACTATCAGCTTAGTATCTCCTTTGATGTGAAGGAGTTTGATTTCTTCATCTTGAACACTCTTCAATCTGAGCAATAGAGATTCACATCCAACTGAGTTGTTTGTGTTGTTGACTTGCAATTTGCATGAAGGAAGAATATCTCCTTGAGAAGAATCAACACATTCCCAACTTCATCATTAGTGGAAGAATTGTCGTTATCATCAGAAGTTGATATCCTATCAGATTTCTCTTCATTAGAGATGGAAGACCCTTCCTTATTGGTACTGAAACCTACCAATTCCCTTGAAGTCTTATTTGGATCAATTCCTAGAATGTTAGCTATAGGATTTTCATCTATAGAAACATGAACATCCTCTGTGGTAAAGAAATAATTACCCCTACCTGAAGACTCAAACAAAATTTGTGCTGCAGGGGCTGATGTTTGGATGACCACATATTTTGCCTCCTTTTCAGGGAGTAATCTCTTAATCACACCTTGGACAGGGATCCTTTCCTTAGATAGGTCCATGCTTAGTTATCCTCCCACATCCTTGCAAATTTTTCATCCAAGCAAAATGCCATAAGATGCTGGGATGTCAGCCACCAAGACAGTCATCTTGATTCTCTTGTCTGGAAAGGCTGCCAATGTAAATTGGGCATTTTTAATTTTCCCCAGCAATGGTACTTGATTATTCTCCATGGAGAAACATCTCCCAAATGTATTGGTTAGTGTGAGGCCTAGAGACTCAGCTACTTTAGCAGGCATGACATTGTCAGATGCCCCAAAATAAATGATGCAATTGTTGAGCTGATAACCATTTATCAATAAGGAAACATAAAAAGGTTCTATTTTCCCAGGGGTAGCTGGAGGAGTAATAAAAAGATTATTCAGAATGGGCATGTTCTTTAGAGAATCAAGAATTATCTTTTTATCTTTTTGCCTTATAGGAATGGTTTGGTTCTTGATACATTGGACCAACTTATCTAATTGATCAGGATTGGACTACAAGTATTCAAATTTAGACATTTGTATTTTTGTCTTTTTGACATGATCAATTATGTCAAATGGCTAAATTAGACTAGGAATAAAGGAAAGCATTTCAACCTTTTGGGTTTTAGGAGGGATAGGAGAAGGGCTGGTTTGTGAAATGGGAGTAAAAGGTGAAGGTGAAATTGATGTACTTACATTTTGAGTGATCACCGAATACTTTAACTGAAAAGAAAGAGGGGTTCCACACTTAGCAATCATAACTGTTGGTTGAGGTTGCTCCTCTGTCTTCCCTTTATCAGCTTGCTAGACTGATTGGTTCTTGGATCTGGTAAACACTGCATATGATCCATAAATAGCTTCTCCTTTGCTTTTGGGTTCATCCTGGTAGTTCAGGAAACTAATGTGGGAGTCGCTAGCTAATTCTTCTTGATCCTCCATGAAGAGATCAATGTCATTTTCTTGATTCAATTTAGGCTGGAAAGAGAACTTATATTCTATTTCAAGATATCCCATTGCTGAATTGGTTAGAGGAGCTTCCAGGGCAAGTTTCCCTTGTGGAGGAGGAAGGTGATTATGTTGCCCTTGATTCTTGGTAGCATTGCCCTGATATGACTGATTTGGGAATTTCCTTCTTGGCATACCTCTGTATGAAGGAGGAGAAGACATTCCTTGCGCCATTTGCTTTTTCAAGGCTAGCACTTCATTTTCTAGCTTTTGCACCATTGGATCAGTGGTGCCTATAGATGCATATTCAAAAGATGATGAAGGTCTATTTTTGTTTGGATCTCTTATTATTTTCCCTGCTAAGATGAGATCATCTTCTACCTCAGTGGCCAAAAGTTGAGCTACAGCAAGATCTATTTGACTAGCACGTCTCAAAAGAAAACTGACTTCAGGCAACTGAGAATTAATGAAGAAGCATTTGAGATTCTCAGCTGTAGGTCGAGCTATTATAGGAATTCTATTTCTTAGTTTGTCAAATTTGGCTATGAAGTCCCTCATTGGTTTGTGAGGCTCTTTCTTCATTTGTGTAAGTTGAGCCAGAAGTGCATGTGCATCTTTTGCAGGTTTAAATCTAGCTTCAAACTTAACTTTGAGAGTATTTCAATCAGTTACTGACCAAGCCTATAAATGATACAACCAATTTGCAACAGCACCTTGTAATGTTTCTATAAAAACCTAACTGCTACATCTTCAAATTCTACTCTGATTACTCCACAAGCTATGCTGAAAGCTGCAATGTGCTCATCAGGGTGAACTTTCCCATCACCATAGAATTTGGGGAAATTATTCCTTGAACTACGTGGAAGCTCATGTAGAGGTGGAGTAATATTGAGAGGACCAAAAGCATTACCCCAGGGGCCTTGAACTACCATTTTAGGATTATGAAAAGGAGGGATATCAAATCGTAGAGGGGTAATTATTGGCAAAGCTTTATCAACAATAGAAGTAGATACTTTGTCTAGCAATGGAGATCTAACTTTAGTAGGAGGAAAAATCTTGGTTCGTTGGAGATGAGATGGTGAAGGAAACAGATCAAAATCACTTTGTTGTACCAACTTGAATACAGGGTCAATAATACCTTTAGCCCTGTGGCTTCGCGTATACCTTGAATTTTCTAGATTGTGAAACAAAAATGGAAAAGAATTGACCTTGCTTTAGTTAAAGCTTGAGGCTTTAAACTGTGCATTCTTTCTCGATAACTCTGGTTTTTGTAGACTAGATAAAATAACGGAGGTGGAGGAAGATGGTAAGGCTATAAATGGATAATGGGTAAGACATGAAATAGAGTCGCTAGAATTTGTAATGGATAAGGGTTATAATGATAATGGGTAAGACACAGGTGATGTTTCAATCTGAAACTTGAGGTTCTAAATTACATAGAATTATGTATATCCCCAGTGGAGTTGCCAAAAACTATTGGTTGAATGTTTTGTCGATCAAAATACTGATAAACAAAATAGGTCTAATCAGCTAAAGTAGGAAATTAGTCATCCAAATGTGTAGGTTTACTACATTAGAAGGGGACTGATCTCTCCTCTCATCAAGGGGAAGTTCCCTATAGATAGGCTATATATATATATATATATATATATATATATATATATATATATATATATATATATAGAAAATAATACTTAAGGGTAGGACAAACCATCCATCTCTTTTTCTTCAGAGATGATGTGTGCGGATCAAAGGAGAAACTCAAGGAAAATGACAAAAAGCACTCCTCTTCTTTTAGAATTAATATTCAGGAAGCCACAAGAATACTCCAGGTAGTAACAACAAAATGTAACAAAAGATGTAATAACCTCAAGAGTAAGATACGAAGGACAATGAGGGCACAAAGTCGCCCCAAGGTCCTTTACACAAAAATGAAAAGAAAACACACTAAAGGAAATTATGGGGGCACAAAGTCTCTCCACAATTGACTCTTTAGGACACCTTCTTGATTGTTGTCACTAATTCTACTTGTTGAATTAAGGGAATAGAAGATATATTAAGGAAAAATACATAAGAACAATTTCCCCAACAACAAAGATATCACAGCACAAAGTCTGAAAAATCACTTTCTTTCTTATTCCAATAACAAAATAAGATCAACAAACTGAGCTCAAAGTCTCAGAAGTGCCTTTCAATTTGGGCAAAGTTTCGTTCTGATTGTCAAAAAGAGATATATTTACAATAGAAGAGATTCCCTTATATAGCCTCTTCAAGAAGGACTCAAGAACAGTAACACATCATGTTGCATTGAAATTTGTTAAGAAGACAAGCTGGAACATAGGGGCATTTACCCATTTGATTTTATTAATGTAGAGAAATAAGTCACACTATTGAAAGTTTGCAACTTTCAATGTCCACCTAGCGATCTGATCCTATCTTCATCATTCTTCCTTTTTTGGTTAATTGAATCGGGTCCTGGATTCAATTTGTTGTTCTGTTCCTTCCTCACTTTCTACTAGTCTTGGTCTTGAAGTCTATGAATGCATTCAGGTCTATAGGTTCAAGGATCAACATCTATTTTATGAGATTTTAAAATTGACGTTCATGTGCCCATCACTATGTTTTCAATAGCTAGTTCACTGTGTTGAATTTGACATCTTTAGGCACGTCAC